>JAYDZK010000169.1:10713876-10724214 GCA_034509185.1 Euphonia xanthogaster
TTGGTGCTGTGCCCACTGCCCTGGGGAGCCTGTTGCAGGGCCCAAGCACCCTCGGGGTGAAAAACTTTTTCCTGATACCCAAACTAAACCTCCCCTGACTCATCTTCATGTCATTTCCTCTAGTTTTGTTACTGTTCATGAGATTGAGGAGAAATTTGGCGCTGTTATAATGTTTTGGGTTCAAGGAATATGTCAGAAAACACCTGGAAAGCTCATCCATGTGGTATCACTGCACAGGCATCACTGTGCAGAGTATTGTGTCAACACCAATTTTTTATGGGTGAGGAACACCATTCCCTATGTTTTGTCTATTTCTATTCTCTCTGAGACCTAGAAATTTAAATTCAGAGTATGCACTTTCCATGACATTGTTGTGTTTTCTTCATCCATTCCATTGCTAAACTCCTTACTGCTCAAACTTGCTTACTGTTCAAAGAACTGGCCATTTTCAAACTGTTTTGTAAGCTTCAATACCACTGGATGCGCTACTGTAGATAAGGAATTCTTAGTGCTATCTTACTGGGATGTTGATGCCATGGGATCATTTTGTTCTCCCTATCAAAACAGCATGGAATTTTTTCTCACACTGCTCCTGCTTTTTTCCTTGTAAGCTCTTTAATTCACTGACAGTTTAACTGATCAGTGTGAGAAAAATTTGGTTTAACCACCGACTCTTAGAAATGCTATAGGCTGAAGCAAAGCATCTTTTCAACAGCTCTTGGAGAACTGAGATTAAAAGCAGCCAAAGAATACAGATATTTCTTGGCTTGGGGGTATGTTTGAACACATGGAGCAGAAAAGTCTCATACAAATCTTGTTAGGCAAAGAGATTAGTTTCCACAAACCCACAAAAACGACTATAAATGAAACTGATACCTCTGAATTTGGAAGTTTCTTTGAAGTTTGCTTCATAAAATTGGTTTTCAACCCTACAAGGTATTTTCAACTGTCAACGTTCCTGCACATTTTTATTTCTTGTCAACACCACAATATCACTGCCATGAATCAAGGGCATGCAGTGGTGATGATCAGAAAGAGCTCAGCCAGAAAAGTCCCTGTGTTACAGGGCTTGGGCAGCTATCACCTGAGAACATGTGGATTAATGGTGGAAGCTTCATTGCTTCAGTGGCTGACAGGGAAAAAATTATTTGGCAGCTGAAAACACCAGGAGAGAATCTTGTCCTTTCTTGAATGCATTTTCTCCTTTTTGAGCTGCAGAAGAGCTAAAAGCAGACAGAAAGACCAAAAAATAGGTAGGTGGGTGACTGTAAATACTCTCTTTTCAAGCTCTGTTACATGATTGCAGTAGTAAGCTGGTGTGGGCTTATTAGCACTAATATACACAACTACGTAAGCATTCCTTCTTTTCTAGAAATAGAGGTGTTTCAGATCACTCCTACCAAAAGAATGACATATATTTATACATATATTTCATAAAAATCAAAATATTTTTCATTGCTGTGAACTCTGAGAACTTTGCTGCTAGCTAGCTCTAATGAATCTATTACACCCTCTTTCTGCTTCTGCCCACCTCTTATTTTAGGCAGTATCTTAGGTTGGTTTCTGTCCCTTGTGCTGGAAGGATGATCCCCAGCAGGTGAGGAAGGTCATTTGAGCAGTTACCCATCAAGGACAGTGTGTGAAAGTTGCTCAGATTCCTGAGATCTCCTGGGCACAGCACTGAGGTGCCTCCAACCCCAGTCTCTTGATGCACAAGTGTGACAGCAGCTTAATTTGAGGGATACCGTGTGAAATTGGGTAATATTTCATTTGTTACTCTCTTATTGGAACTGTCAGTTCTTCAAGTTGATATTTTGACCTTGCCTTTGTTCTTTTTTAAGGGAAAATGACCAAAAGTTCATCTCCTTTACACTTTCTGCATTCTCCTCTCCTGCATACATAGGTAAGGCTGAGTCTGCCCCCACCAGAAAAATCTGCTTTTTATGCATTTTTTTGCAACAGACCAGACACTGTTGCAGCAGTACAGAACAAATTTCATCCTTGTCGGGTAAAAGAATTTACTGCTTAATTTAAAAAGTAGCCCAATTTAGAGCTTCCAAATAAAACATGCAAATTACAATGCCATGCTTACCTTTTAGGCTTTAGGCCAAGGCCACTGCCCACTTTAAAAAATAATCCTCCTTCCTCATAGCTGTCCTGTTTTTTCAATGTCCTAAAATGAATACAGGATACTACTGCTCTCAGCAAAGCTGTATTTTGTTTAATGTCAATGCCAGCAAACTCAAATTTGGGAGCCTAAAAAGTGATTTTTAGTCTCGGTCTCCCTGTTTAGATGGGCTGGGATTGTAGGCAATAACAGCTAAAGCATTTTACCTCTCAGTACTGGACATGCATTTTTCCATGTAATTCTAATTCTAGAAATTCTAATTCATTTCCCATGAATTTCTAATTCTAGAAAAAGGCTGAATGACAGAGATGCAGTATTTTTGCAGTTAATACTGTCCAAAAGGAAGCAGAATTCTGTGAAGAGTTTTCTGAGGTCCCAAGTGGCTGATAAACCATATGGAAATGAATAAAATGGAAATTCAGCTTTTTAAGAAACAGAAAGGAAACACACAGAAAAGCTGTTAAAAGAAGATTATAAAAATTTATGGTAGTCTTAATAGAATTTATGTTACTGTATTTTCTTCTATGCTTTATCTTTATTATGGGAGACAATGGTCTTTATCTGGGATTGAATATAAGCTGATTTCCAAAGTATTATTTCCAAGAACTTTTGACAATGTTGTAGGTCCCACATAGTGAATACACAAGATTTTCCCACAGGGACACTAACAAAATATGATGTTTGCCCAAGATCAGCTTTTATACCCATTTTACAATGAGCAAGTCACAACATTTTTGTTGTGCTCTAAACTGAAGGATATATCAGACAGGTCCTTCCAACCTGAGTTATCAGTTTATTGTATGGTCCTATCTTGAGGCAACTTGATTTTGCCATGCCAAAGCAGCCTAGCTTATTTCATGTTAGGTTAGATGGACACATGGTCCTAAATTGCAGATGTGATAAGACTTTGTGATGGAAAATAAATTCCTTTTTATCCAAGCCAATAAAATATAAAAACTGTATTTTACACTTTAACATTAAATTTTAATTTTTTCCCAAACTCGGGCCTTATGAATTTTGGATTAGTTCCATTTTTGAAAGTAATGTGGTATTTTTGTGCTTCACTGTTTCTATAAAATAGTGCAATGGTCTGCTGTTGCAAAGTAAATGTGTATTTATGAACTAGTAATAGCAACTAATATAGTGGAAAGTCCTTGAGGAAATTAATAATTCTGTAACAGGATTTTAATCATGGAAAGGGAAGAAGGCATTGGATTACATATTTAATAAGGGAGATAAAACCCAGAGGTGGGTGTCTTCTCATAGGGTGAAAAAGCTTTGTCCCCTGAGTTGATTTGAACCACAGAATCACAGGATGGGTCAGGTTGGAGGGAGCTCAGAGGTTCATCTGCTCCAGCTTTCCTGCTCAAACAAGATCACCCCAGAGCACATGGCACAGGATTGCATCCAGATGGTTCTTGACTTTCCCCAGTGAGGGAGACTCCACAGCCTCTCTGGACAGTTTGTGCCGGTGCTCGGGCACTGCACAGGGAAGTTCTTCCTCATGTTCAGGTGGAACTTCCTGAGCCTCAGCTCCTGCCCCATTGCCTCTTGTCCCATTTAGAGTTCTTGGAAAGAAAGGGGAGGTGACCATGGTGGGCCAAGCAATGTTCATGTGTCCAGTGTCCATGGACACAGGCAACAGATGCACACAGACCAGTAGACAACTTCTTACCTTTTCTAGGCATCCCTACCAGGCTTAATGTTTCTAGAAAGGAAAAGCTTTCCTTTTTTCTGAATTTAATAACTTTTAATGAAATCTTCTCTCAGCAAGATTATCATGCTAAGTGCTCAAAAAAGAAGCAAAGTAAAACTTTCAGATAAATACCATATATTAATTAAAATTGATTGGATGGAATTAAGGCTCAAGCAAAGTTTTCATCTCCCTAAGATCTGATCCAATGTGAAATCAGGCCTTCATTTACTCTCACACAATACAAATTCTCTGAAATTAGTTTGCACTGATGTGAGAATAGATTTATCTATTTATCTTAAAAAAAAAACCAACCAAAAAAACCCCAACCAATTATATATATATATATATATTTTAAAATAGATTTTATTTATATATTAAATCCATTAAAGAAGATTAAATAGAGTAGGATGACCAGTATTTTTTTTATACAGTCTCTTCCTTCTTCGTTGAGTGTTCTTGTGTATGTATACCATACTTTCCCAGGTTCTAGTTTATGCAGGTTATGTGTGGTATAAAATGTCATTAAAGGTGGTAGGTTTGCATATTTATCTAATAAATAATAACTAATATAAGACTATATATATATATATGTAATATAAATACAAAAATAACTAATTTTAAATCTTTGGTTTATGTTCTCTTAGTGTGATTTAAACAAGTCATCAAAGTTTGTGATAGGTGGTTCTCCTTAACTGGCATGAAAAGCAATTATTATTTTGTTACATATTGTGTAAAATAGAAAAATGTGTACTATGTAGGCATGGGAAAAAAAAAAGTTAAAAATAAATTGAAGATCCCGCATACAGTTCTTCAGCTCTGGGATCCCCAGCACAGGAGGGACATGAGGCTGCTGGAGTGAGTCCAGAGGAGGGACACCAAGGTGAACAGAGGGCTGGAGATCCTTCTCCTGCAAGGAAAGGGTGACAGAATTGGGATTGCTCAGTCTGAAAAGGAGAAGGCTTTGGTTTGACCTAATTGTGGCCCTCCAGCACCTGAAGGGAACTTACAGCAAGGTAGAGAATTACTTTTAACAAGAGCATGTAGTGATGGGAAAAGGGGGAATATGTTCAAATTGAGAGTAGCTTTAGATTGGATATTAAAGAAAAATTTTTTACTGTGAAGATTTTGAGGCACTAGAACAGGTTTTCCAGAGATATTGTGGATGCCCCATCCCTGGGGCTCTGGTGTTGTGGAAGGTGTCCTTGCCTATGGCAATGGAGGTTGGCACAAGGTCATCTTCGAGGTCCCCTTCCAACCCAAACCATTCTATGATTCTACAAAAAATATTGATCTGACATATACTTTTTTTTTTTTTTTATAAGCTCCAGTCACTTTATGAGAACAACCAGGTAGCAAAATCCTGTCAGAGATGTCATCTTTTCTTGAACTGAAACCTCTGTCCTCAGCGGCCCCTTTCAAGTTGCAGTGCTGTACAACACAGTCACTGTCACTGTGAGCCTACAACATACAGAAAGATTCTATTTTTCATTTTGTGTGAAATTTGATAAAAGAGTATGTACATTTCTCTTAGAGAATAAAAAAGGCTTTATATATGAAATTGTAAATCACTAGTACTTACAATTTCATATATAAAGCCTTTTTACTTTAAATTTTAATGAAATCCAATACGGTACAGACTGCATAAAGCATTTTAAACCATTTCTCTGTACATTTGGAAAAATATAAATAGATAGGTCTTTACTCTGACTCTGTATTTTAGTTATTTAATGAAGTTTTCATAGGGAAAAATTTAATGCAGGAAAAGAAACTTATTTTGCAATAAGATGGCAAAGCCTCAAAACATATCTTTACAAGACATACCAGAGGGGGATTGTTTATGTATCTGCTGAGTGAAAAGATCATACAAATGAGTTATTGCTGTTAGGCAAATGGCTCAGCTTGTAAAAAGGTAAAAGCAGAATTGTTCTCAATGCAAAGTGCTGTAGGAACACTTGCAGGCAATCAACGTGTGCTTGATGCCATTCCTGAGGTAGATAATGACCCTGTAGTGGCCATGAATCTCCTAGTAGGACAGGCTTAAACAGCTGAACATGCCTAGTTTATATTTGAAATGGGTTCAGGGCACTATTGCTTTGAACCTTTGACTCATTTCCAACAAAAATGCTTCCAACGTTCACACAAGTCCTCACCCCTGTTCACCTGTGCTTTCACTGATGGTCAAAATTTCATTGGCCTCTAGACATTGTCCAGGTTGAGCTGCTCAGAACAGAAAAGGATTTAATAGGAAAATAAGTATATCAAGCAGTTTGATATTGATCATTTTTCCAGCCTTCATATTTGCATAATTTAAAATAAATTAGGAGTATTTTTTAGGCAAAGGAGACCTGTTGTACAGGTTGACATCTAGTAATTTTTTAAACATTTTTATTTGGATATTGACAAAAAAGCAGTGGCAAAATGCTGCAAAAGACTGGAAAATTAGAATATGTTCTACTTTTCCAAGTTTCTATCTAGCATTTACATGCAGAGGGTCTATTCCCATGTTACCAGCAATAATAAAATGTTTGGCCTACTAGATGAGAGGGTGAGTAACAGATATTGGCTACCTAGAATTTAGAAAAGCTTTCAATGCTGTGTTCCATAAGATCATCAGAGAGAAGTTAAAATCCTGTGGAATAGAAATCTGAGTGGGAATCTTATTAACATGCATAAATACTACAGGAGAGTATGCAAAGAGGACGAACCCAGGCTCTCTTGTGGTGCTTAGGGCAAGGACCAGAGGCAATGGACAAAACCAGGAACTCTCATCTGAATATCAGGAAACACTCTTTCACTGTGTGGGTTGTTAAACACCTGCACGGATTACCCACAGAGGCTGTGGATCTCCATGTCTGGATATTCTCAAAACCTGTCTTGACATGGCCCTGGACAAGTGGTTTTGTAGGGGTTGGACCACAGGTTCCTGCAGCTATCTACCATTCAATGTTTTTCTGTGATGCAGGAGTGAAAATAATCCACCAGAACCTGAGTACAGCCACATACAGAAGTGTTTTCCATTTCATAGAACAGGAAAAGAATAGAAAGAACACTCCTTAGAAGTTGTCTGTGTTTCAAATATTTCAAAAGTAGAAACTTCCCCTAAATGAAGAGTTGTTTGTTCTCCCTTTAAAAGCATCCATAATATATTTTCTTTGGATAGATATCATGAAAGGTTTTGTTCACTCTTTGGGGGAGACAGTGCTTTTCATAAACATGCTGGTAATTTCCACCATACCTCCCATGGTTCCCTAGCAGAATACTGCACCCTTTATGATAATCCAGTCTTTCCCTTATGGCAGACAACTTGAGAAGGGTGACATCCAAGATCAACCAAGAGACCCTTCAAAGTGAAAAATAGTTCCCAGATACATTGCCAGACTCAAAAATGGAAAAGAATAGATTTATTTCTCTGTTTCTTTAGAAAGCAATAATAAAAGGACAATGTATCTATATCCCCAAAAAGATAAAGTTTATCCCTATCTGAATTTGAAACATCAAGTGAAGTAGGAAGGAAATTGAGCCATGTCTGTAATTAAAAAAAAAAAAATTAAAAAGTCTAGCTTTGTTTGTTTTCAAGTGTGGTATGGAGAAACATATTTAGCAACCAGCCACAAGGCAGTAAAATTGATTTCTGGTTTATCTGATATAACTCTGAGTCTCTCACTGAGCTTGGAAATAATTGATTGCTTGAAGCCTTGTAGCAGTAGTTAAAAATTGATAAATGCTAAAGCCAGCACAGTGTTTTATAGATTCCCAAGAATTGTGGAGCCTCCATATTTCTTTCTCATCACCAGCTCTAGATCATGTGGTGAAATTTAAAAGACGCTTCATCTTACCCTTAGTAAATTATATTCAGCAAATCTAAGACCTTGTACTGTGGGACAGAAAGTAAAATCTTTAGTCACATAGCACTGATGAGTAACATACGAAGCCAAGCATGTTTCTGCAGGTTAGCCTAGTGGTTTAGATCAGCTGATTAAATTACAGTAGAAACCTACAAAATGTCTATGTCTGTAATCAGGGTTTGTTAAATCAATGTTTAGAAAAATTATTGGTTCTGATAGCAACAATATTTGTAAATAAATAAAACTGCTGTACTAAATAAAGAAATAAACTGCTGTTAAAAAATCAGTATCAGGTCCCATTTGGCAAAGGAATTCCTAAAGTTTTCATTAATATTAGTGCAAGAAGCTGGCATTATATATCAGCTGACTTTTATACTGGGGCACATGTTCTGGTGCTATATGCATCTTAGTACAAATTGCAACAGCACAGTGATGTGCTACATCACTCTTTCTTCTACATCGAATTAGTAAATAAATATTGTAGTTTCATAGTTATTTGCTAAGAAAGGAAAAACAATAAGTGAAAGAATTGATTATTGAGGCAAATTTCACTACTAGTTCCTTATCTGAGTAGAAAATACATCAGGCAACAGGACTCAGCCTCTTACACTTCTATTTAGAGCTAGAGATCAAATTATTTATTTGCTGACTATTATTTATTTTGCCAAGCAAACAAAAATATTTTAAATTGTTTTTGTAAACTCAGCAACTCAGCACTTTGCTTCAACATTGCTGGCTACATCTGGGAGCAAACTGCAGTTTTCCTTTGCGGATGAGTGAGACAGGTGATTAGCATCAAAATAGCCTGTTTATTCGTGAAAATCCTGCTTTCTGAGGCTGTTTTCCGGGAAGAAGTTGATCTTCAAGTCAGACCACATCTTGCAAGACAGATTCTATAACATTTCACACTGCAATGCTTGTAGCAACCCCAGTGGCCTTAGGAACACTGCAGCGTATTGCTATTTTTTTGTCAGCATTATTAGTGTTTTAGAACAGCTAATGCAATGAAAACTTGAAACATAATTACAATGATGATGGAATTAAATCCTCGTCCTCCACTTGCTCCTTCATTTTCTACTTTAGGACTGTTTTATCTACTGCCTTGAAAGAGAGGATAGAGAGGGAAAGAAATACAGGCAAACGCAACCATATTCTGAAGGAGCTGCTTTCTCACCAAATCACATGGCACTGAATAAGCCCTAATTAAAATGTCTCTGGGGGGGACTGATTTTATATTTTCTATCAGGTTCTTCTTCTCCCATTTCAACTCCAAATCAGGCTGGGGTGTCATCTGGGGCTCCGTCAGGATTGTGGAGTGTGTGAGGTCTTTTCCTGCACTGTTTTCCGACTCAATTAGCTTCAGTACTCCAGTTTCAGTGGTGCAGGCAAAATAGATATTAAACATGCAGCTTTGCAGCTAAAGGTGCTACATTCTCCTCATGCAAATAAGTGCGTGTCTGTGGGTTTCATCAGCTTGTGCTAGGTAAGGTATTTTAATATAATCAGCATTACCTGGACTCCAAGGCTTGGCGATGACTTGTAACCATGACTTTCTAGCTGAAGAATGTTAATTCTGCTTTTAAAAATGCATAATTCTACATGTATCAAATTAAATTAAGTTATATACATCAATGGAATTCTCTCCAAAAGGCCAGAGACTTTTGCGTGGCCCAAACACCTAGAATTTAGATACTGAGAGAGATAAGATACACTCAACCTCTTTGGTCTTTGCGTGCCCTAATTAAATGCTTCTTTGAGCAGTTTTTAAACAAAAACCTCTTTAAACATGAGAATTTTGAATTATCAGAAATCTAATGTCTTTTACCCAAATCACTGATTTTGTATTGACAGTGAATTTCTCCTGGGAAAGAGTGGCCCAAATTGAACAGTAAGGCTCTGATTTCCTGTTTCCGTCTTTCTTCAGCTTTTAGGGCTTCCGTGGGTGCACAATTTCACAGGTGGGACACGTTCAGATACAATTCTCTGCTTAAATATACATTACACCCCCAAGTGCAACATTGTGTTGAGATGTTGTGCAAACCCTGAATATAATCAATCCTCCTAATGTCATATCCCATTAAAAGTAGACAAGTAATTGCATAGGGTTAAAAACACACAAGCAAGCAAAAATGTTTTTTGAAGCAGCGAGCTGGGTGGTCTGGAGAGGACCCCTGTCCTTCCAGATTGCTCGGCTAACAACCAGCACCGCTGTCAGCAGAGGGGCACGCTCCGGAGCTCCTGAATTCGCGACAGCGCCTAAGGAGGTCACTGTCCGGGGATCCGGAATTCCTGGACAGCGCCTAAGGAGGTTGCCTGGATCTACGTCTGGTGGCAGCCTCGTTGCTGAGGGGCGAGACTCGCGGCGACGACCAGCAGAAGTAGAGAGAGAGCGGACTGCAGCTGAGGGTGCAGTGGATTTATTTGGTCCCAAGGGAACCGACAGCGGCAGACGGGGGATCAAAGGATTATAGCCCCTTAAAAGGGGCACGGGAAACAGGGGAGTGGTCAACAGCCGGAAAAATGGGATTGCAGGAGGGAGTGGGATATCACCGACGGACATTAAACATGGACCAATAGGGGTATATGGGGTATATCAGGGGAGGGGCCCTGGTCCCTGATCCAATCACTCGACGCCCTGGGTAGAAGTTTCTAGAGGAAAGGGAGGGAGC
>JAYDZK010000169.1:10724314-10748720 GCA_034509185.1 Euphonia xanthogaster
GGTGGAGCGAACCAGGACAAAACCATTACAAAAGTAGGGGGATAAAGAACAGTCCAACTTAGAAACACAACACATCAATTTTTCACTGCAGAAACCTCTTGCAGGTTAATAAGCAGTTTGTTGGAAGAATCTTCTGATTTTTATAAAAAGCTGGATTTAAAAGTTGTCAGATTTGTAACTGTCAGAAAAACCCAATTGAAAGATAAGCTGAGAGCCATCCGTTCTTTCTCAAAGCTCTAAGCTGTCTTTATCTAAAAAGAAACGTGATGAATCATCACATTTGCACAGTTCTTTTCTTCAAATATTTTCTGTTTCTTCACAATTCAGATCACTTAGTTGCAATAAGCATATATTGTCATTATGTGACTTAAAGTATTGCCATATAATTTGACAGTGTCTTTCATTATGGAATCTAATTTCATTCTTTTGAATTTAAATTAGTCCTTACTTGTTACATGTCTTTTCTGTAACTTTCATTATAGGCATTTTTCTTTTGATAACTCACAAACATCCATAACTTCTGATAACTTTGTCTCCAAGGACAGAAAGATAAATAGGGTATCCTTGAATAGCTGTAATCCTCTTGATCTTGAAAATACAACTATATATTATGATGGGTGTTTAGAAGCATACAAACAGGGAAAAAAAGCTGATTAATTGCTCTTTAAACAGATCTAGCATTAGAAATGCAGATAATATCTAATAGTGAGCTAAAATCTTCAAGTAGCTGTCAAGCATGTTTGCACACAATATTTAAAACTTGAATCACGCTGTGTTGTAAGACCACATAAACAAAAGCCTTAAAAAATACTTCATGTTTTATCTGAAAAAGGGGAGAAAGGGTTTTGTAAATGCAGGTCCACCAACAAGGGGAGAGAATGATGCATCTGACTCCATGTTCTCAGAAGGTTAATTTATTACTTTATTATACTATATTATATTAAAGAATACTATACTATACTATACTATACTATACTATACTATACTATACTAAACTAAAGAATACAGAAAAGATATTTACTGAATGCTAAAAAGATAATAATGAAAACTCATTATTCTTTCCAGTCCCAACACAGCTTGGCCCTAATTGGCCAAAGAATCAAGACAACTCACACTGGAGTCCAATCAGGCTGGGTTTACCTGTGGGTAAACAATCTCCAAACACATGCCACATGAGCACAACACAGGAGAAGCAAATGAGATAAGAGTTTTTTTCCTTTTCTCTGAAGCTTCTCTTGCTGCCTTTCAGCTTCCCAGGAGAAAAACCCAGGGTGAAGGAACTTTTTCAGTGAATGTGAATGCCACAAAAGGGTAAAAAACAACAACAATAAGTATTCAAGCTGTGAACTCCCAACGAACAACATGAATAAGATTGTGGGATCATCCTCCTAACTAATGTGGTAGGAGATCCATTCTGCACCACAGCCTAACTGTCCATGCAGCACATGGGAACCAAGCAGAAGGTTATCACCACATGTGGATTTCTGCAGTGTCCTGCTGGTCCTTCTTCACCCTACAGTGTGATGGAGGAGGAAGGATGGGCACTCTCACCATTGGCTGGGTAATTATCTTGCTCTTAGGTGCACAAGTCATGAATTGCAAGTTACGAGTTATGGATTAGAGAACTTGCAAATTAGAAAGTTTGTGAATGAATTAACAAGGAGATGAACTAGTTAGTCCACAATAGACTAATCTTTACAGGTGGGATTCAGCCCTTGTTTGGTGTGTTTGCTTTCTTTCCTAATGAACTCATAAAATAAATATTAATTTCACAGAGTTTGCTACCCTGTAAAATCAAGAGATCCAACCAGACGTTAATGCAACCTTCTAGACTCACTGATGAAGTACAGACTACATGGTCAATGGGATGGGCTAAAAACCAGATGAACTCTCAGGGTTGCAGGGTGGTGATAAGTGGCATAAAATCCAGGTGGATGTCAGTAACCAGAGGTGTGACCCAGGGAATACATTAAGGCCAGTATTATTTAACATCATCATAAATGCCTTGGGCAGACCACACTCTCAGTAAGTTTGCAGTTGGCATAAAATCAGGAGGAATGGTCAATACACCAGATGGATTCACAGCCTTGCAGGGAATGTGGGCAGTCTGGAGAAATGGGCTGATCAGAACTTCCAACAAAGATTCAGAACTTCAACAGAGGGAAAATAAAAAATCCGGCTGCTGCAGATGAATAATCCCATGCACCTGGCCAGGCTGGTGACAGACTGGTTGGAGAGTAGCTTTGCAGAAACTGACACAGGGGTCCTGGTTGAAATCAGGCTGGAGAGAAGTCAGAAATACACCCTTGGGGCAAAGAGGTGCAAAAGCCTGCCTACATTAGACTGAGCACTGCCAGCAGGGCAAAGCAGGATCTTTCCATTCTACTCAGTGTTGGAGCGTAATGCTGTAGCTGGCCATGAGAAGAAATTCTATATATTGGATGTCTGTAGGGGTAGAGCAACTGGGGAGCTTTGCCTCTTCTTTGAGCTGGACAAAAATGTGCCAATAATGTTGGGTCTGTGCTGATAACCCTGCCTGCAAGGCCAGGTGTGTAGTCATAGCCACGGCAACCTTGTCATCAGCTTCTGCAGATGATGTTCATAGCTAGTAAATTCAAATAGAGAAAGTTTTCTCCTCAAGGTACTATCTGTTTTTAAAAATTAAGAACTTAGAACAATGACAAAGAAGTGTCTTTTTTTTCCCTCTCTCTTTTTGTTTGTTTTTTTTTTTTTTTTTTTGGTGGGATTGTAGTACACGTTAGGTTTCTCACTAGGACTTTTGACTGTCTCTGTGTATTTTGCCCTAAATTGCTGTCCTGTGAGAAATTCCATGCAGATTATAGACCTTTCAGACTGGGTCCATCTCCATAATGTTTAATAAGGAAAAAGGCATATTTAGAGATGCAAATAGTAAGTAAATATGACTGCTTCAAAAAAACCCAACCCTATCAGTTTCTTTTTATGGACTGTTACATTTTTCTTTGAATTCAACATTTTTATCACTACTAGAAAGATTTTTAGTGCTGAAAATGAAATATAGGAGTAATCCTAGAACAGTGAGAGAATGGCCACAATGGTAATTACCCACAAGCCTCCACAACACAGCAAGAAATGTTTCAATGATTTATTTCTATTGCTTAGAAAAATCTAGAAAGCCTGTATAATACAGCATGCCCTGATATTAACTTTACCTCAGCAACCTTACTGAAGCTTAACTTAATGAAGTAATAAATTCAGAAATGTGTTTCTGCATGCATTTGTTTCATAGATTTATTATACATAAATCCACTTATAACATGCATTGGGATACAAAGTCAACACTGCAGAAATTTCTTAAATACTGATGCATGTATTACAGCCTCCATTACCAATAATATATAGAAGGTAGAACATTTACTTTAATGATGATGAACAGAGGCTAGACACAGACTGACTGACGTATGCATAATTCTCAATAGCTGCTAAAGGAAAAGAGATATTTCCTCTATTTAAGAGGCAAATAATTTTATATCTGTGCATTATATTTGCTCTTGTTCCTATTTGTCCTATTATGGACACTACAGACTTAAAAGCATTTAGGCAAATCTACTTATACCAGTAGAAATAGCTTCATTACACTGCATGAACCACTTCTGGGTGAGGAGTTTAGGGAAAATTGTGACTTGCTTAAAAAGAATAGAAAGTTTCCACTAACATTTCTGGAATTTCACACTGGCAAAGTTTGGGCAGCCTGGGCACACTGTATAACAAATTATGCTTTAGTTCATAAAGCATGGCTTTGCATATAAAAATAACACTCTCATAGGTTTTAAACTTCACACTTGAAGTTAAAAATTTCAGTAAAAGTGTAACAATGGTCATGTCTGTGAGAAATCCTGCCAGTAAAACTACAATACCTAGAAAAATTTTACTCATCACCTTAAGGAGCTCACCACTTTAAGAGAACACGTCTGTCAAGTTTATTTTACCTCAGTATCACCTGGACTTACATTAAGAGTTAAAGTTGATTCACAAACAACTGCTGCAATATTTGGGAACCCTCCCCTTCCTTTCACCTGGCTTTTTTTTTTTTTTTAGGAAGCTATTTCTGCCATGTTGGGATGCTCATGGTGCCTCATGGGTTGTCATTTGAAAGGCTTCACTCATGGATGACAATGGGAAATAAAGTATTTAATATTGATTGAGGTAAACCATGGCATTCAGACTTCTGAGCCACTGAGATATCTTGTAAAGCTTTGTGAATAAAGTTCCTACAGTATTCCCACTTAAGCCAGCCTTCCAGAAATCCCATCCTTTGGGATGTGCTTCAGAACACTCGTGGAGGCTGGTTACCGCTGCAGGGTGCGCCTCCCATGTGAAAAGAAGAATAGGAATAGAAATCCAAACTTTGAGAAAACTGCCTTCTCTTGAGACATTAGGCTTGCCTTGGTGCATGTAGGAATCCATGCTAACTGACTCGAGAAGTTTGATATCTCTCTGAGGAAAAAATTATATATTTTCAACTAAATTAAAATTAAGTCTTGAAAATTTTAGTGGACTGCACCAAAAGCAATATGTCTCTGCAAAATATAATTTAGTCAAATATGCATTTTTAGAAGAAAGGTGTTTTATCAGGAAAATTTTCCACTTGTTCTCTCATTCATAAACTCACTGCTTTATTTCATGATTGCCCACTCTTTATAATGCTAAGCACATAAAACAAGTATAGGCATTTTCAATTGAATTTGTTCAGCAGCACAGTGGATCTCATTCCTGATTTTCTTTCTAAGTAGCACCAGAAATGAAGATGAGATGTTAATCTGAGAATTCAAACACATTCTTTCTGAAAGCTTCTTTAACAGCAGGTATTGGTGTGCACACATTCGAGCAGGTACATTCTCTAGGACTTTGGCATACCCATGGACCTTTGAGGTGCACATTCCACACATCTCTGTGTGTATATAAATCTTAGAAGGAATAGCTGTGCATGGATAAAAATCTCCATCAAGGCCTGTTGTGAAGGTACAAAACAGTCCTTAAAAACCTGACTGCAAATCACATCTTCCACAAGATTTTTCTGTATGAGCCCATTTCTCCTCTGCGTCTCCATGGAGGGAGAAGATTATACAAGGCCTCTCAGCTGTAGATGTGGGATTATTTATACATTCATACTGGAGAAGAACATCTGAGGACATCTTCATTTCCAAGGGTGCGTTGCAGCTTTCAGTGCATTGCCTTGCATTTGGTAGAGTAGGCTACAAGAATGTATTATTGTACAATCATATTTGAACAGACTGGCACAATTAAGAGGCAGGATTACACAACTGGAATTATTTGTGTGGTAACTACCAAAAAGGTGTGATTACACCCTGGAACTACTTAGTAAATAAGTAGTTTCAAAAAAAAAAAAAAAAGACAAGGTATTTTCACAGGGTGACCTCTTCCTGCAGTTCACATGCAATATGCAGCCTTCAGGGACGCTGCAGAACACTTTACCCATTTGAAGACAATTTGATGCTCAAATTCACTTGTGAAAACACTGATCTGTTTCTCTTTGCAAGTGCACATATGCATATAAATGAGAGCAGAGTTTGTCCTGGAAGGGACAGACACAGTCCACTCTGTGTTACCCTGCTTTTCGAAGAACATCTGCAGCGTATCCTGAGATTCTTCTCTGTGACTGAAAATGAACTCTATGCTTTTGACATCTGAATACAGTGATTCAAAGCCTCCTCAGTTCAGGGAACCACTGTGTGTTGTTTAGTCTCTGATACTGCATTTAGTGACCAAACTCAAAGTTCATTTCACAGATGAATGAAGTGGCTTGCATTGCTACATATCCCAAGGAACCAGCTAGAGATCTATACAGGTGGTATATGGATGTTTATACAATTGTATCTGTCTGAAGTTGATATTTTTGAGCTATATTCACATTAATGTCCTTTATAAAGAATATTTGATGGCAGTAATAATCTAGGATAAAGGAGGCAAAACTATCTAAATATATGTACACTACACAGGGGTCATATTTTGCGTGCATTATGCATGTTCAATTCAACTGTGGAACACCTAAATACTCTCAGAACGTGCTATTTAATTTTGTCCTCTTTATAGTTTATTCTACTCAGCAAACTTAAATCCTCATAGTAGAAATATATAATAGATATGCATATATATAGATAGCATTTAAATAGATATACTGTCTGGCACTGCTTAAACTCTCTCATAGCTAAAAGCAGCTTGTCATGGTTTAACCCAGGAAATCAGCCTGGACCATAGAGGGAGAGCCACTGGAACATTAATAAAATTAGTAATTACAAAAAATGAGAATATAGCAAAAAAAAAAAATTTAAAAAAAAAATATATAACATGTCTATATATATATAGTATATGATACAGAATATTTATATATATGCAAATAGTATTTTATATATATATATGAAATACAGAATAACTGGCTGTAGAATACCAGGAATGTAACTTAACTCTGATGTTTCTTGATATTCTGGTCTCAATGGTGAAATATTACAAATATCTTCCTTTTGCTAAGGTAAATTGACAGACACCTCAGAGATGGATTCAACTTCAGTATTTCATTCTACTTTAACTCATGTGCAGAACAGAAGGGAACATTTCCGCCTGTGCAGTTACTTCTTTTGACGTGACTGAAGAAAGTGCCTGGGAATGCTTCCTACACCAATTGCATCAACTATTTCTCTTCATCACACTAAATCATCTCCAACTATTTGTGCTCCCTGTGTGCTAGAAAGGCTGCCAATGCTGAAGGTACCTGAAATAAATCAGGGAAAGAGATTGATTGGCATTTGCAGGAGGAGCCACTCTTGTTCATCAACACAGTAATGATGGCTGTGACACTGCCTTCCCCAGGCCATGAGAAACCAGCTACAGTGTGTCAGTGACACATTGATTGGAGGTTTTGATGGAAGGAAAGGGCATCTCGTAACTTCCATTTGCACGGCTACACCCGTGCTGATTCCAGTACTGACAGCTACCTAAGCTGGATGAGAGGCTCTGCACTCTGCTGGGGCTAAGAAATCACAGTATCACCAGAACTTGAAGGGTTTTAAGTAGAAGACAAATGGGAGTGGCTGCCCTTCCAAAAACCAGCACTTACTGCCTATAATTGCACAATGAAATATAAGACAGCATAACTTATGTGTAGGGTGTAGCAGATGCTTTGAGAGCCTTCCAGTTGGGTTTAAAGGTGCCCTTTCAGGTATCTCCAGTTCCAGAACTGATTTCATACATCATGCAATGGCCAGAAATTATTGTAAGTGTCATTTGTTTTCAACATTTATGCGGGAAGAACATTGGTAAGACAGATACTTGAGTAAAAAGGAACAAACCCCATTTCTGGGGAGGGCAGAGTGTGAAAATCACAGATACTTGTATGAGCTGCAGTCCAGGAGGATCTCTGATGTCACAAGAGTCTCAGGAGTGGCTGTTCTGTCTCCACAGCCTGCACATGAGAGACCCTCTGATGGAAAGGATGACCTGGAGCAAAGAAACGAGCCTGGCAGCAGGACACCTGGGAAATTTGGTACCTTGGCTATCTGCACAGGCCAGAATGGAGGAGTGAGTTCCCTGAGAACCTGAAGGACTTTTAAGCTGTGGAAGTGGAGAGAGATGCAAAATAGTCCATAGATGCTTGCAAGAGTATGTAGCTCCAATAATCTGCAATTTCTACTTTGAGAAACACTGATGGAAAAATGCAAAGGGCAAGGAGAGCCAGGAAGAGACATAAGGCAGAAGAGATTTAAGTGAGGAATAGGAAACAGGGGTTTGTGGCCATCACCCCGTTGGGCACTAATAAGAAGCACAATTTTCAGAGGAGGGCTCGGCCAGCCGGGCTCCAGAAGAGGCTGTGTATCTCAAACCACCCTGTCTGTCCCTGATAAGCTTCAGTAAAATTTTAAAATGCACTCCACTGTTGCTGTTAGCAATAAAATGGAGAAACACCGCTTGTCACCAACTGAAAGGAAGGGTCATTTACTGGGGAGCTTAAAAAAAAAATAAATTTCCCAATGAACTGGCAATCCTGTTGGTTAACCAGCTCTAATAGTAAGCAGTGCTGTATCAATTGCTTCCAAGGCAGCAGCTGTCACTTGCTTTGGAAATCTGCATCTTTTAAATGCATATTTTCATTCAGCACTTTGGACTCCAGAGCTGTCACTACCTTCACATGTCACTGCCGTTACCACAATCACAAGTCATTTCTTATCAGACTGATTGCCAGCAGTGCACTTCTGCCAAAACTGTCAATGCAAGCACTTACAAGCTTTAATAAAATGGTTTAAAGTGTGTTTGTGCATGTGCAAATGGATTAGACAGTGGGAGAGAGAGGGAGAGAGACCAAATTGCACTTTTCAATGCTCAGGTGGTAGAGCTGTTAGAGGATTACAAAGACAAAACCAAATGAACTTATCATCTGTCCTAGTTTAACAAAACAAGACCAAAATCAACATAACTAAGCAAAAAAACCCCCAACCTTAAAGTTCTCAGGTAATAACTGAGTTTGAAGATGTGCATCTATAACACCCTTTTGGCATAAAATAGGCAACAGAAGTCAGGAAACCCCCGGGCATGTACAATAACTCATATGTGTTGCAACCTAAACCAGGGATTTGAATTATAGTGTGCTTTCTGAAGAGAATCCTGTCCATGCATACCTGAGAATCACCAGCAGATGAGCTGCTCAGGTTAAGAGCAGCATCTAACCTGAGTCTCTAACTGAGTAAAATGGTATCTAACAAAGGCTGTGCAAAATCATCTGAAGTCTCTAGCAACTTCTGTCAAAATTATTTTTTATGATAATCTCATACCCCGAAAAACAGAAAGAAATGTGTGACCTTCTGATTTAACATAACAGGTGTGAAAAAGTTTCAGAGTTCCGTTAGAGATGCCATGTGTAGAAAACTGTCATAATCCTTGCATGTTAAATCAGCCTGTTACAAAGGTCCAGTTTATGGGTACTTAGCCAGGGAAGAGTATTGGAGCTGAGCAAAGCTGACAGTGAAACCAGAGCTGGCAAAATCTTCTGAGATTTGTGTGCTGTTAAATCAATAGCTCATCTGACCAAGCATATTTTGCTGGAAGAAATACCATTCAAACTTTTGTGACAAGCCTTGTATCATTATTATTAATCTCTTAGAAAGCATTCTAAGTACTTTTAAGTATTGTATTATAAAACTTAAAGATGACTTCCAAGTCATATTGCAATATTATTTAGTGAAATCCTTTGATCTTTAAAATATAAATTCCAAAATAATAAGCGGCTTCCTCTTCCCAAAATTCATATCCACGTTGAGACTTCTGGTAAAATTCCAATAAATTAATTTTCTTTCCCCGTCTCTTGATTCATACTCATTTTATTTGTCTCTTCCCCACAAAAGATGTGGGCATGCAAGTTAAAAGCAAACATTATAACTGCATTCTGGCTGAATGATACCCCATCAAGTTGATGGTACTTCATGCAACTGTGGAGAGCCAAAACACAAAATATGTCTTGTATAACTAACACTAAAAATATTTCAGTTATGAGACTGACAACTCTTGGGCACTTGATAAGACTGAAATAAAGCAAGCTAAAAGCAATGATTTGCATTCCCACTTGTTGTGTATATCTTGTATAAATATGTTAAAGGGAAGTCTGCTTTGAGAAGAGCCTGATCCTCCCAGATGGCAGTGCTCAGTGTCTGCACAGTGATATGCTAATGTGCAGGAAAGGGGTTCAGAGTGATGATCCTGGCTCCTCACCCTAGTGGTGTTTGAAACTTGTCTGTGGAAAGTAGATGTAAATAGGAAACACTTAGGCAAGTATTTTTCTACCAAAAAAAGAATGTAGAGCTTGAAGAAGCCTCCTGCACACATCCAGCACAGCCTGGTGCCAAAGCAGGCATGTTACTTTGCTGCAGGCATGGCATAATACCTCTGCTGGTGTTACAGAGGAATAAATGAATGAAAACCAGGATTTAATATGGGGGAATAAATCTAGGGTAGCTAAAGTCTGTGACTAACTTAAAGCTAAAGCAGCCCATGTCTTCTTTTTTTTTTTTTCTCTTCTTTTTTAATTCTGTAAAATAGAGTACTAGAACTAAATATTATTCCAACTTCCCTTCATTAAACACAGGAAGAATCTCTTTACCTGAAACTCTATTGGCTGATGAGTCTGAGGGATCTTTCTCAGCTTTCACTGCACTCTCGACTGGCTCCTTCTCCACTTTTTTGATGCCTGCTCTGGATGACATAAGTCTGTGGAAGTTGTCATTTGATTCTAGAGATGTACAAGTAGCCATTTTACTTTGGTAGTTACTAATGTTAAAAGTGCATTAATTTCACTTTCCTTTGTGATTTAGGCCCTTTGATGTTTCACATGTGTTTAGCCCAAATTTAAAAATATTTACAAAAATCACATTCCAGTGGGGCATTGTCATGGCTCACTAATTTCTTTCTACATATGAAGCAATGGGTACGTCACCAACAGTTCCCTTTGATTGTGTCCTTTAGGTAGTTTAAATTTGCCAAATAAGATATTGGCATGAATTTCAGGGTCACTGTTATTGCAAGCCTGTGTGAGAATGAATGTAAGTCTTGAACCCTCTGATATGACGTTTGGGAAGGGTACATGGGTGCATGAAATTATGGGGTTCATCTGTTTTGGTTTTTTATCTATCTCCTTGTCTTTTTATAGAACTTTGCAGCATCAGCTGCCATTACAATCAATGAAGGTTTAACAGATTTCAGTCAAAGCTGAATGAAAAACAAATAGGTAGACAGATCAATGGAGTGATCATGCAGATCTTTGCATTTGTGAGTAGGTCATACTACAGCAGCCTAAATGAAATAATGGATTTAATGCCAATCCAGCTGTTAATGAGAATTCTGCTAATTATGCCCTGATAGTGACAAGGGTGATGGCTTTTACAAAACAAGGAAAAGTCCTGTAATGCACTAGGCTAACTCACTACTCTGAGTCCAGCCTTCTCATCCGGGACAGCTTTTTAACTCTTGCATTTGAGATAGCGAAATACGGTCCTGCTTATTTTGTTCAGCTACTCTGATGTGTAAGTTTTAAACATGCCAAGCTAGGATCTCTCATTAAAACTACATGACTGCTTTCTACAGTTCCAAGTAGCATCATCCTGAAACAAAACTTTATTTCACACCATTGATTTGACTGCAATGTGTAGCCACAATATTCATGCCAGCCATATACAACATTCAGCAGAAAATCCTGTGTAGCCATGTGTGATCCCTTTTAATTCGTGTCTCACAAAGAGGAAGATGCAAGATGAGGATCTCAGCCGCAATAGGAATACATTTTTAAAGGACAATAGTTTTTACACACATGTAGTGTAAAATGGAACAGATATTGTTATATCCTAAAAGCTCATTGAGAAGGCTGTAATTCCCATTAGGTGTCTTGTGTGGTTAAGGTTTTCTTACACTGAGTTTATATTTAACTGGAGAGCCCAAAATGTGTGAAGGATCCAAAATCTGTTCAGTAGCTGATGAAGTGATATCCTGCGGTCCTGTTATTGCTTGGAAGTGTAGTAGATTCCAGCAGGGAAGTCCTGTGGCTGATGGAAGCAGAGCTGAGGAAATCTGGTTGCTGGCAAGGCCTCCAAGCCTCTGACAAAAGCAGGATGCTGCAGGGGATTTTGACTGGTGCACTGGAACCCATCAGGTCTCCAAATCTCTTTGTGCTCAGAAGGCAAAGTACCTGCATCAACTGCCTAAAGTTCTATCAGCAGAAAGTTTGCACTTTGGGAGCACAGAGTGAACCTCTAAATTCCTGTGTAATCAGCACAGGTCTTTAAACATGGGGTTTAGCTTGTTAGGACTGAGTTAATTTCATCTTCTGCAGTGTTACATCAATTTTTTTTTTTTGAGAAGCAGGGATGTGAAACATTGCAGTGGTTAAACTGACCCAGATTAGAAGGGCTGAGATCACAGAAAAGGAGTGAGAAGTCAACAGAAGCAGCCACATGATGAACAATAAACAGCTGCATGATTTCTTGGCCTTATAAGAATTTAATTTCTATTTGAACTGACTTTGGCCTGTGTAATCTGCCTCAGTGTGTTTTGGATTATCATTTTATGAAACCTCTACATGATGCTGCTCTTGCTTATGGCACCTGGCACTACCTGGCATTCAAAAGCCATTTCTTGAAGCCACTAAAAATACAGCTAAAAAGAAAAAAGAAAGAAAAATCATTCTGTGTTACACTTCTAGGACAAATTTTCAGTTCTTTCCAGCAAAGTCACAAAGCACAAAACTTACTGCTTTATGAAAGACATATTTTCTTATAATGGCTTCAGCAGCTGGAGCATTAAGAAAACCTGTAATTGCCAGAGATGAATAATAAAATTCTGACAAATTAACACAGTTTTTTGAATGGGTCAGAATATAAATAGAGCAACTCCTCCATCTTCAAAAAAGATTTTCTGAATTCACCTAAAAAGAGTGTCCAGAATTATGAAAAATTGTCACTTTTACTAATTCAGCACCTGAAAATTCCCTTCTCCTTTCCCTGAAATCACTATGCCTTTTTTTATCCTTTATGAAATTTTAGTCTTTAGATTTATATATGTGCCCATAATTTTGTGAATAAGTGTGTGCTTAAGTAGTATAACTATAGAAAAGCTCTCTACTGCTACATTCTGCTAGTTTGGGAAGGACATATTTTCATATTACATGTATTTGTGTGTGTGTCAGAGAATACAGAGACCATAGGTTAAATAACAGCTGCCACAGATGATTTAGTTTTTTAAATCTTGACCAGGGTATCCTGTCATGCAGCTTGGATATTCCTGAATGCCTTGCTGGGTTAAATTCACTAAATTCAATATTTAGGTACCGCTCTGCGTCTTCAGAGTGTCATGAACTTGAAGGCAGATAAAGTTCACTGGTGGGGAAGGCAGCTTCCTTTCTCACCTTGCCTCATGGCTGATAACAGAAGTACCTGGATCTTCTACATCCTAAACAAATGCCCAAGGAATTGACCAATTGAAATGACTGCTCAAAGATAATTACTATTCTGGGGTTCATCCCTCTGTTATTTTTGCTCAAGCTGTTCAAATATTTAGAGAGTCAGACAGAAATGAGAACTATTCTCTAGTCTGGGTATCCACCAGGGGCACCCAGGCCTCTCCTCAGCTCTCATGCAAAGCAGAACAGCTTCATCTGATTAAGATGTATTGGAAAATAAAAGTCAGATAAAATGTGAATTAAATTTTAGGAGTTCCACGTCCTTAATGGCAAAGGGGATAGGGTGTTTTGTGTGTGTCTTCCTGGGATTCTTTGAAAGGCCAATTTCATATTTTTCTACTTCAGAATTTTTTTAAATTTTCTTTCTCTTTACTACAGTGGTTAACCTAAACAAAAATTATTTTAATTTCATCATGTAATATGAAAATGCTTAATTAACAGATTTTCATATTGCCTTCATTTTTCTATTGTCTGTTCCTTTATTTTAGCCACATTGGATGTACAAGTCAGTACCATTATATTCTCTTGATTTTTCCTCTTTTTCCAAATGTTATAAGTTCTTTATCTCTCTCTAGAATAATATTTGCTTTTTGCTTTTTTTTTCCACAATAAAATTTCATTTCATAGGAAAAAATCAAAGTATCTGAAGCTATTTTAAGAAAAGGGCACATTTTGAAGAAGCTTTTCGTATTCAAACAAGAACAAAATTCAATCAAATAATTATGTTACATAACTTTCAAAATTAAGCTGTTGGAGTTTTTTAATTAAAGTTTTCTTTTTTTTAGAATTCCGTTTCTTATTTTAGCAAAAATTCTGCTACTATGACACAGAATAATACTTTCCTCTGCTCTTTCCAATGAGGCTGAAATTGCACATAAGTTAAACAAGATTTTTTTTTTGATTTGTTGGTGTCTCTTCCAAATATTTGACAATCTTGAAAGAATTCAAGTGCTTCCTCAGTTTTCTTCAGCTCATGACTCCACAGTCTCCACAAGAGTAAATGTTTGGTGTCAATTATTTTGGCCACAATTTCTGTTGAATACAGGACATGGGTCCTGCTGAGCTCTGCAGTCTTTTCACTCCCCCATGTCACATCTTTTGTTATCTGGCTTTAGCTTTTGGAATCTGTACTGAACAAGCTCCTTTATGAATCAAGTGAATGGATCTTGTCCCACATTTTTCACTTCCATGCAAAGGGAGTGGAGGACATGAGGACATATTTTCCTTGGTGCTGGCAGTTCAGCATGATCCCAGTGCAGCACAGAGATGCCTGCTAGGAGAAACACCTGTCGCCACTGAAATCAATGGCAATTTGGGCTTTTACTTCAGTGGATGTCGTGTTGAATTCATTGGGGTTTGATCCAAAAGTTAATTGGCAACCCTAGCCATTAAGCTGATTAATTTGTGTGGCTCACATGAACCCCAATGCTGGTAAGAGACAGAATCCTGTTTGTAACCGATCCAATGAGCAAACTCTAAATATTACTCATAAATACATTTATTGGTCCTCACAGAGACACCATCCTGGCACTGGAGGGGAAGCCAGCATCTGTTTACTCTGTGGAACTGGAGACAAAGCCAGAGTTTATCCCTGAGGTGCATTTTCTGGCCTTATTGATGGCTCCCTTATGCCACTTCACGATGTGGTCCTAATCTGTGCAATCTTTCAGATATCCAGTGCTCACTGATACACAAACTGCTTAATCTCCCTGCAATTTAGCTGTTTGTATCATCAGCCTCTCACCTCTGTGCAGACCACTCATTTCAATTTCCCAGTGTGCTTTTAGCAATCAGGTAGACATTAGTTTCATCTACTTCTTACCAAAACATTAATGCATCTGTCTCTCAATTTCTACAAGACCTCTTGGGGGATTTCAATTTATTGATTTCTTTGGGGAGTGTAAGTTTGTTTTTAAAGGCACTGAAAATGGCAGAATCAGGAACACAAGATTTCCAGCATTACACCTGGCAAGTGACAGCCATGTTGCTGTGTGTATATTTTTGTTTTAAACTGAGCTTATTAGAGCTGGCTGAGATGCTACACATGGTCTTCTGCTAAGAAACTCTTGGAAAGAGTCTTCAGATTCCTTCTCTCTCAGTGTTCTTTGTGATTCACCACAAGGCCATCAATTGCCTGTGTTAGCATGAATTTTATATTGTCTGTTACCCACATCAGAACCATGGCACAGTCACAATGGTAATCTGCCAAAGGAAGAATTTTATTTGCTTCTCTTTTAAATGTCTTGCATTGAATTACCAGGTCAGCCCACAGATGGGAGCAAAGGGGAATTCCTTGTGAAGAGGAGTGTGGGAAGGATGGTGCTAATAGAGATCATGCTTCTACTGCACCCCCTTACCACTAAAGTGTGGCAGAGCTTGTGCTGGCTTATCTGACCCCTGGGAGTTGGCACAGAAGCTGCAGATAACACAGAATTTGTTAATATCTATATGACAAATAATACAATAGAGAACAGTTTTAAGCGTATGCAGTCCAGAGACAGAAATGGGTAATTTATCTGTGGGACATAAATTACTATTTAGCAAGAAATATTAGAAAAGAGCAACAAAAAAACCCCCCACCTTTCAAAGGGAAGCTATTTGACACGTGACTTTGATGCTTATTTCCTTGATTTTAACATAATTTCTCTAACATACACTTAGTCCTGGCCAACTGAAAATTAGCTGAACTCTCCTTCATCTACATTTATGAGTTCTGTTACTTCTCATGGGCGCTTTCCATTCTTTACATATACTACTGATGTTTGTGCACCCTACTGATCCTTGCAATGTGACATTGCCCTTCTAAGTACCTTTTTTTCATAAATGCCTGAAAATCCCTTGGTGAGTATTTGCTGCAAGGTCTCAGAAGCTGGGGATTTTGGGAGACTTTGAGATTCATGCATTTTTGTAGCACAGCCACGAATCTAAATAATCACTGTCTTTCCACACACATTATGTTTAGGTGTATGGGCATGGCTGGAAAGGGAAGTAAAACTTGCAAGCATTCCTATTTACAAATAAAATCTGTGCAAACCCTGTTAATATAGTATGGAAGGGGCTAAATATGGACGTGAACAGTTGTTGTTGTGAAAGTGTCCATATATCAGAAAATAATGGAAGCATGATTCTGCTAATGCTGGTTTCCTTACCACTTCCTTTTTTACAGCTATTACTTTTCTCAGAACATAAACTGAGGCAATTTGGAAAAAAGAGAGTTTTTAATGATGTTCTGTGGGTAGCACTCCATGCACTCTTCAATATGGGCTTGACTCTTGTTTGGGTACTGCATGACTGTATTTATCTTTTGAGTTACAACCAGCAGAAGCAAAAAAGAAACAATCACAATTTAAATTGGACTGGGTACTTGAAAGACACCATTTATTAAGAAAGAACATATTTGCAGTGTGTTAGTCTTCCTGAGTAAGACAAACACATCTAAGAAAAGTGTAAACTTGATTGTTTTATGCAGTTTTTTAGGCTGTTAGGGAGTTACCCCTCTTTGTCATGGAAAAAACAGGCTTTGTCCTCATCAAACAGCCCTGGTGAGACAGAAGGCAAAGTCCTAATTCCCTTTAGGAATAAGTTTTTCCTTATCTGATACATCTTTAAATAATAAACTTGCCTATAGAAAGCATGATGCCAGCAGGAACTCCTTGGCAGCACCAGTGCCACACGCCAGCTGCCTGTTAGCAATGGAGATATACTTTTGTCTTCTCCTGATAAGCACACTGAAATCTGTCAGAATATATTCCTTTTAATTAAAGTTCTAGCACTTTATGTTGGTGAAGCTGAGCCCGGTTACCTCTCCTGAGAAACTGAACTATTGTCACAGTGAGGACTAGGAAATGTTTATCAAAGTGAGCATTGAAATTCCAACAAAATTTCTGGGCATTGTTTGAACAATAGCTCCTTTTCCTTCAAATCTCAGGACAAAGTAGATTGCTGATAAACACTTTTTCCCTACCAATTTTATTCATGCATTAAAGGTTTTTTCTTAGCTTGTTTCTTGCTGAATGCCTAAAACTGCAAAACTTCCAGGGTAAATAGATTCCCACAACAATAACCTTCATGGATCACTATGAGCTTTTGTGCTCATGTTTGAAAATCTAGTAATGAGAAAATTACTCTCGGTCTGCTATTTCCCTTCTCCCTTCACAGCCTTTTTAACTGTCATTCAAAAACCAAACCATGATTCATAAAATCCAGACAAAACTCATTCAACATCAAAGCGCTAAATGTCTTCTCATTTGACATACAATCTCATCATAGAACAAGCTTGCAAAATGTGCTTTCTTCATTCTTATTTATCTATCCATGAAATGTTAGAGGCGTGCAGAAGGAACCCACAGATAGATGTTCTATATAGCCTTATTAATTCCCACATGAAAGAAGAATATTCCCTATTATTTCAAAAGGTAAAATTCAAAATGAAAGCAAAAGACGACCCGTACACTGCAAGCAAATATTTTGCAAAGTTCAGTTGCCAAGTTTGTTTGCTAAGTTCCATCTCCAGGTCCTGCAAATTTGTGTGAAGGCTTTCTCTCTCCATAGTCGGAAATCTAGCAGAGTTTAAATGAATGTTGATATTTTAAACTATCCCTGCAATTTCACAGACAATAATACTTTGCTTTTGCAACTGATTTGTGTTCACAAGAGGAAACCATTTCAATGGATTCACAGTTAGTCAGAATCTAGGGAGTTTCTGCAGCAAAGGGCCTCCGTTTGGAAAGTTGTGGCCTATTATATAAAATAACAGTAACTTTAAAAAGGTCAAAGACTGACAGCTGGGTTTCTGGACTTGAATTTAGTTATGCAAATATGACTAAATCACGGATTTAAACAAAATTTTAATGTTATTAACTTTTCCAAACCCAGAAATTTGCTTTGAGCCTTTCTTTTAACATCTGGAATCCAAGGAATAATTATCTTAATTAAAGTGTATGAAGAGACATTGTCTATTTGGTATATGTATATTTAGCAATTAAAGAAGTGACCACTTCATTAGAAGGTGCATAATTCAATTACCTTTTTTTTTAGCTCTTCTCATTGTGATACAGAACATTTTTTTCCTGAGCATCTTTTAAAATGCAGAAAAAATGGTCTGCCATTAAATTAGGATGAAAGACATACCTTGTCAAATTCTATGGTGAAAAACAGGGACAAAAAAGAGGCCTAAGTAGAAGAAAAGAAAATAAAAGGCACCTTGGTGAAAAATCTCCTTGATGTCTCCTGTCAGCTGCAGGATAAAGTCATGACTTTTCCTTCAGGAGAGCAGGGCTTCATCTCCTGTGGGTCATGCTAGAAGGCTCAATTAAAGATTGTTTTCTCTGTTTCTCATGGACAGGAACGAACAATTGGATACTGTGGAGAGTTTCCTGTTAAATCAGCTTTCACCTCTGTGCCTGGGGTATTTGCCACCATTGGCAGCAGTGAGAGGGAAAATTCTGAAACCCTTCCCAGCTACTGCAAAAAAAATTAACCCTGTCCTGGTTAAAATGAGGACAAGGAGGTAGACTCTAGTTGCAAGGAATTATTTTTTGTCTAGTATGACGTGACTATGCAGAAAACCAAAGATGTCTAATTTCTTGTGCTGGTTTTTTTTTTCTAGAGACAGTGGTGTTAGGCTAAATCTTTCAAAAATCAATAAAGAACAAAGGTTTTCTTTTGCTTCATTTAGACTAATCAAATGCACTTCATCAGGAGTTTTAAGGGGCAAATCAAGACACGTTTTAAAGCCTTCTATAACATGGTCCTAATGGATTTATAGTCTGTCAGAATTCAGGGAATTTCTCTAGAAAAGGGCCTCAGTTGGAAAGCTCTGACCTATTATAGTATAATTTTCAATATAAAAATATAAGTAACTTTAAAAAATACCCAGATCCATGGCATCTTACTATTATAAGTGAAATTTTCATCAGACTGTATTTTATATATGTTCTACACAAAGCTCTGGCAAGATATGTGGCACTGACCAGGAAAGACTGCATGCATACTTTCATTAAATTTCTTCCTACCTTTCTTTAAATAAACAATGGTACTTGGCCGTGAGGCCTTTATTTTTAAGCAATCTGTAAAACAAAACATCTGTTTACTTTCACTCATAATTGCTAATTATGTTTATTACTAATAAACCTTTCCTTTACAGATGGCTTGTGAGGAAGAACTTCAGGTCCAAACACATTTCCAAGTCTTATTTTTCACTGACCTGTCCTTAACTAACTCCTTCTTCCATCTGCAACCCAAATAAGCATGTTTGCCTTGCCATTTGTTTAGGAATATTCACTCTTAATCTCAATTATATCTCAATGTAATGTGTATCACCAAAGGCACCAAGCATGTAGTGATTTCTAATGTAACTTCCAGTCAAGTGGGAACAGTAAAGGATGTTTCTACTTTATTATCAGGAGCTGACACGCAAAAAAGGCTCAGGATTTACTTTAAAATAAAAGATCTGGGGAGTTCATTGCTGCTGAAGAGAAACCAAGCCCCAAAAGTGGCAGTTTCCCAGGCTTCGTAGATCAAGCATAAGGACTTCTGTGGGATTTAGGTACTTCTAAAAGTGCAAACAGGAAAAAACAAACAAACAAACAAACAAACAAAAACTAAATAAAGGTACAGACAGGCAATTCATCTGGGAACTTAGAAAACTAAAGCTATCTAAGTTCTGATTCAGCAGCAAAATCCTTTATAACATCTAGTTTTAAGCTGACATTTTGTCTACTTTCTGTGTGTGACTAGAGGTTGAGTAGCAGTCCACATCATCACACTGACCATTGGCTGTCAAATACTGTGTGAGTGGGCCCTTAAGGCTATTAATTGCAGCTCATGCTACAATCTATATAACCTAATACACAGTCATAACTTTGATGTGTTGGCTGTTATGCAGTGGATAGCACAACATTGTATTTTATAAAATATCTATCTAAAAAATCATGTAAACCCTAATTTATTCTCCAAGGGAATACATATAAAAAATTTAAGCAAAAAAATTGAGCTACCACCCTTTGAAAAAAGTTGAATCTTAAGATAAAAACCAATTCTGTTCTTTTGAGTAACTGAATTTTTGTGGTACATCACTGTCAAACTTCATGATAATTTTTTAATATTTCAAAGCAAAAATCATTCTGGACTGCTATCTTTCTCTTATCCTTGAAAATATACATTTTAGTTCCTGGTGTCAAGGCAAGGCTATCCAATTATCAGAAGACTTCAGCCAAAACAAGATGGTTTAAAAGGCTTTCCAGATATGGTAAAAATCTTCCCCAAAGCGAGAACAGTTCCCTGTGGTCTTCCATCACTCAAACTGCATATGGAAGGCCCCTCCACCTAACTCCTTGGGAATTGTGCAGAGGGAGCTCCAGCGGTCCCATGGGCATTGGATTTTTAGAGGCAGCTCTTAGACTGTTTTAAAGAAAAGGTTCCTCATCCTTGAGAAATATTTCCCTGGGGCTAAAGATTATGTAAGTGAAATAAAACAAATCAGAAATAGTCAGACTGGGGTGATATTTCGCTCCTTTCCACTGCAGTTGATGGCAACACCATCTGCTCGAGGATTTTCTGCAAGCAGGCTGAATTCATTGAATAAACTGTTCACTCCAGATTGTTTGCTCCGCTCTATATAGCAATCTACAATTGTTGATTAATTAAAGTGCATAGTTCCCCAGTGAGAAAGGTATGCACTGCTATTCCAGATGGGGAAGCCAAGGAACAGAACATTTATCTGATCTATGAAAATTAGCTGGAGAATTCAGTTTTAAACTGTAGATCACTGGAGGAACCTTTCCCCATCATTACATAGCAGCTTGAAATATTCTGTCATATGGTTTCTATTTGCTTTTATTTTGAGCAGTAAGAGCTTGAGGAAGGGACTGTCCTCAAAGGCTGTTTCACATCCTTCACAGAATCACAGAATGTACTGAGTTAGAAAGACCCATCAGGATCACAGAGTCCAGCTCCTGGCCTTGCACAGGACACCCCAGGAGTCACTCCATGTGCCAGAGAGCATTGTCCAAAACCTTCTAGAACTCTGTCAGGCTTGGTGCTGTGACCACCGCCCTGGGGAAGTATCTGCAACTTCAACTGTCAATTAATGAAAAATATACATTGCCATCTGATGTCAAAATACCTTGCCTGTTTTATACCCTAAATTTTCCTAAGTGAGGGAGTTCTCTGACTAAATGAGTTTGAAGACAATACAGAAGCCTCTCAAAATGAAGACACCAGCACCTTCTTGCCGCAGAAGAAATAGAAAATAACTGCAGACTTCTTATTTACAGATTATTTGCATAGAAATATTTTTTTCATGCTCTGTGTGCAGTTCAGGTATGTATGGCTCTGCAAACTGCATTTGAGTTAACATGGATAAATTAGCATATATAGGATTAAAAACTATGAATGTTGTAATCATCACACCCTTAGGCTTACACTGTAGTTTGGACAAGGATGGTTATATTTCAGTATTTCAGGAACGAAAAGGTATTACTTTGATAAGAAACTTTGGGCACTGAGAGTGCAGGTTCTTGGCAGTGAAAAGGCAAGTCCCACAGCATGGCTGAGTTTTGAAGAGCACCTGCAATCAGAAGATGCAGACAGTGTAAAGCCTGTGCTGATTTCTGTTGTGTTTGCCAGGGATCTTGCTGTCATTTTGGACCATGGGTTGCCATTAATATGAAAGCACTCAGCAGGACCAGAAATACCAGTGCAGGAAATAGAAACTCAAATGATCTCTCTCATGCACTAGAAACAAAATTAAATTAAGAGGACATACTGTGTAGGGTTAGAGATGAGTGGTTTAAAGGGTGGAATGAAACGTGCCAAGTAGGGCTGTGCTGCCAGGGGAAGACAAGATGATGGTTGGGCGAGATGGGAACAAAGCAACATCTCCATGCAGAAATTATCATTTTGTCCTCATTTCTTCACAGCTTTATGTAAACAAACTTAAAGATAAACCAACAAACTACTCAGGCAATGGTTGTGTTTGAATTGTGATTTAAAATTCAGGACAAACACTGTCAAATTAAGAAGAAAACCACGAAACATACCTAGGCAAAGACATCAGAAAAGGAAGAGGATTATTTTGTAAGCTTGCCACAGGCCTTTGCAAAATTGTTATTTTTCAATTGCTTCATCTACTCATGACATATGATATTAATTGATATGGATTGATCATATTCCCTTTTCCTGATTCATAGGCAGTTACAGCTCTGACAAGTTAATTCTTCATTAGCTGGGGGTTTTTTTCACTTTATTTTAACATTTTCTTCTATTACAGATACTAAATGATTTTCTACTTTAGTGCTAAATTTAACATGTTCTATTCATCCCACATCAAGAAAATTATCACTTCTTGCATCAGCAATTTCAACTGGCCACTGCTGCATGAAAATCAATGCTAACTGGGAAAATGCCAAGTAAACCAAATGGTACTGGCTGTGTTATTTTTGCATTGTAATAGCCTGTCCCCAAATGTACAATACCCTTGACAAATAAGTACATCAGGCTAAATTCTGATCATACTACTTCTGGTGCAGATCCAAACTAAATTACTTCAATGAGTTGAAGAACAAATTTTCCTTTTACCAAACATGTAGGTTACTGGCTTTATTCCATGTAAGATGCTAATGCTGGTTAGAGAGCTAAGTTAAAAATTATTCATGGTTGTTCTGAGATGCTGGAAAGAAAGTAATATTTATGAAAATACATTTTATATGAAAGCTTGGTGGAGACATGAGTTACCTAAAATGTAGAAGAACCCTAATGTTATCAGCATGTTTTGTGCAGTGTAACATTTTGAGAGCTGGAGTCTTGCTGGCTTTGGTAGCAATCTAATAATGAAACTCAAGTTTCTCTCCCAAAGATCTTGCAGTCCAAGTAGTTGTGGAAGAGATGAATACATTGATGAAAGAGATGAAGGGAAATAACAATGAAATTTTCATCTATAAGTAATAACATCAACAATATATATTGATAAACAGGTATTGCTTAAGGATGTCTTCATGTAAGATTTCTATTCATCATGCAGGAAGTGATATATGGGTTTTTTTGGTTTTTTTTTTTTGGTAAGAGAATGGACACCCTTGCTTAGTAGTTTTTCTCCTGTACTAAGGCCACTAAACCTGGAAATTCAGAAGAAAGAAATATATTTAGCTTAGTTTCCAAGACAGTGATGGACATTTGAAAATTATATCACTCAGAAATTGATATGCACACACACACGCACACCCCACACACAGAGTCTTTCTTCAGAGAACAACGCTTCTTTTTCCACACTTTCTGCTACTTCAACAGCATTTTATTTTTCCCTTTGTGCTGCCTTGTCAATCCAGGATTTGAGTGCTTTTCTTGTAAATAGTCCCATTATTTTTTGCTTATGAAGTGTTACAATTTCCATGCAGCAAAGTGTTTTGTACAGCTCTGCATCGCTGCCACGCTGCTTCGCTGTAAGCTGTTTGACTTATCACTGTTGACAAAAGCACCCAGCTTCTTGTACACACATAATGAAAGCCTTAAATGCTTTCTGAATATCTATCTGAAATATATTACTTCTAATAAAAAGATATCCTGCAGATTTATTGTTGAGACTAATGGTGTAAAAAAACCACTGAATTATCTTTCTTAGTGCTTTGGTAGAGTAGGCAGTGGGCCAGTCTGACGTGTATGTTATAGCTAATCTGTGTTTTTTTAAACTGAGGGACAGCTTTTAGAATTATGCCTGTAACTTCAGCCTAGTCTGGACTAAAACACCCTGACTCATGATATATGCAATGGAGTGTAGTTTCTCCTTGGATCTTTCAGGATTGCAATGACTTAATGTTGGCATGACAGCAGAACCACCACATTGTGCCATTTAGTGGTGTCAATATACCAAACAAAAGCAGGATAGGGGGCAGGATTTTAGTTACTAAATGCTAGCAAACATGCAGGGAAGGAAGAAACTGGCTTGGAGGATTAGACTTGTTCCTTGCTCTTGCTTTGTGATAGAAACACTAAGGAGCAAAAATGGTTGGGTAATTCACAGCCTCTCTGATTTACAGCTGTGCTGTATTTGTGGGCAGTTTGCACACTTTTGGTTTCATGCCAACATTCTGCAGCGGTTCAGAACTAGGCTTTTTTCTTCTCTGTTCTTCCACAGGCACTCTTGGAGGGCTGACTTATCTCTTCTGCCAGCTCTGGGCTCAGCTGCCCCAGCCTGGCTCTCTTGGACTCCTCTAACAAAATCATCTCCATTCCTTGAACATTTCTTGTGGTTCATTTCTGCACCTGATCCTGTCTGAACTTACTTCCTGGTGTGTAATATCTTGAGTCATTAGCAATGTCACTGTTCTTTAACAGCTGTTTCAGCTATTAGGTTCCCTGACAGTCATTCTCTGTTTTCCACTCGATGATACTGGACTGCAAAGAAACAAATGTTCAGTA
>JAYDZK010000169.1:10748820-10817468 GCA_034509185.1 Euphonia xanthogaster
GTTCAGTGCCTCCTTTACATTATCAGAACAGGTTTTTTTTTTCTCATATCTGTCTGAAACAAATCCTTCTTTTGGTTTTTAATGAATTGTCTTAAGCTCCTCTTTCTCTACAATGTTATAGTGATTGAAATTTGGAAGCAAAAAGTCAGAAAAGTGCCAGATTTGATTAAAGGAACCTGCATCATGCCTTAAAATCGTGTAGTAAAATACAGTGTAGCTATAGTTGGGCCTGATGTGATTTCAAATTGCCCCACCTCTGCACTGTTAGCAATAGAGGTGATGTGGATCAGCATTTGGAGTTTTGAATAATATGGAGCCCACTCTGAAGGTTTCAGAAAAGTATCCATTGTTCAACTCACATAATATCTCCTCTCCCAACAGGTAAACTGTGTTACACCAGTGATTTCTGCAAAAAAGTTACTTTCTCAGCTGTTTGGTTCTACACTCCATTTTTCTAAATTGTTTCTATTAATGTCTTTGTTATGTGCATCTCAAAAATATGCACAAGTGTTTCCATGTGCTTAGACCATGTGCAGACTGGTTTTTGTTCTTTCTTCCTTTTTCATATTTTTCAGCCACTTCTTTGTCTTTTATCAGAGTTCTGCCATGCTGCCAATTATAGAAACAAGAGTAACTGACTCTGTTACCAATGTATTCAAGCTAGTTCAGTAATAAAACTCATCCAGTAGGACTGTCCTCCAAAGCAGGGAACATTTTAGTCATCCAGACCACCAAAAGAGGGCTGAACGTGGCAAACTGAGCACAGTGCTGGACATGAGCCATAAAAAGAGGATAATTGCTCATTAAGGATTAAGCTCCTTTACCTCAACCCAGTTTTTTAAAAAAGTTATGGTATATATTTATATGATATATGAAAACCTTCATTGGATGTGTATTTTAATATATATATATAGATCAATAGGTAGGTATAAAAAGACGTACAGATAGGTGAAGTTGTAAAACCATTTCTCAAAGGGTATAAATTGCTCAGTTCATTAATATTGTATTAATATCAATGTAACACCATCCTTGAGTTTAGACAATCAGCCATGTGCTTACTTCTCATAACGCTTGAGGAAACAGTTTTGTACCCCTTTTCATGTAATGCTGCAACCTGTTCCTAAATAATTAAACTGAGTACAGCTGGGTTGAAAAGTGGTTTGAATGGGACATGGAAAAAGTGATAGTGCTCCACAGCAAACAGTCATCTGACAAAACCATTGTCAGCTTCAGTGCTCCTTACTCTATTTTTCTCTGCTTCTTTGAAGGTAGAGGCATATAAAACTTGCTAATTTTGAGAAACGAAAGAGACTTCAGTTGAGAATATTTAAGTGGATCCATCAATTTCTTTTATGATTGTCAGTTCAGATGAAATTATCCCTTGTAACCATGGAATCATAGAATATCCTGAGTTGGAAGGCACCCACCAGGATCATTGACATCCAGCTCATGGCCCATCCCAGGACATCCCAAGAGTCACACCACATACCTGAGAGAGTTGTCCAAACACTTCTTGAACTTAGACAGGTTGATGCAGTGACACTGCCCTGGGGAGCCTGTTCCAGTTCCCAACCACCCTCTGGGTGAAGAACCTCTTTGTAATATCCAACCTAAACCTCCCCTGACACAGTTTCATGTTGTTCTGCTGGGTCCTCTCACTGGTCACCAAATAGAAGATGTGATCTTCCACTTCCCCTCCTGAGGAAGCTGCAGATCGCTATAAGGTCTCCCCTCAATCTCCTTTTCTCCAGCCTGGACATGCCACATGACCCCAGCCTCTAGTCACATGTCCCCTCCAGACCCTTCACCTTCAGTGTTCTAATGGCATAATATCTTTTTTATAATTTGGTGCCCAACACTGCACAGAACATTTAAGGTGAGACCTTCCCAGTGCAGAGCAGAGGGGACAATCCCCTCCCTTGTGTGGCTGGCCATGCTGCGCCTGATGCCCCCCAGGACAGAGTTGGCCTTCCCAGCTGCCAGGACACTTCTGATTCATATCCAACTTGCCATCAACCAGGGCCCTCAGGTCCCTCTCCAGAGCACAGCTTTCCAGCCTCTCATTCGCCAGTCTGTATATTCAGGGTTCTTTATCCATGCCAGATGCAGAATCCAGGACTTGTCTTAGTTAAAATTAATATGACTGGTGATTGCCCAGTCCTCTCTGATTTGTCCAGGTCTCACTGTGGGGTTTTTCTGCCTTCCAGGGACAACAGCTCTTCCCAATTCAGTATTGTCACACACAGGATTTTCCTCCTTCTACTGGAAGTTCATATTAATCTCAGGCCAATTAAACACAAAAGTTGTACTCACTGGCCCTGCCATTCCTAGAGTTCCTTTTTTCCTCATTCTTAAAGTACTGCTGAAATATTCTTAATAAAGTCCTTGAAAGTCAGTTATATAAAATATTTCAATTGCTGTCAAAAACAGGTTTAAGCACCACCATTGACACGCACATATCCAAGCTGAATGGGGAACATCAATCAGGCAGAAAAACAAATGAAACATGGTGTTTGATTTTATATGTTATAAACTCAAATCTATTTAGGGAAATGACCTGTTGACAGTTACAGATTATCAGCTGCATAATCATTTAAAAGGCTGCAGTGAAATTATAGCAAAATCTGCCTTCTGAAGTGCTGGTTATGACTGAAAAGTTTCATTGTAATAAGTCATCCTGGGAAGGGATCATGCAGAACAGTCGTGGTTTAAAGACTCTCAAAATGTCTCAGGTGTGAAACAAAATTAAGCAAAAAATACACAAAGGGCTGGAGTCTGCCTACTAAAAACAAGCAAATCAGAGTTATATGTAGAAGCAGACACCACAGCTAAGTTAGTGTTATTCATGAAAAGTTCCTCAAAAGGCTCCCCAGAGTGGCACACTGATATGTAAGCCAATGTGGAAAAGCATGAGGGTTTTTAAAATGTATAATAACAAACAATAAAAGTTTGTATTGAGAGGAAGCAGCTGAAATGCTGAAAAAGTCTTTTCTGAGGAGAAGCTTATGCAGCGTGTTCATCAGTGCGTTTATTTTTGTGTTCAGTCACCAAAATTAGATATGTAGTAGACATAGAATTACACACAAAACTGGCTGTGAAACAAGGTACAAAGCAGGGGAATTAAACAATTTGAAAAAACAAGGAGACTCAAGATGGAGCAGAGAACCTGGGCAAGGGCTGAGCAACCAGCTCACATTGTTTTTGAAGAACAAATCTTTTCCAGATTATCCCTTCCTTTATGACACCCAAGGTGCTCGCTCCCAATGGGACTCTCAACTCCCAACCCCAGCAGTTCTAGCCTTTATTTTCTTGGTCTGGCCTTGCTAAATACCAAGCATGGTGTTCAACAGCCATCGTATGAATATGAAGTCAGATCTATCATTTGGATGCCATGAAATGTTGTTTTACCTTCTCATTACTGAGGCTCCACTGCCTGTAATCTGCTGGGGCTGACTTTGTAAATTGGATCTTGGGTACTGAAAGCAATAATTAGAGCAGCAGGCCCGTGGCTACTGAATATAAGGCATTTCTAGAGTCAGGTTGCTGTTTTTTTTCCTAGGTGTGATGGTTTGTAAGTCATTGTAGATATAGGATCAAAGATTGAGGGGGGTCAAGAAACTGTGAAGATTCCACTCTAAGTGTTTTTCTCAAATATTTAGGCAATGAAAAATTTCTTCCTCCATACAGAAATGGCAGAAAACAATGGCAATATTCTCAGACACCTTGAGACAAAATGGAACAGAGACACAGCTAATTTCTGTAAATGAGCAGCTTGTTTGCATCGACAGTGCAGTGCAGGCACTAGCAATAATAGTGTGAATGTTAAAAACTCTGGGAGAATTGAGATTATTCACTCCTAATTTTAACACTATAATGAATACCTAACTCCTCAAATGCACTGAACAAATGAAATTACCCACTCTGTATTTATCATTACACCACTCATTAACATGGTGATAATTAACTCTGTGTAAAGTTTCACAGTCTGAGGCACTATAATAATTGATATATTAACAGGCTTTATATGTCATTGTTCATGCTAGTGCATCTGACTTAGGATTACCTGATTGTGGTATAAAACTGAACATGCTACTGCACTGATTAGCAGTCAAAATTAAAATTGTTCAGTTATGTAACATGCAGTACAGCTGGGAAGTATCTGCTACAAATATCAGTACTTCAAAATATGCCTAGGAGTTTGTTTCTTCATTCTTTCACTTCACTGTCTGTATGTTTCTCCTGCTGCCTGATTTCTGTTCCCATAACAGCCTCAACTTTCTTATATTTGTCATATTTGTTAATCCTATTGGAGAGAAGAATTTTCTACAAGTTTCTTTTTTTTTAAAAGACTTTGGTTTAAACAAAAACAATATGTTAGTTACTTCTAATGTTTTCTATTCCCGCTGGTCAGAAACTGTTGGGTTGGAATTCTTATTCAGAACTTAAAAACTATGTTGAGAAAAATGTTATATGTGGATTCATGACTGCCTCTGTCTAAGGTCCACTGGATTTTGACATTCCTCGGGGGATATCAGAACTATGCAGGAATGACAAACTGCAGTGAAGAGATATCAAGAAGATTCAGAAGCTGAGCTAATTCAAATTTTACTCTGTCAGACCTCAAGTAAGTTACCCTGCTGGTAACTAGCAAAGGTTGGAGACAGATGTAATTCTGATTTGCAGAGATCAAATGCAAATTTTGGTGCCCAGACTTTTGATTCAGACTCTTGAAAGAAAGCAGTTGCAAGGTCTGCTCTTAAGTTCCTTGTTGTACATGAGGAATACATTTGCATAACTTCCAGAGACACCTAACTCCTAATGAGATAGCAGGTAATTTCACTTTTGAGGGAAAATTATAATACTTCTAGAGCAAGAAAACATTCTCTTTAGACTTGCTGGAATTTTTCAGTTTTTGAGGAAAAAGCCAAAAACAGATCTCCAAATGTTCAGTCATGAACTGTACAGAGTAATTGTTAAGAAACAGTATAGCTAAGCCTCAAATGGGTAATCATTCAGGCAACTAAAGTCATAACTCTCATTACAGAACAAAAAATCCCAAATCCCCTCTTGACAGAGCCCCATGGGTTCCCAGTCTCTGCTGCATTTGAATTTGTATTTGAACTTTGAATACTGGATCCTTTACATATTTTCCAAAAGTTTGATATTTCTGAATCTTTGTGGTGGCTTGGATAAAGCAGTAAGTTTTGGTATTTACTTTCTGATGAATTTTCAACAAATCTAACCATAAAATTTAGGTAAGGTTACAAGTGACTGCTGGGATGGGATATTCCTCCCATATTTCCATTTTCTGCAGAAAAGATGGCATTTCCTGACATGCAATACAAATATCTCCATCCCCTCCACTGTCTTCTCCCTGCATCCAACTGTTCCCAGAGCATCTACAGAGTTTAAACAATTTATTCTATGTGAACAGAAACACAAATACAGTTGGAAAGAGGTGTAAAAAAAAAAAAAAAGGTGTCTGTTTTTTATCAACATCAGAATGGGGTAAATTCCCTTCTTAATTTTTTGTAGCCTCACTCCACTGAATAAAAGTGTGAGAAGTGAAAATTAGTTTAAAATAAGTCTTGGGGATACACAGGGCTAAATTCTGTAACCACAAGTGAGACAGTGATGACACTTTGTTATCTCCTCAGAAAACATATTCAGTGTTTGAGATAATAGGACCAATTAAAAAATGTTTTTTTTTACCAGGTAGAATTTCAAAAGCTCTCCCCGTTCTCCCTGAAGAAACAAGAGAGTAACTCATATTTGAAGCAGCCACTATCCCCAAATTCTGTTCTCACAAAGCTTGATAAATTTATCATGACTCCTCACTCAGGGGAAATACCACAGAGCCACCTCTAGCACTATTTTCAATTAATAATTCCAGTGATAGGATCCTCTTAAAAAAGAAAAGAAGAAAACAACAACAAAAAAATGACACAAACCAAAACACAACACAAGCAAGAAGCCAAAACACACTCCCCCCAATAAAAACCCAAACAAAACCTACACCCCAAAAAACCTAACAGCCTGCTCATCAAACGACAATTTGCAAATATTTTTTTTATCATGGCCCAGCTGACCTAACCAAACATACTAAATATCATTTTTGTTAGCACTGATAGACAAAGGGAAAGCTGGGAGAGAGCTACTTGAGTACCCATATCACTCATATCATTAGTTTAATCATCACATCTTGGTGATTTTCAAATAGCCAAAATGAATTGGGCATACAAGTCTTGCAGAAGTTTGGAGGGGTGGATATCAAAGGACTGAGATGCTGTTTTAAGCTTCCATGGCAAAATGTCTTTCATTCCTGAGCGTGGATTCAGACTGCAGGCCAATTTCCAGGCATCACATTTACAAATAATAACTGAAACCTCCTTCTCTGTAAACGGGGTAGATTTGCCTAGAAGTTGTTAAAAGGATAGACAGGGTACTTCTAATTCCACTTTTCAGGACAGAATATGTATGAAATTAAATTATTTGGGGGATGAGTACTTTTCTTTTTAAACTACCTAACGTTTCACAAAAGGAAAGGGAAAAACATGTTTACCAAGTTCCAGCCTGTTAGTGCCACAAAATTAGACACCTGAAAATAACTTTGTCCATCAATAACTTCATCAAGGTCAACAGATTGAGAGTCATTAATAGAGAAATTGGTGCCAGTGACACAGTAAATGAAACCACACTGGGGGGGGCGGGGGGAATTAGCATCTTTTACAATGATTGCTTTCAATAATATAGTGCATTGCATTAATTTAAACAAAGGAGAAAATAGGAGGTGAAATTCCATCAGGACATGCTACAGATAGGATTTGGAGAATGCAGATTATTTTCCCTGTGTGTCTGTTGCCATCTCTATCTCAGATTAATCAATTTTTTTAATAAAGGTACATCATTATCCAGTTCATGTTTCTGTGCTAAAAGGAATCTTGATTAATTTTCAATTTTATGCCTATTTTGTAGATTCAGAGTAATGAACATTATTCAGTAATTGAAAATAAATAGTACATATTTAATAGATATTTGGATTTTTTTTTGCCCCAGAAACACTGTAAGTTGCCAGGAATCAATTTCAGACCCACTCTGAGCATAACACTGAAGGAAACAGGAGGAAGAAAAATACCATGCATGTTCTGTAAATGTTTGTGGTGTGAATATATAAGGATTGGAATAATGCCAATGCAGCTACAATTCCACTGCATTTTATAAGTTTGATCCATACACTGCCTGCATCAATACAGCATTTTTGTCTTACTAAATTAATCCCACTCCTGTGGGGTGAAAAGTGATATTCTACAGAGGGAGAGACCTAAATGAGCCTTCATGGCCCAGTCCTCAGTCACAGGCTGTTAAATTCTGAGTTAAGATTTAGCCTGTGAGGGGCTTAGGGCAGAAACAGTTAACTTAGCATCACAAAAACTTATAAAAACACAGATAGTGGCATCTGTTATCTGTGATGAGACCTGGCAAATGCACCTGGTAAAAAGAAGAGAGAGGCAATTAATCAGTATCAAGCACCACATTCAAAGGTGGTGGAAAGAAAACAATAACAACATGAGGTGCAGCTCTTCATGAGAATCCAAAAGAAATTTGAGTTTATTTTGTCACAAATTGAACCCAAAAGAAATCCAGGCAAGGTCAGTAAATTCCCTCAAAGGCCACTTAAGCACAGGGGACGTGATAAATGTTGCTCTGCTCTCTAGTAGGCTGTGATTTTACTGGAAATTCTCACTGGGTTCATAGAGGAAAATTCAAGGCTAAGACAAAATACATTCCTGTCAGGGTAACAGGATACAGCTGAATAACTGGGAACCATCTGTCAGACCTAACAATAAGTTACATATAATCTCCCTACCTTTTTTTTAATATTTTTTTATCAGTTTTTATTTTAGGCCAAACTGAGAGCAGCTTATATATAAAGTTGATCAGCTAAACAGTGTAATAAGGATACTATGGGATTTATAGCCTATTGTATGTAGTTTAAAAAAATAATTTGTTTCTCCACCTTTCTTACAAAAGTGCATTTAAAAGGTAAAAGCAGGCCTATGGGATATATGCCTCTGTGTCCATTAATATCACATTGCAAAACTTGTGCTGTAGAAGACACAGATAAAATTCCCCAGCATATGTGCCTTTTTGTTAATGGAATAGATTTTTTTTAAACTTTTTCCTGCTACAGAAATAATTCTACTTAGAGGCAGTATTACCTTTCTTCTAGGTACTCAACATCCCCTTTCATGCTCTACTACTCCTGGCTGAGTTCATCAACATAAAGATTGTTTATTAGAGCCTGGCTCTGTCACATATAGAACTTTTCAAGTTTGACTGGTTTTAAGCTTTGTGGCAATTCAATCTTGTGCAGAGACACACCCAAATGCAAATTTCCCATAAGATGCAGGGAATAATCATTTTTTCTCAAGCCATGACTGATGAAGCACAGAAAGTTTCTCACCTTATTTCACAATAGAATGATGAAGTCTTCAGTATCCAAAGCGTATTAGTTTTGGATCTGAACCTCTCTTACCATAGAGAAGTGTCACAATGTCCAAGCTGTAGAGGAAGCACATTTATAATGATACTGGAACTGGATGAAAATGCATAGAGACAAATGGAGTGAGAAGAGAAGTTCATATTCCCTGTTCAAAGCCCTGCCCAAAAGGGAGAGCAATACATTTTCTTGTCTGGCTTCTTCCAGCCTTTTGAATCTTTGTTCTGGATAGCCCATAAAAACATACGTATTGTATTCCACAGCTTTGTGCCAACCTGCTCAAGACTATCGCTGTCTCATTGAGACCCAGGGTCTGGAAGCAGATCTGGGGTTTTTCACACTGAGTTGTCTGGAGTCTGTTTGAGAGACAGGAAACACACAGAGCCCTCTTTTTGTTCCCTCCTGGCTTCAGAGTGGAGGCAAAGCCTCTTTAGATTTTCTATGGGCTGCCAAAATAGTTGCCTGGGGCAGGTTCTTCAAGTCCAGTCTGTGAGAGGCAGAGGCTCTCTTCTGGGCTTTGGAGAATTTCATAGCACCTTTTTGGCCACTGTTGCCATGGCAACTCTGCTCCCGGACTAGAGGAAGATATTTTCTTTGGACCTTTTTGCTACTGCCACTCAGGACAGCTATGCTGGGATGTCAGACTCTTCTTTCCACAAGTTTTTAGCTGTTGCCTCAGTTCCAGCCACTATTGCCAATGGGACTGCCCCCACTGGGAGAGCCCCTGTCAGGTGGGGTGGAAGAGGCAGCCCAGCAGCACTGACTCTTGTTTTTGGACCAAAAAATAGTTATTTTAGGCTTTTAGTTTTATTCCTGTTGTTTTCTAGGCGAAGAGGGTGTCCTGTAATTGCGGAGGCTCAGTTGCTGTGTTGTTTTTCCTATCACTTTTCTCTCCACCACATAGTTTGGACAAGGCTTCTCCATCATCTTGTGTTTGGCTTCTACAGAGGCCAACATCTCATTTTCTTCATTCCCAGGGAGTCCATGGAATTCAAGACCTTTGTATCTGCTGCTCGTTACTGTTATCTTGGTCGTTGCCTTTTTGTTTCCTAGTAAACTCTTTTTTTCACTTAGGTCTTTTCTCAGTTGTGTCTCCTTGTTGGTGAAAGAGGAGTGGTTAAAACTAAAGGGAGGTAGCTCATATTGGAACCTCTTCTCTGTATAATTGTCTCAAAATAATAAAAAAATCTTGCTTGTGTGAGCCAGTCTAATACTTGGGATGAAGACTCATGCTTTCCTAGCCAGAGGCCACTTCAGAAACAGAACCTCCTGTTTCGTGCTATCATACATTGGCCATTGCTTGGCTATTAAAAAATGAGGTGCCAATTGCTGCCTTCTTTTTTGCTGAGCAGTTGGTTGCAGATCTGATCACTGAACATCCAGAAGTACACAAAGGTACATGACTTTTAGCTTGGTTCTTCATGAATTCACTGGACACCTTGGCATTTTCTTATCCAGACCTCAAGTTTCCTTGAACCCCCTGTAAGAAGGGCCTCATGTTGCCACAGACACAGGCATCTAATTCAGCTGGGCTGTGAAACCCTGCTGTTGCATAAATTGTCTTATTTTTAAGTGTTGAATTCTGCCACAGGTGTCTGACTTCACCAGCTGGAAATCAAACCAGAAATGTTTAATTTAAAGTGCTGACTGCTGTCAGGAGAAAAAGCCTTTTGGCTTTGGAACCAGGAACTCCTAATTCAGAGTAGTCAGAAAATAAACCCTGTTCCAAACAAGGCTGCCACCTAGCCAGCCCAGATGAATAAAAGCAGAACTATTTCTGCATTAACTCTGTTAGTAGGCTGAGCCTAAGTCAAAGCCCACAAGGGAGCCCACAGATGAGAATTTTCTCATGAGACAATCCTTCTTCCAGCTCAAAGTGTCCTGATGATGTCCATGTCCAGCAGAATCAATCCCTGGGGGCTCCAGGATGAATGTGCTGCTGGTCAAGGCTGGGCTGATTAGAAATGGTGGTAAGACCTTTGTGATAACAGATTTAAGAAGAAAAACAATGTTTTTGTACAATCGTAACTGTGGCCAAAGAGAAGCAAGGTGAGAATGTGGGAGAGGAACAACTCTGGAGACACCCAGGTCAGTGGAGAAGGCAGGGGAGGAAGTGCTTTGGGTGCCAGAGTTGAGATAACTCTGCAGATCGTGGTACAGACCATGGTGGGCCAGTTGGGTCCCTGCACCCCACGAAGGACCATGGGAATGCAGACATCCACATGGAGCCCAAGGAGGAGACGCACAGTGGAGCAGGTGGATGCCTGGGAGGAGGCTGTGATCTGGTGGGAGCCTGTGGTGGAACAGGCTCCTGATAGGGCCTGCAGACCCATGGGGAGAGGAGCTCACACTGGAACAGGATTCCTGTTGGACTTGTGACCCCATGGGGGACCCACACTGGAGCAGCCTGTCCCTGAAGGACTGTACCCTGTGGAAGAGTGACCCACATTGCAGCAGTTGCCAGAGAATTGTTGCCCTGAGGATGGAATCATATGGCAGCAGTTTGCAGAGAACTGTTACTCGTGGGAATCACATTGGAGAAGTTCCTGGAGAACTACCTCCCATGGGAGGGATCTTGTGCTGGATCAGGGGATGGACATCTCTCCCTGAGCAGGGAGAAAATCCAGGGGTGATAAACTGACCAAAACCCCCATCCCAGTCCCCTGCACCACTGGGGTAGGAGGTAAATCTGGGCAGGAGGAAGGCGTGGGGGGAAAGTAGTTTTTAGAGTATGTTTTTACTTCTCATTATTCTGCTCTGATTTTGTAAGCAATAAATTCAGTTAATATCTCTAATTTGAGCCTGTTCGCCTGTGATGGTATCTGGTGAGTGATCTCTCCCTGTCCCTATCACAGCCCGTAAACCCTTTGTTATATTTTCTTCTCTCCTCTGTCTGGCTCTGGAGGGGAGTGATGGAGAGGCTTTGGTGCATGTCTGGTCTTCAGTCAGGGTCAACCTGACCACTACAATAATTTCTCTAATTTTCATGCAAATAAATGTTTTAGTGTATGAGAGATCTAATAAAGTCATATCATATGCAAAATCTTCATTAGTCCTTCAATAAGAACCTATGAAAACTATTGTGTTATTGCCATGCAAACAATTTGTATTTTCAAATGGATTTGTCCTTGACGTTGTTTCCTAGTATTACAACAAAGTCTGTTATCTGAAATAAGAAATTTGAAAAAAGCCAAGCTTGTTCTATTTCTGCTGACTTCAGTGAAGTTCTAAAAAGACATGAATCTTCATTCCTCTTATTGCTTAAATACTGCAACTGTGTTTCTTGAACAAAACCATAAAAACATAATACCAAGTTAGAATTACTGCAATCATATGAATAATAGAATCAACGTCAAAATTAACTCAATTAAATGAAGTTTTTATCAGTCATTGCAACATCTTATTCCCCAGCAATCATTGAAATTTTTATCTAGAGAGGTATCACCATACTAGTAGACAAATAGTTCCATGCAGTTTCTACTGTTCAGGAAAATTATCTGTATTGCAACATAATTATCTCAGATGACATACTGACTGACTCCTAATTACAACAGATAGAGCTAATTACTGTGGTTCATCCTCTAAATAGCTCAGCATGTATCTTTATGAGAATTCAGTAATGACACATTGCTCAGTGGGACGGTATATGGAAATTGATTCCCAAGATTTTTATGCATAAAATTCTTATTTTATAATGTGTGTATAAGTTTTCCTTCAATCAAAGAATATTCAGGGGCACTCAAGTGGTACAAACCTGCAGGGCTGGGGTTTTTGGACAGTGTTCCCAGAACCGTGACAGGAACCGAATTCCAAAGTCAAATTTGCTAGACCACCCTCTTAAACAGTTTTCTTTCTCTGACAGGAACAAGAAAAATGGGGAGTCACCAGTCCACTGCAAATGGATCTGTTATGTACAAACTGATCCATGCTTTTCATCCTGGAGTTTTCACCACGGAAAAACAGTGGCAGGCAAAAACTCTGTAGCGCTTCTGGTACCTGCCTGCAGAAGTGTGGCATGAGCAGGAAACTGATATGGTAGATACAGAGCAAGTACCCAGAATGCAGTCAAAATTCAGTGGAAAGTGGTGGAAACCTAAGTCTGCTTTAAAAAAATCCCACCTGCATCGTTTAGATCCTCCTTCAAGCCACAGTCTGTCAGCAGAAAGATATGGAACACAACACAAGAAATGCACACCTTTCTATTCTGCCAAAAATGCTGATTTCTAAATGATTTTGTACTAATTTATCCTCAAAAGATAGCAATGTAAAATAAGTATCACAAAAAAAATTAATTAAATACATTTAAATAGTTTAATCAGAATATTTAATGTTGGCGATATTATCTATATTTATGTACAATATATTCTGTTTATAATATATATTTGCATTATAATATATGGAGTTGATGGATTAAGAAAATGTAGTGACTTCAGAATAATTTTTTATTCTGAGTCCTCACAGGAATTTTAGATTCAGCTATTGAACTTCACACATTTTCACTTTAAATAAAAGCCCTAAAAGTATTCCTTGACCAGTTTAAAGTCTATAGAATTACATTTTTTTATCTCCTAGCATGTTTTCAATGAAGTAGTTTATCAGTCTAGTCTAGATTCCACATTTTTTTACTGTAACCAAACAGTTCTCAAACAGTCTCACCTGATGTCGAGAAAAAACAGAATAATAAGTATGTTTTTCTCATATATACAAATTTTCCTTTATAAATTTTAGGCTGAATAATTAATTTTGAAGTATAGTTTGGTTGATTTTTTAATTAAAGACAAATCAAACTTCATTTCTTCTTTGAATTTTACTTAATCCAGCAAAGATGATCCAAGGATGACTTTGTACTAAAAATTGGCTGGCAAGAAAGCCAGTTAGTCCTTTCTGCAGAAGCATACCTGGAAGGTATTAGTAAATAAATGCTACTGTCTGCTTGGTCCACAAAAAATTCAAAGCATTTTGCTAATTAGTAGTACCTTAGACCAAATACCTTGACCAAATTTACATCTGAGTGCTTATTCTTCTTTTCTTTTTGTAGACTGGACACAGTTCTTACTTCTTGTCCAACTCCTGTTACCTGCTGCCAAAAGAACAGTTTTACATCTCCAAAGCCAGCTGTGTTTCTGTGGGAAAAAATCCCAAACCAAACAGTAGGGTAATTTGGAAAATGCTTTATATCTGATTAGGGCAAATAACAATATAAAAATTGAACATATTTTGAAAGAGCTTCCCAGGTGGTACACACTTCAGAGAAATTATGGGGGCAGGTGGTAAAATGTGCAGGCACCTGCCTCAGTAGAACCTCTTGGGGAGAGGATTGGCTCTGTTTCACTGAAAGAGGAAGAAAAAGCTACCTTTGATAGAGAACCTGGCAAAGAGGCTGTGACTCTGCCCAAATTAGAGTTCTATTTTTGTAATTGTCCCACTCTTCTCTGTCATTAATTAGAGCATTAAAGATGTTGTCTCAGATTTAGATGCACACAGCTTTAACTTCAAAGTGTTTATAAAACTGGAAATGGTGCAAGCTTTTTAATCTCACTTTACATTTTATGTGTTTTCATTTTCATACAGACATTTGTAAAACCACTTTTACGTAGTTATTAAAAAAATACCACTTCTTGCTCAGGAAGTTCTTTACCAAGGATTGCTTGATGTTGGAGAATATTCTGAGAAAGAGTAATGAATGAATATATGGATACACATTCTTACCCTGCTTTTCCTGTCAGAAACGTCATTGAAATCCAGCTATTGCAATATCATTTGCATTTGGATGATTGTGTTTTGACACAGGAATTTAAAATCAGAGCTAAAAATGTTTCCTAGAGAACTTCTACAGTATCAGAGGACAGCAGAATGTCTCAGTGTTCTTTACTTCAGTAAATACTAAACCTTTGTCGATGAAAACACAAGTTGCCACAGGTGGTATCTGCTGTGGGTGCTTTAAGCAGTGCCTCCTCAGTTTTGACAACCTTCAGAAATGAATCAAAATCCATTCTTTAGAACTCAATTTAAAAATTCAAGCAATGGGAGCTGGCATTTGTCTTGGAGATTGTTTGCCATCATTTTGGTTTAAATTTAGGCAGCGTTTCAAATGTAACACATCATCTATAAGCTGCAAATTACCAAGGACCAAGGCTTGACATGACAGCAAAATAAAAAAGACTCAGTATCATTGAACCATTGAATCATAGAATGGTTTGGGTTGGAAGTGACCTTAAAGACCATTGAGTTCCAGCAACCCTGCCATGGCCAGGGACACCACCCACTAAAACAGGTTGCTCAGAGCTCGATCCATCCTGAGCGACAGCATCTTGGAAGTGATAGATATTCTGATTTCAGAATATTAATTCCCAAATAAGTTAACATCAAGAGTCTGTAGTTTCTTTGGGAGGTCACCTCACCTTTATTACTCCACTTAGTAAATGACAACTCATTAAGTTGACTGTCTCTGAGACTTACCTTACAAGCTATTTTTCATGGGTTGAGGTATTACTAAAAAACAATGCTTTTATAGTTTGATTTACTCATCTAAATTTAGTGGTTAAAAGTCACTTTGAAAAATTATGTTTACAGAAACACTGTAGTGCCACCACATTCTTGTTCTTATTTATTCTTAATACATTTCTAAAAACAAAGGAAAAGGTAAAAACTTAATCAAATTAAGCACCACCATTCAAGCACAAAAGCAAATACAAATGGAAACTAATCTTGGACAGCGATAGATGAGTAAAAATTAAGATTAGGATATTACCAGCTTTCTTGTGGAAGTTTTTATTAAAGAATTTTTTTTTCCACTGAGGTTGGTGACATGATTTTGTTGATCTTTGAAATGATTTTACTTTGATATTTATGATGATATTTTGTTTTAATTTGTACTTTCTAAATATTTCAGAACGGCACACAAAAAGGAAAAAAATAAAGCAGCTATGACCTTTTTTTTAGGAAGCAATCAATTCCTGACTGTTAGAAATTGACAGGCAGATTACTAGCAAATTATTTTAATTATCAATAATTATAACTATTTTAGAGGCTTACATCACCAGAGGGCTGCCTGTGATTTTTATAATGGGAGAAACTGTTAGTATTTTCTATCTTCTATCTTTTCTCAATGTGGAAAAAAACAAGTCTTGCAAATTATGTATGATAAAGACCACCTCAATTTGTCTCTATTTTGATATGTTGTACATGCCAACCAGTCAGAATTCTTGCATGTTCTTTCAGCTCTGATGACCAGCCTGACCCTTATTTATTTCTATTACCATTACCTCCACATGAGCTCTTGTGAAGTGTTAAGACCTCTTTGTACAAAATAAAGAAGAAAGAAGAAGAAAACAGCCTCATTCAGATCTGTAAAGATTTTTCTCCTATTATTGTAAATTTAAAAGGTGCCCATGACAGTTTTTAGAGGCTTTGTGGAGACCCAGCCTCTGTCTGTAGTGATCTAGACAGAGTTCAGCAGCTGGTACTGATACCAGTAAAACAATCAAGGACAGGATGTGCTGTATGAAACACTGGAAGAATTTTGTTTTACAATAATAATCTTATGGACAGCCAGATAAAGGTGGCATATAAGGAATAATTTAACTTACATTAAATACAGTCTAGATTTCAAAAGTGTGGTGTCCTCCTGGTGTGGCCTCCCAGAGGAAGGCATAAAGAAGTACAAGAAAGATGAAGGCAAGTGATTTTCCAATGAATCATTATGATGACTCTTGTGTTATCACATAGGATTTACATGTGGTTTCCTCATTTTTCTTACAAGATCTTCTGGGAAGCCAGTTTAATCCTGCTGCTTCTATTCCTTTGTGCCATGTTGTTTTTTCATGGGGGCCACCATCAGGTAGGAAATGATTATCAGGTCCATAAGACCTTGTCTGGTGAGCTGGAATCAAGTGATGCACAGGGATCCCTGCTGCAGACACTTTCAGCTAGGGAGCACATGGGGAACTAAATAATCCTTGCCCCTGACTCAGGCTATACCAATAGCAAATCTTGGAATAAGGTGCATAATTGGGCAAATTACTGTCTTTCTCTCTGATTACAGAAAATCTCCAAAGAAGACCACATTTTCTCTAGTATATTTATCACTTGACACTATTCCAGTAATTAATTTTAACAGTTAACTCTGCAACTTGGCCACAAAAATCTAACCTGAGCATGAAAATAAATGCAGTGTATATTCAAAAGTCCATTTTCTTGCTTGTGTCAGTAGAAATTCAAACTCACATTAATATCCACAGTCACGAATTTGCATTTTACTTATGGCCATTCTCTTGTATCAAAGTGTTTGTGAAGGGGCAGAATAATCCTCTCTCATGTCAGACTGCCTCCTGTCATCAGTCTTGACCTTCCTCCTGGGTGCTTGACATTACAATAACGGGGTGTTTTCATTCATCTCTATTTCTGCTGAGCACAAGGCTTTATTTTGCTTTTGGTTTCATTAAAAAAAAAACAGGGAGGCAGTGGTTGGGGAATGGAGAGATGGAGATTAGTCATTAACTACTGATCCCCAAGAACCTGCAGAAAAACTGTTTCATTCAAGATGCAATTGGGAGTAGTGATAAATGTACGAAATATAACGGCATCCTCTGAGATGTAATATGGGACATTTATTTAGAGTAAGTTAGCAGGAAAGCCTGACAAATACATATTGCTTTATGACTGCTTGTGCCTTTGTTCTTCATTTGTCCTTCTTTAATACTTCTTATCCTCTGTTGAGAATTTTTTCTAATATTTTGGTACACACTAAGACCAGGAAGGTTCATAAACATCTAAGATTAATCTCAGCCATGCTTTTTTCTGTCTTCTTTGGAAAAGCAAATGCAGATAAAGCCTTCAGTTGAAGTGACAGTAGTCTGGTAAAGAGTGGTTCCACAGGAAAACACGAACAACAATGAGTAATGGATCTGTAATCATCAAGCAGCCAGCCCATCAGTGGTAGCTGGAAAAGCACAGAAAATGGAGATAAACAATCAGAAAAGGTAGCCTCTATCTTTAAGAGATGGTTTAATAATCTCAAAGAGACAGATTTTTTTTTAAATTTGATAGTTAACCCAGCAAGAAATCCTAAGCAAGTACAGTAAACTCTTTTGACTTATTCCTTCAAGTTGTAATTTAGTAATTACAGCATATTACTCTTCAAATACATTTGCTTTTGTACTTTTCTTTCAGTTCTAGTCCAAAGATGCTTCCATTTTACATTTCCATTAGCCTTGACAAAGAAAACTCGTGTACATTTTCTTCTTTAGTCACCAATCTACAGGGTGCTGGCCCTGGAACAGAATGCAGATTCTGCTGCAAATTGTCAGGTAAGATTTCCAGATCAGGTGTCATTGACTCACAGTGACCACACTTGACCAGACAAAACTGATGCCTAGAGAGGCTACCTAGAACACAGGCTAGACAAAGTAAGAGAAATATAGTGGGTATTTATTAAAAAGACCTTCAAAGGATACACCTTGAGCTGTACAGGAGCCTGGCTGAGGCTACACCCAAGATGGATGATGGTCACGAATTTTTCACGTTTTTATATGTTTTGGTCCATTTGCATATTAGGGTTAGTTGTCCAATTATAACTTCAGAGGATGAAGTCCCATCCTCCTGGTTTTGCTCTCCTCAGTTTGTTTTTGTTCATATTTTTTTGGGCCTGAAGCTGTAATGGTGTTCTTGTTTCACAGGCTGCAAATGGATTGTTTTGCCAAACTAAACTGTTAAGAGAACTTGCTAACACTTCATATGAAATTAGTTGTGTACTAATGCAGTACAGATTCTGAAAAATATGAGAGCTAAAACTTAGGGCATCAAAATAGCTTGTGTTTAAGGTGTCAAAGGAATAGAAATGGGCAAAATATCAAACTACTGAAAATGGCACCCTTGTGCCTTGCTGAAATGTAATCATATCTATTGAATTGCTTGTCCAATAAGTCTGGATCTTGGTAAAATATATATTTTTCATCAGTCCATTAAGAAAGGACATTTCCAGGCCTTTATAGAAGTAGCAGGTTATGGCAAGAGACATTTTGGTAAGATCTATGTTCCTGTGAATCCTTCCTGTGACATTTTCCCCTCAGTATTTCTGCTACACATTAGAGGAACTCCATTGTGTTGCTGAACTTTCCCCTCCTTTGGCTTTCTTTGGTGACAGAAGTCCTCCAAAATGCCTCATGAGGCAAACCATAAATAGTGAGAACACATCTGAGCTGCACTGCGTGTTCTTTCGGCACTTTGGTGGGAAAAGGGCATTTTAAAAGGAAAATGATAAATAATATAACTTTTCAGGGAAGGCTTTCTAATGGGATGGAACTGTAATTTTCATAATTTTTCACATGTAATTTTTGTAGGAGGCCAAATTATTTAATAAAGGAGGTGGATGGTGTGGAAGAGAGTCATAGTTTCAGTTTAAGTTGTAACTTTTTGTAAGAGAAAGGCTCCCTTTTGAGTTTTCTTCAAAATGGATTTTGTAAAATTTCTAAATAATAGAAGAGCACTGCAGAAATAGCCTCTTTTCTAAGCTTCCTGGAAAATTTGTTCTTTCAGGGACAAAAAAGATTCAATAGGATTTGAAGAAAAAAAAAATCAACTGTCAGCTTTAATCATAAGTAAGGTTAGTAGGAAGAGCTCTTGAGCAACAAAGTTTTGTTATATTGCACCTCAGCATTTAAAGTAAAATAATTCATTTTTCTCTTTAGCTGTTTAAAACCACACTTTTCCTAAACATACAACTGATAATATGATTTGTTTTAGACAATGCTAGTGTGTACTAAGAATATTTTGATTCAGGTTCTCATACATTTAAGTGCCTGCAGGGCAGACAGAAGCATCTTTGTAATTTCCAGCAGAAATACATCACAGACGGTAATTTAGGCTTCTCATTTCTGTTTCAGGATATGCTTAGGCTAGCTTTGAACAAGTGTTAACCATTAAACTACAAGGTTTTCAGCACACTTAAAAACAATAATAAATGTGATATTTCTGATTAAGGACCACATGATCTGAAGTTTATTACTGCAGATTTTTTGGTTTTACATTCCTCCTTCAGTACACTTTATTAATGGTTAAATGTTTAATAAAAACATCGTATTTCATGAACAGTGGCAAAAGGATATTAAACAGATTGGTTTTTCAATAATGTATCCCTCCCAAAATCCTAAGTATTATTCCATTCTAAAATGGAATATAATTTAGAAATATATACTACAATTTAGTATAATTTACATTCTGAAAACAGAGGAACTCATTCGAAATTAGTGGAGTCGTGTTGTCAGAGAGAAAACAACTCTTCATGGAAGAAACACATTTTTTCAGGATACACACGTGCACTTAAAGGTCTTAGAAGAAGGGAATAATTAATTTAGTCTACTGTTACCCAAAACAGATTATTAAAAATCTCAATTTATTGAAATATCCTACTGCTAACCGGAAGTTTTATGTCCTAGTGGGGCATGCCAGTTGACCTGTACTACATTTTTAGGGCTATTTCTTGTCTAATACACATATAAATACGAAATTACTGGTATTAGAGACCCAGTAAATAAAAATATATACGTTTCTAAACCAATAAAATTCTCAGCAAGATTCATGAGTCAAATAAGAAAGTACCAACTGAAGGCACAAACTATTTTCAATTCAAATTGAAGTGCAATCTGCTGTACTGAGAAACTAACCTCCTTTCTCATCCAGTTCTGCCCTTTGCTTAGTACCTTCTTTCAGCAAAATGACTTAATTTCTGTGGCTCAGGTTCTTACAATAATTATTTATTTTTCTTTCTTTGTCAGACCTGCAGGTGACTGCTTTGCAGATGCTAGCTATGAAAGTTCAGCTGAGATGAAAATTTCAATGCACAAAATAACTAAAATTGTTATTTTCTCTGGAGGTTTCAGACCAGGTCTCATGTATCACCTCCACTTTAAAAATACTTTTTTTGTTTTTCAGACTGAAGAGTAATGTTGGGATCCCTTAATGTCAAGACCAAGGGGGAGAAACGAGGGTTTGATAGCCTTCTCTTGCTCTGATAGCCTTACTCTTCAGTAACATTTTAATATTACTGCAAGTTTTTAAAAGAGAGTTCATATGCTATTTTGAAATGCAGAATTGTAGCCTGAAGTAAACCCTGATCCTGCAGAGGTACATTGCATGCTTAGCTCCCCATGTTTTGGGACATTTAGTTCAATTCAGTGGCACTATTCACTGGGCCAAAGCTGAATCTACAGGTAAGCCTTTGTAAATTCGTGTCTCAAAATAAATAGTTTCTTTGTGACCTTATTAATCTCTTATCCTTTCCCAGTTTTGTTCTATTCAATAATTCTTAAATAGTCTTTTTCAGGCTTGACTGGGTAGATTAGAGGGCTATGGGATATATTTCAATAGGGTTGACAGATTTCTCAATTAGTCAAACTCAAACAAGCATATTTTGTCATTGAAACTGTTTCTACAAGACTGCAAATTTATTACTGATGTTGTATCTCCAGTGCAAGTCCACCAGCCACTGAACAGGAACAAAACACAAGTAAAATCAGTCACCAGGGACTCAGTGCTTCTGTATTCCTGCTGTTGTTCTGTTTCTCATGCTCTGTAGAGTGATGAACTACAACATAGTCAAAGAACGTGCCAGTGTAGTTGCTGGGAAACGTCTTGGAATAGTTTTGTAGACAAAATCTGCCCCAGACAAATGCCTCAGACAGGGGCCTCCCACTGAGGAGCATCATATACAGACAGAGAATTCAATTTTCTTGTGGTCATGTAAAATTCCTGTTACAAACTACAAATCTGTGCCCACGAGTTAAATCTGCTGGTCACAAATCTTAAAAGCATATTGTTTTTAATTCAACAAACACTTTGCAACAGATTCCCCTCACATAATTTACATTATTACCTTGACCCAGGCTGGGCGATGAGGACAAACCCAAGGTTAACTGAAAAAATTTAAATGTCTCTGTCTTTTAAGTCATAAATATAGTTTTAAAACATGCAATTTGTTAGTTAAATGTTAAAATGGTCTTCTGACTTATATCCATGGATAGCCACATCCATGGCTATCCATGGATATGGCTATCCATAAGCCATTCAATTCCTCTTGAATTAAGAAGCCCAGATGATTTACTGGGGGCACAGACCTGTTCAATGAGTTTATTTACCAAGCTCCTACTCTCAAAAACTCTTTTTCTGAATGAAAATCAGATCATTTTTTTCCTGGAGTACCAATCACATAATTGCTGTCTCTGGGGGAGAGGCAAGGACAGACTTCTCCTGAGTGGAAGATGACTCCAGCTAAGGCAAGGTCCTCCTAACAGAGTGCAGACACCAAAACCTGAGCCAGGTGGGCTGGGACAGACACAGGCAGCAAGTGCCACTGACAGCCCCACACATTTCCAAAGGAGCTGTGGCCAAGGTCTAGCCAAGAACAAAAGGCTATTAGGCCAGAGATAAAAACTGACCAAAATAAAAGTTTATTAGGCTGGAGACAAAGCTAAAGCAGATATTAAAAGATTCTATCCAGGTGAGAAACTACCTAGAGCCTGCAGCTAGAGGGAAAAACAAGCACTAACACTGCACTAACACATCTGAGGAAAGGAACAAGTCCCAGACCTGGGCTTAACTGGAGCCCTGGGGCAGTAAATGTGGGTGGAAGTGCCAGGTGAAGCCAGTCAGGGCCGTAGAGGCCAAGCCATGTCCTGATGGTGTCTTTCTTTCCTGGATTCAACTGCATAATAATCACCCCAATGGGCTCAAACCAATTTAGCACATTAAAAGAATGAATCTCATTAAATTCATTCTCACTGTTCCTATGTCACCTAAAAAAAAGTGATCCTACCACAAAATATGGTGGATGTAAAACAGGTTCTGGTGATAAGCTTGCTCCAACTATGTTATATGCATTTTATATGTTTGCTTCTTGCAAATATTAGGAGGGTGAAAGTCTTTCCTGCCCCGGAAAATTTCCAGTAAGAATTCTTCACTGTAGTACCCAAAAAGCTGGGAAAACATTTTAAAGAAAAATGAAGTAGAGCAAGAAAGCATTCTGCTTAAGCTGCTAACTAGATATATATAAAAAGCCCCCAAATTTCACTGCTATTTTTGCAGAAAGGTCTGACTTGGTCCATAACCAATTAAGGATGTAAGTAAGAATGTTTCTTAATTATCCTACCAACATTTAACTGATGAATACTCTCACTCAATTTGATCCATGGGCATTTCTATGGGATGTACAAAAATGACAGAAAATTCTTACTTAGTTCTTTACTTATGTAAGGACTTCTTACATTATTGATGGAAAAACCAGGTCACTTCTTCCAATAAAATTAATAGAAAACTTACATGAGTGAAGGAAAATGCTAATCTTCCAAACCTGTGTGCAGAAAGCAGGTCTGCAAAGATATTGATTTTCCCAGTTATTATTTAAGCTCAAAATCTGAAATAATGTTGATGGTCTTTTTGTGCACACTCTGAGAAATATAAGGACACTCCCTACTATTGGGAATTATATAGTTTTCAAAATGTTCCAGTTGTGCCAGCAGTTTGGCAACACTTCTAGCTATTATACCAAGAATAACATCTGTAACCAATACAAAGGAGTTATTGATACACCTTCTTACTGGGGAAAGAGCAGAACTGCTCACAAAAACTAAGTTGTGGTTAGAGGTGATTATTAATTTTACAGGGAAGAAGAATATATTTAAAAACAGTTTAGGCTGAGTTTTTCTACTGAGATGGGTCCCTAAAATCTCACTGAAATGAAGTAGAAGTTTAGTCTATAACTATCTAATGCTGAAATTGTTGCTTTTCTAAGTCGCAGTATAGCAAATATCTTAGTTAGCCTCCAAAAATCTGATAGAAGTATGGCACTAACATGGAAATAGCCAAGAAGAACTACGGGAATACAGTAAATCAAAATTCAGCTTTGTGCTCCTGTAAGATCAAAAGAGTGGTTTACAATGCTTTTATTGATTTTTCTATATTTCCTTAGTAGTGTTGTCAAACTTTGGGAGCCATCACAATGATACTGCAGAAATGTCCCACCCAGATTTCATGTGTAAAGTTTTCCACTGCATTATGCTCAAATCTTTCTATTATTTGCTTGCCAAACTTTCTGGCAAAATTTCTTTACTTCTTTGCAGCTATTTGGAATTTCTCATAGACTTTTTGATTCTTTTGTTTAATATAAAAATAATTTTGCCCAGTAAATTCAAATTTTCTTGGTAGAATTGTCTGATGACTAACAAAAAAACAACAAACAAGCAAAATTAAAACACCACACACACACATACACATGTCATGTTTAATTTTTCTGATTTTTTTTGGTTGTTATTTTACTTCAAAGAGGCAGAAATTTAGAATAACTCTTGCAGCTAGCCTAGCCTTTATTTTCTCCTTTCTGCCTAACCTGTTCACATGCTAGCCCAACTAGTTGTCACTTCAGTTTAACAACCAATATACCTGAACAAAGTGTATTGTAACTAAGCTGAGTTTCTCTCCTTCCTCCAGATGCTCTTCAGTTCCACAGCATGTTTTTCACTTAAGTCTTCTGCCTCATAAAATAGTCCTATATTGGAAGGCTGGAGATTCAGAAATAGAAAGAAAAATAGCAGCCAAGACAATATCTGCTACTTTTTTTTTTTCTGTTTTGTACTGCAGGATAGAGTCATCCTAATGTATTTAATGTGGTCTTAACTGTTGTATTTGTGGGGTGCCCCGTGGCAGGAAGGAATGATGCATCTGACTCCATGTTCTCAGAAGGCTAATTTATTATTTTATGATACTATATTATATAAAAGAATACTAAACTAAACTCTACTAAAGAATACAGAAAGGATACTTACAGAAGGCTAGAAAGAGAATAATGAAAACTCGTGACTCCTTCCAGAGTCGTGGCACAGCCTGACCTTGATTGGCCATTAAGTCAAAAACAATTCCCATGAAACCAATGAAATAACCACCTGTTGGTAAACAATGTCCAAACACATTCCAAAGCAGCAAAACACAGGAGGAGCAAATCAGATAATTATTGTTTTGATTTTTCTCTGAGGCTCCTCAGCTTCCCAGGGGAAAACCCTGGGCTAAGAAATTTTTCAAAAAAATATGATGGCGATACTTAACAAGAAAAAAAACTTTAAAGAAACTAAAATAAATAATTTGTTGGAGGAAGGAGTATATGACAAAGCAGAGTGTTTTGTTTAAAAATCAACTTGTGTAACTTTAGTAAGAGACTTTATTAAGAAGTGACAGCATAAAGAGGGGAAGACTGAGGCTTTATCAAGAGGAACCAGTAAAGTCTCCCCTGCCATTGTGAATGGAGAGGAAAACTGTGTTGAAGAAAGTGTCAAAGTGCTACAAACTCCTCCCCAAAACTAAGACAGCACCAACACAAATTATCTATACCTGGTCCAACAATCCATTATGGTCTTATCTGGTCTTCTTCAGGATTTGGACATGAAAGAAAGCCCTCACACTGCAGAGTAAACCCATAGGTATTATTACCCCTTGTTGTAATATCTGCAGCTCTTTCCACTGTCAGCAAAGCTTTGGCAGAAACCAGAGCAGAAATAGCTCTGCTCCCCTCCTGGCAGCTCTAGCTGTAAGGAATGAGCACTCTGGGAATCAAGGTTACTTGGAGATGTTCTCACTGTCAGGAAGATTACTCTGCAGAGATAGGCTAAGTAAGCACTGGAAACACACACCAAGATTAACCTCCAAACCCCACACAGTGGCTTTATTCCTGTGTTGTCTGATAGAGGCCAAGAAGGGGATGCAGAGGATTGCCCTCCTTTTCATCTTCCATGGAAAACGTGGGCTTGATTGCCAGCTGAAAGCAAAGAGCCAGCACCCTCTGGATGCACCACTTTCTAAAAATGCTGTCCTATAAAGCAGAGGCCTTGTGAAAAAGGGTGCAGAACCAGTGATCAGCTGAAGCAAGTCTTGTATGGAGCAAAAATCTCTGAGTCCGCATCTTGAAATGCCTAAAACAGTTTTGGGGAATGGCAAGGGGAAGAGTGACTGCTGCTGACAGGGGAGACATCCTGGATTCCTGGTGCCCTTTCAATCCCAGCTAGCAAGGAACTCTTACAGCCCAGTGTCACAGCGGTGTGGGAATGGGGAGCTAGAGAGGACAGACTTCACCATCACAGTGCAGCCATAATGGTCCTTCTCCAGGTCTTTGAGCAGGAATGGAGACAAGGGAGGCACAGCAGAGATATATGACAATATTGTTCCTCCAACTATATCCAGCTATTCAGCTAATTCCCTTTACCTGATCTGACAGAAGATTATAACCACAGGAGGTTTTGGTAATTATCTGGAACACCCTTTAGAAGCACATAAACATCAGGGATTAGTTAAGCTGCCTCATAGAAACGTGCAACCAGTAAAAATATCAGTCCAAGTGGAACATTATTGTGTCTGAAGCCATCTTGGGCTACTGAATTTTGGACTGGGCCTTGAAAACACTAGTTTGGGATTCTTGGGATTCAAATAAGGCTTAGATGGGAGAATAGAAAAGAACACAGTAAGCTAATCAAATTTATGAGCTATTTAAAGCCTGGGAAATGAAACATTAAATATATTTCAGGAAAGGAATAATAATAAGAGCTTGGCAAATTGAAAAAATTAGACTGGCATCAATTATGTAGTTGAATAAAGATATGTACAGACACTTAAATAGAAACAAATAATGAGTTCTGAAGAAACAGCAGAAAATAAAGGATAACTCTCTCTCTCAATGCCAGTATCTTGGATAACAGATTATACTTCAAAACAGGCAACAGGAAAGCAAATGGAGATTTGAATTACATTATTAGGAGCATTATGTGTAAAATCAGCAATTAGTATACTTCCCTTTATTATACACTAAGGGCCCAGCCTCAGCTGTTCTCAGTTTCAAAAAGAGAACAAAGAAAGTTGAGATTTCACAATCATTAATGGAAGAGAGTGATTAAAAGTTAGGAAAGGGAAACTGATAAAGAGCATGCTTAGAGCCAAGAAAAGGTAACTCAGGGAAGAATAAATTCTCAGGAAATAACAATGAGGATGTCATAAAAAGACAGGCTTCAATTATTCTGATTTCTGAGAGAGAACAAGAAGAAAATAAAATGTGTTCTACTTAAATTGCAACACGAATATTCTGTTTAAACATTAGGGAAGGCAATTCTCAAATGCCAAAAAGTTAGCATAGTGCTAGATATTATTGTAAAAAGGTCATTTATCTACCCAGAGACTTAGAAAAGAATATAAATATCAAACAAATGCTATGTGAGCATTGATACATGAGACTGTTGTTACATGTACCTTGCTATAAGATTTTAAACTAAAGAGGAAGATATGTCTTGTTCTTAAATAAATGAGCAGTTCATTATTTAATGAGGTAACTTTTTAAGCAAAATCTAAGAATTGAAACACATCCTCACAATAACATGATTCATTCAGAAACAATTTTAGAATGAGTCTGGGTGAATGTTATATAGATTTTGATTTGATCAACAATTCTTGATAGTGTTCTAGCTATCTTGGAGAGTTTGTAAGGCAAATCTCATGAAGGTTATGAACTTGATGTAAAAATATCTAAGAAAGCAATTTCCTAACATGAGACAAATTTGAATTCAAGTGTAATTTATATATTTTTCAATTGTTCTGGAAAAAAAAGAATTACAATGAACTTTATTTATTTTAAGGGTGATCACATGGCCATTAGTAACTACATATAAAATTTCTGAAGGATATGTATCTTTTATTTTGACATAAATTATAGCAGTCTTTACTCCTTAAGCACCCTTTTAAAAGAGTATTTCGCAGGCAAGCAGATTACAGATCCCTGACCATAATTAACAAGCAAGTCTGCCTGATTTCTTGAGAATTTAAAAAACAATATTAATTGCTTTTGACTGTAACAAATAGAAATGCTCATTTTTCCTGACATTTAGACAACTCTCTCTTCATATCACCTTGCTTTCTCCCTCCAAAACATGCTACTTTGGGTGTTTTAAACTTCAAATTCTAGTGTTTGAAAGCCAGAATGCCATTCCTGAGTGCATTTGCACAGGAAAAACTTGCATGAAGCAGTAGAGGGAAGAAAGGGTCTATGAAGGCAGGTGAATCAGACAAAATTCAGGAAACCAGGAAAGTTATGATCTGACATCACTTTGTAGGATATTTTTCTCTATAGTAAGGGACTGTTCTCCAAGTTGAAATGGAATAGTAATTTCAATCTACACACTACTCAGCTGTGCCTTTTAATTTTAAATAAAAGGCCCAACAAATTCTCAGAATTCCAGACAACCTCATCCTGAAACAGAATTTAGAAGTCCTAAAACCAGCCAGTTTTAATATCCAAAAAAGTATGCAGGGGAAAAAAATTATCCATTAAATCCCTCTCAGTAAAAATCACTGCAAGCAGAGATTCCTAATCAAATCACCCACAATTGTCTAGAAACTGTTTTTACTGTAAGACTAAAAAAGAGGAATCTCATGAATAATTTCAACTCTAATTTATGATTCAGCAGATGCACTGTGCAGCTCATGCACCACAACTGCACACAAAAATATACCCTCCAAAAACTTGAAGCCCAGTTCATGCCTGGATTCTGCAATGAGGAATGAAGAATTCTGTGTGGTAAAGTTTTACAATTTCAATACCTACCAAGTTGTCCATATATTTTACCAGCCTTAGAAATTTATCAGGCATGAAAGCAGAACAGAAAATAAGGACGTGTGTCACGCATGTCAGCTATTTAATAATGTACTTTATCCTACTAAGTGCATATTCTAAAGATAGTGCCATCCCAGAAATACATGAATCATTCTCTCAGCACTTTTTCCTAATCTTTAATCTTTGCTCAGTGGAAGTGAAAACACTGCCATTTTTTTTTTTTTTTTTTTTTGTGCAGATTCATAAAGAATGAGGATTAGCAAAGTGTCAGTTAAGAAGGTTATACTGTACTCCGGGAGATGATGTGAAATCAGAAAGGATCATCTGCATAGTTGCAAAATGGGTTAGGCCACAATCACCCAGGTGTCTTTTAAAAAACCAATTATAATCCAAGACATTATTTTCTTTTGTCTCAAAATTATGACTTCCACATAATAATATGCATCTTTATGGTTTGGATTGTTTTTCCCCTCGAGTGTGAAAATGCTTAATTAAAATTCTGGTTTAAGCATTCATATCAATATTAATAATCATAAAAATATAGCTAAATATTCAAAAGCAATAGAATGCCACCCTAGATATTAAAGTTAAGTTTACCTATTATTATTTAAATATTTTTAAGGGTGGCAAGTACCTATTTATTATTTAAAAGCATTTTGACCTCATATATTCTGCAGCTGAGAAGGGGATTTTTGTAGTTAGTCATAAATTGTTACTTTTAAGAATATTTTTACAAGGTTTAAGCAGATGTTTTGCACACAACAACATGGTGAGCAGCAGATAAAACAGCCAGTTGCATGAGTTTCAGGTACAAGTGTTATGAAACATATAAGTGCCAGCAAAAGTATACAATGTGAGGACCAAACGAGGTTAAATACTCAGAACAAGTCAGGCAGTTGAAGAAAAGACTTGCAGAACTGTTAACTATATTCTTTAACTTGTGGGTAGAATCAAAGATTTAATCCATCTTGTGTAAATTTGAATTGGTTTAGTCATCAAAGAGGCACATTCCTCTTTAACATCTCAAGCTGCCATGTCTTAATTTACTACAGGAAAGAAAGAACTTGTGATGAACACATCTGTGGTACCTGCCAGATTAATTCAGGCAGCATTTCATACCATGGAACTCCCAGACTCAGCCAAGATTTGTCAAAATGTAACAGAGAATCTGTAAAGATGACAAGTTGCCAAGAGCAAGATTTCTTCTTTGTCCAGAAGCTGACAATTTTTTTTTCCCATCATCACCATGCAATGACATTGTCTCAGGTCAGAGGGGATGGAGAGGAGACTTTGGTTCTGCATGAGCTCCAGCCTGGTCATAGATGTACATGTTACAGCTCTAGTAAGCACAGTGGCCAAAGGAGTACACTGAAAATATTGAGTGTGTATGTGTGCATTTGCAGAAGCAGGAGCAGAGGAAGAACAGCTTTTTTCATGAATCTGAGTCATTCAAGCAAACACCTGTTTCATTCAAAATTCTTCACCAAACAGTTTAGGAAAAAAAACCCAAAAAAACTCTCTTAAGATATCTGGGAAATAAACACTCATATGGTAAAAATACAAGTTAAGGCATTATTAAACAACAGAGTGCAGGAATAACACAATACTGGGAGGGCATTTTGTAATTTTTTCTTGCTTCATGAGCATCTAAGAAAGGCACTTGACAGCATGAGGCAGAAGAATGAAAAATCAAGGAAGACATCTGAAGTAGTTTAATATATGTTACTGAATAGAAAGAAATATTCCTGGTGAAGATATAATGCAAACACAGACTAAGGGGCCAATATGAAAAGAAACACAGAAATGAATTCATTGACACATATAGTTCTGGACATGGAGCTAAGATATTGTCTCTGACCTAGTATTCCAAGTACTTCATCTGGGTCTTCTGTGATAAGGTGTTTGCAGGCATGCTTGAATCCTTTTTATTTTTTTTTTCAGAAATATTATTCTCAAAAAATCCTGGTGGACTTAACCCAAAATTTTACTTTTTTCAGCTCATTTAGCAGGTTGTCAAAGAGCAGGCCAGTGAACAACCCACCCAACTCAAAGAACAGATGGCTTTTCTCAGGCAAATAGGATATAGCTCAGTGTTCTTGTTGTTAATCACTATAGTTGGGGGGGGGGCTTTGGAAAAAGTGTTGCATTCATTTTCTCTGTTTCTATATCACTAAAATTTGATATGCCTTAGGAGTGAATGGTGTGGTCCTGAAATATCCCCACATCTTTAAAGAATTCATGCTTCAAAATACCATATTTCCCAGAATGCAACAACAACAACAAGTTTGCAAAATACTAGGAACTTCTCTAAAAGCAAATTGTTTGTGAAGCTACCATAGGTGAACTTTAAGTAAGGAACATTTTGAAAATCTGAAAAATAGTAGATGCTGACTGACATCTTCCAAATATTGACCTCTCATATTTACTGAATGTGCACAGGAGTTCCACAGTGTGATCTTATTTGGAAAGGTTAAAATAATGTGTAAGGTTGTTTACCAATATTGTAATTTATGCTTTATATATAACAGTCTGTATATGAACTATGAATGTTGTTTCACCTATATGACCTGTCCATCTTTTTTTTTTTTATGATGCAATGAAATCAGTCAGGCAAAAAAGGTTGAATTAACATTGCAGCTGCAGATGTGTGACAGAACATATATTATTCTGATGAAAAAAATTGAAAGTTCACTGACAGGGCTTCACAGCTAAATTCGTTTTCCTTGCTTGCCTCTGTTTAGTTCTATCATCACTAAATGACAGACTGGGAACATGAAAAACAAACAGCTGAAGAACCTTTTTTTCCAGTTTTATGAATGATTATGGGTGCTTGTTTATGCTAAAATTAGGTGTTACCTTCATCTAATGCATCACCTGAGAGGAATAAAGATGCTGTCAGTGACTATAATGTTTTAATTCAGTCAAATGAGTGAAAAAGGAAGAAGACTTCTGATGGTGCTAGAATTCCATAGCCTCCAAATACAAAATAAAAGTGGCAGACAGACACATTACTGATGGGATTTTTTTTAAAGTAAAAATCAATAAATTATGAAGCATTAACATCATACACCAAATGTGCAGTCAATCTCTTTCATCTTGTGATCCACATTCTTTCCTCAGTGAAGAGCTGACCTTTTAAAAATGCTGTCTTTAATTCAGGGTTCAGAGACCACACAAACCAGCAATTGCAGCAACAGCTATTTTGATTTGTGGTAGAAATCACTACTGTGTCTGCTTGAGACACAGCTCTTACCAGCACTGTTAAAGCTAAGAAACCTGAAAAAAAGAAAGAAAAAGGTCATTGCTGGCAGGTAGGCACGCTGTCCTGGTGGCTGCTGAATCAGGGGCTGCTCTGCTGTCCCCAGGCCACCTCCTCACCCATCCCTGTGCTCCAGGTGAAGGCACCATCTCGGGATGGCCAGAGCCTGAAGTGCAGCCACTGCCTTTTCTGCTCCTGTCAAAACACCCTGGGCAGGCATAAATCCTGTCAATATTAACCTTTGGGCTGGCTTTTGCCAAAATTGAGGCTGTTTGTCTAGAGCAGAGGGACTACAGCAAATGAAAGCTTGACAGCAAACTAGGGATAAGGGCTGGGGAGAGGATTGGAAATTTGAGGGGCAAAATCCCTTCACTAGATTCAACTGCAGCTGCACATTTGACCACATCATCTCCTAAGTCTGTGAATATTTCAGACCCATAATCTTGCTTTTATAAAAGCCCACATGGATGGGAGCTTTTATAAAAGCCTGACTGAACAACTGTGAGCTTGAAAACAATATTTAAATAGAAACAAGTACCCAAAACCTTAAATTGCCATTAAGTGTACAGGCATACACTAGTCATTTTCTGATGATTTCTCCATTCTTTCTCCCCCTGCCCTGTTTTATCTTCCTGGGGGCTTTTTTTTGTTTGTTTGTTTCTTTTTGGTCCAAGAACAGAAAAGTGAAAAAGCATTCACTCTTCCCGAGATTCCCTTCCTGGGAACAAGTTAAAAACATTTTTATATCTCAGTTGCACATCCTTAAAAAGCAGACAAAAGAATTTTTCCCTTGCAGTGTAACCCATCAAACCCAGGATTGGGCAGAGAGACAGGAGATGCAGATTTGAACTACCTAAGGCTAATAGGGATGTAAAACTGGAGTTGCCTTTCCTTTGACAGAGCTCTAAAAATGCACTCGTGCATTTTTCAAGAGAAAATTGACAAAGGCAACCAAATCCACGGAGTCACCTGTGCAACCATAGCTGTTGCAACCTGACAATTCAAATCTCATGCACAGTCAGACCTGTGCCAGAGGTAGAATTCCAGATCTGTTTCTTACAGAATGTTGGAGAAATTCCTGCTTCTGGTGTATCATTCTCATGACCACTATTCACAATTGTCTGATCTTACAGCAGGTATGCAGTACAGGGAATTGTATGCTGTCATCTTTTGAATTTTGCTGGAGAAGGTCCATATGGCTGTGTTAAAACAGCCCCTACACAAATTATCTGACAACAGTGCAAGTAACTAAGTGTGCAAAATCTAAAAAACTTAGTATTTTAAAGTGAAAATGGAAGCATGGCCTTGATTAAGGAGTTCTTTTCTCACATAAAATTTCACTGGGAATTTTCAAATTCCATATAAAGATCATAATTCTGCAACCAGCTTCATAACCTTCTGCTTCTACCTTACAAATATTTATTATTGCCTTTAAACTTGAGATACAATTCCACAAATGACCCTCCATAAGGCTGGTGCTGAGTAATAAATGATTTTTTGTTCTGTTTTTCAAGACCATCTTCCTCTTTTTCTTCTTTTTATAAATTCTGATATAAATCTCTCTTTAAATGTGTAGGCAAATTAAGAATAAATACATGATCCTTTTTTTCAGGTTGTTATGAATGAATCCAAATGTGCTATCAGCCAAAGCTGATGAGAAACACAGATGTTCTCAACTTTCAATGAATATCTCAGGTGACTGCTGAACTGCAAACAAATTCATTTGATGAACCATAGCCCCAGTGGAATAAAATCTTCCCTGATAAATATATTATTCAAAGTCAAACTCTATCTTTCTTATTTCATCTCAGGACAGTATAAAATGCTTCTGACAATGAGCTGAAAATTAATAAAATATCTGTTGCAGATTCATTTCTGTTTGCTGAATTTGGAGGTTGCTAGGTGATGAAAAATAAATTGATTGAATCAAAAGAAAATGCTTATGAGAAACCATAAAACAGATTGCAGGGTACAATACTTTGAACATGAATTAGCATATTGTTATGAAAAAGAAGGCATTTTATAGAATTATGGGGCTGAAGATTTGATAAGGAATTACTATCAGAAGACATAAGCATGACAATAATTCTGAAGGCACTTAGTGGTAAGCAATGAAAAGCAATAAATAACTGAGAGTAAGAGAAAGGAAAATGCTGGAGAAGATGCAAGAAATCAAACAGTCTGGCTGCTTCTTAGTTCTAGAAAAGCTATAACTGAAACCTGATTGACATAAAGTAAAATGCTGTTGACAAAATGTATTCATGCAGGCATAGTCAAAGGCAGGAAAATATGCCTACAATTCCTTTGTTTAAAAAGCTTCATCAGCTTCCCTACCTAATTAGAGGATCCTTGGAACACTTCTAGAGAATAAGGATACAGTCTCTGTGGCAGAGATCAAAATAAAATATCATCATTAATTGAAGCAGAGAACTCTGTATAATTTGTTTAATTTTATGCATATAAAAATCTAAATAATTCAGTGCAACAATCAAGCTGTACTTCTAACTATACAAGTTAGCAGCACATTCCATTAACTTTTCTAGAGCAATGCTGCCTTGGATGTGTCGGTTTTGTCTTCAAGATTTCATTTCCTCAAAGCAAAGGGTGCTCATACAAAGGGATTGAGGAAAATTAAGGTACATAGGAGACCACTGCAGAAAATGGAGCAACATAGATGCAGCAATAAGTGCAAAATGAAATGCAAAACCATTTACAGCAATTTACCTTTAACCCTGGGCACCATTATGGGGAACTCTACGGGGCCTGAGGAAAGAAAGAAAATAAAGGACTGAAAGCAATGGACAAATGTGAATTTTACTTTAGCAAAATCTGCCAGTAAATGCAATGTGTATATGTAAATCTTGTACATAGATATCAGCCATTAAATAACAAGCATTGTTGAGACAGGCAAGATTGAAATCCAGACACTGGGACAGGCAGGATGAGTAAGCTGCATTCTCTATTCCCCATTTATTGGAGTGCTATTATAGTGACAAAGACCATGGGCATGGGTCACCTCTGAAGTTTCTGCCAAGGAGACAATCAGCACAGCCCAGGGCTTCTCAGTGTGGTCCCTTGAAGGACAACCTGGCTCAGCCTGTACCTTTGCCTTGTCAAGGTCTTGGGGCCTTGACTTTCTTTGGGGATTCTTTATGCCACAGTTTAACCTCATAACAGCGCTGGCACCCTCCCAGTGCTTTTGTCTTTGCTAGTTTCCAGCCTTGGGCAGGTTTTTGGACATCCCACTGGCTGTAAGATCAGACTGAAACAGCTCCTGCATTTCTGACTTCCTTTTCTTTTGGCACAGCTTCTTTCAGGTTATTTGTGTGCACTTTCAAAGTAGCTTATGCCAATAGGCTTAAAAGACTTGCCACGTAGTCATGGACAAAGTATTTGTTAACCCTGGGGAAATTTCACACCAGCACTTAAGAGCAATTCCATTACACTGGCATTAGCAACAATGAGAATTCAGCAGTTGGGCTCTTTTTGAGAGTCTGGATCATGGTGCAAAGCAAACAGGAAGCTGTGTGAGTGCAGTTTGCATGTTAACAAACGCAGACAAGCAGTCCCAGGGCTGAGACATTATTTTCTGTCTCTCTGCAGGACTTGGTAGCCTGGGGCAAGCCCAGTGCTAAGCTGCCTCTACCCAATCTTCAGAGAGCTTGTAAGGAAGAGTCTGCAGCATTCAGAAAAACACCAGGTGAATTCTCTGTTGAATAAATTCTATATTATTAGAGATGCCTAGCTTAGCTCAGAGTTCCCAGCATTGAGGTTGCTCTGCACATCTGGCCGTGAAGGGGATTTTCTTGGGAACTTCTTATAGTCTGAACATGACTTAGGACCGCTGGCTGAATCAGCTTTGCAACAATGATGAAAGCCTTTTTGGCTAGGTCCTGGTTGTAGAGAAAAGGGGCTCAAGATTTTATCACTTTTCTGTTCCATGCCATCCACATTATCACCAGGGGCATGGTTTTGGAAGGAGCAGCCGAGTGTCAGAAACTGGAAATTCCCCACCTTGCCTGTCTCACTCTGGAGATCAGAGACTGGGATCAGTACTCTGCCATCACCAGTCCCTTCCCCATTTTCTGTTCCTTCACTGAATTCCTTCAATATTGCCTTTGTCTGGAGAGCATGTGGGCAGTACTAATTTTAGGAAGTGTCTTTGTTCTTGGAGGTAAATATCCTTTTGTGGGTAAAACATGCTATCTCTTGTATATTCTTTGTTAATAACATTGCTGTGGTTGTTGTGATTTTAATAAATTGTTATTTCCAATGTATATTCTGTCTTTATTATTCCCCAATTATTGGAAGAAGTGGAGGGAAAGGGAGTAAATTATTTATTTCTCTGTAGTTGTTAAAACCAGCACAGGAGAGAAATAAGAAGGAATGCCCAGTCCTCACAGTCTACAGAAAAGAGTTTGCTAGCTCAGTAAAGACAATAATTTCTAATAAAGCAGGACCAAAAAGAAAAACAGATCTAAACCAATTTGCCTAGAGGCAAGTCTTGCCACTTTTAAAATTTTATATAAAATCAATAAGGGATTGAATTTATTCATAATGGCACTCATAGCCAGCTGATTCACATCATCTAAAGACACCAAATTTCTTCCTGATAAGTGAAACCCTGTTCTGAACCAAAAAACTCATGACATCGTCTCTGGGCCAGTGTTTCCTGAGGTAACCCTCCCACTATTCCCAATTAAAAGTCTCTCACAGACATAGTCTCAGATAAAAAGTTTAAAATTTAAGATTCTCACCAGAACAGTGAGGCCCTTGGCATTAGCTTACAGTCTGTCTGTAAGGTAGAAACAATATCAGATCATAAACATGTTCTGTGAAACAGAAGACCAAGGTTTGGACCATCTGAGTTGCAACAAATGTTTTAATATTTACTTCAGAGAGTAATTAGTTCAACACTGTTTTGATTTCCTGAAGATCTTTTCTTTTTAATGTAATTTCAGCCTGAAGTAAAGAGTTAAATTTATGTTTAGAAATGCACAGAATCACAGAGTGTTTGAGGCTGGAATGCACATGTGAAGATTGTCTAGACCAAACTTCTAGACCAGAGGGTCTAGACCAGAGGTGCTCAGAACTGCACTCAGTTGTGTTTAAATATGTCCACAGATGGAGATTCTACAGCCATCCTGGATAATCTTTTCTAGCTGAACTCTCACACTATTTTTTTCCCCTTATTCTTGAATAGAATTTCAATTGTGTTTTTATTTGTGCCTGGTGCCTTTTGTGCTTTCACTGAACACCACTGGGGAGAGTCTGGCTTCCTTCCTTCACTCATGGATCCGAGCATTTATACCCACCATCAAGATTTCCCCCATGAGCCTTCTCTTTTTCATTCTGAACATTCCCAACTCTCATCCTCTCCTCCTGTGAGAGAAGCTCCAGTGCCTAATTGACTTTGTCCATTATGGCCATGTCTCTTGCACTTCGGTGTTGCCACATTTCTCCTCACAGAAAAAAGCAAGGCATGACTTCCCAAGAATATTTCTGGGATTCACATTCCCTGAACCTAAGAGAAAGGAAAAACAACCTTCTCATCATTTGCAGTGCCTTTGTTTGTGCAAAAGCAGAATGCAATAGGGAGACTGTTTACCCAAAGTGATGGTGTTTTGTTTCCTTGGCCTATCAGGGCCAAGTGTGTGTGTGTGTGTGTGTGTGTGTGTGTGTCGGGAATGTCGGGTGCCAGCCACGAGATTCTGTGCAGTGTGAGCAGAACTGAGTGCTTGGCAGATTCAGTTTAGATGTAATGTAGTATAGGATAATATAGTATAACAAAGTAATTAATTAGCCTTCTGATGTTGTCCTCTTATTGCAGAAGCTCCATACCTTCTCAGTGATTTCTCATGGGCAGCTCTGCACAACACCAACACCTTCTTCACAGTACAGCCAACAAACCCCAACACTCTCCTCAACCAGCTAACCGACTCCCTTGCAGCACTCTTCTTATTGGACCCAGCTGTGGCCCATTAAGGGCAGGCCTGTTCCTAATCTTTGGGAATTACTGCAGCTGCAACTCCTCAGGTGTGAGATTACGTTCTGCACTCTCTTTATTTTCTTACATTCTATCCCTCCACATACTGATAAGATGGAGTCAGATGCATCATTTCTCTCCCCTCGTCAGAGTTGCCAGCAAATACTATACCAGGAAGCCCAGGACTGGGCTCAGCCCTCCAGCCATGGATCAGTAGAGCTGAGTGGAAGAGAAGGATTATCCCCCTCAACCTGCTGGAAATTCTCTGCCAGCTCAAAGGCTCATTACTTACTTCTGCTCAACTCATTGTCCACTAAGACCCCAAAGTCTTTCTCTTTCTTGGCAGCTCAGCCAATTTTAATCCAGCTTTCACTTACCCAGTCTGTATCATCAAAACTTTTGCTGCAGTCAAGATAAGCAGCATTCAAAGCTGTCCCCCTCATCCACTGAGCCAGTCTTCTCATTGTAGAGGAGGTTGGTAAAAATGACCAACCTAAAATAATTGCATATCATGAGAAAATAACAGAATAGCAAATATAATTGACATTACTATCATGCACTGCCATCAGTGCATGATAGTAATTGCTTTATGTTTTTGATTCATCGTTACCCTGCTCTATCCAGTACTACTCAGTAAAAAAGCTTCAAATTCTGGGAAAAAAAAAACCAAAATGAAACTAAAATGCGAATAGTAAAGTCAAAACTCAGCTGAAATTAAACTCTATGTTCATTTAACATAAAGCTTCAGATTACCATCTCTTTCAAGAAAGTTGCTTTCCTAGCACTTTTCTCTCCTGGATATTACTTATGATCAAAAAAGTGAATAACAGGTCATATCAGATACCATGTAAGTAAGGAGAGTATGTGGTCACATGGGAGTAGAAATTGTAGCCACAGATCCATTTCCTCTTAATAATTCCTTAGAATTGGGTAAATTTAAATTCCAGACATCACTATGAATCAGTGATATTCCTGTTTCTTAGCAGGTTATACCTGTAATACTTTGTGTAATTTTGTTTATAATTCAGCGGACATTCTGTTCCGTAAAATACCCTGCTTTGAATAAGAAATTTGTGTGACATTTTTAAAAGGGCCTTGGCTGGCCTTTGGCATTCATGAAAGCTAGCAGCACTTTAATAGCACCATGTCCTTTCTCATGGTACTGTTCTAAAGGATGATAGCAATGTTTACTTCCCCCTGGTTTATAGTTCTGTCAAATAATTTCATGTCTTGCGAATGGGATAATAAAATCAATTGATAGCACTAAAACATTTTATTTTCTCTCACACAGATGCTTATTTAGTGTCAGTTTAAAAAAGAAAAGAAAAGTCTTCAACCACCCATGATACATAGAGCTGAAACCCCAGAGGCACTCTGAAAATACCTTGGTCAAGGATCAGCAGCAGAAAGTTGACTGAGTCAGAGACCGAAGCCAGCCTAACAAATGCACTTTCAGCTGTACAGGTTTGTATTCTTTTTATTTGTAAAATTATACTTCAAATATTAGAGCCTTGAATATGGTAGGTATTTTTGAGATGAGTGAGGCCTCTGCTTAATGCAGTGAGTAAACTCATTTAAATAAAGCCACATCCCATCCAAAATATTATACAATGGTCTTTAACTTACAGAGACATGTTATTGTAGTAGCATGCTAATGTATCTTGATATGCTATTTGGTTAATGAATTCAATCAAATGAAAAGTATAATTTTTTAGCTTTGAACATATAAAGATAGGACATTATCACAATAATGACATACCTGAAGGTGAAATGCTATCCAAAGGGACAAACTCGAGAAGTGGGACAATGGGCATCTCACGAGTTTTGGTAAAACCACGTGCAAGGTGCTGCACCTGGGTCAGGGCCTTTTTACAGGAGCATGTTGTGACAGGAAAAGGGGGAATGGGTTCAATCTGAACTACTAGGGTTAAACTGGATACTAGGAAAAAATTCTTTACTGTGAGGTTGGTGAGACACTGGGACAGCTTGCACAGAGACTTGGTGGATGCCCCATCCCTGGAAGTGCTTAAGGCCAGGTTGGGTGGAGCTCTGAGCAGCCTGGTTTGGAATGCAGCTCAGCATGAGAGCAGGGGTGGAACAAGATGGCCTTTAAGGTCCCTTCCAACCCAAGCCATGCCATGATTCTATGAGCACCAAAGTCAGCAGAACACAAACACTACGGGACTCAAAAGTACATAAATCAGTTCTGCAGCTAGAGGAATTTATTGCTAAATATTTTTTTAGTAGTAGTATTGACTTTGTCAATACTGAATCTTAGAAAGCTCTGATATTTTGCATAGGAAAAATAAAATTCAAGCATTTCAGTTATAAAAAAAAATTCAGAGGTTTAATATTTTTAATACATAAAGGCTGAAATAGAATAATATTTGATTCAAAAAATTGCAGTAATGTTTAAAATTCTACTTTGGGGGAATATTTTTCAATATGTTTCTAATGTTTCTACAGTTCTTCACTAGGAACTCCTGCTTTTTTTTTTTTTTTTTGGTCAAGTATATGTTTTTAATGGAATTATAGTGCTTAATTAACAGTCTGTTAACCTGCAATTCCAGGTTTACATAACACTGAATTTATTCTTTATGTAATGGATCAGTTTAACATACAATTGAATGTAAAAATAATTTTGAAATAATAAATTTTGAAAAGAGAATAAGCTGTTCTTGAATGTAAATGAGTTATCAAGCACATAAATGATAAATCTCTGAAAATACACACATATCACACCCAAACAGCTTACTCTAAGCATCATATACAAAGGTGACTGGAAAATTAAAATTGTCTAATTGTGAAATTATAATTTTTATAAGTAAGGCATAAGTCACTGGTTTTAACTTGTTTGCATCACAATTAAATTCAGACATTCAAACCTTTGTATAACTATCAAATCTCTTAAAGTGGTGCCCTTTGTTACTTTAGGAAACCTGTGAGAATTTTGCTGTTCAGCTCAATGGCAGCAAAGCCATAATTCCAGTAAAAGTTTAAAATTAACAATCTGAAAGCAAATCCTGGGATGCCAATTTATAATTGGAAATCTTGTATACAAAGGAAATAACTTGTATTCTTCCAGACTTATACTGCAATCCTATAGCAAATCCAGAAAAATATTTATATTCATCACATAAAACATATCAAGGACATGAAAATTTAATTCACTCTTTCATCCCAAGATATCATCTTTCATTTCTTTTAGGTATTTATCCATAAGTAAATATTGCATATGTAATTTAAGTTCATAGTTTTGATATCAGATAGTCTAGCTCTACTCTTCAAGATAATAATATGGTTAAATAAAAACATTATTTTTCTAACTTAAAGCACCAGACTATGTTTGTAATAATTTTGCACTCAGGAATGAGATTTGCAAGTTGTAAATATTTTGACAGTTACTGGAATTTAATAGAAACAAGTAAATTTTTGCTCTAATTATCCAAAATTCTTTCACAGTCCTCTTGCCTGACACATCTGTTACCTCCTTGCTAAACCAATATTAACATGGCTTCAGTGATCATAAACATAAGCAAAACAGGCAGAAAATACTCAGCAAAGGGTTTACAGGCAACTAACAGGCTGAACATATTCTACAAAAATATTGCTCAAATAACTAAATAATAAATACACCCAGAGATTCCAGAAAGGAGAGCGGGGGGAGGGGAGTAAAAGATTGCTAAATGTAATAATACAAAATATTTGTAATTTGATTCCTTGACTGAACTTTAAAATATTGGCATTGAAATAAAAATGCAGAAAAGAGAAGACTCTTTAAAAAAGCTTTTAGCCCTGTTGCCGCTGCAGCAACATCGATCCTGTCACTAGTGAGGGCACATGTGACATAAATCACTGCATTTCATGCTCTCACTTATCAGAGACTTATCACAAGCCAAATGTGCCAATGACCAGCTAGGTATCCACTTTCCCAGCTCAGCTCTGGGAGGACTGGAAGGAGAAAAACTGTCAAATGAAGCTTTGATAGTTCCTTTTTTGGTAATGCAAGATTAAAAATGCCCAGGCAAGGACCTGAGTTTAAACATCAGTAGGAGAAATGTTTCTGCTAGTACAGATTTCATCTATGCAGCTTCTTAGACAGGGATAACTCACTCATGCAGAGCAGGCATCATTACTTCAAAGGATTGAAGTTTTTGATTAAGTTAATAAGCAAATTTCTAAGTTCTCAATTTGCTTAATGTTTCCTGTAATGAATAATGCAGTGGAAATAGGAAGTTGTAGGTGAGAATTTACCACCTTGGCAATTGGAACACGGCTTTTACTCAAAATCAGAGAGAACTATAACCATGAAATTTAGACAGTGCTCCTCAACATCAGACTTTTTACCACACAAAGTGGTGAAATTCAGATTTTCAGCCAAGGCAAAACCCAGGAAAACTTTGGGCACCGCCATTACCCACCACTGTGTAAGGCCTGGTTTCCAGTGGGTAAATGACACTGGAAGTAACATGTACACATCATTAAATGTAGATCTGAAACTTATCAGAGAACAACTTAACAGGATCTATATGATGATGTAAAGATATACAGCCTTGAAGCCTCACATTTACTGTTTATATGACTTAGATAAAATGATTCAATGCAGTATCAGATTTGGATCCAAATACAGATTAAGCCTTAAATATACAATAATTTGCCATTTTAAAAATCAAAGGAATAACACAAACTCCAAACCTATTCCTCATAATCATTGGAAGAACTGTAGACAGCTGAGGGTCTTAACATATAATGCAGCACTTGGTTTTTGATTTGATAGCATTGGTATTTACACAACAGAAAACTGACACTGACTTTACAAACATTTCATAGTTTCTTCTAAATAGATATCAGAGTTCACCTTGAACTTTTCAGTCACTATTGAAGTAAGTTCAACACTTGAAATTCAACTTGAATGGATTCAGAATGAATTCTCTCATTTATTCCTTTATAACATCTGGTAAATATAGGTTCCAGCACCACAGAAAATTGTAAGTGTATACCTGTGTACTCCCATGTGATAGCTCTCTTCAGCATTAAATAATACATAATTTGACAATATATTATTTACTTCAGGAGACACAATGTGATTGATGCAATCAGACAATATAATGCAGAACATAACAGAGAAGATGAAAATTCAGGAGAAAGAAAAAAATCCACAAAACCCCAAACAAACCATTATTATTCCCAGAACAGGAAGAAAAAGAAAATAATACGAGTTTAATAAAAGAAATCCAGGCACCAAGAACTGAGGAAAATATAATTCCATCTTTAGTTTGCTATAATTACTCATTGGCTTTAGTTTGTCAAATTTGCCTAGCTTACCAGACACACCCCCATAATTCCAGAACTTCCTAAAGACAAAACAAGTTTTCTAATTAGTGAATACCTGTGCCTTTTCTACTTTGTTATTCAGTGGTTCATCATCTCTGTCTGGTGTCTGACTTATGACCCAATGGGGTTTATTGTGTTCCAAATGAAGTCCAAAAATCCCTCACCCCACCCACGATTTCATTTCTTTGCATTGAGTCAGGCATTTCCTCCCTGATATCTCTTCCTGTTTCTACAGCTTCAAACTTCTAATTTTTCTGACTGTTCTTTTCTTACTTCCTCTTAGTGAACATGATACCTTTTAATAATTCTTAGTTGCCTTAATTTCACCACCTGTGCTCTTCAGTGGATTGAGCTGTACAGAGAGAGAAGAGGCAGACTTTTCCCAGGCTACACAAAAGAAGAGTACCCATACAAGTGGGAAAAGAACACAAGCCTTCAACCAGAAACTGGTAATACTGGGAAAAGCCTTCACCTCTGTATGAGGGTATTTGACATCTCCTAGTGCTAAGTACGATGTAAGGATTCTATCTAAAGCATTTGTCCTGGGCTCTCGAGTTGTGATGCATCAAACATCCTCAATATGTATTCATATTCCCATGGAATTCTTCCCTCTCTCTTATTTTCTCTCTCAAAGGTTTTCTTAGCTTTGAAATACTGTAATTCTTGAAACCTAGACATCTTACAATAGTTATTATAGGCATTCTCCACCTTATATCTGTAAATAATAGTCCCTATTAATATTTAACTGATGTTTTAGAAAGGTAGCTTATCATTTTCTCTAATTTGATTTGACTAGTATAGAACAGACTTCTTTCTGCATTTCTCATTGAACTGTGCTCATTAATAAATCAATTTGCAGGCATTCAAGATCTAGTACTTCTGAGGTTTCAGTAGCCTTAAATCAGGTAATGACTTCACTAATAGAGAAGGTTTTTTTCTCAGACACACACAAACAAGTATTCTAAATTCCAGACTGAGGGAAAACAATTTGCATTATTCTAGTCATGAGAATCACTCCAATCATTATCTTCGATAATACCACCTATATTAAATATTCCACACCACTGAGACTTTCTACCTTTTTTTTATGTCACATTGATAAAGAAAATCAGAAACTGCCATTCTTCACAATTTTGTCAGCCTGTATTTATTCAGGACTTTTTTTTAATTCAATTTTTTCGAGGATGGTTCTGCTTGCTTGTTACTGTGATCAGTTTTTCCCTATGAAAACAGGCTGACCTGCACTCCCAGCTGTTTTTCTTGAGAAAAGACACAGTATACACAGACCATACATACAACAGTTCAATTAATGTATTTTCCTCCATCTGTTTCTTCTTTATGAAACCATAAGGACTTCTACAAGGGAAGTTCATATTTTTATCCCATGCAACTGTCACTTCCAAAGAGGTTTTTTAAGTGTGCAGTTCATGAGATTCCATATCTTATTTACAGTAGATACCCCATATAAAGTTCTGTAAAATGGCTCTATACTTTGGTCAAAAACTGCTTTTGTGATTTTGACTACATAAATGTAGACCACTCTCTATTTTGTTTTTAAAAAGACTTTTTTCACTATTTGTAATACAGAACTCTTGATGACTTCTTGCTTCTATAAAGTGCTTGAATCACTTCCCTTAATACCTGCATCTTCATGCCAAATAATGTTCACTAAATATATTCCCTGTACCTCTTTCTTTTGTCCTTCCAAAACAGCTATCTCACTATATGATTCATCAAATCTATGACAAAAATGCAAAATTCCTAGCTAGGGAGAAGGCCTCCTACCTCTGCTTAGCAGTTGGTTATCAAATCACCAATCTGTTTCTTCTTCTTTGTAGTGTTTCTGGCAGGGATCTCAAACTATGTCATCTCAGGAAAACTTGGTTTTCTCAAATAGTGTGTTAATGTTTTCACTGCAGATTACCAACCTTCTTCACAATTAACACGTTATATTTATGCTTTTGCAACCTCTCTTTTTCACCTGGAATTGTTTTAAGGATGAGGGCTTCACCAGTATGTAGGTTAGTGGTTGAATCCCTATACACAGGGAGAAGGAACGATGAAGTGGGAAGCAGAATAGAAAACGCAACCTGTCCAAGACAGCTTAGTCATTGCACTTGATTACTCATTATCTTCTTCTGCTACCTGCTGCAAAGCCATCTGTTAGTGGAAGAAGCTCCACTCTGTTTCTCCAAATTTGCTCAAAATCCCTTGTTTACCATTCTGTTCAAGCAGTTTGCTCGGACTGCTTGTACACATAAAGTTAATCATGTTCTCCTGAGTTCACAGGAACAAGGTCAAATGTCTGCCAGGAAAGATTAAGAAGCTACTGGTGTTCTCATTCTGGAATGAACAGAAATATTATCAAACTCACACAGATAGAACAACACTAAAAAATCACCTTCTTCCTCCATTATTTCCCCAGTCACTGAGGTAGTTTTCACTGAACATATTTTGTGAAAGAGAAAAGCTACAACTTTTAGTCACTTCAGCAAATAATTCAGGACATGAATTTCTTAGCTACTCACCTGGGCCCTGCAGAGACAGATGGTATTCAAGCTTTATAGTAGTGCACATTTTAACTTTGCCATAGATTGAACCAAACTTCTCTTAATATTGAAACAATGAGTTAACTCCTAATCCAATATTTTCATTTTCTTGAATAATACTGCTTGGTATTTACAACTCTGCTGGTCAAAATCCAAATAATACAGAATAATTTTCCCCATAACACTTGGCACAATAAAGCATTATTACAGCAGCTATAACCTTATATAACTTTCCTGACTTTCAAAATTCATATTTCATTAGAAAAAACTTTACCCCTCACAGCTATTCTAATATCTTTGTTGTTTTTATCCTTGAAATTAACATCATTAATATTCAAGCTTTAATATCTTCTAGTAGAAAGTACCAACTTGATTTATAGTTAAATACATCATTTTCTGTATCTGATCACCTGAAAATAATGGGCTTACAAGGGGAAATACAGTCAATCAGTTTGATTGGGTTTTTTTAATTACATAAGAGGGAGGGTACTTTTCTTATTCAGAATTTTCTCTCTATAAATAGTGTTAATAACTAGAGAAAAAGTAGTCAAATTTAATCTCCTTTTGAAGGCATATAATTTTCCTTGAAATTACTAGGAACTGGAAAGCAAGGTTAGATTAAATGTTGTGCTTTAAAACAGGTTTTGGCTTTACATAAGATATGTGCTAAAATGGAAATTTAAAAAAAAAATGTTTAATTTGGTAATTTTGTTCTGTTAAAAGAATATTTTTGCTTGACAGCTTGATTTTATCTGACATTTTATTGAACAAAATAAGCATCCTGTAAATAAATTGAACTTATGAACCATTCCTAATGAACACACTGTGTTGGATTTATCCTCCTCTTCATCACCTCTGAAAAGGATATTTCCCAATTTTGTCTTTTTGAAAACATTTTATGCAACAAAATACCATCTAATGAGAAAACTGTTGCAAAACCCCAATTTTTTTTAATGATAAGGTCTGCCTTGGGCAGTTTTTCACACCAGTCTTCAAAGTAACTCATCCTCTGCTATCCAGCTCTCCAAATCAGTCAATTTTAAGCAAGAAACTGCAGCATTTCTTTTAAGAAAACATTGTCTATTAATTTTTATTTGTTCTACAGACTATTTTTTATAGTATCCATGACATGACTTGTAAATTGTTGAAGCAACTATCTGAAAAAATGAATTTCTAGCTAATAATGAGTCATGATATAATAAAAGCAAAGATTACAGAAGATCATCTGAATGTCCTGGAAGGAGAACATTTTAATGCAACAACAGAGATGAAAGAATGGAATGGCAAGCAGTTCCTCATTATTCTTATTAACCAAACAGAGCATTTAGAGGCCACAAGGCACCATCCTGTAAAATCAGGGGAATTCTAAAACCTGGGCTACAAAAAGGGTTTACTCAAGAGACAGTTCAGCTGAACATTTAACCACTTCCAACTGACAGATACAACACTCTAATCATCTGTTTCTACATATGTGCAGGGGTTTGGGTATTCACAAGTGTTTTTGATTCTCATCTCTGTTGACTGGTTTGTAGGCTATGTTTGATTTTCTAAACTTCTGTTGCATTGTGCTTCTTAAACACCCTAAAGAAATGCAGCCCAGGGAAAGTTCCTTAATATTTTAGAGTAGTATTATGACTGTAATAAGCCTTTTGCTTAGCATGTTTGCATCCAGAACTTACTTGGAGTGCACAAAGTCCAACAGCTATTTCAGGTCTGCAATTTAATCTGGCTTCATTTTGATGAGGGGGGGAGAAGTTTATTCCAGTTGTCTTTGTTCACTAACAGCAGAGGTAAATTTGATTCTATCTGATAAAACTGACATTTCATTAAACGAAACTGGTAGATTGATACAGTTCTAAAAGCACACAGACATTTCACTATATCTTCATGTTAGGAAGAGAATTAGCTGAATAAAAAAAAAAAAGTTGCAATGTGTTTATGTTTCTAAATTATAGTAGTGATTTGGGTTTAAATTAAATAAGACAGGGTTCCAAGTGTCAGCTTTAATTTTAGATAACTTCAGAGATGATGAAGCTATTTTAAAATAGAAATACTAAAATGCAGATCAACAGAGCTGTAGTGACTTAGAAAACATAGACCAAAAGCAGAGCACCAGTGGTACAGTTCAGGTTTTGAATTTACCATTGGATTCCAAGCAGCCACAGAGAGAGATTCACTGGCACAGCAAAGCAGAAGTCATGATTTGATCATTAGATCACTACTTCTCTCTTCTTGCTTTAGACTCCCCTTGCCAATGCACAGTTTTTCTGCTTTCTCACATCAATGTACCTGAAAACATTTGTTCCAACTGTCAGAAAAAAATCTTTCTTGAAAATGAGGTTTCATTATTTGGTCTAAAAAGTTAGAAGGAAGGAAAACCTTTTTTACTTTTTGCTTGTTCTGTCTGGTCTGCTCTCTTCAACTGTCTTTGCTTTCACAATTCTGCATTGACTGGTTTGTCTGTGTTTTTGCTGACAACTTTATTCTCCCCCTGCCCCAGACTCATTCCATGGCTTTTCCTAATCCATCTTTAGGACAGTGCAGGCCAAGTTGGTCTTAAAACTTTTTACCAAAACCTCCAAAATTTTCATATCTACCAACTCAGTCTTTCTTCCTGTCAGCCTCACATCTGTTCCTCACATCTAGTCACCAGCCCAGCTTGAAACAACAGTTGTTAAACTCTGACATCTGTCTCTGCTTCTCCATCATGTTCACTTTTCTTTTACAAGCATGAAAGTCTTTTACTTGAATGTTCTTTTTTTCTTTCATTTTTTTAGCTACATTCTTTAGATCCATAATGGGAACATTGTGGATAACATGAGCTGTTTAGATTCCAAACAAGTAAAAATATTATAGAGGTGTTATCAGTTTTAAATATTGGCTCATATCAAAATTGGTGTGGCTGGATGAATGACAGACAAATAGGCAGAAGAAATGTGGGGGAACCAAGCTTGGAAAAAGTTAAAAAGGAATGAAGAGAAAAATAGAGAGTGGCAAAGGTGTGCAAGATTGTATTAATTGCATTGCATCCTATATTAAATTTGAAATAGGAAGTAGGTTCTTTATTTTTTTTGCCTATTTTATGACCTACTTGATGCACCCACACTTTCCTACTAAAATAAATTCTAAATAATTTGATTTTTTTTTTGATACTGAAAAGATTTCTTTTTTTGCCCATCCTGTTGCATTACTGCTAACACAAATTTTTCAATTCAAATCTTCACCTGTATTTTATTATGGTGGCCTTCTATGGGGTATGAAAGGTACCACCTCCAAAACTCTCTCCAAGCAGATTGTTGTTCCACCCCTTCTTTGTGCATGGAATTAATTTCTTATTTTATTTTCATGCAATTGTCGTTAGTAGGATGAGGTTAATGTTTTTGCAAAGTAACGATTACTTAACCCCAGCTTCTAGCAGGGATCCACTGGCACTTTTTAAACTCTCTCTTTTTTTTTTTTTCTTTTTTGTAAAGGGTATTGAAATATCAGGAAATCATTTCTTTACATTTAAAATAGATATGCATAAGATAGAGCCCAAGGAAGGGACAAAGAATGCCTCAAGTGGTGTTTTTAGCTGGGGCAGTAGCACCAGGGCAGTCCTGGGAGGGGGTGGAGCTAATGTGACATTTTGGCCAGAGGTTGCTATTTCTCTTTTTTTTTTTTTAGTATACTGTTATTTTTTCACTTATATCTACTCACATTCTCTTCTCCTTATTGGTGGGAAGGGATTGGTATAAATAAAAGGAGAGAACTCATTTTGGAGTGTTGCCCTTTAATTGTCTGAAACCAAGACAGGTTACTTCAGATCAGGGATGTATACAGGGTGTTATATCTGGTAGGAAGGGTGTAGTTTATCACACATGTGTGCCTGGCTGCAGCCCTGATGCAATCCTGCATGGGAAATACTCTAGTTTGATAGGACAGGTGTCATTCACTGTCTCAAGGCAAATACATAGGAGCTTTCTTTGTTTCTTTAGACCTATTCCAGGTTTTTAATTTTGTGTATAAGTAGCTGTATCATGAGTTTAGACCCTCGATGTTGTGTGTGTCTACTTTATTCAAAGCTGCTCATCTCTTCCTTTTAAGCTGTGTGAAGTTGTATTCATTCCTCTAAAGCAGTACCATGTGTAGGTATTATGTAACTTTTATCTATGTATACCTGGTGTATATCTATGCCTTATCCCTATATGCCACCATTCAGTCACCTTGAGCTTCTTTACAGTAAATTTCTTTCCCAAACTAAAGTTATTTTGATGTATTTTTGTATGAATGTTTTTATTGTTTACTCCCTGCAAGATATATTCCTTTTGGCTTCCTGAATTTTGAAACCCCGACCCAGGAGCAGCCAACAAACCTATGATCATTTACATTTGGCTGGCTTCTTTATTATTATTTTTAGAGTTTTATTGGATTTAATTTTATGGATCCTAGTTCAGTTCATAAAATTAAAACATTAATAACTGTCTCTGAGTGTTTAACCACATGAACTCTTTTTTTAAATGAAGCTGTTCATTAAACCAAGTGATTTGCATATAGCATGGCATGCTACTGTGAAAGAGAGAAAGGCTCATTCATACATGATAGTGCTCATCCTACTTATGCCTGAGACTTGTGTCAGCACTTCATTTGCAAATTCTATTTTTGCCAGTTCAGAGCTCAGCTTTATAATCTTCCTGTGAGATGAAACTCAACACAGAACAGCTCCACTCCTGAGTCCATTTGAGCTTCAAATTTCAAATAAATCAGGTTCACCATTTCCATAAACTTTTTACACGAGTGTGACTGATCAGGCTGCATTCCTGTCAGCTCACATGAGTTAAGCAGGGTCTTTGAAGATAATTCCTCCTGGAAAATCCAGGGGGATTCTGTATTTTTCTTTACTGCGAGAGCAGTGGAACAGGCTGCCCAGGGAAATTGTGGATGCCCCATCCTTGGAAGTCTTCCACGCCAGATTGGTTGGAGCTCTGAGTGGCCTGGTCTAGTTGAAGATGTTCCTGCCTGTGGCCACATTTCTCTTCACAGAGAAAAGCAAGGCACAACTTCCCAAGGATATTTTCTGGGAATCACAGCAAGGAACCTCAGAGGAAGAAAAAAATAGTTCTGATCTCATTTTCTATGCCTGTGTTTGTGCACAAGTGGAATGCATTATAGGAGATTGTTTACCTGAAGGGGTTTGGTAATTGGATTCTGGTGTGAGCGTCTTGATTCATTGACCAATTGAATCCACACGTGTGTGTCAGGACTGCCGGCTGACAGTCACGAGATTTGGTTGAGTGCTTGTGCGGTTTCAGTTTAGATGTAGTGTAATATAGTATAGAATGATATAGATAATAAAGTAATTAATTAGCCTTCTGGTATCATGGTGTCAGGTGCATCGTTCTTCCCTTCGTTGGGGTTGCCCAGCTTTACTAGACCTGCCCATGGCAGTGGGACTGAAACTAGATGATCTTTCAAAGGTCCCTTTCAACCCAAGCCATTCTGTGTTTCCAGAATTCCATGACCACACATGCACTGCACTCAGTGCTCAAGAAAGGGGTTCATCTGGAGTTATAGTCATCATTTAGGTGAGAAAAGACCTTTGAGATCACTGACACAGAAAGACCTTGCTGTCAAATTATCCCATGAACATGGCATGCTGCCTCCAGGTTTATCTCTAGTGAGCCTGATTTTACCCCTTTCCCGTCCTTTACAGCTCTGGCTCAGTGAGCCCTGCTTGTGCAAAGATCCTTTTTCCATCTTTGGGAGGGGTGACCCCCATCAGCAGGCTGTGGTGTCATGTAAACTGAGCCATGATCAAAACACCACGAATTTCTGCCTACCTGTTAAATCCATAGTGAAAAATAACCTGGGAGCCTTACCAGGGCAGGAAGCTTTCTCCTCACATCCTCCAGCCAGGCCCCAGGAAGGCAGCAGAGCTCCCTGAGGAGGGGGTCTTCTCTGCATACTGGAAAACATGGTCATCATTTTAACTATGAAGGTTCAGCTATTCCTGCACTGAAATCCCCATCACTTAGTAACAGAGATCTTTTTGCAAGTCTTGATAACCAGTTTTGATTTTTGCTACCTAGAATGTTATCTCATTCATAAAATGTCATTTCATTATTCTTATCCACTTGCAAATTACTAAAGAAGACATGGGAGAGTAAAGAAATATGAAATGATCCATCCCTGGTGCTTTCAGATCTCATCGATTCCTTGACCCCTCCATGTGTTACTCAACTTTTCCCTCTCTCTTTTTTTTTGTTTAGTAATTCTTGATTTGGTCTTTACTTCTATTAATTTAGTTTAGCTGAGAGCTTTAGGGAGGCATCATGCTAAAACCATTTTTGAATATCCTGAGAACAGACAGGTCACATTTGTTCCATTTTCCAGCTGTGAGTTCAGAGAAGCCTAATAAAATTTCACAGACAAGACTTAATTCTTGCAAAAGCATTTCTGACTGTACAACCATTGCATCATATTTGTCCATATTTCTTATATCCATGGTTTTCACTATATTTTCTTCCAGTTTATCTAGTACATAAATCAGATTTTCAGGCCTATTGCTCTTCAATAGTTTCTCTTACCCCCAAAACATCCAAAAAAAGTCACGCTGAATCTACAATTGTCTGATCTTTAGGTCCTGTGGCTGATTTGAAAGCAACAGAAACCACACAAAAGCTTATAGGTCAAGGAAAATGTTATTGGCTTTGTGCATATACTATCCAGGATGGTCAGCAGTTAATACTCTCAATCTTTTGCCATTTATTTCTAAATTTAAGATAATTTGTCAGATTCAATTCCACCAAAAATATCAATGGTAAACTAGTAATGAACAATTTCCAAGAGTAATACTTTAATTTCTTGACCATTTTTTTAACCATACCAATTCTGTAATGGCCATTGTATTTGAAAAATACATTTTATTCATAGGGCTTGGTGAGTTTTTCTCCCTTCAGTAAGTTTTTCCTTAACTTATTAAAGAATTGCCAGGTCAAAGTTTTAACTTCCTGGTATGCCTTTTACTTTTTCTTTCAGTTGGACATATCTCTTATCATAAGATCTTATATTTCCAATATCTTTCTCTTCTATTCTGTAAAAGACACAAGTTTTTTCCTGCACTTCCTTTCCCTATGTCTGTTTGTGTAGGGAATACATCTATTCTCAAAATTCACTCCCATCTTTAAATGAATGTGCTGCTGCAGCCCTTCCACCCTTTTGAACAGACATTTCAGCCAATTGCTTCATTTTCCTCTCTGAAGCGAAACATTGTCCTGGTGGATTCTTTCCTTTCCTGTTTTAAATGTGGATACCATCCGGTCACTTCCAGCAAGAAGCAATGTTTTTCTAAACTCTGCTTATGTGTTTCCACCTTGGCCATTTTCTCTGAGAAGCCATCTTTTAAAATACAGCCAATTTATGTGGCAATAGTCAAAATCTCTTATTATCAGCATAGATTCTGTTTTTTTTGAGAATTCTGCCCACTCTGCTCCTAATAGAGTGACTGGTAACTGCAAACACTCTTGTTTTACTGCTTTTACACTCCTCTGACCGATCCCTGGATGTTGAAACTCATTTAAGCACTACAGTGCTTGTTATTGTTCAAGTTTAGCATTCACTCCATGCTTTCTTCATCTTTTGGACCACTCCTCATGGTTAATTTCAGTCTTTCTAAGCTCTTTATTCCACAGTATCTCATACATTATAATTTATTTTTCACAAAAATCCTTTATTTTGGTGCCCAAAGTAGCATCAGCCTTATCTAAATCACGTTTTTCAGTTAATTCCATTATTTCTGGATTTTGATATTTCTACAGAAGTATATGTACACTTGATCTTTTATTTTCATTCAGCTGTTGGCTGTTGTTAGTATTTCCTACATTAAATTTATTGATTTTGGCCCTATCAAATGTTGCTAAGCATATATATATATATATATTTTTTTTTTTTTTTAATTAATGTACCTGTGGAGAATGAAGCACGTGCTGATTTTCAAGCAGTTTTTATTTGAAAGATTTGATCCAAAGGCTTCCTAATTTGACATGCCAGAAGCCTTAGCCCATTTTAGCTCTAGTGAAGCCAATCAATCCTCCATAGGTTTTCTGTATTTCTCTCAAGGTCTTTTCCTCCTGCATATTTTTCTAAGTTGTGGACCAATATTTTTCTTCTTTTGGAAACCTTCCAGAGAAATGGTACAGTACTTTATTGAAATCCTGATCTCAGTTTGCACTTCACAGTTTAAATTTTGCTTTAACAAATGCAAGCTCCAGTTTCACATGGAGAACCTCCTCCTCTGATGAGCTATTTACAAGAATCTTATTTTTTTTCCTATTGAAATATTCACCAAAATTAGCACTTTACTGCAAAATTATTTCTCCCTCAGAACATCTTAATTTGCTGAAATTTTTAGCAGAAAAATTCCTAACAAACTACAGGTATGAATGTAAGAAGAAACAAAGAAAACTCAGAGAAAATGAACAAGTTTAATAATCTTTACATGGAAAAAAAAAAGGAGATTATAGTAGTTGAACTACCATAGTCATTAGGTTATTTGAGTTTGTCTGCTCATAAGTGGTATTAAATATCACTCTGACTAATGAGGGTATAGGGCTACTGACACAAGAAAAAAATAAGTATTTGTCTTAGAATTGGAAATTATATTACAAATACCAGAATTTCTTCAAATTTCATATTATGGCATATGCTGCTATTTAATGGACTATAATATCCCCCCCCTTATTATTCTACCTCCTTTAACAGAGTTCAATTTTAAATTCTAAAGCCATTGTAGCTTTTCAATGATTTTTTTTTTTTAAATAAACCTGAGGCTAAATTACCCAAAGAAATCATCATAAACCCCTGTAGGTTTTGATTTTTGGTCTATTTAGACTTTTACCAAGTGTACTTTAACAAAACCTTCACAGAGGTTTTTAAGAAACTTACAGACAGGCTACAAAATTTAAGGACTCCATAAATAAAAATAAAAGCCTGCTGAGTCCTTGAACACCACCTGCTCTTAATGTCTGACTATTTAACATAACCTGATTAACCCTGGTCCTGTTTTGACACTGCCAAGGAAGAAATCCTCAAAACCACAGATCCCAGAAATTCTTAATAGAGGCTTCCAAAATACAAGAATGGGATGGCACCAGTCCCCAAATAAAGATAAATGACAAAAGCCTGTCACTAGCAGCTGCACCACCTGGTTGTATTTGGTTTAGCGAGCAGTGGCAATTGAAAAAAAAAAAAATACCCAAAAACCTGCATAAAGATATGCTGGTGGGGATTATGATTAATGTCATTGGCAGAGGTATATTTGGGATGCAGCTGGGAGGGGAGGAAGAGGAGGAAGGAGATGGACAGGAAGAAGATGAGAGGGAAGGGGGTAGAGAGGAAGGCAGGAAGGAAGACAGAGTGAATTATGATTTGCAATGGTAGGGCTCATTTCTGAATTCTGCAATATATTTCTGAAACTCCTCTGAGTCTTTAAGAAAATTTGGTATAAGGCATTTGGATGTACTGGTGGTGGTGTCAGTCTTGTATTATACATTGCTTTGCAGTGGGAATGTGCAACAAAGAAAGCAGATTTTTGTCAGATTTCTGGCCTTGGTGCTCACTGCACAATGATAAAGCATGGAACTCTGTAATACATGAATGTGAGTCAGAGGGGGGCCATGGAAAAAGAGGGGAACCTACATTTTTTGAGCTGCACAATCAGAATTTGTGCTGGCACACATATTTGGAATAAAAACTTTCAAAATTCTTACAATGTTTTATTAATAAATCTCTTCAGATTGAAAGATTAGTCACCTTACTAAAAATTAACATCATTGTCCCTGTCTCCGTTTTCAAACTGTAACAACTATAATTAAACTATACATAAGTTTTGCACCTTTCTTGCTTTACATGGGCATCTAAAAGCAATGTATTTCAAAAATACAATTATCTACTTAAAAAGAAGTGTTGGTAAGACAATACTGAAAGCTTTAGAAAATCCTTCCTATACTCTAATTTTCAGGGGGAAAAAAAAAAAAAAGGCAGAAAACCTAAGTAAATTTAGTGTCCAGGCAATAATTTAGTGGCAAAGGGAAGAAGAGAATTTTGCTCTCCAATGACTCACCACCATCTTCCTCAGTAAGAGTGCATGGATCAACACTGAAAAATAAGTGTATTATAAATACATATACATTAAAATTCTATTTTTAATGCATCATTAATCTCATAACCAGAGTGCTCTTAGTCTATCCCACTTATGGCATGAAAACCATTCCCTCAGATCAACCTTAACATCTTTAAAACCTACTCATAATTCAAACTCCACAGTCTAACGTGTTTGATACTTTGCAATTGGATGGTCTAAATCTGCACATGATCAGCTACCACAGCTTCTGCTAATGAGTGGTAACTTGCTAAAGTGTGGGAACTCACTCCCAGCATATGCTGAAATGCTAAGAAAATATTCAGAACTACCCTGAGCCTTTTCTAGGTAAATCTTCCAGACTGCCACCCATCTGCTGCTACCAAAAATATGAACTTGGTGATAAATTTGATTAAATGGATCCTGCTGCCACCGTTTCATTTGAAGTTTTGGTGAAAACAACAGATAACAGCTTCATACTTCTGTAACACTCCAGATGGTGATAATTCTTTTCTAAGCATGCTAGGACTGCAGGTAGAAGTGTATGTTGACAAAACACATCACTGAAATTTTAATGCCTCTTGACATCCAGAGTTAAAAGAAGTATTTTTATCTGCTTTCAATATTTATTACTGTCATACACTCTTTGTTGGGTAGAAGACACTTGTGGCATTATCTTCCATCTAGTGAGGAGACTATCAGTGCTTTTTTACCTTATAATTGACCCATCAACACCAAAGGATGCTCAGTACATCTGAGTATTTTGTTCAAATATGAGCTACATGACCTGAAACCTCCTCTACCATTAACAATTGGATGACAGATCACAAATTCTGTTCCAGGCTGCAGCTACTTTTGGACTTACATACAATGCCTGAGGTTTGTGATCTATACTGGGTAATTGCCTGTAACCTGGTGAGTTTTTCAAGATTTGATGGATCCTATGAACATTGCAGTATGAAGCATTTAAGAATCCATCCAATTCTATTGAAAACTCAATTTTGAGTTTTGTGACAGTATCATAACATCCCTGCCATAACACTACAACAACAGTTGAGTGGTACATAGTACAGAGGTGTTTGATTAGGCTCTACCTCACACTTCTGTTAAAACACATCCACATTCTCAATTTGTCTGGGTCCATTTGAAGTGATCAGCAACATGGTTTACATTTGAGCTACCCCAAGAAGTTTTTATAATAAATTAAAAGAAGCAGTGTGCAGTGGAAGAAGGTCAATAATAGTAATTTTTTTCTAAAAATTGAGCCATTTACCTATTTTTCATATAGTCTTAAATTTCCTACGAACGGTTCCATTTTATTCTTTAAAACCAAATTTACACTTAATTATCCTGCTTCTTTCATATTATATTAAGGCTAGAAAACATATTGTTTTCAAATCTTGGTGACTTTGAAACTCTTTGCAAACAATCTGCTCCACTCTTTTAACTTCCAATCTGTTGCTGAAGTCGCTTCATGCCCAGTAATTGAACAGTCATGCAGCTCAGAGACTTTGCTCACTGGCTCTGGTGCGGCAAATTCCTCTAAATATGAGCCCTGCTAACCTCCCCCTACTCACACAAATATCCCTGGGCATCTGTTCTGCAGATGACAGACATTCTCCTGAAAAGCTGGAACGTAAGTGCGTTGAGTTATGTACAGCCCATGCTGGAAAAGTACTGTCCACAGCTCTGCCAGAACCAACAGCAGCAGCTCCAACTTCTCTGGTGTCAAACCTACTGCACACAACATCCGTCTGTCCAGTACTTCCAAATATCTCCAGCCTGGCTTGCCAGACTCCCCCAGAGGCAACAGCTCTTTGCCAGAAGTGGCAGGGCAGTAGATTAGCTCTCAAATTTGTTGTTTGAACCCCAAAGCCGTAGCTTGCTGCTCATACCAGTGGAGCTGGCAGGTCTGAGTGCAGCACGTGTTTCAGCACTCCAAAAAGACATTTTACAGGCAGCTCTTTCATGAGAGGCTGTGTTACCCAGGTTTATGTTTTTAGGGAGCTCACAAGCTGCTCTGCTGGCACAGCACATCCACAGGTATGGGAGCCCCAGGCCTCTGGAGGACAGGGAGGTTCTTTCAGCCAGCAACCTCTGTTGGCCTTTGCTCAGCACAAACAAATCCCAGAGGCACTGGGCTCATGAGAAAGAGGCATTAATAATGCAAAGGCTTTGACAGTGGCAAATTTTCACTGACACTGATGAGTTCTTGAAGTAGGGTTTTTCACTAAAAAATATGGTTTTCATTTCAACACATCAGTTGAATCTTTCCCAGACTCTAGCTGAATTTTCAAGCTAAAAATTGAGAAACCTCTCCTAAAAAACTCCCAGGGTTTAGGGGCATTTGGCAGAAAAGATGAGGGAGGGCTAGACACTACATCTCCACGCTGTGATTAGCAGATGGAGGTCAGCCATCACTCGATGGATGCCTCCCTTTGCTTTTTCTTAAAAAGATACAATTTTAACAGATTGAAGATGGAAAATTTTCCACTTACAAATTTACAGTTTTCAAGCAAGGAAAACTGATTTTGAAGACGATCAAGACTTCCTGAAATGGCCTTGGTGTGTTTAGCAAACTTGGAGCATTCTAGCATTCTCTGAGATCTGGAACAAGTTTCCTAGCACCTATGAGAGGAATGATGTGCGATTATGGACTTTGCAGACTGCAAGAGACATTTGTTTTGACTGAAGGAATAAAATTAACTTTAAAATATAATTTTGCATGCAGCAGGATGTGGTTTGATTTTTACAGGCAAAATTTGAGGAGAGTGGTGAAAGAAAGCTAATCAATTCTATTAGTTCTACTACACTTTTTCCCAAAACACTTCTCAAAGCAGCTTTACTAAGATACTAAGGAGTGTAGAGTCTTGGGTAAGCTTTTGCAGGCATTCTGATAAAAAATCTAGCTGAAGTAGGTATTTAATGGGTCAAGACTTAAGAAGGATAGTGAGGATAGACATCTTTTGTTGATTTAAATCCATATTTTACTTCATATATATTTCACGTATACCAAGTAAATTGATTATTCCTTACTGAGCTCTAATTATCCAGAAGGCTTGGTGGTTGAAGGCGAAATTGAAAAGCAATGTTTTCTTGACAAACTAGTGGAGGTAGCTGTTGTTTTAAAACACCTTGAAGTGATACAAACCCTCTAAATGATAGAGAAGGGAGAGATCAGTTTTCAACTGTTAGAAAAGAGCATTCCCATAATAAAATGCTTCCCTAAATTTACAAGAGGGAACATTAAATTTTAGCTCCATTTTAGAGCTTTTGGATGTTCCTACTTCTATACATATGACTAATCCAGGTGACTTATATACTTGGAATTACGTGTATGTAGGGGTTGGTATGATTTACTGCTTGATGAATGTATGGAGGAATGGGGTCCCATTCATCTTATGCCAGATGCATTTTGCAATTTTTTTTGATGCTGAATATTCATATTGACGCTGAATTTTTTTTTGATATTATGAGAAATTTGAAAAAGGAATTAATAGATTATTAGCTCATTGCCTTCACTGATTAGACAGTTGCAGAGCAATTTTCAGGGCAACAACATGTACTATGGGAGGCTAATTTTCTTATTTAAAACTGACTCATTCTGCTAACAAGAGGGGGTTTCTTTTAGAACTCTCTCTGTGGAAGTAGCCATTTACCTATTGACGCTTACCTCATAATAAGGTTTTTTCTAATAAAGTGTAATATAGTATTCCAAATGACTGTCACAAACCGTATCAAAATATTTTAAAGTACCTAAAATAATCTACTATCATATTTTTCTTTTATATTTTCTCTTATCCCTTAAATGTTTACTCCAAATCATATTTTAACCCATATACCTAATATACCTTGACATATTTAATATTCCCTAGACTGTTTTCATCAGAATTATTGACAGTTTCTCCACCCTAACCAAGCGGACCTACTGATACTGAGCACACATCTGCAATGCATTCATGCCACATGGAAACAGTCCTAGGAATGTCAAATTATTCTATACACAGATAAAACGAAATTGGCAGTTTAAAATCTATTAATACTCCTTCAATTCTAAAACTGGAGCAACAATCAGCTGTGCCTTGTAACAAAAGGAAAGGAACCATTTATTCCCTAAAATTAAGTACATGGGGGGAAAGGTGGTGGATAAGTGTGTACAACTGCACAAATGTGAAATTTCTAATATTAGCAGGGCCAGTATTATACTAAACCATTCACAACCTACAGTAGTCTATGCCACATGCTGACACTCTTTTTGAAAGCAAAAACTGGTTTAAGATCTAAAATATTTTGTTATCAAGACAGAAAGTGAAAGAGCATCTTCCAACATTTAGCACTTGTATGCAATTATTACTAAAAAAAGTGTCATTGTGTATTTTCGAAGTGAATTTTATTTAAATTAGTCTCAATGAAGCATCTCATCCACCTGAGAAAATTGTACATCTATATTCTTGAAATACAGCTAAAGAAGTTTAAATTTGTCCTTTGAACTTGACTTTGCATAAATGAGAATGAGACTCATATATGCCTCCCTGTATCCTCAGCATCTACATATACATCTGCGTATGCCATTGTTAACTTGCATTTACCATAATTATATTTGCAAAATAACCCAATTTTAACATTTTATATGGAATGCTCTTCAGGTCATTTAACCATGGAATGGTAAATCCATTAAAAATCATTTAACCTTGGTAAAATATAAGTAAAGGACCTAAGCAGAGCTGAAAGTAATTTGCCATAGAATCTTCTGAAGGTATATACATTTTTACATTAAAAATACATAGAACAGAAAACACATAAAGGCTAACACAGAAATTATTTTACAACAGTATTCAACACATATGTAATTACTATTTGTATGAAGAGGCATGGGCTGAAAATAATGTCAGCTAATTGATATCCATCTCTTTCACTACTGTCTCACAATGAGCCCCATCACAGCTCATTATTTTCATCCTAATTGCCAGATAGTGGAGAGTTAAGACTCCATCCTTTTGTCACTTTGTTGCTGGTTACTGGGACACTGCCTAGGAATAGGAACATCAAATTCAAGATGCTATCCTAACTTGGGCTCAGCTGAGGTTAGAATTGCACCCAGAAGTAGGTCATGGGAGACAGGGACCTTTTGCACATTTTATACATAAAATTATATCAGAGCACAGAGAGCCTGCTATTCCATTTAAAACTCTCAGAGCCAGGTTCCCTGCTGTAATGAATAATGACTGAAGTTAAAGGGGGGAAATGCACACACATACTTTAGGTTATCTACAAGTTTGGCAGTTAAATTACTTGTTTTGAAGATGAGATGTACTGGTCAAGGTTTTTTTTCCTGACTCATATAGCAAGTGCTTAACTTAAGTCTTCAGTAAAAAGTGTGATTAATATTTGAAGGACTTTCTAACAAAATATAATGATGTCAGTTACAAAGTATGCAATTTAGAATGTGACATTTGATTCAGACCTTTAAATTGCCTTGGCAGGAACAGAACATCTATAAAATAATATCAACAACACCCCTTAAGAGTTCCTTTAATATCTTACAAGAGTGACATTATTTTAAAACTTTGCTTGCAGAGCAGCAAGGCACGGAGACTGCATCTTTCCTGAGAATATGCTCCCAAATGAGTAAAAGAACACATCCTTTAGGTTCAGACTTTACTAATGTCCCCTCCAGCAATACAGCAGGTAAAAGAACTTCACATGGAAGGGGCTGTAATCTTATTGCAGGGATTCCACACTGTTGTCTCCTTACCACAAAAGTTTCACACCTTCCTGGTGTTTCCTCTTGGGCAGCTCCTCAGAGCACTGACTCTCTTCCCAAAGCAGCCAACTGACTCCAGTTCCCTTCCCAACCTGCCATCCCACTCTTTTATAGCACTCTTCTTCTCACTGGTTACAGCTGTGGCCTGTTAAAGTCAGGCCTGCTCCTAATCTTTGATAATCGGCCCAGCTGCAACTCCTTAGGGGTAAGATTACTTTCTACACTATCTTTATTTTCTTATATTCTATCCCCCTACACCTCACCTTTGTTTCTGTTCCCTTTCTTCATCAGGAAAATGGGAGCCACTCACCCAGCGTGAGCTCTAAGGCGCAGCAAAGAAAGGTCCCACTGCCTCGGACACCTCCCACTATGGATGGCTTGGTTGAGCAGAACAGCGTGCTGATGCACAGTAAGATCACTGAGGCTGGGAAAAGGAATGGTTTAATCAACACAAGGAACTTAGTGGCAGAGAGCCGAGATGGCTTGGTCTCTGTGTACCCCACTCCTCAATACCAGAGCCGCCGCGCGGGCAGCCTGTCCTCTCCGAGGCGCCCGGAGAACGGCAGGAGCGACCCCGTGCAGCAGCTGCTGGACCCCAGCATGCTGCAGCAGACAGTGGAGTCCCACTACAGGCCCAACATCATCCTCTACTCCGAGAACGTGCTGCGCTCGTGGGGCGAGAGCCTGGGCTCGGAGTGCTGTGAGACCACCTTCATCGAGGAGCGCTCGCCCGCCAAGGACAGCCTGGAGTACCCCGACAGCAAATTCATCGACCTCTCCGCGGACGACATCAAGATCCACACCCTCTCCTATGAGGTGGAGGAAGAGGAGGATTTCCAGGAACTAGAGGTCAGATGTCACTTGGGGTACGTGGGGAAGGCTGGGAGGAGGAGGAGGAGGAGGGCATGTTTGAAATTAAGCGTACAATCCCCTAGAGCTGGACAGCAGGGGATCAGCTGCTTTTTGGGCCAGCTGTATCACTTTCTCCTCCAACTAGGACAATGAATTTGCTCATCTTTATTTGCTGGGTAAGGTCCCAGATCCATGGATACCAATGGCAAAATTCCCGCTGGGCCTAATGGAGATCAGCATTTTCCTTCTGCCTCTGAAGGGGCGGGTCAGAAACAGACCCATGTGCTTAAATGCTGTGTAAGGCTGGGGCTGGGAGCATCTGTCTGTCTGCACGGAGCCCATCTTACTCGGCAGGCCAACATCATCTCTTGCCTTCACCTGACTTGAGCAGAATGTTTTAAATTATTGGCTCAGACACAACACTTTTCTGTCTTGGAATGAATGCAGAAACAAAAGTCTTTGGGTTTTAAGCTGCAGTGGATTCATATCCACTGAAACAAATGATATTTTTCTAATGGAGCGAAACACTCTTTAGACCCAAATACAATGTTTTCTTCTGGAGTCCCATGCCTCATTGATTGCCCACTGTAAAGTAACAGAAAAGATTATGGAAACAACTTCATTCTTTCTTAAATAATGCTTTTTTTTTTAAATTTCAACCAGAGGCCCAAGCATGGCAGGGATTTGTGTTTGCCAATATTTGTGGGAATGGAGGGTGAACATAATGCTGGTGATCTGAAAACTTCTTCCACCATTGGTCAGAGACTCCTAACCTAGCAAAGACCCTCTGGCTGTCTAGAGCAAAGCTATGCCTTCCAACATGAATGCCACAGCTGAGATGGGGACACTGCTCGTGTTTCTCTGTTGCTGTGATTTTCAGTTAGGACTGAGATCCAACAAGCCCTAAAATTTCTATTTTCACCTCCTGTAATACCAGTGTCTCACCCTGTGATCGGCACAGGGGAAATCCAGCAAGAGCCTGACTTCCCTTTTATTCTCTTTTCTCCCTGTATTGATAAGGTGGGAAGAGAGGAGTGTTTTTCGCAGTGCGTGCCATTAGTGCAGTATTCAATGCCTCCACAGGGAGACAGAAAGCTTCTCTCTGAAGCATGTGAGAATATTAGCTCAAATCACACCCTTCCACAGAATTTCAGAATTGACTGTGGGAAGTATAATTTCCTTAATCAAAACAAAATTCCTGGTCGCTGTCTTTTTGCCCCAGTTTCTCTCATGCAACAGTGACACAAGTGACTGCAGCACACATGGTGTTATTGACACATCTGGCTTGACATTCAGGCAGCAAAAAAAAAAATCTCACTCGCATCAATTCAAGTCAAGAAGACATTCTTGAGTCAACTTTTGGAGAATGAGATAAAAAAAGGCTGGGAAAATGAGCAGCACAAGGAAAAAACCTCTTCAAAGTGGTACTAGAGGAACTTGATCAGCTTTTCACAGAGAACATTTGTGCTTTAGAAACCAGCTGTAGAACTTCATCCTCCCCTGATCTTAAGGGGAGAAATGAGACAGTAAATTTTGGTAACATGCTCTGACAGTGTGTGCATCCTTTTCCCTGGCTCCTTCTTCTTTCTGACCTGTTTCTCTGGAAACAGACCTCCTGAGATGAAATGTGGCAGTTCTTTAATGAGTATAGAGCATCTGGAATCACAGATTCCCTGTCTCAATTGACCCTTTGGGGTGACACTGTGCTAACAAACACAGGTGTGTGCACAACCATCTTGACCTATGTGTCAAGGTGCTGACAAAGTGCTCCGAGTAAGACCTTCACAAAGTACACACCACCCTCTCCTCTGATGGATTGTCCTCCCCATCAAAATTTCTCCTCCACTAGGAACAGGGGAGGAGAAATCCAGGCATGGTTTGGACAAGGACCTGGTTATCTGGAAACACTTTCTTTGCTAGAAGCCTCTGCTTTGGCACCAGGGTCTGTCTCCATTGCTGCACTGAGATTTTCACACTCTTACATGAACTTTTCCCTGATCCCAAAGGATCAACCTGCTGAGCAGCTGTTTGCAGCAGAAGTAGCTCAGCATGGCAAGTATCTTCCATTCCAGGAAGGTCCAAGTTCTGCAGATGCAGCTGGTCATGCAGGAGAGGAGAGAGGAATTTAACAGCACCAGACCAGAAAAAAACCGAGTCTGCTGTGTCGTGCCCTTCTGGTTCACAGAGGCTGGTGGACAGAGGCTGTGCCTGTGTGGCCAGATGTGTGAGGGCCTCCTGGGTTTGGCCAGAGCACAGCTTCATTAGAGACCTAAATTCATGTGTGGAGACTCTGGGAATGGAAGAGTGCTCTTTAAGGACAAACAGCCACTGTGTAAGGGGATGAACCATGCCGGATTGTTAGCTACACAAAACCAGCACCTGAATCACACAGCACAAGTGTGTCACACTAGAAAGAAGTTTTTCCCCTGCCAGTCATGGACAAGAAGCAAATGCTTTTTTAGGTTACTAATAATGGGAAAGATGGGAAAGAGTGAGTACCAGGACTGGGAGTAGAAGTTAGAAGGAAGAGGGTGACACAACAGAGATGCAAATTTTGGTTCTCCTCTGTGAGAGTGCTAAAGGGTTTGAGTCTGCCACTGAGAGTGGCACAGGACATTGCTGTGTATCTTGTCACGTTGGTTGTCAAGCCACAGCTCATCAAGGCATGGAAGCTGCAGAGTGTCAGAGCAGACCAGGGCTCATGTCTGCTTTGGCACCTCTTTCTGGGAGAAAAACTCCATAAACAAGCCCCTTTTTGGAAACATTGGCAAAGAGGGCAGCTTTGTGCAGAAGAGCTCTTTTCTCTTGAAAACTGAGGGCTACCTCCTGTTCTCCACATGTCAGGGGAGTCCCAGCTTGAGCATCTCTGCAAAATGCCCTCTGGAAGACACACCAGCCATGGGGTTGAGTCACTGCTCTTTCTCCATGTCTCCGTGGCACTGCCTGCTTTATAGCACAATTCCTACCTAGGGTTTTTGAGGATGGATATTTAATTTCATAGAAATGCCAAAAAATCGATCTCCTCCCTTTGTAGTGTCCCCCCCACCTCAATGCAAGACTCTCAGGAGGGACACCTGCAGAAAATAATTTTATTGCAGGTCAGACTGCTTCTAACATGATTGCCTTTTTGAAAATAGTTGTGCTCTTGATAACCAGAAAGGTTGCTGTTCTCTGGCAGAAAACTTTGCAGTAGAGAAATGTTCTGGACAAAACACGGCCATTTTGATAAATTTGGTGTTGGTTTGAAGAATTGACCAAGCCAAGCTGCAGGGTTTGTTTCTCTGTTAGCTGTCAGCCTCCTCAGGATGGGTCTATCCAGCTCAACATGTCTTGGACAAGTAGCTGGGAAGGAGACACCTTCTTGCCTTCCCAAGCCTGGGGACTCTGGAGAACATGGGGTGTGTGACAGAGGAGCAGGAGACATCTTGATCAGGGGTTGTGCCCTGCAGCAATGTTTCACCAACTTATTTGTGGGGATTTTTTACTAGCAGTGCTTCTCAGGTCCTGATGGAGTGTTATTCAGTCTGCCTAAGAAAATCATAATTGTCTGGAGGGAAAAACATCTCAGAAACAGCTCTCATTAGCATATAGAGCCCCGCTTTGCTCCAGCAATTTCCAGGCATGAAAACAGAAGGATGCACATTCTGTCAGGGATTTAAACTTCTCTTTTCTATGCCCATCCCTGAAATCAAATGATTCCCTATTTAGGTATCTCTGTAAAATTTATAAATATCTTATGAGTTCTTTACGCCACAACTAATAGACAGACAACTTGTCAAATGTGGCAGCAGTGAAATATGAAGTGAGTTACAAGATGAAATACCCTCCTGTTAGAGTTCATGTGCCATCTTTTATCCAAAAATAGCATTTGTCATATTACACTCCTGTTAGTTTCCCTCCTAGCCACTAGGTAGATTGCTTATTTAGAGAAACCCAAGCTATTCATGGCAGCAAATTAAATTATTCATTTGCGTCGCATAAAAGAATACCTTGGAGCTGTCTCTTAAAACCCTCTTACTTTTTCCCAGCACCCAGCAATGTCTGAAACAATCTCTGAAAGCAAAATAAATAGAATGTTCTGGGAGTGAAAGAAGAAAAGAAATGTCGTACTTTCAAGGTATACATTTCTTCTTTTTTTTTCCACTAGAAGGTCCTGGATTCTGTGGTGAAAACTCATCCTTTGGACCTAGCATGAAATTGTAGAGGTAGAATTTGGATCCTGTTCCATCCGACCACTCTTCCCAACATTCCCAAGCACCTCCTGACACGTTTTTCCTGCAACATGAAGAGAAGACCCTGAGGAGATTTATGCCCATCAAGCCCCATGAAATCACACATGCTTTCTGTCAATGCTTCCAGCCTGTGCTCCTGCACTGGGCTCTGCCCTCAGCCTCCCCTGGCTGTAGGCATCCAGAAGGCATGTTTGAACACTCCTTGGGGGCTGTGTGTGGCAGAGTTCCCTTTTCAAAGAGCTCTGCAACTCAAAGACAGCTTGGTTTTAATGATGAGCCCACTGGCTGTCACAGCTCTCCTCTGAATTGAGTGCACAGCATTTTTCCTGTTCTGCACCTGGGCAATGGAGGAAAACAGCACCATAAATAGCTTGCCCAAGCTCATCTAGTGCTGTGTTGAGAGTATGAGAATGTAATTCTCAGTGCTTTTGTCCCATGGCATATGCTCAGAAGAGCACAGGTGTGCTGTCAGAGGTGTGGTGCCCAGGCATGAGCTCCTAAGAGGAGTGGCACTCAGGTATGCAGTCACAGCACTGACTCATCCTTCCCACAGGACACACTTTATATCTCTGAACTCCTTCAAAGGCTCATTGTTAACAGGTCACAAGAGTGATTACACTTTGCATTTGACTTATTTTCCTCCTTTGAAGGAGAAGCCACTCAAGTCTGGAGATACTGAGCCCTGCCAAGGGATATTAACCTCAATTAACCAGCTCCAGATGAAGGGAGCATGGCTGGGAAGTCACCTTCAGCAGGGTCCAAGTGCCCTCCTATGAATCTTGTTAATAGTAGCAATTCCCTTTCTCATCATCACTTCCCTGAGTTTTCAGGCTGAAGCTCTGCAGGGATGTCTCTGGGATGCAGCCTGTGAGTGGCAGGAGCCCTGGATGAGCTGCTTGCTGTTATTTGTAGAGGGTAGATATTCGGCACACGTCTTTGAGGACTGCTGTGTCAGCTGAGAAGCAAAAAGGGGACAATCATGTAGGGTCACAGCATTTGTCCCAGCTTGGTTTAGTGCAGATCCATTCATTGCTGTCTGCAGTGATCCCCTTCCAGGGGCAATGTGCTGGATGCCAGCTCCTGAGGAGCAGCCTGGCTGTGGGGGTCCAGAAAGCATCACAAGGGAGGTGGTCAGAGTCCAGGGATCAAGGAGGAATAATAGGCCTGGGCAGCTACAGCCAGGGGGTTTTTCGCCAAGTTACATGTGAAAAGTTTTCCAAGCAATGAGAGACCTCTTTGAGGCCATTCTGCAAGGCTGGCTGCCTGACTGACAGGGCAATTTTTAGACTGGGAGTTGGGGAAACAAGAGGAGCTGCAGCAGGTCAGTGTTAGGGGATTATGGCTCCTTTAAATGCCTTTAAAACTGAAAGGCAATCAACTGCAAAACTCAAAGTTGTATAAAGAAAGACCTAAATAGACAGGCAAAATTAAATAAATAGCAGGCTTTAGAGACATCACCTCTTAAGAAGTTGTCAGCAAGATAATTGTTATAATAAATAATAAATAATCATCCCCCTGCTGCTCAGGGATAAGTGTGTGTTTTGGAGGCAGAGCAGTGATAAACTACAGCCTTTGGCAGAAGAGTCTCCATCCAGCTGCTGCCTTCAGCATCTGCTGCATGGAGGTGAGCTCAAAATACTTGCAGGATAGCAGAAGGATGCAGAGTGCTGGTCAGAACAGGTCATCCTGTTTCACTGCATTACTGGAACAGGCATTGTGTGGAGGGAAACAGAGCACATATTAACTTGGAGCAGCATTGTGTTGGTCTTTGTCAAACCAGACCACTGGACCATCTGGATTTGAAGGCAGATCCCACAGGGCCACATAAGGAATTAGTTTTTTATGCAGTGTGTGCATGTTGCTGAATTGGTTGCTTTGAAGGAAAAAAGTAAAAGGGCTGCTTCCTGAATATCCATCAGAGCTTGCTGGCAGCTGTAGTTCAGAGCAGACCCTGTTGTCTGACATCTCCAGTGTGCTTGGCAGGCTGTCTGCAGAGCAATTGTAATGTCTCAGTTGAGGTAAAGCTCATAGCTTTTAGGGGTAGCCAGCCTTGATTTAAGAAAAGGCTTAAAAAAAAAAAAAGAAAATCGATTACAACTGCAGAAAAGGGCTCATCACCATCTCTGTTAAAAAATCTGCACCTTGTGTCTGCTCTTCCTCTATTCTTCTTTCAGTCACTTCAGCTTTTCTGCAGAATGAAAGAGCTGCCTCTGATCAGAAATTATCTGCTCAGGCACTTACAGGCTGTGATGAAACTCATCTTAAATGCACCTTACAAATGGAGTTGGCTTCCCTTCTTTCTTCCTTCCTGTGTAGATGTTTTTTGTGGCTTTCTCTCTTCCAATGCCTGATTTCTCCAACAAACTTGGGAAATGGTGCCAGGGAAGGGAAGGGAAGGGAAGGGAAGGGAAGATCGGAAGAG
>JAYDZK010000169.1:10817568-10856992 GCA_034509185.1 Euphonia xanthogaster
GATAATCGGCCCAGCTGCAACTCCTTAGGGGTAAGATTACTTTCTACACTATCTTTATTTTCTGATATCCCCCTACAGGAAGGAGCCAGTCTACTTAACATTCTGAAACCTTTCTCCCTAGGTTGGAACCTTTGTAGAAGGTTTAGCATTGCTAAATGCTGAGGGGAAAGTTTTAACTTTAATGATACAACAGAAAGGGGATCACAGCAGAAGTTCTCTCTCCCAGCTTGCCCTGTTAAAAGCTTTCTACTGCTGCTATGGAAATCACTTAAAGTGTAAGACAGTGCAGATCTTTAAATGCTCTGAGTGGGCTGTAATGCAAGATCTCCTGAATGAAATGCTACTCTGTCATGTTGATCAAGATCAGCATGGATCAATATCAGTGTCTGTTCAAACCATTTTTATACATGTTTTAGTCACATTAAAAGCTACTGTTTGAAAACATATTTGTATTTTGTAAAATTTACTGCTAGCCCTGTCCACCTAATAACCACCTACTTTGTTAATTTTTGTTGTTTCTCCTTGGTTCACCAACTGCTGCTTTTTATTACATATTGTCAGCATCGCTTTCATTTCCACCACACGTTACCATTACTATTTACTGGGTAACCCAAGCCAGGAGTTGGTAACCTTCTCATTAAAAAATCACAGGATAACTAGACAGACATCAAATCAGAATAGCAATTATCTACACTTCTGCACCAGTAATCTCAAAAATGATGAGATTTTTTCCTTTAATGGTTGTCATTTTGAAGCAGTTGTTGAAACCTCGAGGATTTTTCTGTGATGTTATATGCAGCAGTGCATGATATTTCTGCTCTTTCTTATCTTTAGGGGTATTAAAAAGCAGTGAGAAATGATGTGATTTGGCAGCTTTCTAATCATTAGACAGTTATATCAATATCAACGAGACAACAAAGTATTTTCCTAATGCTTAACCTTATTTCAAAAATATTATGTCAGAATAATAGTGGTCTTATCAGAAAAATGTCATGGGGATTTTTTTGACTGCTGTTTTGGTTGATTTTATATTTTGGTTTGTTTTTTTTTCTGTTTATTTGTGTTTTTTTGGGTTTGGACCTTTATTTGGGGGGTGGCAATTTAATGAATACATAGAAAGAAACCTTTGGAAGCCCCCTCATTTTAATGAGACTGAATCAAAACAATAATTAACAAAACCCAGGTCTGGGTGAGTTATGAAATTTTATTTTTATTAGGAATTTTGCTCTTCTCCTTACTACTAATTATTTATATTTTTCTTAATACTGTGCTGTTGCAAGGGTCCTTCCTTTCTCCCAATTGCTCAGTTTGTCATCAGCCTCCCTAGATGCTTCTACATCCCACAGTATGCATCCTTCACCAGCTGGTTGTACTTTTCCCTTTATGTTTTACCTGTTTAGGGGCTGGGACAAGGCAAATTCTGAATACGGATCCTGTAAGTGGAAAGCCAGCTTGGAAACTGGATACCAAAATTTCTAATTTGGACTGTATATAAAAGGAGTTGTTTTCCCAGAAGAATCAGGCCTAAAAATTTGCTTTTAGCAGGTGAAGACCTGCCTTTAGAAATGACATCTGTACCTCCTGTTGATGCATTTTGGTGAACTGATGCTAGTCTCAACATCTAAAAGAAAGGTGAAGGAACAAACACACAACCAGGGATGTTTTCAGTGTTTTATCCTAGGATACATGCTCACTGAATATTCCTTCAAAACACCTACTGCAGTCACCATGGAGCTTGGCTTCTGAGTTCCCTGAGATATGAGATGGGCATTCATCATGAAACTGTGAAAGAAAGTATGTAAAATTATAACAAAGCACTTCCTTTGCAGCAACAATTTGTGTCTTTTAGAATAAAGCATGGAGGAAAGTTGTAGGCTACCTGCATTGCAAAAATAAGAAGGAAGGGAATGTCTGAGAGCAGAGGATTGGAAATTCAGCTGTCATAGTCCTTCTGATTTTGTCAGAGCAAGACCTATCCCTTTACTGCTGCAAAGAGTTGGCCAACAAATTACATGCAGATTTCTGTAGGAAACAACAACAACAAAAAAAACACCTAAAAATTAGTGAATCTAAGGTGAACTTTGAGTTGGGGAAGAAAGAAATGCTCATATAAGGTTTCAGAGAAGAGCTGAAGTTCTACTTAGTTTTTTTTTTCCGTCTCCTAATGTCAGCATATGTTCCCCTGCTTTGAGAATGCAAGAAGCAGTTCCCATGAAAAGTTCACAAAGGCCAGGCACCTTTCTTGTAAATCAGAATACCTCTATGATCTGGCTAAAAGATATATTCACAAACATTTACCCTGATGGTAAAAGGTATTTTGCCTTTGATCTAGCAAGTTGATCTTCCCAGTGTGAGAATATAAGCATACAGGAATAATCAGCAGGAATGAAGGCTGGAGACATTGAAGGAGAGCGTAGAGAGACATAATTCCAACCTAAGCTTCATAGAGGCAGCAGGTTGTCTCTGTTGCTGAAAGGTTTGTGTGGTTTTCAGACAAAATTTCTAAATTTCTTGTCTGTTCCAAGAGCACCTTTTCTTTGGAGTAATCTGTCCTAAATCATCTGCATCTCCCTCTGGGGACATCCTTCCCAATTTGTATCCATTAGAGGGTTCAATGAGTGAACTCTGCCTCCAGATTATGCCATAATTTGGGAATTTTGTACAAAGGATGTTTTAAGAAGGGCTTCTATGCACATGGATATCTAAAAGGATACAGGAGAAAAATGTCTTTTGACAGCTCCCTTTAAAAGCCCCCTGACCTTGATTCTGCCATTCTTAGTGATGGCATTGCTGATTTCACTACCAAATTCCTCTTGAGGTCAGCACACCACTGGAACAGACTTGGCTGTACAGGAAAATAAACTAATATTATTAAAAAGCGAAATTAATCTTCCTGATCTTTGTAACATTGGTGAAATCTAGAACTTGGTGAAATGTGTGGCCGTTTTCAAACATTTCACTGCAACCAACCATGGCAAAGTTTACCTTCTTGTGCTTTAGTTCACCTGCCATCCCCACTCTGTCCATGTCTTGATGCACTGGAAACCTTGTCCTCCTTCACCATCCTGAACAGTTTCAACTCATTCCAGTCCTGTCACAACTCATTTTTTTTTCTATTCACCCACACATTGCAGATTTCTAGAGCAATCTCTTTATGGGGAAGCTGCTGAGCACTTTTGGCAGGCTTTTCCCCAGATTCTCTGAAAATCTCAGCCTCCTGGACTAGTTCCATACTTTGAATGCTCATGTCTGGCCCTGGCCCAAAGAGAGCACATTTGTCAGCTCAGCCAGGACATTAATATTCACATTGTGTCCCATCCTTTACCACTAGCATTTAAGCCTTGAGACTACTGGAAAGATGCCTTGGAGAATGTGAAAGGATATTATTTCCTTCTTTAAATAGAAGAGAAAAAAATATACTATATTGGAGCTATCAGCATACTCGATTAATTTTTAAAAGCAAAAATCTCTAGGTTATACTCAGAGCCACAACAGCAAATATTGCATATGCAGTTGAGAATATTTAATAGAAAGTTTAAGTTACATAACTCCTAAATTATTTGAAATAGACATTTGTGCTGTTCTAAGCATAGGCAGACACACACATAGACTCATGGATAATTGTCTTTCAGGATGACCTGTCCCATTTCTTCTGATGCCTGTCTCTGAATTGATTAAGTTTGATGAGTAGATGAATAGAAATTCATCTGCAGGTTTTGTCTTAGAAACTTAGATTTATTTTTTGGTTTTAGGTGGAGAAGCCAAAATAGTTTCTCCAGAACTGTAATATGTCCACAATTAAATTCATATTTAAATTATCTCAAGAAGTTCTCAGTGTTACAGTTAATTCCTTTTCTTGATTTCTCTTTTCTGCTTGCTTAAAATTAGTTTTCCTTACATGAAAATGCTGTAAAAAGTGTTGTATGATGCGTTATGTATTTATGGGACAAGAAAACACACCTACAAAGTGTGAAATGCAGCATTAACACCTTTAAGCCAACATTATCTCTGTCAGTCTATTTAAAAAAAAAATTATAAATTTATTGCATATGTATAACCCTTATTTTATGAGATGCTTTAGAAATATTTTAATATTTTCGTTCTTCCCAATTTAAATATTAGTAACCTGAAAAACCTTGAAGTGAAATAATGGAAAACATTTCCATTAACTACATCAGAAATTGATTGATTTGGATTAACAACAGAATGCATTTACAGCGTGCCTCAGCAAAATGCTGAGATATTGCATAATACATTACTGTAATTATAAACAAAATTTTGGTCATATCCAACCACACAACTTGGATATTATTCTAGGAGATGTGGCAAATTATTCTCAAAGTAGATTTCCATTTTGCTTTTAGATAATTATAAAGGATACAAGATTGATTTTTTTTTTTGTAATAGATATTTATGTTTAATGTTATAAATGAATATGGAGCTAGGGAATGATCCAGGACATCTGAATCTGGTGCAACATTTTTCAGTCTTCCAGGACAAATATGGCTGTTCCTAAAGTAGTAACTCCTTGTTTAGATGGCAAAGTGCTTTGCAGAATAAGGGAACTCAATTATGGCTTCAAAGAGCAATGAGAAGGTTCTGTTAACATTGCTGGAAATTAGACTGGATCTCAAGAATCATTGCAGCACCTGGTAATTGTAGCTTTTCTTTCCTAATAAAAATCAGTGATCTTTTAGATTGTAACAAAGAAGAAAAAAATTCATTGCATGCAAAAATGGATTGTTCTAAAATGCTACATTCTTCCAGGGGTTTCTTATTTATAGATTTTTTTTTTCTAAAAAGGGATATTCATCACTTAATATCTTGCCACTTTACATGAATATGTAGATTTATTCTCAGAAGACCTCTAAAATATGGAACAAATTAATTCAGTGTTACAAGGTGACAAACTGTGGCTGAGGAAGTCACACGGGAAGCCTATGGAAAAATCAGAAACTGAATTTACAGGAGAATCAAATTCTATTAAAAAACATGGTGCAATATGTTCCACATTATTTAGAATAGGGGAAAAAACACTCATCTAAATATTCAACATAAAATCATAAATCATATTTTAACCACAATGGATGCTTTATGGTGTGCTTCTTACAGAAAACAGAAAGTTTTCCAGCTGGTATTTTTTTCCACATTGAGGGGAACAACAAAAATAAAAACAACAACAACAAACCAACCCAAGACCCGATCAGACTTCCTGTAAAAATCAAAGCAGCTAGAATAGTCACAGTAGTTTTCAATCCTCAGCCTGCAAGTAATAGGTTTTCACCTCCCCTCCTAGTTTTATTAGAGTTGATTCCATTTTCTTGTCAAAATGGATATCCACTTTTGAAAAAGCAGGCTCTGTTTGCTTTAGGCTCTGTGCAAGGATAGTAACATCCCTCAAGAAGCTTTATCATACAGTCAAAGCTGATGACCTGCTACAATAATCTTGAGATGAAAATGAAATATCACCTTGTGAAGTCTTGTGGGACTCCACCTTTCCTATAATGCAATAACTCTCTGAATGAGATGGATCCCCTGAAGATGAGCATATCTCCCCTGAGTTCCAAGGACCTGTGTCAAGGTAAAGAAAATACAGATTCAGCCCCTTTGACTTTTTTATATCAGTAACAAATTTAATGAATTTTCTAGTGAACACCCTTCTTGGCAATTGCAAACCATCTGCATATGATTTTCTTTGTCACAAATGTATCTTTAACTAAAATCTGTCTCTTTCAATGTTGGTGCTCTGCTTGTCTTTACAAACGAAAAACTATTTAAAGTCAGGAATGTTTGGAAGTTCTTCAGTAAGCAATCTCCATTGCTGCCAAACTAAATCTGCAGACATTCTATTCCATATTCCATCAGTGAAAGCACTTACAAATGTACCCCAAGAAATGCAGGGCCTTATGCACTGAGTTTTGATATAAATCAGAAAACTACACTGTTCTTAGACATGAGGAAAGCAGGTAGAGCTTAGGCCAGCACACAAAATGAGGAGAAGTCATTGACTTCCAAACAGACATTGAACTCCAAAACATGGCAATTTTCAAAGTATTTCTCACTTTAGACACAGGCTGCTGTTAGAATAAGACCCTAGTTTCTCTTAAAGACGTTCTACTTGTGGCTTTAGAGGAATCTGCAGGTTCATCAAATGTAAGATAAAGCACAACATCAACCCTATGAACCACAACCCCCTCACTCCTCTCCAGAAGTAAACCTCTTGCATATTGGAAAACAAAGTATTCTGCTCAGTTAGGGTGCCAGGCTTGATTTCAGTGAAGCAAAATTAAGCTATAGAAAGTTTTAAAAATGGCTTACTTGAACTTGTGGAACAAACAAACAACCAATTGCTCTGATTCCATTATGAAAACACCTCTCTTGCTCCTAAACAGATGATTTTGATACAAATAATGCAACAAATGGCAAATGTGGATGATGTAACAAGGATAAAATTTTTGTCTTTAACTTCCTTCCTGCCAAATACTGGGTGGCACTAATCAGTGGGTGCTTTTGCCTGGTAACCACATAATGTCCAGGTTATTCCACTTGTTTGTGCTTGGCTGGAAAAGTGGGACGCTGAAGCCTTTGACCGAGGGACTAGCAAGCACACACATGCATAACAAGGGAGGCAATTACAGATGTGCTGTCATTGCACTTCCAGTGAACTCCTAGAACATTTGTAAACAATTCTGTGAGAGGCAACCAAGGGCCTTTGGAAACTAAAAATTATAGACCAGTTTAACAAGCCATTTAGCAGCAGAGTGAGTAGTTTAATTGCATTTCAGTCCTCTAATTCAAATGTAAATTAACATACAGATAGCATATTTCAGAGACACAGATGCAAGTGATTTGCATGTTCGGTTTTGTTTATACCATAGTTGAATATAACACAAGTTTAACAAAATAAATTATCTACCTGGCTAAGAAAATAACTATTGATTAACCCATAATTCCTGAAAATATATGTATCGAATAAAAATTGAATCCAAACACATGGAAAAAGAAAAAGAAAAAAGAAAAAAAAAGAAAACAAAAAAAGAACCGAAATCTCCCAATATTTTATCTCAGAGAGATCAGAAACATCACAGAATGAACTTGCAATCATTGGTTTCCCACCTGTCAGGCAGAAGTATGGAGCATATCTGGTGGCTGTATGAGCTGCTGACAGAACCTGATAGGGTCACAAAGTTTCACTGTTATTTCCCACAAAACAAAGCTAAGCTAAGCAGTTTGACCAGTGATGAAGTCTGTTCTGAGAGCAGAATAAATATTTTACATGGTGGTATTTTAAAAGTACATCCATGAGGTGATATTTTGCTGTTGTTGTCAATGCCCAAAAACATATAAACCTCTCATCCTTGGAAAAATCCCATAATATTATCCCTACCTGTTACAAATACAACCAAAAAAGTATTCAGAAATCTGCTTCTTCTTCCAGTGAGAAAGTTGATGGTAGTACAAAATTTGATGTCAGAAAAACAACTCTAGTTGTTTTTCTAGTGAGGAAATGACCTCACTAAAAAATATGCCTTTCTAGTTGTTTGTTCCTAGTGAGGAAGTGACCTCTTTTAAGTGATGAACATTTTCAACAGATCACTGCCACTTTCCAGGCAAAGCCTTCATTGACTAAAAACTCAGTACAAGAATATTGAATTTGCTCAAAAGACAGGGAGAAAATTTTGTCATGGGAACTAAAAAGGGTGCAACTCTAAGCAAGGGATTTTTTTCTCAGTCCTCAAAATTTTGTTGAAGTTTCTTCAAATTAAAGAGGGAGGGGCACTAATAAGGCATATTTCTGCATTCAAAGGGTATCTTTTGTCTAGATATGACTATAAACATAGATATGACATATATAAATATGACATATTAATATGTTTTCAAGGAAAACATATTAATCCAAACAGAATATTTACTCAGAATAAACATTGCTTGTACCAGAGATGTAAATTATTTTGAAATTCTTTATTTCATGTTAATGTGTTATGGTCTCAAGCAAAAAAAGAGAAAACCCTAGAAAGAATTTACAAATAATCTAAACAGTGTTTTATTCTTTGGATAACTATATTTAATTATCCTGTGCACTTAAATTTTAAAAAATATATTTACACCATGAACCTCAGTGACATAAGTTCAAATTGTACGTGCTATCCAAAATCAATGCATGTAACAAGTCTTTCCTGTAGATTGGTGCCTGATTCATATCAAGCAGTTTGTCTGCATGTGAAAAGACTGACCTTTGAGAAAAGGAAGAGAGAATCAAATATTAAAAAAATTGAGGTTTTTTATCCTACATGGTGGTTCTTGCAATGGAAGTTGCTTATAAAAATCTAATTTAATATTTGAAATGTAAGATTTCTCAGGAGGAAGTTCCAAGAAAACAATTGGGTTTTTTTTCACTGGTCTTTATATTCATTGCTAAGGGAAAATGAATTTCTTACTTTCCTTCATACATCAAGAACCTTGGATAAATTAGTTTCCACTCAGAAATAAAACAAAGTAGAACAGAATTGATTCCTTCATGTTTTTGACAAGTATCAGCTTCCAAGGACTGTGGGCATTTACTAAGAAACCATTTTTTTTACATAGTCAACATCACCATAAAGATATTAAACAGAAAAAAACCTGTTGAGTTTTTCAGAAGATCATCAAGAATTATCCAACACAAAACCATAGAAAGAACTGAATAGAAATTAGGGTCTGCTATAAATCAATCACATTTTTAAAATGTATTTGCTCTGAGATTATTTGAAGATATTGAGATATACATCAACTTATCTAATAAAATATTTTGTAAGGAAACATCAAACAACATAAGCTACTTTAACATGCTTGGTATTGAAACAAAGTATATTGGGTTCAGATTTTTACTTTTGGACAGAATACTTAGATGAAAATTTGAGTGAATTGGCTATTGAACTTTATAAAACTAGGTGAAAAGGAGAGCAAAGCTGATTAACTTGTTGAAATGTGATTGAATGGTAAGGAGCACAGTTGAAAATGAAAACCTTTATTTTACTTGCCCTGTGAAATCATATTTACTAATAGGTGTCATCCTGGATGGCACAGTAAGGAAGCTGACTTTTAAATAGTTCTTTTTTTTCCCCCCATGTTCTTCTTGCATTTATTTTGAATCACATCCTTTGTAACACACTTTGCCTGCCCCCCCTTTTCCTTATCAGCCAGTGATGCCCACAAACATCTCAGTTCTCACTTCATTGCTGCTGACTTTGCAACAGTTTATGGATCTCTCCTCTCAGACCCTTCCTCACAAAATCTTTGTAGTTCTGCATTTCATATGTTGGATGAGATGGATCAAAGTAACTTCACCAGCTACTTCATAACACAAACAGACACAAGATCATAGAAGGAAGCCTCTCATAGTAAAATCCTTATTGATAGAAGCAGCAAAAGGTGAACTCCTGTACTTGATATTCAATGGTTTTAGAGCATAAGGAGCCAATTTGCTTGCTATGTAATAAACCTGCTTCTCTTGCAACAGCATCTTTAATGAAAAAAAAAAAAACAAACCTGCTTCAAAATTCAAAGAAGAAAATTCAGAAAAGAAGGGTGATCAACCTTATTTTTATTACTTTAGTGAAAAACAAAGAGCATATGAGCTATCACTAAGCTCATTACACTCACAAGTCACACATTCAGGCACAGACACAGGGATGACAAATTCTTTCACCTCAGATGAACGGCTGTATCTTCCCAGCAGATTAAAAAGCCAAACTTTGGACAACAGTCCAAGCTCCTGTTGAACAAATTAAAGAAAATCTGCTTAGTCAAGATTTAAAAGAAAGGATCTTCTCTTGTATGAAAAGGTGAAACTAACAAGGATGATGTTTGAGCTCGGACAACCTTCTCAGGATTTGTCTCTATTGAAGTTTTCATTATTTTAGCAGAACAGAATAAATGCAAGTAGTCACTACGAAAGAGCATTGCACAAAATCTTCCTCAATGAGAAGTGTTCCTGTCATTTCGGTTCCATAGAGTGTTTTTAATCTTCAAAGTTAACTATTTGATGTATTTCATAATAGCAATTTATTTAAACTGGCCACACAATTATAAACAATACTCTGTTATTTGCAGAATTGTCTGCTTTCCCAAATTGCTGCTATTGCACTCAGGGTTGATTTATAGATCTAGGAACACTGCCAAAACAGACTTTGTACCACTCTGCTACTCTGTTTCAACTGGAGCATTCATAAACAGAAAGAAATTATGTAGATAGAAAATTACACTTCTTTTGTAGAAGAATAATATTATAGATAGAAAATTACACTTACAAAGACTTGCAAGAAAAGTCTTGCAAACTCGAAATTTATTTGTGTTTGAAAAGGTATTTGTGAAGGAATGAAGTTTTATGTTCAGCAAAAAAACTACACAAGAAATTTATTTGTGTTTGAAAAGGTATTTGTGAAGGAATGAAATTTTATGTTCAGCAAAAAACTGCAAAAGAAAATTAGGGATATGACACAAACAATAGAAGCCAACAAATAATTTTAAGTGCAAAACTCTCTATCATTTACTTCACAACATGCAAGCTGAACAGTTTTACATGTTACTAATAGAGCAATTGATGTAAATATGTGAAAAGGGCTCAGTGTCAGGATAGGTGTGAAACGCATTTCAAGATAAGAAAATAAACCTTAGAGAGATTGCTTTTTTCTGTTATTTGTCACCAGACTTCCCACTAAGAAAATTTCTATTCCTGCTTTGAAAAGGAAAATATTCTGAATGCAGGCAATGCAATTGGATTTCTTTTTTCAAGACTTAAATTCAATTTGGTTTTGCATCTCCTTCTTCAAGGGTGGGTTGGCAAGCCAGAATTGAAACCTCTCTGCTGTTTTATCCCCGTGTTCAGCCCTTGCAAGCATGTCAGAAAGTGTGAATTTCCCAATGCACAGAGTTTGGGAATAACTTTCTTAGAACTTCCTACCTGCAGTAGTGGAGGATCAGGGAGTGCAGACTGAGCTCAGGGTAAGTGAAGGGTGCAACTGAGTGGGTCTGGCTGTTAGCAGGATCTGCTGAGCCCCACTGATTTCACTGGGTTTTGAACTGACTGCAGTAAAGGTGAGTCTGACTCTCCAGCAAAAAGGAATAGTTTGCAGCCTGTATCTCATTAAGCTGTCGGATGCTGCTTTCGAGCTCTTACAAATCATGCAAGTTAAACTGCCTTCTTTCCACCTGCATGATAACACAGCAATAACACCCTCCTTATCTGCTGCAGGATGGTTTCTTTAATATGCAGGTAGGCAGAGCCAGCTTTTGAAGCCCATAATGTCAACAGATCCATCCAAGGAAATGGATGAATAAACATCAAATGGAATTTTTCTTCTTACTAAAATACCAATTAACTGTTATCACTTGTTTTGTTTTGAAAGACTTACAGGTAGGGAAACAAACAAACCAACCAAAAGGCTTAAATATCTTCTACAGGGCTGAGAGTTTATCAGTGAACTTTCTTGAAGCTGTTTAGTCACTGTCACATGGAGCTGTCAGGGCTGGTGGTGACAAACTCAATTTCAAGCACTTTCCAGCCAGCACTGATGGCAACAGACCTTACATTCAGCATGGCTCCCATTACTGAGCTTCAAAACACTGCACAGGAGAGCAGAGGTGTCTTCAGCAAAGAAAGCTCTTTTACTTCCAAAAAAAACCTGTCTGGGATCTGGAGAGACAGTAGTTTTCCAGACAAAAATGAGTGACTCTGTAGAATGAAAGTGAAGCAGTCAAGACACTCCCTGGAAATGGACAAATAAATGTATTTGCCTCTTTTGTGGCCACTTTTTTTTTTTCCCATGTTGCATGTCTGGCAATCCTTTTTCATAACATCAGATGGCATAAAAAATAAAAAACAAAACACAACAAACCCTAACAGTTTATTGAATGTATTTTCAGAATGAAAAGAAAGATAAAGAAGCAGGGAAAATATTTTCATGTATTAGATGCTTTGGAATTACAAGTGAGTTTATAAGAGTTGGAAGTTTACTTTGAGGGATTTTTAGATTTTCTTTGATTTTTATACATAATTATAAGATAATAATAATTAGAGGTGTTGCTTTACAACGTGCTACAAAGAGCTTCCTCCTGTACCCAATGTTCAGCACAAAGCAAATAACTGTATAAAGCACTGAACTGACCCTCCAGAATATTTTCCCATCTCTCTGCCATAGTAGAGATGAAAATTTGGCTGAATTTCAGCTGAAATAAAATGGAACAACCCCAAGACCTGTAAAAGAGATTCTTTGGACAGAAAGGTTTATCCAAATAATTTCTAAATCCATATGCAGAACTCAGTCCTTTAATTCTTGCTTAGAAATGGGTGGCTTAGAAGAAATATTTTGGCTTTCTGTTTCTGCTTTATTACTCACACAAATTAAAGCATTGAGAAAGGCTGGATACTAGAGAAACAGTTCTCCCTCATTTCAGATACAGGATACAAAAGGCGGAATAGATTTGAGCATCTTGAAATGTAAGAGGTTTGAGAAAATGGGGAAATTTCTGCTGTCTACACAACTGCAGTGATAGACTGTGGTGTTTAGAAATAACACTGCCTGAGTTTTTGCCTCCAGTAGACTTTTGCAACAGCAAGCATGATTATATATTCAGAGCCATACATTAATTAAAATTTTAAACAATACTTATAAAAAACTTGAAATTTTTAATTTCATTTTTTAATCACAATACATCAAATAGTAAAAAATAAATAGCATTCAATTACATAGAAGTATTAACATCATGGCATATTTGCTAAGCATGTTATTACAACAGGAAAGCAGATGAGCTTTTCCTTCCCCAGCTACATTTTGTACCAAATCTTTCTCCATTACCTGACTACAGCCTCAGAATGTCCCTGAACATATCTGGTTTGAATCATCTATACCTGAATGCTGGAACAGCCTTCAGACACTTTCATTAAATAAAGTCACTGCATCTTTTATTATTATTATTATTATTATTAGTTTCACCTAGTCTAAAACAAATAACCAGCATAAATCCCTTCACATTTTATATGCCATGATATTTTAAAGAATCAAAATGGACCCTCAATATCTTTAGGAAAGTCTGTAAACTAATCCTAACTGTAGTGGGTTTTAAATCATCTTTATGAATGAGGATACTATCTAATAAATATAGGGTTAAATGGAGTTCAGATTCAGTAAGTAAATAACAGTCAGGTATTATAAGGTCTTAACTAATGAGCAAACCTACTTTAAAAAATGCAACTTTCAAAGCTCACGAGTTTATGAGATTTTAATTAAAGTGTTCTGCTTCTAATTTAATGTATACCCTTAGGTGCCCAGGTAATGAATTAAACAGATTGGAGGATATGAGATGGAGTTTTTAATTTTTCACTATTATTTTAAGGCTATTTTCATTGTTGTACTAGAGCTTCTTCATGTAGGGAGAGTTTTTAGGAAAAGTAGAACTGGAATTATCTCATTGCTCAAGGCATGGGTTCAATTTTCACTTTTCTAATGTTCCTGTAATAAAATTCCAAATTAGAAACATTGTTAGAGCACTTGGTTTAAGCTTGATTTTTTAAAAAAACATTTTTAAAACCAAGAAACTTAAATTTAAAAGTAAGGTTTATGCTTTAGGTGTGTCAAAATCCCTTTTTGGATGTTGAACAAAATAAGTAGAACTCAAAATGTTCAACCTGGCTAGAGTTTATAAAGTGTTGTCTGATCATGGGTACTGCAAGGAGAATTGCTGGATGTTGATAAAGTGTGAAAACCTGATCTCCATCAGCAAGTGAAGAGCACCTAAGGCCTCAGCTGACAAGGAAATAGAAGGTTTTTCTGCCTCTTGATATCTGCTCATGTTAAAAAAAAGCCTGCAGGAATAAGATTTTCCATGAATCCTTCCTTAACCAAAGACCAATCTAAACAGAAGAATGTAAATCTAATTAAAAAAAAAAAAAGTTAAAAATGTTGTTACCTTCCATTTAAGCTGTGTTCCCATTCTCATGTTTATTATTTCAACTTTTCTTCCTGTTAAACATTTTATTTATCTTGTAAATATGCCCTTGAAGGGATCACATGTGGCAAGAATTCCACATGAACACTGGGAGAATGGCCCAGCACATAAGTGCAATGACCTTCCAGCAAAACAGACCTTGTGAGGAAATGCCTTTCTCAATCTCAAGTGTGTCCTTCAAGTCACTTTCTGCAGCTTAAAGTTCCCTTTTGTCTTACCCGAGGTTATATATCCAAATGACCAAGGTTTCCTACATCTTTGTCTGATCTTATCATCATGTCCCTTTCTGTATATTCTCCACAGTCATTGCACCTTCAGAAGGTTTCTCTTTGGATTCTGCTTGAATTTTTCCTTTTTCTTCAGCCAATTACTCCTTAAGTAAAAGTCATGATGTAAGTTCTCCAGCAGTTAATAACTTCCTCCTCAGTCCCAGAGCCTACTAACTGGAAAAATGATGCACTCTTTTGGAATTCTAGATTCACATGCCTGACTACATCTGTGGTGCATGAGATTTTATCCTCAGACCAAGATTCTGCAAAAGACAGGAAAGGAGTAAACCAGCATGTATTTGCCTTCTCATGTGGTTTTAATTTATTTTTTTTATCATTTGATTAAACCTGGTGAAATTCTTGGAAAAAAAGCTTGTCATGCCATTCTTTTTGGTGCTCTTTCTCTCAGACATGTAGTAAAATTAGTTTCATAAAGAGTTTATCAATGACCTTTCTTTCCATGGCAAAATCCCAGGAGCTGCCGTCCTCAGAGGCGTGACAATGTGTCACATTGAAACACCAGTGTCAAAGGACAGAATAAATATAGGAAAAGACAGAAAACAACTTATCTTAACCACTTCCCACAGGTTTACCCAAGGTAGTCTCCTATGTCTCTCTTGGGAACAATGGGATCAAACCCCACCATGGGTTTGGATCCAGTGTACAGCTGTGAAAGAGACAAGGCACCTCAGACACCATGGATGTCCCTTCAAAGTCCCTGCCAATGCACTGATGGGGAGACCTTTGTAGTCTTATTCTCTGTATCTCTCTGAACACATTCTTCCCTACTAAAATCAGTAAGAAATTACCATAATTCACTTTCACAAAGTGTAATAATCTTTGTCAAGGGATTTGTGGCACATGAAGGTTTTTCCTCGAATTCTTGCTTAGAAATGGGGGGCTTAGAAGAAATAATTTGACCTTCTGTTTCTGCTTTATTACTTGCACAAATTAAAGCACAAATTAAAGTGGTTTCTCCTGTGTTTAGGGAGGAAGGGAAGGGCAAAAGGCCTCTCATCTACTATTGCTGAGTGGCCCCCAGCAATACAAGCAGAGGAAAGAACACATCAGCAGCAACAGGAAATTACGCTTTGAAAGTCTTCCTTTTGTGAAGCAGAAAACTGAGCCTCAAGTGGTGATCCTTAATTCCCTCTGTCTAGGCAGCAATTCTGTTACTGTCACAGCCTTTTTCAGAAGCTAGCAACCTGGCATTAAATTCCTATGCCAATATCCCAGGAGCAGTCAAATTTCTCTCACTTGCTCAGCTAACCAGCTCCACTTTATACACATATTCATTAGCTGCAAAGAACTCAGTTCCTTGATCACAAAAAAAAATAAAAATCAATCCATTCTTGGTCATACAGAAATAATGGACTGAGTTTGCAGAGAGACTGAATCAATAAATATGTGGGCATACACTTTACTGCCTGATTCAGGATGTATTATTCAGCTGCTGCTTATTATATTCAAAATTTGAAATTTTTCAATATTTACCATCTCACAAAAATCTATTAGTGAGGAAAAAAAAAAGGTGAATCTTGCAGAACTCACTATAATTAGCACCTTTATCCTTGTGACTGATAGGTAGCTTGCATAACAGCTATAACCCTTTTTTACTGTATCAATAAAGTTTCAAATAAAAGAAGTTCAGAGAATACTGAGACCAGAAAGAGGTTTGGGAAAAGACCTGTGTTTTAATTCTACTCATGCCCCATCAGCTTTTCAATTTATGCATCCATTATCAGGGTGTGGCCCAGAAATATTTCCATGAATTTGTGATGCTGGTGGGTTCCCGTGACACATGATGAGTTCTTTAATCCTGTCTCTAAATTAAACTTGTTTTAATGCTGTGATTAATCAATTGACACCATTATCCTGCAGACAAATACTTCAGGCAAGCTCTTTTCATTAAGACCTAATTCAGAATAATTGTTTTCACATCTTCTCATTATTAGTCAGTCTTTATCTTCATTCATATCTGACAAGAGGACAGAAGGACAAGAGGTAAGACAATACCACAACAATTGATGTTTCCTCCCAGAATGCAACAGATTAATTATTGCAGCTCTTTTTTATTTATATAACTACACTAATTTTCTCCTTCATTTGCTGCACTGTAATGAGACCATTGAGCTGACCAAAATAACCTTAAATCTTCCTATTATATGTTTGCAATGTAAATCTTACTTAGAGGATCTGGGCCTGTGGGAAGTTACCTGAAGGAAATGTGAAAAATGAACATTTTAGAAGGTGAAATTAGCTGTGCTGTAACTGGTGCAGCCCTGTGATTTAGGCTGTGACACTGAATCCACACTCCAGTAAATCAGCTGCACATCTCCTCAGCTCATCCTGAAAAGTTTCTTCCCAAGAAGAGCTGCACTGATTTACAGCCCTTTGGAAAGGACCTGAGCTGGTAGCAGATTCTAGCAACCGGGACACATTCTTATAACAACTAGCTAACAAATCAATATGCTACCTGAAAATGCTAATTAGCAAAGATATTTTTTTTTTTTTAATTGTCCAAAAAGCAATGGAAAGAAGACAGGAAAGATTTGCTGCAGTAATTCCTACTTTCATAATTTTACCTGATTTTACCTGAAGTAGCCCTGTTTCATCAACAAAAGCTCAGTATTTTGCTTTCCATAATTAACAGTAATGAACAGGAATTATTTGCTAGAACTTCTGGTTTGATTTTGTTTTGATTCACTGAAAAAAATAACATTATTTATATTCTAAAAGTGAAACAATATAATTTCTCCTCAATGTCTCATTGGACCTAAACCTCCTTATATGAAGAGTGAATACAAAACAACAGCAAACAAGAAAAAGTGTTCCCCCTACATCTGTGTTTTATTTTCAGAGGCAAATTTGATTTTAGATTCATTGGAGAGAGAAGCTCTCTCTTGGGAAGGGCTCAAGTTCATTTGTAATTGGAGGAATGAAAAAGAGTCAATATTTTTACCCACTTTATTTGGAAGTGTAACTCAAAAAAAAAGTAAACAATGTCAGTGTTGCAAAGAACCGAAACAACACATGCAGAAAAGTCTCCACAGACAGGATAAAAATCCTGGTAGGGAAGCACTGTTATCTCAGCTGAGGTAACATCATATGTTCTCTTTCAGACCTCTCAATCTCAAATTATAATGTTCAAACCTCCCCTTCAATTTAGTTCTTATCCCTCTGCTAAATTCTTAAAAGAAAAACAAAATCAGTCCTAATATGCTAAAAGAAAAAAAAGTGTAAACTGGGAAAAAAAAAATTAATTAGCTAAGAGCATTGGTAGCCTCAAGTATTTTTCACCATGGCAATTCATACCCAAAGGTGAATTTTCCCAAAGCAAAACTTCTTGAGTAAACCTGAGTGGGTTCACCTTTGGAACACTTCAGCTGCATTTTAAATTAGAGCTTTTAACTTTCAGAAATTCAAGTTTTCAGAAAAAATCCAAGTCATCCCGAACAAAAGCTTAATTTGGATAAAATGTATCCTTGAAAAATTATCTTCTATACTAAATCAAGGTGTCTCTGCTGTATTCACAATGTTGATGCTGTCTTTAAGTAATCTTAAAGAATAATTATAAGGACCAATTAAATATAAGAACTTTCTCTAAAACAGGGATTAAATGGTACTTCCGATGAAGCAAATAGAAATTTTATCATTATAGTAAAGATAAATTTTTTTCACAAAATTTTACCTTGCAACACTTGCAGGACTTTATTGGACTAAGTGGCATTTTTCCTCTCCAACATTTGCTAGAATTCCTGTTATGGAAGGTTCCTGGAGATACCTTCATGATTCATGACAAAAAACCCATCAAAATCAATTAATTAATGTGAATAATTTTCATGTGAGGAGGTGAATTCAGAGGGAGTGATAGAACAATGCTCAGAGAAATGTCATCTATCAGATGTTGGAATTACAGTCATCTTGTAGCACAATTTTATCTTCTGTTGAAGAAGAGGAAAGAACAGTTTGTCTGAGACTTTTTAGGAAATGTTACACAATTTCAAGGCTGCCCTGTGTGAAACCCTGGCAAAAGGTTAAACTTTCCCACTTAACTTTCAAAGATAAAAGAGATGCCTACATTGAAACCTCAGCCACTGAGCAATTCTGGTAAAAGAGATTCTGTCCCTGAATAATGTGGCCTGTTTCAGATAAATTTCCAGGGTTTCAGCTTTGGTTTTATCAATGGCCATAGGATGATTAATACTGGAAGGAACCTCATCAGGTCACCTCCTTCCTGCTAAGGGCACAGTAATTTGCAGGAGCTCAGCTTGTACATTTGTCTCTACATTCATATACTACACAGAACATCATACCAAATCTACGCCTCTAACCTTGGATCCTGACATAACTTCCTCAATACGCAGGTGGGTACAGTTATATTTGAAAAAAGAATCAAAATTAAAATACTTCTCAGTTTTCCTCACTTAAAAAAATATATATTGCTGGTATTAGCATATTATTATTAATTTATTGGAATACATTTGGATTAATTACTTCGCTACTTGAGTTTCAAGAGTGGTTTTTTTTTTGTTTTGTTTTTGTTTTTTTTTTTGTGTTGGGATACACATTTTTTTCAAGGGATGAAAGCCAGGATTTATCTGGTATGGTACTGTAAAACCCAGAGGGCTTTTCTTGACTTTCACTATTGTTACATGAGCCAAAAGCCCATTATACCTGGCAAGGTAAGGCAGTTTCATTGCCAAGTAGCTGGTATATTTAACTGGGTTTTAAAATATGAGCACATAAATATGGATGGTGACATGAACAGAAAATAGTCAGTGTGAGAAGCACATGAGTGACAGACACTTTTTTGACACAGGAAACACTTGTTTACAAAATCATTTGTCAAGGAGGGGAGAGCTCCAAAGCTTTACAAAATCTGCCCCACTTTATCCCAGTTTCTCCTGTGAAAAACACAGTTTTGCAGCATTCATACTCTTAAACAAGTGTCAATACATGGGATATTATAATTTTTTTTCCATTGAGAACCGTGAAGGAGACTCATTTGTAATACCTGACAGTGAAAAAGTGGCCCTGGAATGCATGACATCATTTGCCTGAAACACATTCCTGCTTCAGAGAGAGGCTGATACTCTAAATGACAGTTTTCCAAATAAATCTCATTCCATTCTGTCTTGTAATCATTGCATTTCTCAGTGCTGTCTCTTAAGACTTGCTAAAAAAAAAATCAATTATTTTCAGCAGAAGCCATGCTGTGTTCTGATTAGAAAGGAAACTGTAGAGGAATTAATGGTTTTCAGGTAATAAACCAAAAAATCCCGCTTATGCTCTTGCATTAACCAAAACTTTCTAAGATATAATTCAAATAATTAGTCAGTTGTTACTGGTTGCATTCAGAAAAATCACTGTTGTATCATTGAAATTAAAATCAAATGTCTTTAATAAGTGACTGTGTTTCAGAGCTTAAGGAGTGACAGCCATTTCTTTTAGCAATGGCAAATAATTTGATAGTGATAAATGGAAGCACATTAAAAACTCTGGGTGGAATTGCCGCTCTTCATGAGGTCACCACTCAAATTCTGGATCATTGAAGCGTTGTGCTGAAGTCACTTGATTCTCATGATTCGTATTCTCCACATAAATGCCAATACACATGAATTTTATACCATTTTAGCATATCTACCTCACTAAACTGTGGGGCCATCTCTGTAGTCAAAAGCAGCAAGAACAAAAGTGTACTGCTGCAGAGATACTGCAAGATGTATAATGAAAATTGCTGAAAATCAGAATGATTATTTTCAGTGACTTCAGCAAGTTTGTGGTGAGGTTCTTGTTTTTAAACCTTAGACTAATTTTTTTACATTCTTGCCAGTTTCTAGAAAAGCAAAAGTTCTAACCAAGAGGGAAACATTTTAAAGAATATATCTTGTAAAAATGTTTGTAACTGCTTCGTGAAACTGCAAACACTTTTGCAGTTTCACACAGCAGTTACAAACGCTTTTACAAGACGCCCAGAGAGGGAAGTATTTTTTAACCATACAGACCAAATGGAACAGATTAGCTGAGAAAGAATCCTATAAATTTAGAAATTCGTTTGTACTCGAGAGAGAGTGTTGAACCTGAATCCTTCACATTGCAGCAGATGCCTGCTGGACCATGGAAATAATAATATTTGGTAATCACTAAAATTTGATAATTAATTGCAGAATTCCCCGTTTCAGCATGGATTCAACTCTGACAGAAAGCCTCCTTCCCTGCCACTCAAAAAATAGAGACAATCCACAAGTTTGGGGTTTTTGATGATCAATTTTACTTGAAAATTTCTAAGAGATAGCAGCTTGAGTTTCTACCATAGAATTCATAGAAACCAGCTGAAAAACTCATTCACACTGCATTTCTTACAGCTGTCCTGAAGGTATTTGCTTCCTAAGCTTCATTTCCCATTTACAGGAGCAGCAGGTCTACATCTGCTTTTCTGAGCCAGCAGATGAGAATACAAAACACATTTTGCTTCAGCAGCCTTTCTTTAGTTTGGGTTTGGGGCTCTTTTTAGTTGGTTGGCTGGGGCCTTGTGATGCAGTTTGTACTGTTCTGGAACAGCATAAATTAAGAATTACTCTGGCATACAGAATTAGTTGTCTAGAAGTTGATCCTTTTGCCTTACACTTGGTAATACATACATGTCATAATTGGCATAATGCAAAGGACACCTTGCACTATTTCAGCTCCCCCTTTATGAACTCAGCCAAAGAAAGAGCTCTCATGTCACAAATGCTGGGTTGAGGGGTTGTGGCTCAACCCCAGGTGCTTGTTGCCCCCCTCAGAAGGCAACTGCTGCAGGTCAGCTGGTATTGCAGCAGAGCCTCTGCCTGCTCCAGTTCTGTCAAAGGGGCTGAGTTAAAAACAAAACAAAAACACAACAAACCACAGATGGGATGAGAGGCAAGCAGATGCATAGTTAAGCTGTCAGATCCAAAGGGTGATAAATTCTGCCTTACAAAGGCAGAGGGTACAGAGGAGACAGCAACAAACCACCCAAGTCAGTGATCCAGGAAGCTGCTCAGCTGCATCCAGTATAGGAAGTCTGAGCACATCCTCAGAGGAGTTCTTGGGTGTGTTTTGCCATTAGATATTTAGTCCCATGGGACAAGATCAAGTTTTGCAATATAAAGAACTGCGAGTTCACAAAGGAATAAAATACACCTATTCTATATATTGTATCCATGTTATAATGCTATATCTGTTTGCCTTTTAGAAATTGTATTGTTAATCATACAAACTGGGATTATTTGCAGAATAACTAATTAATCAACAGGATGAACTGAATTTACAGTACTAAAGTTATTAGAGACATTACAATTTGCAGCTGCTGAGATTTTGCACCACTATATGAGAAACTTTTAGCAAATTATTGAACATCACACAGAGAAAAAAGACCGAAGAGTTATTTATAAAAACAAAGACGAAATATTTCTGATCTACTTTTCTGGATAACAGGAAAGCCTTCCAAACCAAGAGGATGAATAAAATTATTTCCTGTGTTCCACAGCTGCTTCCCCTTTAGTACTAATTACACTTCTACTCTTATCTGACACCTATCTGCTTTTAATTCACTAATTAAAATATTGAAATACGGAAAGCTATTTATAAGCACAGAATTCTATTGTTTCACCAGGCTGAATTATTCCTTCCCTTTTCAAAGAGGTGCTACCATACATTTCAGATTTCAGGGTCCAAAATGGAACAGAGACCAAACAAACTTTCCCTCCACTTTTTGGAACAAAGCTTTCTGCTCTGTTTGCACTCGGTCTTAACCAAAATCACTCTCCTCTGGGAACTATCCTGATTTAATTAGTAATGCTGGAACATGACCACAAATACAGGCACATGAATTTCATCTGCATTCCAAACACAGGGAGAAGCCTGTTATTGGAAAGAAAGATTCCTTCTATTTCTCGTGCCTGCACAATTCTCCTCTATCTCTGCTTAGCTGCTTATTCTGGATGTTCATTTTCTTGTCCCAAAAATCCCTCCATGCAAAATTCATCCACAGAGTGCTCATCTTCTCCTGGGCAGTTCAAATCACACTGGCAGACACTTGAACAAATTAAGGTATTTGGTGTACGAAAATAAGTTTAAATGGTCTTTCATTAGTATTTTTGCAAGCTCATGTGAACACAAAAGCACTAGACTATAAAATACGTCAAAAATATTTTTAAAATTTTACTAAGCAGTATCTTAAATCTGCTTAAAGTACTGGATCTAGCTTTTGAAGGGATACAGTTGGAATTTAAATAAAAATGCTCTCATATTCCATGCTGTTTGAGGATGCAAGCTCTCACTGAACATAACAGAACATCATCTTTCACAAATGTTGTTAGGAGGTTTGTTGCATATTCCTGAATTTTATACCAGCAAATTTTTATGAAACCTTTTTCTACTAAATAATATTTATGAGCACCTCAAAAATGACATGGAGTGTAATGTTAAAAAAAAGAAATAAAAAAGAAAAAAAAAAAGAAAGACCTCATTATTTCTACTTGAACAAAAACATCTGCTTAATAGTTACATTTTAGGAGATAAATTCTGCACTGATACATTCACAGTAACATCAATTCAAGTCTCAAAACTCTGCAGGAAGGCATTACATTACATGGGCTACATGCTACAGCTCCACAAGGTAAAATCAAATATAGTGTAGCAAATGCAAACCAGGTCCATTTGTGTGTGTGGAGAGCTGCCCAAAGTAATTCACAGAGACACAAATGTTCAGCCTCCTCTGGGCTTTGGATATAACTTTTTCTGTCACTCTGTCTGTCCCTTGCTTCAAACTGCACACTGGCTTCAAAAGGAAAGCTCCTGTCACGTGAGAAGAAAAAGGAATTCCTTAACCCATTCCATCCATCTCCTTATCCCACATTGTTTCACTTTGATCATACAGAATTTAGAGACTTTTCCACACATTTCCAGTGTGCTGACACAGACATTCAGACTGAGGGCAGCTTATGTGTGTGCATATGTACATATACAGATAGCTGGATCTGATCTCCACTGTTCCCCCAGCTGCCATTTGGTTCCACACAAATCAATCCAGTGATGTGCAAACACAACAGGAGAGATCCCTGCACCATCCGAATCTCCTCTGTACCCACCTGCTGCTGACAATTTGCACAAAATCCAGCGACACAGAAATGATGTTGTATCTGTGCCTAACTTTGCAAATTCATTTTAATAATACAGACAAACACAGAGATTTTAACTTTTTCAAGTCTTACTCTTTTCTACTTGTTGTCATGGATACTACATCTTCTCTTTCTCTTTTTGCTCTTTCATCATATTTGACTTTTCTCTGCTGGTGTCCATGGTGACACCCTGCTATTAGTACACAATGCATGTCCTAACCCACGTTTTTAAAATGGGTTCAGGTATTTTAGGAAGTTTCCCCTATGTGACAGATACCATTGCATATTAATATCTCTTTACTAACAAGGAATTAAAAAAATAATTTTCTGTGTATTTATGAGATATTTTCAGTTTTATTCACTTGGATAAACTCATGAGTTGCAACATCTTCTTTTCAGGATGGCCTCTGGGGACAGCTGCCATACATTCAATCCATCACACAGGCAAATGAGGATGCAGAGCAATCAGGCAAGCGTTTATGCATCAAAATATAATTGGCTGAATTTCCAGAGATGCAGAGCTTTAGAAGTAGACAGTATAACCAAGCAGACAGTGCAAGAAATCTCATAATCTGAGGACATTTCAAAAATACACATGTCCCCCTGTAACTCACAGTTGCTTTCAAATGATTCAAATGAGTTACCAATATACACCTTGAGGGAAAAAAAAAACACAAAAAACCTAAAACCCCAAGACAAGCACCAACCCCAAAGATGACAATACTGAAATGATGCACACGATTTCATTTTTTTATTACTTTCCCATTTAACAGACTGTTTTCAGAGGACCCAGCAAATACAATCATTGGTGGGTAAACCTACCAGTTAGAACTTGAACTGGCTTGAAGATGCTCTTTGCACATCTCTCTGTGAAGGCAAATTTTGTAGTAATGAGTTGTGGTTTTAAAGATGCGGGGTTGTGGTATTTTCTGGGGTCCCCCATGGCAGGAAGGAATGAATCTGACTCCATGTTCTTAGAAGGCTAATTTATTATTTTATGATATTATATTATAATAAGGAATGCTATACTAAAACTATACTAAAGAATAGAGAAAGGATACAGACAGACTACAAAGAATGATAATGAAAACTCGTGACTCTCTCCAGAGGCTGACACATCCTGACCGTGATTGGTCATTAAGTCAAAACAATTCACATGAAACAAATCAAACAACCACCTGTTGGATAAAGCATCTCCAGACCACATTCCACAGAGCAAAACACAGGAGAAGCAAATGACATAATACCATTTTCCTTTTTCTCTGAGGCTTCTCAGCTTCCCAGAAGAAATCCTGGGTGAAGGGATTTGTCCAGAAAATATGACAGTGACACAGGGTCATGCTGGCCTTGTGGCTTTCTATAAGGACCAGGCAGGTTTGGTTTATAAAACAGAGAAAACAAACAAACAAACAAAAGGTTTTCTGATATGATTCTGTAAAGTGGGGGTGAATTCCCCCAATGACTCAGTGGCAAAACTTCCAATAGCTTCAGTGAGGCTGGGCTCCCAAATGGCACTTTGAATTTCCACAGGCAGTGAAGTGTAACCTGGGCATGCAAACTTCAGCCCCAGAGAAGCTCTGGAAAACAAAGAAGTGAATCACTGTGTTGGACTTTGCCAGGCAGCAGCTGTCAAACATTCCCATGAATATTTGGTGGTAGGAATCCTGGCATACTGCTGCATTCAACACAAATAAATAATTCTGATCTGCCTTGGTGTGATAAAGTAACCCCCCCAAAAAAGATGTTTACAACTGCATGAAATCATATTTGTCAGGGAACAAGTACAGGAATTTTTAAGTTTATAGCATTCACAATAAATATTTCCTGGTGTCATAAATTGTAGACATTCAGTCATAGACACTGTAAATCAGATTTGCAAGTTTTTCTCTGAGATGCAATCCAGAAACAATTCCTCTGATTTCCTTCACTTATTTTGCCATCTTCCCAGGAGACAGCTGTTCTAACTTGCTTGCTCAGTAAACTGATATCTGAAAACTGGCTGCTAATTACCCTGTGTTTCCATTCTCAACTGGTGATCTGGGAAATCAAGTCCTGGTCTCCTATGTACAGCAAGATCAATAAGCTACCACCTAGACTGCTGAGACATGATGTCAGTATTGGCTGTTCTACAGAGCATCCCCCCTCTGATTTGCCTCTAAATTGTAATGATAATGTGCTCCTAAATTATTCAGAACGTTCAAATTTACCCTATTAAAAAAAAAAAAAAAAAAGGAAAAAAAAGTAAAAAGGAATGTGAACCGGGTATGTATAGATAACTGATCCCAGTAGAGTCTCCAGATGTAAAAAAGGGCAGGGTTATTTCAAAGTGTATTTTACAAGTTATGTGTTTTCAGCTTTTCGGAAGACAAGCATGAATGATGGCTATTTCCTCATTTAAAATCAATAGATTTCACCTCTGCAAAAATTAACTATGCAGATACAAGCAAAAAACATTGAACAGATAATCTTTATGGAAAGATTGGGGTTTCTTTCTCATTTGGGATGGTTGTTACAGGTCTATTGAGTACAATAGAATTCAGCAAATTCACACAAGTAGTAACTCAGATGCTCTCCCATTATTTGTGTCTTCACTAACTGCTGTCTTAAAAATGATGAAGATCTAACAAGAGGAAAAACTTAATAACTTTGTGTTTGATTTTAGATTTTTATAGGTAATGAATACTAAGTCTTTATATGTACTTAAAAACCTGATAGTTTTGGAAGGGCATTGTTACAGCCTGGAGAAAAAGGTAACCAAAGTGAATTTCCATCTTGAATTACCTACTGGGTTTTGCAGAAGAGAAAAAAAAAAAGAAAAAGAGAGGAAAAAAGAACACTTGCAAGGCAATAAAAAATAGCTCCCAAATGGCTGGAGTGGAATTAAAATTGCAACAGACCAGATTTAACCACGTTAAAAATTAAATACTGTTACTGGCAAGCAAAATTTGCAAAGGATTGTAAAATTATGGAGCAAAAAGGCAGGTTAATCCATTTTCAGTTTCATAGTTGGTGATATTGTCTCGATTTTTAAAGGCATTTTCTGGCATTTCTCAATTCCATTATGATGCTTTATAATTATAATCCTTTATTTGTGGTCTCTGTATCTACTCTAATGCTAAAACCTTAAGCCTCTAACACTAAGGTCATTATCTGATCTCTCCAGTTTATCCTCTCCGAAACATTAACCTCATCCAGGGATCTCTTAAAGGGCCACACACATTTAGGGCCATGAGAGCCCTGACTGAAAACAAATTCAGCCTTTGCTGATTGTCCTGGGGTGACACTGATGGTCTTCTTGTGGTGGAAAAGCACATGTCTGGGATGGAAGTAAAGCTGTGGTAAAGGGTAACATAATGTGGTAAGCAGGTCAGTAAAACCTCTTGGCTACTCTCTGTTTGCAATCTAATGTCCAGAAATCCCATTCCCTCCCCTCTCACACACACCCCACAAATACTCAGAAAGGCCCTGCGCAGGGCCTAAGAATGAAAATTCACCCTGCTCCAGTTCTTATTCACGAAGAATTTCACCATCAATGCTCTCTGGTCAGTGGAGAAGGCTCTGGGAAACCACCAGCAGAGAAGAAAGTGCCGTGGCTGGGGCTCAGCATCTGGTCATGCACCCCTGACAGAGCAGACACTGATGATTTCTGGGTCATGTCTTGGCACATACATCTTGTAACACCTCCATGCACAAAATAAATTTTAGATTAGATATTTCCAATCAGCTTGCTAAACAGCTCTTCAGTAAAACCACCAGGTTCCAACTAAAACCACATTTTAAAACATAAATTACTGACCTTCAATCGATTTGTTTTTAATTCATTAAAAGATTTTGCCAACAGAAATATACAGTTATAATACCTCAGAAGACCTATTTTTCTTCTTCTCAATATTTTCATTATCTGCAGTGAGCTTAACTCCCATGCACATATTCCCCATGATCCACTATAATCACCAAACCCATACAAGGACTGACAGATAGGTACCACAGGAGATATAACCCAACTTAAGACCACAATAGACAAGAGAATGGAAGCCAAATTGATGAATTACAGTCCCAGGAAGCACCAAGGTAACTTTTCAAAGTGAAATATTTTGGGTTTAGATCTTTCACCGATATTTTTCTTGGGGGAAGAGTATTTGCAGCCATATTTTAAAGATTTGTAAAGCAAAGAATTGAAGAAATGGCTTTAGCAGAGCTGAGAAAGGGAGTTTTCTTTTCCTGATTTTTTTTTTTGTTTGTTTGTTTTCAGTTGTACTTTCTGGCTGTATTTTTCTTGCCCATGAGAACAACCTCTGTTGTTTTTTTTTTCCTCCTACTTCTTTTTGGAAGACAATTAAGCAAAGCTAAGCTCCCTGTAAGCTCAGGCTAGGTGGTGATTGCTGATACAAACTTAATATGAAACCTCTTGAGCATTACAATGGCTCTGTTCTGCTTCCCATGGAGAGAGGCAGCTGCTCTTTAGCACAAGACTTGCTTAACTTTGGCTCACAAGCTTCAATGAAGGAAGTTCGGGCATTAAAGTGAATTCAGGAAAATTTGATGGAGCATAGAGAAAAGGAAGAAAAATCCAAAGCATTAACATGGAATTCTCATCAGTGGGCCTAAGGTAAATGTGTGAACCCTAAATTTGTGTACTGGAAGCACAGGCTTGGAGGTGGTTTGGAGCAGCCTGGCATCGTATCACCTAAAGCTTCAAAACCCTCCTGCTCTGTCTTGTTGAACTCCTGCCCGGTGGAGAAGATACTTACATTGAAGCAGAGCAGAAGTTAATTTAAAGATTTAATGTGCAACTGCTTTTAGATAGTAATAAAATCCTTTTCAAAGCATTAAGTGTGCAGCAGGGTTGTAATAAATAAAAGAGCTTTCAGACTTGCTTCTCCAATTTCCTGGTATTTAAATCCCTATTGATGATGCCATAACTACCCCTACTTAGACCTTGTTTTGGAGACTGTGTGTACTACTGCAACAGCTCTTAAAACTTTCAGATGAAGCCAGAGGTTACCACAGAATTCAATAATTCAGACTTTACTCTCCAATTGTGCTCATGGCCACCGGAGAATGCAACAGGATCTCAGAGGTTGCAATTTGCAGTCCTTATTTGGGCTAAACCCACCTGATATTCCCACTTCCAACAATATTTATGTTGCACTTGAATTCATTATGCATTTTATTGTATTTCTAAAGGGTAAATCTTGGCAATAAAAGTTACAAGATAGTGAAAAAAAAATATAGGAAACCTGAAAGGGTGAATCTAAACAGTATATAGGGATAATAAAAGATTCATCACTGGTCAAATTTTGAAGGGAAAAGTTAATATTAGACTGTGACCATGGGAAATGGGAACATTTTTATACTACTTAATAAGCAAAACAGCAGAAGCTGCAAATTTACTAAGGAATAGGAAGAAAAACTGAGCATTTTCCCACATTGACATCCTATCTTATTTTCCTTAAGAACTAAAAAGTATCCCCTTCAGTAGAGATTTTTTTCTTATTTAAAGTTAAAGTTTATGTATAAATTACATCTTGCAAAACACAAAATCACTATTCTATCATGCATTTTGAGAGTTGATTAAACTTGAATTAAACAATTTCTCTTTTCCTAAATGTTATGAAACAATTCCTCTGAATCCATTAAGTCCTTGTGCACAACCAAAAGTATGTGTGATTTAGATTATCCCCTTTCTCTGTTATTAAAGTAATCCAAGTACTCACATTTCCAGATTTCGGTGACAAAAAATTATTTGGTTGGGTTAGCAATTTTCCTCAAAAGTGTGTTCATTCTAATTGCTACACCCTGGATTTTCCTACTGAAAGTTTATTCAGTGGCTTAGAAATAAAGGCATTTATCCACATTTCTATTAAGAAAAGGACTTTCCTGGGGAAAGAAAAGTCAATATTCAGATTGGGGAACTCATCAGCAAAAAACTCCAAAGGTAGTATTTAGCTATGGATTCCCTTGTAAAATACAGTATTCAGAACCTGATTTCTGTTTTTTCTGTGGCCATAATTAGCTGAAATCTTGTAAAGAAAAGGTGCATATAGTGATTCCTCCTCCACACAGATTACCTGATTGTTTCAGCTGCTGTTATTCTGCTGGGCTGAAATAAGCTATAAACCAGAGCTGCTCCCAGTTACCTACTTCCACCATGGACAAAGACCTGTTTTCCATTTAAAAGAAGGTTTATTTTTCTGAAGGCTTATTTATGGGCTGGGGACAGCAATTCTGCTGATATGTGTGTGTCCTTTTTCTAAGCTTACCTCTCCTAAATCACCTGAAGCCTGACAAACACATCCTTCCTGAGATGCCATGGATAAGAACAGTTCAGCTAAAATCCCACTGTCCTTCTCATTAAGGAGGGACACCTCCCCCTTTATTCACACCTAGTCCTCTGTCCTGTGCTCTTAACACCTGCCAATTCCATCAGTATGCTGTGGGCAGACACCTGAGCTGAAGTTTATTTGACTGCATTCATCTCTTGGGAATCGGTATGATTCCTGATGTACAATAAACATGGCGATCCAAATGTAAAATTTCCCTTAAGATCCAAAGTGATTAGTGGGGTTTGGGAGACTTATTGGTAGCTTTGGTTCAAGTGATGCCTTGTGAGGCTACCTGGAACAGAGGCTGGACAGAGCAAGAGGAATTTAGTGGGTATTTATTAAAAAGGCTAGCAAAGGATACACCTTGGGCAGTACAAGAGCCTGGCCCTGGCTCCACCCAAGATGGATGGTGAGTCACGAGTTTTCACACTTTTATAGATTTTGGTCCATTTGCATATCGGGGTTAATTGTCCAATTACAATTTCAGGTAATGAAGTCCCATCCTCCCAGTTTTGCTCTGCCTAATATGCTGTTGGTTTTATTTTTTGGGCCTGAAGCTGTAATGGTGTCCCTGATTCTTGGGCTGGAAAAGGATTGTTTTGTCTGACTAAACTGTGAAGAGAACTTGCTAACACTTTATATGAAGTTCAGAGTTATATAGCAATGCAGTACAGAAAAATATGTAAGTACAGGAAAAAAAGGAAAGCTAAAGCTTAAGGCATCACAAGCATAGTTATTCATACCTGTCACACTGCTTATCCAAATGCTAAACAACTGCAAGAATTTTGTACAGTGTTTAGTGCACCAAAGTTTTCTAAAAGCATCAGAGGTTTTTTGGCTTTCCCATGGAAAAAAAAAACAAAAAACAAAAAACAAAAACAACAGTGCTTCATTTCCTATTTTCCTGTTTTAAACTCTTTTGTTTCCTTCCCTCCCCTCTACTTAGCCCTGATGCCCTGTCCTATTAAGGGCTTTTCCAGCTGTATACCAGCACAGACCATCTGTCTAATGATGATTTTATACATGGATTACTTCCAGCATGGAACTGCTGTCCATGATGGTTCCTCCCAGAACTCTCTTCTTCCTTTTATGCTCCTGTACTTCATGTTTGTTTACATTGACCACACTCATGCTATTGGTGGCCACAGAATAATAAAAATGTTCCACCAGCACTTATTAATCCATTGATAAATTATATGAAATCACTCTACAAAACCCACATGCTTTTCAAGCTCAGCTATTATGCTAATACATTACTGGTGCTTACTTGTGTTTCTAATTCTCCTTTTTCCTCATGGGCAGCTGAGCCACTCAAGGAAATTCACTGCAATGCAAAAAGAAAACACAAGAAATCTACCTACTAGAATGCTTCATTAGTATTTATTCATTGATTTCCTTTGTTTGAGAGAACAATAGACCAGAAATATAACAGAGCTTTTAAAAACAAGCTTAAACTCCACTTTTTCCAAACTATTGCTTATTGTGTTCCATTACCAATCCCAGCTGCTGTTTGCCAGAAAAACAACTCTTCACTTTAGGGGACTTGTTCCAACTGGGATCTTGGATATATAAATCAAATATGAGAAATTATGCCATGAAGAACCTTCCTGTCAAAACAGATGGTGAAAGCAAAAAGGATCTGAGGGAGCCTGAACGTAAAGTACAAAGTGACACTCAAATACTGGATCAGACTTGCAGTCAATTAGGGAATAAAACTAATTTTCACATTTTGAACTAAATGAAAATATTTTTGCAGAGCTAAATATTTTAACCTAAAAAGAATCTTTAATTTTTTAATTAATTTCATGGTTATATTTTAGGTAGTGGGTACCAACCACAGGAAAATAATCAAGTATTTTAAAGCATAGTAAAGGTTTAAGGTTTTCAAGTAAATGACCAGTATGTATATATATTCAGTGAAATTGTTAAGTGTAAAATGTTAAAAAATGCTCAGGTTATCTCTTAATTTAAAGCAATAAAATGTCCATGGGACTTAGATGTTAAGTTTACTGAATAATTTCAAGTTTCTGACTGAAAGGATATTTGAAGAAAATTAGTTTTGATTTATCTTAGTTTAACTTTTCAATGTATTTCTTGACAAAAAAATCCAGAGCAGGGTTCTATTGAAAAATAACTTATTTCTGTATTACATTTTAACTGTTTTAATTTTTATACAATTTCTGTAATTTTCTATGTTAAAAGAATTCCTTTCAAATTTTATATTGAATTTCAAGGATTTCAATACTGAAAGTTTTATTTATTCCAAATTTTCTTTTCCCCCATAGGATTATTTGTTTTGAATTCAACTTGAATTTTTTGAATTACTTAGCTGTGGATGCTGAATTTTTCAACAAACAATAAAAATCCTAGCCAAACCTAAAGAATTTTATGCTAACCATTCTCATCAGACCCAAAAAATTAATTACAGACAACCCAGCTCAAGAAACTTGTGACTTGCAGTAGAAGAAATACATTCATTAGCCAGGACTATATTAGCAAACTTGTCTCCTGGTACAAATTTCAAATCTATTCTCATTCAAAAATTTTGTTATAGTTTGCCCTAAATGATACACATTTCCCAAATTCTGAACTTTATGAATTATATTTAGTCCTTTTTAATAAAAATTGAATACATTCTCTGTATCTTCCCTTTCAGATCCACTGCATGGAGAATTTTTGCCATAGAAGGAAAAAAAAAGACAGCATGAAAAATTTGTAGCAATTACAAAACTGACTGTGTCTTCTTATGTTCTTTTACTGATTTTCTGTGGGCTTCCTTTGTTTCCATCAGTACTTGATAAAGACCATTGAAAAGATTTAGAGGTTTAGTTATCTCTTCTGCCACTTCTACCCCCTGGGTGCTGGCAGACTTATCTACTCTAACCATGCTTTTATTCTTTTTTCTTTTTCCCAGAATTCATTAATTACACAGGTGCACAAGTTCACGTGAATTATCCTCTGGTGTTTTTTTCTTTTTTTCCCCCCTGAATAATTAGAGGTTCTGGCTGTATTAATTGCCCTACACAGAAAAGAGCCCTACTGTTTCCCAACAAAAAGAAGTGCACTGTGAATGAGCTCAGAAGTCTCTAACACAGCCAGTGGAGAAAGAATACACAAAATGCAGCCTCGTTGCTCTGTAAAGCCTGGCTAAGTTTTGTCATGAATTCCTCTGCCAGAAGATGAAGCCAAGTTTGCACTTTTGTGTGTAAAAGGTTTGGTAGCCCTTCATTTGAAACTCTCTTCAAACCAGCATTAGTATTCTTGACAGATTAGCTTAAAAAATTAATAATGGTTGCTTCCCCCCTTCTTCTGCATATAATTTCATTCCAATGTTGCTTGCTCTTCCAGCTTTATGTCTGTGACTTTCTGGACTATGTAAGTAAATTCTGGGCTTTCCTGATTGCAAAAGTGTATTTGCAGTAGGGGTGTGGAAGTGCATATCTACATATCCACATGTAAAATTTGAGATCAGAAATAGATTGTTTTCAAACCATCTCTATGCCGTAACAGTTCTACTACAATGCCTTCAATTAGGAAGTCTGTGGTTGCAGCAATTTCAAGTTAATAGTGCTGTTTTTTCTTTATACTCCTCAGATTTGCAAGAACTTTAAGGTTGTGTAGGGTTTATAAGCCCAGCTTTCAGTGCCTTCTTTGCATTTGGAAATTTAATTGCCACAACTTTAAAAATTTCTTTTACAGTAATCAGTCATGACTATTTCTCAAGACTGTGCTCTTTAATTTCACAGAAATATATTGAACTGTGTTTCTGAACTATACAATGGATAAAATGTCAGTAATCCAATAAACATTCTGGAAAGAAGTAACAAAAAATATCAAACTCCCATTGAAATTCTTAGAATTGCTCAATACACAATAGATACAGACTGCTATTAAAACTTAAACAACTGCATTGAAGCTCAGCAGCCCATGACCATAATAAAATCTTATTTTTTAATTCATTAGTAGAAAATGTTTGGGGATTACTAAAGCTAAATCACATTTTACCTTCATTGTATATTTATCTTATTTATTATCTTTGTAAAATTTTCTCCTTTTTTAAGATGCCGCAAAATATTCTTACTTGTACCCTGCCAAAATTCAAACTCTGATTGTGATTCTCAAACATACTTCTATCTGAACTAGAAAGAAAAAAATAAAATTGTTTTCAGTGAAATCAGTACGTATGCTCATCAACCATTGGAGCCGTAATTCCACTTTTGTTTCCCAACATTTTAAAAAAGATTATTTACTGTTGGTCCATGCCTCAAGCATCTGATCAGAAACTAATTTTTTTTCCTTATCAGCTTCTCCAGACAACAAACTTTTTTCCTGAGGAAATATCAGTCCTTTAAATTAAAACTTATTATTTATAAACATACATAATAAATGCTTTCCTGTTTGTTCTTACAAGGCACAGATTTTATTGGCTGCATTGATAAAATGAAAATACACCTGAATACATACTAAGACATATCCTGAAAGGTTTAATCTCTGTTTAATTTACTCAAATTTATTTCCTCTAGAAAATAACCTGTTAATGCCACAGCAAATTATTCCAGGTGGTGATTTAATTGAAGTTGCATAAAGAAAAAGGAAATATTCCTGGTTTATGAAGGAAAAAAATGGAAATTTCCAGATAGGTATTTGCTACTCCATTTATTTATTATTAATGCATATTTGTTAGTAATATGTAGAGGAATGTATCTGAGCCTTTCAAGGCACTTTGCATGCAGAACTGCAAAGAATTATGTTGTGATTTTAGATGTTATGCTGCTGGGCTGAAAGTAAGAAAGATTGTTTTTTCCACCCATCATGGATTACAAAGGTGAGTGGGAGGAGAAAAACCTAAAAGGTGGATGTTCATGGTGTTGTTGATCTGCACTTTTCCCATCCATTATACTCTGCCATACATTTGTACAATTCTGACCAATATTTTTAAACACATTTTTCAAATATTTGAGTAGGCATTTTCTTACTAAGTTCATTAAAAAATACTTTCGTGAAATATTAGAAATAATATTTTCAATTAAGATTAATTTCTGATTCAACCAGAAGCTAATGGACAAAAATTATGAAAACTGAGGACAAAATATTATTTTTGTTAAGGAAAGGAGGGACAAAGCACAGAAAGTACTTTCTAAATGAGGAATACAGAGAAGAACGAGATTTTTTAAGACATATGTCTTATAACCCTCCATTCCACTGAGCCCCCAAAATTTCTTTTACATACGTCATATAAATGTGCATAAAAGTCTTGTGCACCAGGCTAGTACAATGGTTTACTTTTATAGCAACAAGATTATGACTTTGATGACTGAAAAACAAAAACCAGATTCCAAAACCAGGTAAAATTATTAAAATATGATACAGCTCTGAAAAGGTGTTAAATCTTTAAGCAGCATCACAGCAGTCATTACAAGCCTATAGAGGAGACTAAGTCTAACATGAGGCACCATAATTCTTTGCTATGACTTAGGAAAGTGACTTAAAGACTTTCAGAATTACATCTGATCACTTGCTAGTCTAAATTACTTTGAAAATATCTAGGGATTCTGACCAAAAATACTTCTTGCAAAGCAAGGCTGCTGTACACAGGAGAAAAGTCCTGAGATATTGTGCCAACCACAACAGATTTCCTTTTGTGAAGGCATCCCCTGCTTTTCCTGAAATCAGTCTCCTGTCTCTCAGTTGTCATTTGCAGGTTGGGAGCAGAAAGTCAAGCACAGACAGGTAAACAGGTTCATTTCCATAAACACTGAAATGAACATTAAATTGATTTCCCTCTTTTCATTCAAGAGCAAGGGCTTAGTAACACCTGGAAGTTTCAGAAAGAACAGGTCAATGTAGTACAACTATGAATCCATGGAGATGTAACATTTCTCTGAGTATTAGAGACTTTTTTATTGTTTGCAAGATTGCTTAAATACAGCGAGAGAGTCCAATTAAATTTGGTACCTGTGGGAGTGGAAAAGGATAAGAAATCCCAGTGAAGTTTGGCTGAGTTGAAACAAGGACATGCAGCGAGGTATGGTCTATATGGGTTTTTAGTACTTTTAGTTAAGCCTGAAAGTTTGAATGCCCATAAAAACCCAGAGAACAGAAAAAAAAGACTTATACACCAAATTAGCACTGCAAGCTCTCCCTGTTCATTAAGGCCAAACCAAGACAGTTCATTGTACCAACATAAGCAAACGGAAATTTCTTTCATTCACTATAGAGTGAATCTACGTAATGACCAAATTCAAAACTTAGTCAAGAATTATTGTAATTTAAAAAGTCCACAACTTATGGCTACTCAGTCTCCATAGATCTACCATTTATCACACAAGCAGCAGCATTCTCAAAAGGGTTAATAATTTTTGCCACGTGCAAAATGGAAATAGTGAAGACAATCATTATGCTGAAGCATAACACAGAAAGGAGAACAATCCCAGCTTTGAAAAAAACACTGCTGAACTATTAGTTACATTAATTGCCATTTCCACCCTTCCTTGAATAAACAGAGAGGGAAAAAGAAGTATCAAGGTTTGTTCATCTCAATTAACAATGAATTCACATACAAGTGAATAAAGGAATAGAATGGCTCGAGATCCCTTGCTCCAAGACAAGTTATCCTTGTGATATCATTGCTCACTGTGGTAGTATTGCACTAGAAATACCAGCTGAGCATCCATGTTTAATTGATGAAAAATCTAATTCATTATGTGTAAAACCAAACAAATTCATTACGTGTAAAACCAAACTAAGTAGGATCCAGTGGAATGTGTCTACTGCATTTCCTGCTCACATTTCCCTTTCAGGTCTCAAATATGAAGCATTTTTTAGTCAAGTTTCCAGCTGTGTCCATTTCATAGATGAAATGTAGCAATAGATACAAAAGGTATTATATTCTAGTAATTCTGTATTTCTGGTTTCCAGCCCTAATTTCAGGGCCATCTTTGAATTAAATGCACTGTCATTTTACATGTATCAACCTGATACCCTATTAATCTTTTACTTTGGATGGGGAAGAGTCACATTGAGAATGTCAGCACCCCTCAATGCAGAAGAGCCAAAAGACTGGATTCAAAATTTTCTGAGCTAACAAATTCAAGACCTAGACCCGACTTTCCCAAAGACTGTCCATCTGTTAAAAAGCTTAATCTCAGTTTTGATTTGATCTTTTTTTTTTCAGATGTATTTTCCCCAGTCTGTATTTTTTCAGAAACAAACGTTTTCATTGTACTCATCCTAACATTGTTTTGCTGAAGTCACTCACTACAGAATTCAGTGTGTATGTGTAAAAAATTAACTTTTCCCACTGTGTGCTAATTTATATTTTTAAAACAGAAACCACCGGTCATGAGAATTCCTCCTATGCCAGGTTTATATTTAAGATTCTCTCACAAATCTTCCTTGAGGACATTTAGATTATGATTATTCTGAATAATTCTGCAACTACAACCATTCCCATCCATTCCCTCAGGACATTAAGGACCTAGCTATACCTACACATTGCACACATTCTCCAAGAAGTTCTTTAAATAGCCAGAAATAGAAGGATTTAGCTCTTTATTCCAAGGGCAGTGAGCCAGTGCTTGGGAGTAGTGACCCAGCTCCACACAGAGACTTGTGATTGACCAAAATCACCAAGATACATGCACAGAGCCATTAATAACAGCAAAACTACACCAAAAATTGCTGCTGCTTCACCCCACTGTCAAAGTCATGGGCTTTGAAATGGCACGTGTCTCCTACTCCATATGGAAAAACATCCAACTCCAGCACCAGCACAGCCCCTGAGTGAACTTGCATGTAAATAGTAGGATTTTACACTGAAATGAAGAGACTTTCTGCAATAAAAAGAAGACAGAAGAGGGAAAAGGAGAGAATTGTTAACACTTCATTGTCATTTGCCATCTGGCTGAATCCAACAAAGAAGCTTTTAATGCAAACCCAAATGTCTAAATTTAGTCAATAAAAGAAAAAAACTGAAGACCTCTTCAGCACTGCAACCAAGTCTCACAGTTGCTCATGACAGAAGACACAAAATCCCATTTTATTGTGCCAGAGAACACAGTAAAAACTGATCATTCCAAAAGTTTGGTAATGGGCTGCATATAAACATTTCCTTTTTTTTTAACCAAACAATGTAAAATGGTTTTATAAATATAAAAAACAAATAGGAGGAAAAATTTATAAGTGTCCTTTTTAAGTGTTTTTTTTTTTCAGTTTAAACTTGTGGAAATATTTTCCATGTTTAGACATTTTATGCTGGCAAAAATGACTGAAAGGGAAAGCAGCACAGAGAAAAAGAATTAGATTTTTTTTTTTTTTTTGTCCAACATATTACTGCAATATCCCTAGGAAACAGCAAATAAAAACTCCTAGAAAGAAATAAACTCCTAGAAAGAAATAAATCATTTATATCTGTCCTGTTGCAAGAAACCGTGTCACATATTATTCATGAACTTGAAAAGATCCATCTTCGGGTATTTTGAGCGTTTTGCTTCTATTTCTCTTTTCAACTCTTCACAGCTTTGCTCTGGAAGCAACACTTTCACTTTTAAATTTTGACACCTTACAGTGTAGTTTTTTAAATGTGAAAAGTACAGTTTATCTAAATTTCCTTGTCACTTTAAGCAGAAATATACTGAGAATTCAGCTAAAGGTGTTGGAAGCTGGGGGCTGGAGGCAGCATTTCTTCAAAGTTTGGGACTTTGTCATGAGAAAAAATAGAATTTTTTCAGCATCCATATTCTAAAGGAACATTTTTTTTCCCCCTCCCATTAAAAAGGAATAAAAAAAGAAGAGTTTTATTTAGGACTGTCCTGGTAATGAATTATTCTCTCTGATCTGCAGAGACACAGACAGCTTACCAGAAGTGAGATGGCAGGAATTGTATTTCTGATACATTGAAGCAAGACAACATAGTACATAAAACAGCACTGCTGTTGAAGTAGCACTGCTAGAGATGGGAAATGGGTATTTCCCATTATTAGTAAAAAAAAAAAAAGAAAAAAAAATGTTATTCCTGCTAACAGAAGCATCAGCAGTGATTCAATATACTGGTGCATGCTCTGGGAGTTAAATTTTAAAAATACATACTTAGAGTCAAAATCTGCCACTTTTTAACCAAGATGGGAAAAGGCTCATTTTCAATTGATCTTCATGCCAAACAAGAATGTAAATACATACTTGAAAGGAAATGTCCTTCATGGAGAAAAACATGGAAGTGCACTATGCACTAAATAACTAATAGATAATTGCAAACTCCTCTTACCACACACAACAAACTATGACACAAGTCCTACACCTCAACAAGACTTGTGATCAGATGATGTGGCAAGGTGAAAGAGATTCACAAACTGCCCAGCCATCAATGTATCCTGTAACCAAGAGTGTTTGCCTTCATAAAAATGGAACAGAATTACAGGTCTTCCTGAAAAAAGACTGGATATTCCTAAGGAGCAGCCTGCAGATGCATAATTAATTGCTAATTGACTTCAGTAGTACATGGAACGAGGTATTAAGAGGAAAATCTGAGACATCATAAAGGGACAAAAGCCTTCCTTTTTCACAAGACTGTCACAGACTGAGGAAAAATTGAGTCAGTAATGGCTTTGAAACAAACCTGTCTAGAGTTTCAAGAGAGCTCCCCCAAAAAAGCCTTAGGCCTAATATGACAAACCCCATGCACTACCTAAATAATCATTAA
>JAYDZK010000169.1:10857092-10871301 GCA_034509185.1 Euphonia xanthogaster
AAATAATCATTAAAAAATATGCTTTTTCACTCTACAAGGAGACATGGTACAGCAAAACTACTCAAGATGTGGCTTAATCCTTCCAGTCTCAAATAACTGCAACAAGCAAAGTCATTTCAGCTGATCTTTGTGACAGAAGAAAGGATTAAGTGGAAACAAAGATCGTGTTCAGAACAGAAAGCCTGGCTTCAGAAACACCTTGACTGTGCCCACGAACTTCTGACAAAGTGCAAAAGAAAGTCTTGGTTTGAACCAGCCTGCAACTAAAAACAACTGGGCACATGCATGAAAAATAGAGAATTTTCACTCATACTTTCTTCTTTTTGTAGTTAAGCACAAAACCACAAAAGAAGGGACAATGACTAAGGCATTTTCAAACAGGAATTAGAATAAAAGTCGTGGTACAAAGAAAGGTTGTGCGTCTTACATACAGCTGTTTAAAGAAAAAATCAAACAGAAAATGTTGTGGAAATTCAGCCTTTCATTTACTTCTGAGAGCAGATCACTGAAGAGAGAAAAGCTGCAGAATGTTTTACGTTTTAAGGAAAAAGGAGCAACTAACCACAGCCTACTGAGCACAGTATCAGAGGACTGTTTGAAAACATCCAAGTTCCTTTGACACTCTTTTGATTCCCTTAGCTTAATGGAACATTTGTTATTTATGCAAATGTTTCTGACAATCACCAGAAGTTAAAACACTAATGATTTCACATTAATGTATTACCACTAGGGGTAATTTGAGCATGTAATAAGACTGTCTTCTAACATATATTTGAATTTTAGAAGTGTTGCCATAATCAATATTTTATTGTGCTTTTTTGCTGAGCACGAGAAGAAAATAAAAAAAGAAACCTGACTGTAGTTGAAGAAGTTTTCAAATGTGTTCTGCCTTATTATTTTTTTTTAATCAACTATACTCTTAATACATTTTACTTGGGGTTAATTTAATCAGCACAAACTTTTGGCCCATAATTTCTGTTTATCAGAATGAAGATTCCATAAATCTGTTTGAACAAAAGCAAAACTGGGAACAAACGTGTTTGGTCCATCATAAATAGATGTGTCTCAAAAACATACATTGCATCTCTGATCATTGTCTTTTTTGGAAAGCCTGAGTGCCTGAAAAGCTGAAATTTTCCTTGTGTTACGTACAAAAAAAACCCTGAGAATGTAAACAGTTTGCTAATTCAAATATATTTTAATGTCACTGTGCACTTAGAAATGAAGCAATTATTCAAATCCTCAAGTTCTACTCCATGAAAGATGCAAAGGCAAGTTTGCATGCAATAGCTGGCTTCTTAGGGGGGAAATAAAGGTATATTTTCCACAATAAAACAATGGCAACTATGCATTTTATCCAATGATTGAATTGAAATTGCTAGTTTTTTTTATTCAAGCAATAAAAAATCAAAACACAGTAGAATCTAGAGAACAGTCAGATACCTCAAAATCTATACTCAACACCATTGATGGTGAGCTCCATCTAGACATTCTCCTAAGAGCAATGGTGAGCTGATTTAACACCACATCCACTCAGATCTGCGGAGAAGTTCTGAGACAGCAAAGCTGAGAGACATCAGTCCTGAAGCCTTGAAAAATCAGCACAAATTTAGCAGCCTGATTTTGGCAGCAGCAACCCTGTGCTGCTGGGTTAACAACAACTTTCTGTCAGATCAAAGTGTTTTGCAGATATGTTTTTTTCACCACCAAGTCATAATCTTTCCACTGATAGTAAAGGTTTAAAAATTCCTCTTTCCAATTACTGCAAATATATGCCACAGTATATTTTAAAAGTAGCCAGATCCCAGCTCACATTGATATTCCAAAAATATGCTCCCTCTGCTGAATTCTGTTGTTTGACCTCATTCCTGGAAAATTGTGCTAATAAAATCTTGACTGTAAACAGATACCAACAACTGCCAGGGAATCTAACAAACAATAAATGAGGTCCAATATCCTATGTTATTTCAGGTTTAGCCAGAGTCAGAGATCATAGCAGCTGTACTTCCATAACACAGCAATCATTTTCCAGACTCCATTTACAGATGAGTCAGGGTTTTCATTCTTACCCTTCCAAAACCTGTATTTTGAAGCAATTAGCCCCACAAAGCAGTTAATGAAGTCCATAGACTACATATCAGTAACTGTATCTACCTGGAAGTGAGAGGAGACACTTTTTAGGAGCTTCCCAATGCCAGTGCAGCTCTGCATAATGCCAGCAGAAAACTGTGCCTTCAAGGCAGTTATGATCCTGTCAGTAAGACAGGAAAGAAATTTAAACTCTGCTATATCTAGAGGATGTAAAAGAGGACTGAAGAATAAAAAAAAAAAAAAAAGAAAAAGAAAAAAGCTCTTAAACATTTAAACATAAGAGCTTTGGTCCTTACTTGAGAAGGAAAATGTGAAAGTTTTATGCAAAGTATATTTATATAAAGGGTGATATTGCTAATCTACAGTGGTAAGCAATAGCTGATGTTTCTTTAAGAGGTTTAGGACTAAAAAAGCCTGAAGAGACAGTGAAACTAAAGCTGTCTAAATGCTACATGTAGTGTGCTTAAGAAGACCCAGGAAGAGAAGAAGGTTTAGTTTTTTACAGAACTCTAATGAAATTGAACACATTAAATGACTGCTAGGTGCAATCTGCTGATCCAGAACCAGATGCAGAGCACGTTGGAGTTTCCTGTCAAGTTAATGAGCTGCAGATAAGACCCATGGGAGGTCTGGCCTGCAATGTTGACACTTTCTGTCCACTAAATGCCAGAAGTATCGCTGTATTTTTTGCCCTTTGAGCTTGTTTTCCATGCTTAGCTTCCTCTTTGCCTCTATAATAAAATACATTTAGAGTATCTTCATACTGACTTGTACTTAGGACTATGCACCTTCCCCATATCCTGCCTGAATATCAGATTTACAGTAACAACAGAGTCACTTCTCATCCACAGGGTCACACAGACCATGAGAAGCTCCAGAGCTTTACTGAAATTTTGTGGAGACCCCTGGGCTTGTGCTTCTTGACTTGAGATACAGTTTCAAGAGAAAAAAAAGTGTGTTTGCTTGCAGCAAAGTAGACTTCTTCCAAAAGATTAAAGTTAAACTTTGTCTATTTGAGTGCCTCCAGGGACTTTGCAAATAACTGGCCTTTCAGTTTGTCAGCAAAGCTGAAACATTGGATCCACTGAGATGTTGGGCAGTGGAATCTATCCAGCCTGCAGCTCACAGACTCCACCATACAAGATGTGCTAAATGAAATTCTTTTCAGGTGGACAGTCAAGATTTCTGAAGAATCCTGTGTTTTGGATTGAAGAAGGAAAATAAAATGTCAGTTTGTAGAATAACTTTTAACAGGGATCCCATTTTTTTTCTGCTTGAACACCTTACTAGACCTGCCTTTCATGGGAATTGGAAAATGATTTCCTGGTGAATTCCTGTAGTGCCTTCCAAGCTCTTTTTCTGTGGAGTAGATCCCTTCTAAACACACAAGATATCTCAAGGGACACTACTTCCAACCAGGCTGTGGTGTCTTTGTCATTCCATGAGTGTGGTCAGTGGGCAGAGATCTTTCATCATATGGATGCTGATGATTGGCTGACATTTTGGAAGTGCCCATGGGTAGGACAAATTTAGTATTAAAAATCTGTGACAATGCTTAAGGGAGGTTTATATGAGTCAGTACACTTTGATCTGTAAAAATATGGACCTTTGTCTTTAGGACAATCCTTTCTGAATGAACAAGTTGCCAACATTTTGATCTAAGAATTGTTTAAATTGGCTTGTGTAGTCACACAAATGAAGAAATGCATGTGTAGTGATAATGTGGAAATGTGCCATTTTGCTATAGAGAGCTACAATTATATTTGCTAGACTAGTAGGTAATAGGGCACAGCAAAACTTTAAGCATCTTCCTCATCCTTGCAATAGGTAGCTCTTGTTGGGTTTGGGGTGAGGATTTGGGATTTTTCTTTTTTGGAGGGCTGTGTTCAGTTTCTCTTCTTTTTTAATTCTCCAAGTGTCCCAGTCGCTCTACCAAAAAAACAAAGCAGAAATGCAAAACAAACCAATAATTACTTCTACCAAGAACTTGCTAAAGGCAATGTGAAATCCAGAAGCTGTAGAAGATGGGACCTCACCCTCACAACAACTCAAGGATTTTTAGTGGTACCTCTCCTATCACCATGCCATTTTTTCATTTTAATGATCACTTCCTTCAAAATCTTTCCTGCTTTCATTCACTCTGTGTGCTTGCACACTACCAAAACTGTTATAAATTACTGCAACTTAAAGTATGACTTCTATAAATATAGACAAGACCTAATATGTTAAAAACTTGAATTTCCACAAACAAAAGTAAGTTTTGACAAAGATTTCAACAAAAGTTAGAATTTCTGGCTAAAATCAAGGTGGAAAATTACTGTTACCATATCATCTGTGGGAGTTCCTGCATATCTGGCTATCTTGCAGGGTCAGCTGCTGTTTTTTTCACATTTTTCAAATTCTATCTTGATATAGAATAGAAGAAGTTACTAACTCTTCATATCATTGATGTCAAATACAGAGAATGGAGAGCACTGCCTGCCTTAACTTAGCACGTTTATGGAAACTCAAAAGTTTGGCAAACTTAAATACCAATATGAGAATTTATGCTCATGTTGCATTACTCCTTAGTAATACAGGAATGATTTTACTAAGTAGCATTGGAAAGATGTAAAATATTCCTATATAATTTATTCAACTGTTTATGAGGAAAGCCTGATGATAGAATAATTTTGAGTAAATATTTTACACATTGTTTCAGCTAATTTATAAATAACAAACTTAACTTGTTAATATCTTATTCAACGCAAAATCCCAAAATTCACTGGATACATTTTATGCAACATAATTCATATATATGTAATTGCATATCACCACTCCAGGATTCAAAAGACTATTTTTCTCTGTTGATATTAAATTATTAATGAATTAATATATCTTGGTTTTCTCTGGTTTTATTTTTAACCTCATTTTCTGTGTTGGATAGGGGCTTTCACCTTTTTAGTCACTTCTTACAAAGAAGATTCTTATATAACTATAAAATCATGATTCCATAGTCAAAAATAATAGCAACTTTGTCCAGACCTTTCCTCTAACTCAGAGTGACAGCAACTAGAAATGAAAAATTAGCAATCTCTTAGCTAATGGTAAAAATCTACTCAGTTTTATGAACTATGAGCAATTGAAGTGTACAAATTAATTAAAAATTAAAAATATCAAGGAAAAAGGTCTGCCACTTGGTGTCGGGCCAGTCAGGGATTTAAGTATAGGAAAAACATGGCAATGATGCAAACTTCCATCAAAATGAGAATCATAAAACTGACAAAAAAATCACAGGAGGAACAAGTGCTAAGGAAATGCTTTCTGGATTTGGATGTAGGTCTGATACACCCTCATTCCCCAAGCTCAGAAAATATCTTCAATTGAAGATAGCTATAAAGCTTATGATATGGATAAACATTAACAAACCAAATGGAGAATACTCCAACAGCTGGGGATATCTGATGTTACGAAGATTGTAAAATAAATATTGAGAAACTGTTGAAACCTAAACCACTTAATGAGTGTTAATATTGTGCCAGCTTTCACAACAAAGAAATAGGATGATGCAATTAATAAGTAAAGGCTGAGAGATTTTCAAAAGAAATACTTTCAGCAAAATAATTCTGATTTCATTCTTCCATATTTGGGGAGTTATTTTTTCAAAGCCTGTATATATAAATATACATATGTGAGCTTTTACATTTGATGTAGTAATACACAATATATATTAACATAAAAATATAGAAAGCTGCTAAATCAATAGAAGACACAAAATACAAGTCAAAACCCACCAAATAACTAATTCTCCAGTGAGTGGAATGACAGGACAGCTTCTACAAACATTTCAAAGGGACAAGGTTTCTCACTATTTAAAATCCATTTTTCATGGATGTCCTGGGCAATCAAACATTGTCTACACCAAAGATAAATCTCTTTCACTTCACTTGGTATATAACTTCTTTTGAGATCTTGAATGTGTTCATTAATCTATGGCCAAACATTATAAGGAGCTTTTTAAAACAAGTAGAGATTGTAAAAAATGGTTCTTTTGATCATTTTGACAAGATGCCTTGGCAGGAAGGTATCATGGCCATTAACAGCATACTCTTGAAACTTGTCACCCAAATGTGTCTTTTGGAATCAGATTCTAGCAAGCACTGATCTTCATCTTTTATTTTGATAAAGATTTTAACAGCTGCACATATATCTTCCATTAAAAGATACCCTTGACCCTGTAATCTATGGCTATAATACTGGATTCAAGCTTAAAATATGAATTTGAAAAAAAAAAATTATAAAAAATTCCCCCTGTTCTGGAGAATTAAAACCCAGTTTAAATCAGACATAGAAGAAACAGAACCTGGGCTTTACTCATCTCCTAGAAGCATCATCTCCTTTGCTGAAGCAGCTCTGCAGAATTTTTAACTTAAATGTTGGTACAAAAAAAAGTTTTAAAATACTGCCAGCTATTTGAAAATTAAATTGTTCTTCTACATTCATGCATATCTTAACAGCATTATTCATTTTGTATTCACAGTAGACTTCATCCTAATGCATAAGCAGTAAAGCCTCAGCTGCAGTTTCAGCCCTGCTGTACGCAGCTAGGTGCTGGATATAGATCATAAAAAAAGTTTCCTGCCTTGAGGGATGGGGAGGTCAAGACCTTTACCCTGCACAGGCTCATTCAGATTAGTTTCATTAGCTGTGAGAAGAGTGACAACAACATACAAGCCTGCCTAACTCATCCATCCCAAATTTTAGTTAAGGAAGTGGTCCCGATGATCTCAGCGGAGCTGCTCACTGAATATTATAAATTTAAATGCCAGCATATGTATTTGAAAGATCAAGGTCACAGGCATTTTGTTTCTTCCCTTTTCCACTGCACATGATTTATGCTTTTTCTAATGGTGAGTTGTCAGACAAGAAGTGCTGCAAGATGAATTATTGTCCAAAGTGTTCGTCTGGTCCCCCAGGTGTGTGGTGTACTGTGAAAAGCTGGCTTGGGATAATTCAACAGCCCATCCCATCTCTCACTGGCTTGTTTCTAGGCTGAAAAATGAATTTGCATTGCTGTACTCAGAAATTGCCACTCTCCTTCCTCTGCCCGACTCTCTGACACGTTCGTTTGTACATTAATGACCCACATGGAAGGCAGGACACATGCAAAGAAACTCCTCAGATGACAATTTTAAGTTTAAAGTGTTACAAAGAGCATGACACCATTTTGAATAACGTTTCTCTGAGTGCTAAGCCAACATCTGAGTATTTTGCACAAAATCTGGTATTCCTGGATTTGTTTCCCATCATATTTGCCACATATCATAGATATTACTGCGCTTCAATTTTCTTTCTACTGTAATGCTTTTTAACCAAAACATTTGGAGAATAAAGCATCTTTAGATTACAAATGTTTCTAAAAGTTTTATAAAAAAGTATCTATTTATTAGCCTCATAAAAGGTAAACATTGGAAATTAGCATTTGGCTTTTACCCTAACCTTACATTACCTATCACCACGTTTCTCACATAAGGAGGTTTACAAGGTTGGGGTTTTTTTACCTAATTGGTAACATTTACCTTCACTATAGAATTTTCCAATGGAAGAGAAGTGCATGGGAAAAGTGCAAAAAAGGCCAATATGCAACAGAAAATATTTAGTTTTTTGACAGTCTTCTGCTCGTGCAGTGCTACTTCATACCTGAATTTTTCACCTGCATTCAAGAGAGCATTTTTTCTACTGAAGACAGTTTGTGCTGTATCAAATAGTTATATGTGAAGTATATAAATATATGTAACATCTATTTTGGCTTACAGATGTAAATACTAAACTGGAGTTTGGAAATTTCTAAGCAAAAAAGATTTCAGTTTAATGTTCCACTTCTGGGATTATGACAGTGAAATGCCAAACCATATATTCATATTTATGTTATTCTAATACAAGTTTCTGAATTGATTTTTACTACACTACTCGTGTTTCATAAGAGGTTCTAAAGAATGTATCACTAAGCTGAAGTCTAAGAATCAAATATCTGCCAATATGTATGCATGAATCTTTGAAATAATTATTAAAACTTATTTCATGTCACTGATTTGAAACATCTGACAGTATATGCTATTTGGAGGTAAGAAAAAAACAAAGAAAAATAATCCAAACTTTTTCATCAGTCTCCGAAACCCGTGAAAATTTTGATTAGCAATTATTCACAGAGGTAAATTACTCAAGTGCTCCTTAAAATAAGCTGTCAACAGGAAAGGGATAGATATACTTGGCAGACTCATGAAATAGGGTTAAGACTTAAAATTAGCAGTGCAATTTATCATTTAGATTACTAAGGATGAAACAGTGCAAACAAAAACTCACAAAATTTGGCAGGGAAAGAAAAGTAACAATATTACTGCAGAAAAAAAAACCCCACACCAGGTATTTTATTATATTTAGTGACAGTACTTGCCCAATTAAAAAAGAGAAAAATTCGGTCTTCTGAGATCTTAAGTAAATAGAAGAAAGATAGAAAATTAGATGATCTACGTTACTGATATGAATGTGTAGTACTGCAGTGATATGATTCAAACCACACATTCCTACACATGTATAGTCTTTATACACTGATACAGAGCCAGGTGTTTTGCAGATATATTACCTGGACAATTCTCCAACACATGTAAGAAAAATTACTTTCATTACATGATTTGGGTTTATTTATAGGGCTCTTAATTAGAGTGAAATCACCAAACCATTCCTCTAAAAAATGAAGCTGTTCCTTTATTTGCAAACAGATTTTTCTCTCACCAGCTTTCTCATGGCAAATATGACCATAGAATGCCACACCTGATTTCTACAGAGCCATTTTTAGTGCAATTGTTGTGTTTCAATAAAGACATTCTCCTGCCTCCTGTTCAGTCTTTGTTTTCATTGTCACCATTGCCATCCCTGTCTCTCTGCCATTATTCCCCACCAGGGTGGGGAAGCCACAGCACATCCCCCTGACAGCAGCACAGGTCCTTCCTAAGGCTTCCAGCTAATCCTTAACTCAGGCAGCTCACCAAGGCAAACATATCAAGTCCAAATTCTTTGTACTGCTTTCCACAGCCTGTTGCACTCACGGGATCAGCAGCAGGAGGTTTTCAGTAGGAAATTCAATAAAATAGTGACAGGAAGTGCTAGGGCCCACATATCCCACACCTTATTCGGATTTTATACAAAAAGATATTATTTCTTCATTTCATCTTGAAGTTTCATTAATTCTCTAGTAAGCAGATCAAACTTTTAATTAAAACTAAAATCATATATCAGAACAGTCATTTTTCTCTGTAACTTTGGAGACAACCTTTTGTATAGTACAGAAAGCATTCACGTATAAACACACCATGCTGTTTCATCCTATTTCTAAAGAAATTTCTAGCATGGGAAATGGATGAACATTTCAAAACCAAAATAAATCTCTCATTTCCAATATCAGCAGCAATGTTTAAATAAATTGATAATATTGCACAAGATGCACAGACCAAAAAACACTACCCTCAAGGAAATAAAACTAGAGTGAAATAAAACTAAACTTCAGTGAAAACCCCTTACCTCCAGCAAATCAGCTAAATAAATTTAAATTATCTCTTGACCACTGTGCTCTGGAAAGAAGAAAAAAATTATGAACAACATAGCAGAAACATACCTGCTGGTAATAAGCTATTGTCATCACTTGGACAGTTGACTCCTGTCTGCTAAGCCACTAAATCCAAAGTCTGGATGAGATGAACACAAACCACCAGAGAACATTACAACTGAGGATACTTTACCTCACTTTGCAAAAGGGATGTTTATTAATATTGATATTTACATACAACAATGAATTATTTTTAAATTCATCATACAGTCAGAGTGCTTTGGATTGGAAGGGACCTTAAAGATGGTGTCATTCCAGCTTCCCTGACAAGGGTAGGGACACCTCCCACTATCCCAGGTTGCTCAGAGCCCCATCCAACCTGGCCTTGAGCATTTCCAGGGATGGGGCATCCACAGCTTCTTTGAACAACCTGTTCCATAGTAACAATATTAAGTGTTTTACAAGGCCTTCCAAAGTCAGAATAGCATCTGATTTTAATGAACATTTTCCTTCTGTGTTCAAGCTTGTAATTTGATCTTGGGCACCTCAATTCATGTAGAGACACATTGTAGATTCTAATCAGACATTTAATGACATGTTTTCCCATGCAACATTTATTAACTTTCTATTTAATAGTTTATAGCTGGAAGCATCATTGATGAATACTTTAAGTATGTTGCTATGTTTGTTGACAACCACAGGAATTGTTAACAGACACACTCAATTGCTGCAGTTAAGAAATCCTACATATATATTTCCAAGATTAATGTGAATGTATGTTCACACATATGTATGTATGAGTCAACAAAACATTTCTGCGGGAAAATGTACTATAATTTTCTGAAAAAGAGTGCAGGCATAACGCTAAATCATTTTAAACTGTAAAAGTAGATGCATTGCTGAATTCAGTGTAGACAGAACAAATTAAATGGCTAATATTAGGATTTTGTAACCCTGTCTATCAATATAAATTATTCATAATAGTTGAGATTTTGGCAAGCTTTTATGAGTCAGGATGAAATTATGCTAAGGCAGCTAGTCTATGTGTCATAAAGAAATATGTGATCTTTCACCAAGCTAAAGAATCACAAAAATCAAGCACTCTGCCTTGAAATTTCAGGTGAGCTTTGTGTCACTGGTACCAGTTATTACCAAAGGAGAGTTACACAACACTAAGGACTCACACTGACCAAACTGCACACCCCCTGACAATTTTGGCTCCTTTTTTTTTTGTCTTAACAGACACAAAGATTTTCATAAGCTTCTGGAATAACAATAATAACAAAAGTTTTAATGCTTGCAAATTCCTCAAAGTTTCACTGACAGTAAAAACAAACCCATAAAAGTTATCAGAACAATGTTTGGACTTAGATGCAATGATGAAAATATTAAGCCACGGGAGCAAATAGTGAATAAACATACCATGCCACACATCTCCCCCTTGTGGAAGGAATCCTAGCTATTATTAGCTTGGATGAATAGCTAGGGCAACTGCTCTTGGAAAAAAATACCTTTCCAGAGCTAGCCTGAAAATTTTTCTTCTCCTCTTTAAAGATCTCTATTTCTGGATGATTCCACATACTTGGTTATTTGCTTTTGCTGGGATAAGCTACTTGCTCAAAACACTGAGTATTGAAACAAACACCATATGCTTCGTCTCAACTCCAATCCTCTGGTGATCTGTCTGTAAAAGAAAGGGTCTTTCTATGCATTTAAAATAATTCCTCATCTGCCTCACACTGGGGAAACATTTGTTTTTCCATTAGGCATAGGTACTCAAAAGGGAAAAACATGAGTAACAATACAGAGAACATTGACTTGGGAGAAATTCCTTTCAGGAAGGAGCTGAAGAACTCATTTCATGTACAAGAGTAGTCCAGTTACTGAAAACAATGGACACATTTCAGTAGCAAAATCCCTGGGTCAAATAAACAAATAAAAAGATGTTTCAGCATTGAGCACACTCAAAGTGCTGTTTCTTAAGAATGCTATATAGGAAAAACAATTTACACCAGAAATTCAACAACTTTCAACTCTTGTGCCTAATACCCATGAGATCAACTACAACTCCATTCCACTTTAGAAGCTCTCAAGTTAAGGCTTAACATCCTGAATGACAGCTGAGATGACTTTTTTTGGTCAGCCAACTCTTACTGCAGATGGTCCAGCAACAAAAACCACTCAAAACATCTGTTCCTGTCCTCAGCAAAGTATTTCCCAGATTTGTTTGGACTCAAAACAGTGGTGTACAGGTCAACGTACTTATTTACTCTTCCAAATATAAAATAGAAATTGGGCAGATTTGGGCTAAGTAACATCAGAGTGAAAACAAAAATATGAACCACATCTCCTGTGTCTGAGCCCTTTAAATTGTACTGAATGGGAAACCACTATAAGTTTAATTCTGTAATTTTAATTCACATAGGTAAAACACCATAGGAAGAGAATCCTTTTCTGGAGACAATGTATGTGAATAGATGGAAATTTATTATAAACACCAACAATTTTTGGCTTACAGAAAAACCTAGAAGAGTGATAATTTCACAAAGTATCTTTGCAAACTGGCATCCTGAAAAAATACAGTATTTGACACTCAGAAACAAAATTAATTTCCTTTGGCATGGTCCAGAATGTAGGTAAGGAGAATGAGGTAGCTCCAAATATCTGATAAACCTGATATTTTGACTTCAAGATGTCCAGAACACCAGGCACAAAAATGAGATTTTGAGCAATTTATTATTAATCATTGAAATACCACTTTGGTTATTTCAGACTAACCAGAGTAGTCTAGTACAGAGAACCTGCTAGCTGGAACCTCTGGGAACAGAAATTTCCTGCACCATTTCTTCTGATTACCCTCAGAAAAAAATCTAAAAACAGTTTTAAAAACAAGCTCTTCTACTTTTGGCTCCCTTTTACATGGGAGGTTTTACAGCCTTCCCAATGACTTTAAAAACTCTTGATTTATGTGCAAGGGTAATTTGATAGATATTCATTATAAGCATTTTTCAAAAGTTCTAGAACATGTCTACAAACTGACAAGGTGGTCACAAACCAATGCACTGTCAAGCCTGCTTAGAAAGCAAACTTTAGAGATTACCCAGTAAGGTTTTGCTGTCTCCAACTTCTGTGCACAGAAAGCAGTAAACTTCCAAATAGATTTATTTATTTATTAGCAGCTTTGATTCTTTCCTCCCATATGTTGTTTCGTTCATAATTAATTGTTTAAAATATCAGACAAAATAACAAAAGGTCAAAAGTCTTTTTGTAATCTTATTTTATCATATGCCATGATTATATTACAACAGAACAGAGAAAGAGTTGTTTATTATTTAATAATCAAGCTGGTTTATCTCTTGCTAACAGACTGAAATATTTTATCCTATTCAGGAAGAATTTTATTTGGGGAAAAAAACCCCTTTCTTGAAAAATTACTTTCTGGCGTTTTCCTGCATCTCCTGTTTCAAACCTTCAGATGCAAATGCTGAAAAGAAAGAAGCTTCTTCCCTATTAGTTTTTCCAGGAAAATTCATTTACTAGCAATAGTCAGCATTTCTTTCATCGGTGTGGAATTATACAGCAGCTGACCAACAGCAGTGTCACAGATCACCTCTTCAACAGAGAATTCTCATTCTGCTGCTGAAAAATGCGCACACTGGAAAGCACTACACTGAAAGTTGATAGGCTCTTGATTTAAACTTCCTTCCAGAGATGCAGTGGGAAATCTTAGTGAGCACTGACTTTCTGGAAATGAAATATGACAGCAAACTGTAGCCCTAAAAATGTATCCCTAAAACAACTGTTTTTATGACATAACACTGGTTTTACGACTCTGCTATCTTTTCCTTCCCAGACCACTGCCATGCAGGCAAACCCTTACAGGCAAGCCTGGCAACACCTCCCTACATCCCTCTGGGCTCTTGTAACAAACTCAGCTTTGGTGGCAAGAGGTAACGCCCTGAGATGGTTAGAGTAATGCTGGGAGGAATGATTAGCCATGTGACCCAAACATTTTTTCTTGAGAAAGTATTGCAGTGGAAATAAATTATTTCTGTATACTGGTTATTGTGGAGCAATAAGACAGGATGCTCCAGAAGGAGGAATATGAGCCAGAAGTCAACCCCTCCACCACCTCCTCTACAGACCCAGAGTACCTGGACAAGATTAGTGAGAACAGGTCCAAACATCCAGGGGTCATAGAGCAAGGTAAGATCCAAAGTCAGTTGCAGGAAAACTGCAGGAACTCAGGCTGAGAAGAGAGCAAAACTGGATACAACCACTACTACAGCATCAGTCAAAGAAGGGCCAAAGAGCCCAGGCAGAGCTTAAATGGAGCCTTGGGCACATGGGTAGGGAGGTTAGGGAGTCCCAGGTGAGGCTGCTCAGGACCAGTAAAACCTAATAATGGCCCGAGGGCCCTGACATTGAGTGAGCCCTTGTCAAGCAAGGACTTGACCAAGTTCCCTTCCTGAGCAGTTTCCTCCCTAAGCTTCAGTTCCAAAGGCTTTGGAACTGAAGCTTAGGGAGGAAACTGCT
>JAYDZK010000169.1:10887433-10905517 GCA_034509185.1 Euphonia xanthogaster
TGAGACATCTCATGCAGAAGACAATAGAGGAATGGGGAAAAGTGTATTGATATCACCCCAGGACTACACTTTGGTTATTGTATGTCGCCAGATACATGCTTTGTTTTTGCTGGGTGGTTTTTTTTGTTGTTGTTGGTTTGATTCATTTTGTTTGTTTGTTTGAGGATTTTGGTTTTTGGGGATTTTTATTTGCTTGTTTGTGGGTTTTGTGGGTTTTTTGTTTTGTTTTGTCTTTTTGGTTTTTGTTTTTTGTAAAAAGGCTAGTTAGAACAGATGCAATCCTTCTCCTCAGATATAACAATGCAGAGTAAATGTTTGAGGACTTTGATTGCTTTGTGTGTACAGCACATACAGATTAGCACTTGTCTTTTTGTTTCCTGCATTTTCCTGGCTAAAGGAGAATGTGTGTAGCCAGTGGTATACATTTTTGCTTACTTGGCACTGAGGATTAGAACCACTTAGGATGTGAAGTTATTTCCAGGCCATTGTAGAGTAGCACTGTTATCCCTATGGTAGATCTGAGAAGGTTCTGTCCCTTTCTCTGGGGATGGACATAATTTTGAAATAATGTTGTTAATATCACTGGTCAACATTCCTGTCCCAAACACTGATTAGCCCTCCTGAAAGGTCCCAGATACTTCACGCTGCTAAATATTCTCCAAACATTATTCACAGTCTAAACCAGAGCACAAATGTTCATGTGAGAGAGGAGGAAATGAAAAATAAATTTATTTTCCTCTTGCTTGTGCACTTTGCATTAACCCAGTCCTTTTTCATACCACATCAGAAGGATAAACCCCCTCCCATCCCCCATTTCATCAGACTGAAAAGTCAATAACAGTCTTTTCTTTTTTCTTATATATTATTATTATTTTAACTGGGTCACACTCTTAATTAGCAATATTTTGATTATGTGTCTTAATCATTACTACAGAAGAAAAAAGAGGCCAAATCAGGAGATCAATTCTTATGACTAAGTTAAAGGAAATTTTATTGAGATGCGTGTTTTCACAGAATCACAGGATACTCTGAGATGGAAGGGACCCACAATGATCATCCAGTCCAAACTGTAAGTGAATGGCACATAACCTTTGTGCTATTAGCACCAAGCTCTGACCAACTGAGCCAATTTTTGTTTTAATTTTTGTAACATAAGAAAAAAAAAATGTGAATAAATGAAGAATCCTAGAGCTCCACTACAAAAATAAAAATTATTGTGTGAATCATCACCAAATTAGTGGCACATTAATAATAAATTCATGGCTCTGAAGAAAGCAAACTTTACTTACTCTGATCCAAATAAACAGAGATACATTTGTTGTGTGTGCTTATTTCTTGAAATATCTGATAGTTATTATACTATTGTTGTGGTTTTAGGCCCAGCAGGAAAGTAGGTGCTACACAGCTCAATTTGTTCAACTCCTGCCTCTCTCCCCTCTTACCTTGGTGGAATGGGGAGGAGAATCAAAGCAAAACTTGTAGGACCAGTTTAATAATTGAAAATATAGTAAAATATAGTAATAACAGTAAATGAAAATAATAATGAAAAGAAAAAGATTTTAAAAAGTGCTGCTTAATTCAGTTGTTCACCACCCACAGATCAGTGCCAGGCCTGCCTTTCTGAACTCAAATTGTCTCTCCTCATGGGTAACTCTCCCCAGTTTATATACAGGGCATGATGTATGGTGTGGAATATCCCTTTAGTCAGTTCTGGTCATCTGTCTCAGTTAGGTTCCCTCCCAGTTTTTTTTGGGGTACCTCCTCACTGGCAGAATATGAGACAAGGAAAAAATGTCCTTTTCTTAGGACAAACACAACTTGGCAAAACCCAAAACATCAGTGTTTATCAACACCACTCTCATTCTGAATCCAAACCACAGCCCTGTAACCACTACTGAGAAGTTAACTCTGCCCTAGCTGAAACCAGGACAACTATCAGTGTATATTTTACTTTATTCTGCATCATTGCCTTCTTCATATCTGATTATGGAAGGTGGAGAGGGTTGCTCATGACTGAGCACAGAATAACATTTCATCAGATTATTCAAAATTTGGTTTTTAAATATGTGAGCCATTCTCACCACCAGCCTCCATAAAATAAACAAACCCTACGTGGACAACAGGAAAACCCAACCTTCTGTGAATCTAGGCTGAATCTAGTCAGCCATGCTCTCAGCAATGTACCAACAATGAACCAGCATCCTCCCAGCTCAGTAGCTGTACTTTTAGAAGTGGTTTAGGTGTCCCAGAGTGCTGAGTTAGAGCCACAGAGAGTGAAGGCAAGACTGCAAGGGACAGCTGGGATCCTGCACACTTAAGGGCACCAACATCAAGAGCAAAAGACTTTCCTCAGGTGCAGGTAGATAGCATTTATCTGCCTCAGTGACATTAAGAAATACTGTCATTGGACAGCTTGCTAGCTCATGTGAAAAGACCAGCATCAATGAACTGAATAAATGGAATCACAGAAATGCAAAGGGAACCCAAAAGGGTAAGTGCAGAATCCCAGTAATGCTTTCTTTTTTAAAATAAAGATTCATTTGAGGCCACTGAGATAATTTCAAAGTACAATATTAAGTATCACTCAATCTATCCTGAACTTCTTCACAGTGGAAAAGAAAAGGTTGGTTCAATAATCAAATCACAAGTCAGATGCTGTGATTCCTGTGATTCCCTTTCTACTTTTGTTAAAATAGACCATTTTCCCTTTGGGGGTTGTACAAGCCCAAATCAATGAACCAAAATTGGTTCCAACACACTAATTTTGGTTCATTGATTTCCAGGCCAACATTTTTTTTTGTTTACTAGACAAAATCTCAACAATCTGTCAGTAATATTTGTCGGCCTTTTTGTCTGAACTTATTTCAAACGCTTTGTCTTCTTTCCATTGTTCTCCTACCATCAGCCAGTGTTTCAGGGTACTGTAATATTTCCTGGAAGCTCACTTCTCATAGGTGAACACCTACACAGAGTGTATTTTGGGGTACACTTCCTGAAATTGATACACTATATTGAAGCTGAAATTGTGCTAAAAGCAAGAGCTTCTACTGCCTAGGCAAAAGTATGAAAACATTCAAAATAAGTCGTCATGGTTGGTTTTTAGCTTTTATGAACAAGAAAGTTCTAGGCACAACTAAGAGAGATAAAAATCACTATTCCAATACTACCATTGGAAAAGGTTGGTTGCAGATTTGCAGTGCCATACTTAACTCAATATTGCTTTAACTGAAAGGCTTAATTGGTGCTAAGTCATACAGTTCACTCTGCATTTTGCTGAGCTTACTCCTTATTAATGTCATGTCAAGGTAAGTGAAAAATAACACTTTTCTCTAGCAACAAATGGATTATTTTTTTCCCATTCAAATGGCACATATGAAATTTTCACAGTGGTAAAGACGAACAGTCACAATTACTTGAGCTATTTGAATTTTAGTATTATTTTAGTTTTTCCTCTTTTAAAAAACCCTAATATCCCCTTTCACTATCATGGCAAACACGATATTTGTTTGAAAAAGGGTTTTGTAGTCTGCATATAAAATAGGGGATTGATAGCAGAAATACCATTCATTTTTTGGCCTGAATGTTCATTTCTAAATCCTGAAAGATAGAAAAGAAATCTAAGAAAAGAGAAATTATATCAAATCCCATTTTACATCACCACATGTAGCTGAATTTAGTTCCTAAATTTCATCTGGTTTGAAATGTCCTTTCTTTTGTTGTTTCAGAAGAATTTCAGCAGAAATGCCTATTTTGGTTTAGTTATTGCTTTTAGGGGAATATGGAATTAACAAAAGGCAAATGATCATATGCTGATTAACTTTAAAATATATATTTCAAACCATAACAGAAAGTTATAGACATTTGATATTTCCAATGTGTTGTTCCTCAAAAAAGAAGCAAAGGCCTCAATACATTGTATGTTAATCTGCCTGGTAAGTCAGGAATGCTACACAGAATGGAAGAATTCTTTTTCTGGTTCTTACTCCCATGTGTTTAATGAATATTATTTCACATCCTGGCTTTAGTTATTATCAGTTCTATTGCACATGTACTTTGCATTTCGAAAAACTTTGGGGTTTGAGGTTTTTCTTTTGCACACTTATCAAAAAAGATGTTTTAACAGAGATGATTAATGTGAATCTTCAATATATTCTCTTGCACCTATTTTATTTCCATTCCTCCTTCTACCTTGCTTTTTTAGTTTTCCCTGGCCTTATCCAAAGCTTACAGCAGCCCATTAATTGACTTCCATGGTTTCAGTGAACTCCAGGATAGGACCCTTAAGTGTTAATGAAGAACCAAAGGTCTTTCTTTTACTTCATGCACATTGCAGATATGATTTCACTTTAGTGATCCTGAATTTAGTGATCCTGACTTTGGATTTTGCTTAGCTCCCCTGGCTAAGGCACTAAACTTTTAAATAGTACAATAAAATAAGTTATGGAAATGAGCATGATTAAAGAAGTAAGGAAGAAAAGGGAATACAAACAAGGCTTATGAAAGGACAGGTGAAATAGAAATAATAATAGGGGAGAAGAGACAACTGTTTGGTTAATGAGATGCTGAGAATAAACGAGCTTTCAGAACAGATTTGAAAGAGTACATTGATGTAAGAGTATGAATTGAAACCAGGAGCTCATTCCACAACAGACAGGCAAGAAAGGAAAGAGTGTTTGAAATCAGTAAGGATGAGAGAATTATAATTGCCTTTATGTTCTTGCTTTTTGCATCTCAACAAACAACATTCAGCAATCAAAGGTTAATAGCAAACAACTTGTCATAATTGGATTGCTCTCCTCCCAAAATGGCACAGCAGCAGCAGCGAGGCAAAACATTCACATTTGCCAGCCATGACATGCCTTGATAATTCCAAGGTAGTTCTAGAAATGTATTAATAGAGAGCAGAGTAAGTGTAAGACATGATAAACAAGCAGACTACAGACTAACCTAAACCCACCCAGGAGGAGTGACAAAAAAGGAAAGGTTCACTGCTGCTGCACGAACTCTGACAGCATATTTAAAGGCTGTTAATATATGTGAGACAGTGGCTATAAACACTGAAATTCTTTAGAGAATTTGCTTACTTAATGTAGAAACTACAGCAGCCTGGTTTCCCAACAAAAACACTTTTGCCATTCTGGTCACTGTGGCAGGGGAAGGATGAGGGCAGTTCCAGTGTCTCATGCAGCTCAACAGAATTGTCCCACACTTGTGGATTACAAAATAATTATTAATGCCAGTGATTTCTGTAACAGAATTAACACTGTGATGTTTCCGATATAGACCTGACCCTTTTTTTAACAGTATTATCTGCATTTTTTAAGAAATCTTCATGCATCTTGTATGAAAGTCAACAATGAAGCATAAATGTTACCAGGATGTTTTTGACTTCAGTGTTGCTTTTCTTTTTGTTTTGAGTGTTGATTTTCTCAACCTGCTTGAAATCTGAGGTGAAAAAAGTCAAGTACACATGGTAAGCAAAGACAGATGAACTGATAAAGACCCGGTTTGCAACACACTGCACCAAAGATGAGACATAAAAGATGCAGATCATACGATTTCTGTAGAGGGAGAAAAATAACCTAAGCTTTACTGTGCTTACACTTGGGTTTTTTTCAAGATAAATGGAGCCCAAAGATCTCTGGGTAAATGTTGAACCATCTAAGGCAAAGGTTGAAGTGTTTAGGACAAGACAAAAGCTACATAGTATACATAAATTGTGCAAAATTGTAATAAAGTCCTTATTTTAATGGTGGATCTTGGTAGAAAGATGGACAGCTTCTGAAAGTTGTTAAATACATGAATCTTTGTAAGTCACTTCTTTTAATACTGTAAATGAGTTTCCAAATAGCGGTGTGTAATATTGCAGTTTCCCCTGGCAAAAGTATTTTTATTTTCTTGATGCAGTGATGAATTATCTGGATCGTTGCCTTACAAATATTAAATAGAGAACAGAAGAGAGTAAGCAGGTCCTTATAGTAGAATTATTACTTTGTAGGCCAAAAGTATTATTTCTTAGGCCCCATTAAGACATCAGTAGGGGCACAGCAGCTCAGGAATCAAATCCTGACAGTGCAATAAAGCAAACAGATGCGTGGGTTTTTTTTCCTTCTCTCTTCTTAAAGCAAGAATGCTGTAAGATATCAAATATTGCAGCAATTCCCTAGATCAGTCCTGCCTGGAGAAAGGGGAGAAGCTGTGCAGCATGAGTCATTCTTAGCCAATCCCTCTTCATAACATCTTCTCCCCTTTGTGCCCCACCGGAACTGTCTATTATTTCAGACCTGTTCTCTCAGACACAACAGCACCAAGATTCCTTGCCTGCAAAGTTGGAGGATGAGCATTAAGAATCCTCCCATAGGAAACTGGTCATACATTTCCAGAAGACTTCATACCCTGCACACTGATAAGGCCATGAATTCGAATTTTCTAAGCAGAGGAAAGGATTTTCTAACCAAAAATCACACAACAAAGTCTTTGCTCTGCTGATGTCATGGGTAAAAATCATTGGTTGAAACAGAGACAATTTCCCTCCTTGTCCCACTGTCACAGAAAATCCAGAATGAACACACCATCAACCACCTTTAATTCCTCTCTACCCGTAACAGAGTGATTTTCATGCAACCAGCATAGACAAGCAGGTAAAAAGGCACACTGATCCTGCAGAGGTTCAATTTTAATGCAGTTTCAACCAGAGCAAAGAAAACTCTGGCTGCATATGCTTATATATTTTTCATAAGGACTATATTTCATCATGAAATTTTTGACTAGAATGTAAGAGACTACACTCATTCACTCTAGTGAATTATAAATGCTTTTTTGGGGGGTGCGTGTGTGATTCAGTGCACCAATGTCCCAGTATCAGCAAGGGAATAGAAAAAAGTAGTGACATCTTGCAGATTCATTTCAAAATTATCTAGGAAGTCTCTCTGCTTTTCCTCTTATTTATTTGCAAAGAAAAACAATTAATCATAATGTTCTACTGATTTAATTGCTGTTCTTTTATTTAGTTTCTAGAGATGTTTTTACTTTGCATGTGGTTTACATAACTTTTTATTAAACAGGGATGGATAAATGGTGACTTTCAGAGTTATGCTTGTCCAAATTGCCACTTTTTCCTGAAATAAAATGTATGTAATAGAATAGAGAGTGTACAATTAGATACCAGGTAAGAATATCTGGTTTAGTGATTGGTTTTCTGGGGTTTGGTACATTTTTTTCATTTCCCCATTTTTTTTGGTGTTTGGTTTTTTTCCCTAAATATATAGAAAAAAGGCTTGGAAATGTTAATTACAGAGCTTAACATTGTGTGTCACAGTTAGGAAACAGTTTTCCTATCCACCATTACTTCCAGCTGGAAAAGAAAGACTATCAGATATTACATGATGTAGGAAAATACAGTGTTATTCCACATCTTACTGGCGTGCTTTGTCTGTCAAATGTGTTCAAATAAATTTTCGACTCAAAATAAAAATCCAAAGATCATTTGAAAGAACCATATCTAGAGCTTGTGAACACAGTAGTGTTCAAAGATTGAATGTATTGCTCTCCCTAAAGCCTAAGAGAGTGTGGTAGATTGTTTTTCTGTTCTAATTTTAAGGTGTTCCTTTTTGTGGGTTTTTAGTGGTTTGTTCCATGTACCCCGTTCATTTTCCCAATGGTTTTGCCTTGAAGTTATTTCCTACTATTTTCCTACCAAATCCTATGCCAGTCCCCATGTCAATCTCCCTTGCACCTCCCTGATTTCCTGACCCTTCTCTGCCAATCCTGGAAGTACTGCACTCTTCCCTTTTTCATCAAATGTAATCCCACCCCTTTCTCTAGAACCTTCCTTGTCTATCACCCTTCCTTCGAAGTTCCATTGGTGTGCCAAGCCTGATCCCCTCCCAATGTTACTCTCTATTGGTTACCTAGAATTTGATCCTGCCTATGTTCCTCCCCTGCTGTTCTGCTATTGATTAAGCTTTGTATCCTCCCCTAGCACCTTCCCCTGTTTTTAAGTCGCTGTTATCCTGCTGGAAGATTGTTGTTTGTTCATGGGTACTTTTAGTGGTTAGTCTCTCTTGAGAACTTACACAAGTCGCTCCTTTTGTCTCCTTTGTTTTGGCTTCCTGGACTTGGGATTCCTATCAGCAGTCGCACAGAGCAGCTTTGGTGTCTCTGGGAATTAGGCAGCCCTGGGCTACTGCCACCCAGACCAACCTGGGGGGCGGAGAGGGGGCAGCCGCTCTTGGCTCAGGCCAGGAGGTGAGGGCTGCTGGAGGACACCACCAAGTCACTCTTTGTGTCAAGAGAGAGCTCTTGTGCTGCTCAGTTCACGTTCTCCATAACGTGCTGTTAGAGGCTGTGCCAGACTCTACGCAATGGCATTGTACCGCTGATAAGAAAAGACATCTTCTGTCGCTGATGTAAGATCAGGATACAAAGCACAGATGTGCCAGTGCAGCACTGGATTTAGAGCCAAAGTGCAAGCAACAAGACAGTAAAATAAGGCCACAAAATGTGGAACATTGTCTGTGTGGCTTCTGGCTAAAGTCACTGGGTTTTAGCAGAAATTAAGGGTGAGTAATGCAAGGAAAGCCCTATGGAGGTTCTACTGGCATTCCTTGCACCAGGGGCGTGGTGGTGGATGAGTGAAGCCCCTGATCCAGGAAAGGATAAGTGGTGCTCAGGCACACAGGACCCCTCTGCATGAAAAAAGCTTCACTGTTTAAGTGAGCTGGATTTAAGAGCACTTCATTTTGCAGGGGCAGCTGTAACTGGTCTTGGGCTTTGATCCAGGATGCCGATTTTGTGTCAAATTCTTGGTGAATGAGCAGTGTTTTAAGGAGTCTGTACTCCCTTGAGGCAGCGTTTTGCCAAGAAGGAAAGGAATAAACAAGTTTTCATTCGAGTTAGGGAGGGCACCTTAATAATCTCCTTCCCAGTTTACCACGTACCTATATAAAGGACTGAGGGTGACTTGCAGGAGAGTGGCTCAGAGCAATGAATGGCTCAGAAGGATCTCAGCTGGGAGGCAGGGCAAGAAGGTGTGGCATGAAGGAGGGGGAGGAAGAGGGCATTTTATGTGTAGTTGGTTATTATTGATTATGTTTCAATTAATGAAAGGAAACTCTAGACAGATTATAAAATTCGCAGACAATGTGCCCAGACCTGGTTAGGGACAATAAGCTTCTCAAAACAATATTGAATAATTATTTCTTGACATTTTCTCCCCTTCTTAAATGTCAACTTAATTTTTTTCAGGCTTTTACTTATTATTGTGGCAGATCCTATCCATCATGTTATGCTTATTCTTATTTTGTCAGCAATTCAAGTCAGAGATATAACTCAAAGTAATCACATTAAATGGTCAAAGCAAGGTAGATTCTATAATATCTTTGCTCAAAGTTTTTTTAAAAGAACCCCTTTTATACTTAATTTTGTTTCATTGCAGTATTTTTTGAGGGACACAACTATTTACCTGATGAGCTTGTGTCTTATTGTTATAATCATTTCGAGAGTGATTTTCATATTTGACATTAAGTACACAAATCATCCATGAAAAGTAAATTTCGGTAAGACATTGTTTATTTATTATTTGTGTGAATCTCAATTATTTATGATTTTTTTTTCATATAATATTTGTGTGTGTTAATCACTCTTAATCACAAGGTTTTACTCCTGACAACAGCTAATGCTTTTGCATACCTCTTTCTTATGCAGACTGTGCACTCTTCTCATGAGACTCCTGTATGATGTGATTTCAAGTCACAGTACATGTCCTTTACCAAATATTCACTTGTTTGCTTTGTTGGATTAAATAGATTAAATAGGAAAGTCAGTAACTAGATTTTCTAATGCTGACTTTCTCACTTGAATGCACTGGGAGCAAGGGAGAGTCATTACAGTCATGGATATCCTGCTCCTTCTATTTCTAAACCAGGTCTGTGCAGAAGATGACTGAGCACTGCAATCTCATTTTAACGTGGCAAGTAAAATGTGTGGAGCACTGCATTTTCTTGAAATGCTGGCAAAATTAAAGTGAAAAGTGTTGTGGAGCTGTTTACTCACCTCTGACACTCCACCTTACAGGTACTTTTCTGGTTTCATAGCAGCCTAAGGGAAGTGCTTAAACCTGTGTGCAGGGAAATAGAAAAACACAGTTAGCCTTCAGAGGCTGGAGAAAGTCCAGGAGATGTTTGAGAGTCTGTTAGACCACTTTTTTGACATATTTAAGCAAAAAGAATCCTTGACTATCAACGACAACAAAAAATAGGTCTTTCTCCATACAGAATCTGAAGCAGAATAAAAGAAAAAATTACTGTCATACTAAACCAATGCAATGCCACATATTTAATCATGGGCTGCTAACATACCGCCTTATGTAAATTATATATAGAACAATGAATGTGCAAGAGATTTATATAGACTAAGAATAGCACTCAGACACCCTAGATTTGCCTTGTAAAATCCAGCACTTTGCAATATAAAATTAAATGTGAGAATAAATAGTTCAGACACATAAATCAAAACCTCAACAGAACAGGCAATTCTTACTCAGTCCAGCTTGCTACAGCAATTTCTTTATCCCCAGCAAGACAGTGTCTTGTAAGCTACAGTTGTCTTAGTCCTCAGCCAGCTCCTCTATGGGATAGGGAAAATGCAGGGAAAAGAGATCAGCTGCTGTCAGCAGAAATGCAGGAACATTGATCTAAGTACTGTTGGTATAATTTAGATGGGTCAGGGATGCTGCTTTTGAAATCTGGAAAATCAAAAAAAAAAAAAAATGGGAAAGGGAATTTTCTGTTCCTGTGTAGTTACGTTTGGCTTCACTTGCAATGATACTTATGTTTGGGTTAGGGTATTAATCATAAACATCTACTGGATGCAGTGCTCTTATCTCTTACAATGTTTAGGGACTTTGGAAGAAAACTGTGAATGGACCACAAAACTAAAATATGTTTGTATGTTTTGAAATATACAGCTTATGGAGAGAAGCATTCTCAAAATGCATCTGGATTTCTCCATGCAGCTCTTTATGACAGATAAATTATGAACATTTAGCATGCCAGAACCTTTCAAATGCATTTCCTGTTCAGATTTTTTTTTTTTTTATTTCTTCAGTGAAAGATTCTTGTCTATCAAAAAGTTCATTATCATAAAGTGATCTGTGAATAAGAGTAGTTTCTAGGTTGTTTTTTTTTTGTTTTTTTTTTTTTTTGCTAGTCAAGTAAAGAACTGACGTTCAGCTCTGCAAAGCAAATGATACTTTTCTTGCATCCTGGCTGGATACTCAATAAGTAAGATTATATATATAGTAATTTTATTTTTTTTCTGGTAGTTGATAGAATTCAAACTTCCACACTGACAGCTCATCTCTAACAAGTCCCCATGTAGAGATGGCTCAAAGGTTTAGATGTTCATAGCAAGAAACTTAATGAATAACAAGCATATGAACTTGTGGCACCAAGTGGACATCCATTCCCCTTCTGCATTGCCCAGCATCATTAATTGCTACCTACTAGTAACTGCACATTTAGAAAACAGTAAATTTTATCTTAATGGTGTTTGTGCTACTAAAGCAGAAACCAAGCATGCTTAGATTTACAATATCACAGACTTGGTTTATTCTGTGCTTTCGCAATTCATCTGGTTTGTGGAATAGCTCTTCCTCTGAGTTGATGAAAGCCGAGGGCAGCCCTTTTTCCTTCCTTTTGCTACTATGAGGTCACTTTTGTACCAAGAAGCCTTCTTCCCAAGATGTCATAATTGCTTTAACCAGTTTCTTTTTACGACATGGCATTTCCCCTCCGCAAATGCGTCGCTTCAGTGAATTCACAAACCATTTCTGTCTGGTTCAAATCCACGAGCCTACACTTAGGATAAGATAATGAATGCACATTCATCAAGCAGAACCACAGTGGAAATGCTGTGGGCAAGTGTACAGTACAATAAATTTTGTTAAATGAGGATGATGCATTTTTAGAGGCACATCACTTCTCAGAGGTGTTTGTCCACTCATCTGGCTCCAGTACTCAACACAGAAAGAGGTTTTGGTCACTTTTGTGTTCAGGGAGATAAAAGTACAGCAGCAAGTGTAAATAAAGGGAGGATTAATGAATATATATAGATATATTGGCATAGCTTTTAATTAGTTGCTGTTGGGAAAGGGTATAGCAACATACAAAACTGATTCGAGCTGTTTCATATGTTATCATAAAAATTTGATCAGTTAGCCATATAATGCCAGGCTGAAATACAGATGGTTAAAAAAACAGCACAGAACATTAGTTTTATACATGTAGTAAAGAGACATATCTGCAAGTTTTAATGTCTTAATCCACATAAGTCAGAAGGCTTTAGTTCCCTGTTAATAAAAAACAGGAGAAAAAAAGAACTCACTCCTTAGACCAGTGGATGGAAAGTGCTTTAAATACAAAAGTTTACATATTATTATCACTAACATTGACCAGCAGTGAGATCCCCCAGCAGCTTTATTAAATATCCTGTGCTTCATATATAGGGTAGATTGAGATTGGCTTTAAGAAAAGGAATTTTTACAATGAGGATAGTGAGACACTTGTACAGGCTGTCCAGAGAAGTGGTGGATTCCCCAGCATTGGAAATGTTCAAGTCAGGTTGGATGGGGCTTTGAGCAACCTGGTCTAGGGAAAGATGCCCTAGCCCATGTTTGAGAAACTGGGTCAGATCTTCTTTAATAATCCCTTCAGACAAAACCATTTGATGATTCTGTGTGGTTATTACCTTAAACAAACATCAAGGTTTTACAAGGATTAGGTGGGGGAAAGGAATTGTCTCATGCAGGCTTTGAGGATCAACTTGGGCTCTAGTTTGATCACTCACTATACTGTCAGATATGCAGACTCAGGATCTGGGCAGAACAACTTTAAAAAGGGATGTTGAGATCAAAGAAAGACTGAAGGTCCACCATTTATCTTTCTGAGAACTTAAAAGACAGCTCCAAAAATGTGTCTTACTCAGTAGATGTGCAAGATACTTAGCATCTCCAGGATCTGGAAAAAACAAATCCCTTGACATTTCTGAACCTCTTGGCACAGCTTTTATCCATGGGTTCTATTCCAAAAAGCTATTAAGGCTTCCATAACACATGAGTTTTACAATCCAAGATAAATGATGGACATTTGCCATGCAATTTATAAAGCATAAGATTTGCTCTATGATCTACCATGCCTAGAGAAGTTTGAGGCCAAGATCTCTCAGGAAGTCAGTGCTCCGCTTTTGCTCTCGGTGAAGATTTGTCCTGGAGCAGGAGTGTCAGCAAATTGCAGGCACTATGATATATTGTCTGACAGAGGAGAATTCATTTGGGAGCAAACAATAAACTGAGTTCAAAACTTCATTGTGCTGCACAAATCAGATCTGTTATGTAAGGCTATCTCTCTTAAGGGGAACAAGCCTGAACCAGCTGCTAAACTGATTAGTTTAGACAGAAGATCTACTTGTTTTTTTTTTTCTTTTATTTTAAATCTTACTGTTGCTAATGAAGGAGTGAGAACAGGTTTTTGTATTTATAATGTAGAAACAATGTTAAATCTACAAATTGAGAGAGTATAGAGCAATTTTATGTACAACTTTAAATTTTATGTCATAGAATTTATCTGCTGCTATTTTAATTTTTTTAAATGTTTTTCCTTCTGTGTCAATCTGTATTTTTTTTTTCAGGTTTCTCTTAACGTTTCCTGCCATACAGCTCTCTGACTCAACACTCTAGAGAAATATGAAAGGATCCTTCAGGCAGCTTGGGCAAATTAATAATCTTCTTCAAGGGTCACAGGGTCATCTAATGCCAGAGTCACACATGTCTGTACATACATAAAACACAGAATATTGAAAGTATTAAAAAAATGCTCCAGTAATATCAAGAGCATATTTTAATTGTTCACTTCAGTAAACTTCCCATAGCTCAACCACACCCAAGAGGTCTTTGATAAATTTAGATCAGCATATATTAATTGGTAACATTTTTTTCTGTAAGAATGAAATGGTACCCTCTTACAGAAGAAGCTCAAAGTGCAAAGCAGATTTGCCTTTCCTTCCCTAAAAATCTACAGATGTCTCTAAGCCAAGCTGTTCAACTCAGCTTATGGTTGAAAACCATATTCTACAAAGTTGACAAATACCAACGTGTTCTCACCTGAATTCCCAAGAGTATCTCATCAGTTATTCTTGCTTTTAGTCAGCCACAATACTTCACTTAGGAGTAAAACTCCCTTTTTTTCCTCTTATAATCAGACCCCGAAGATTCTTCAGAGTGAGAATGACACCTGTAACTTCGGGGATGTGAGTTATGAATCTTACTTTATTCTGTTCAGTGTTCCTAAATCTAAGCAGTTGAGGAGTCAGAGATTTGACCTGAAAGAAAATGGGATGACAAGTATGCTAAGTGTATATTGAAGGCAGAGATTGTAAGTGCGAGCACACAGGAGCAAATGCTACAGATGAATTAAAAAACCCACATGACAGATAAGAGCATATGACATTAATAACACAGTGCCATTCTTTCCATACCATTTCCTTCCACTTTCCTGTATAACAAAAGCCAGTTCATGTATAGAGAGTGTCATACAAGCACACTCATCATGAAGACCTTCAAACTCTATTTTCTACTGCTTTCTGCCATGAGGAAACAGAGCTGCATAACTTGAGGTCAAAATGATGAACATCTTTTCCAGAGGGGAAAAGCTCTGGATAATTGTTTCTATTTTGAAGCAACCACAGCATAAATGCAACTTTTATAATTACACAAAATTGTAAGTAATCTTGAATTTCCAGACTAGTGACCTTGAATAATTAAAATTATTACTCATGTTAGATCAGATAACAGCCATTCTTAATGCAGCCAAGAGCATACAACAAGATACAACATGCACCTTTTTAGATCAGCAAATCATTTCCACACCACTGTGTAAAAAGCTTTCTCTGCTTACTTGATGCATATTGAGTCATTTTTCAGGTCAATTGTTCCTAACTTGCATTAATCAAAAGGAGAGAATATAATCAGCTACCAAGAACATATTCAGAACTAACAGTCAGGCTATAATTTTTCTGGATAATTTTTTTCTGGATTTGGGGAATAATTTCTCCATTTCAAATATGAAGAAAAAAATAAGAAAACTATGAACCAACAGAAGCTGGGCTAGATCAGGGGGGAAAGGACGTCTTGGTTCTAAAAGCAACTGTGCTCTTTACCAAGTGTTTCTGGAATTGCAGAGGACAGCAGAACTAAATATCTATTCACCTACCTGGCCATTCTGCAATTGCTTGAGACCCTTTGCTGTAATAGCCAGCACAGAGCTTTTAGGAGCACTTTTTTTTGGCAAGGCAGGTTATGACATTAACAGAAATGAAAGAAAACACTGATAATTACAGATCTGGCTATGTTCTGCAATGCATCATTCCTTGGTAGGACATTTAATGGTCAGCAAACATGAAGTGCCTGTGAAAACTGTAATTCCTCATTCTTTCAAGAATTGACTGAGCTAACCACAGCTCAGCCTCAGCAGAGAAAATTCCAACTTTCTTATGGCCACCTCCTGCTTTCATCACATGGTGCCAGTGATTTTGATAAAAAAAAAAATTGACTCCAGAGATATACAATCGTTCATTACAAAAGTATGCAGTCTTGACTCTGTATTTATTCCTATTCATAACATTAGTGACTTCTTTTCATGAAGAATGAACTAATTAATTGATTAATGAAACTTTTGCTCCAGTTTCTTCATTTGTGCACCACTTTCTGGAGATGTGGGCTTAGACAGCTGTTGCTAATTACAGTGTGATTAGTTAACTCAGACACTGCATTCAACTCCCCAAAGAAGAAAGGTTACGAAAGGCCAGTTACTCTTAGCCTTCCAAAAGGAAATCTCACGTGCTACCCTTGCTCTAGCCAGTCCTGACACAAGCAGACAAGCAAAACATGTTGCATCTTTATAGCATCTTGTGATCTAGGTGATTAATGGGATTCATAGGTCTTGTTTAATTCCATTTTATCCCTGTTAATTTGTGTATTTGGCATATTTGAGTGGGGAAAGCAATGCTCTCGAGCTATTCACATGCATTTATAAAGTCAAAAATAAGCTCAGTTTGTTCACAGTAATGTTCAGATATTTCTTGCTTTAACTTTCCAGCCAGGAATTTTCATAACATGGGAACTGCAGGAAGTTCCTACTAGTATTGGATATGTTTATCTGGGAATAAGGTAGAGGATACCACTTGCTGTAATCAGTGCTTCAGTATTGATTTCAGTCAGATACTATTTGATTAAAGTTATTTATGCTTAAATGATTTGTCTTCAAAATTGTGCTGAATAAAAAAGCTTAGTATATGTAATTTAGATGGCAAAACAGACAAAATAATGCTACTGCATTCATGAAAATTTTAAAAATATATTCACTTAAATCATTTAGCAGTAGGAGAAAGCAATTATGAGTGACACAAAATCCCAGAAATAATAACTTTTGTAATACCAAACATGTCTTATTATATTAACAGTAATAATGAAATTAGGCTTCTAATCAATGTTTTTGGAGAAGCCTTTGTCAAGGAAAACCCTTTATAATATGCATATAATGCTGTATGTGCGTGTCAGTGCCCTCTGCTGGATAGAGACAGATCCAGACTGGTGTTTATGATCAGGTCTTCACCCAACAGCTGTTGGTAAGCAGCTTTAAACTGTTCTTACTCAGTACAGAAGGTGAGGGAAATCATACTCGTGAGGCATATGGTGGAAAAAATCGTTTTGGACCTAACATTCCTAGATTTTGACCCCAAGGTCCATTGGAAGATGTTGAGAAAAGCATCTGTGATCTTTTTATCTTTCATTATCTGCAATTTTTTAATTCATCTCCTTCTTTGTCCATGAACAAGTGTAACCATTGCCCAAAATGTTTCATTGTGCAGTATTTCAGTGCGGAATTGTGTTTTCCTTTTTTCCTCAGCTCTAGCCTTCTATTTTAACACTATATATAACAGGAGGCCCCCAAGTGGCCTTCAGAAATGTTTATCAGCTGTTTTACAGAACATGCTTTACTGCTGCTGAACTAATTTTTACAGAAATGACATAAATGCTGTCCCTACTTCACCTGCTCTAGGACAAACAGCATTCTCTCTTTTCAAGTTCTAAACCAGTTCTATATTAATTTAAAAATTACGGCCTGGTCTCAGCTTCATTCCAGATGAGATGCTGCCTTCAGGGTCATTCATAGAGGCCACCTGTGAAAAATGTTTCACTCTTTTACTCTCAGAATGTTGGACTGGGGAAACCAAATGGGCTATCAAGGAAGAAAGGCATTAAGTAGCCACATTCTTGAGGTAAGATGTTGATTTGGAGTTCCTATAAATCTCTTTTTCCTTCTGAATACTAAATTATTCCTCTTTATTCTTAAAGGAAATGTTCTTAGTTCTGGGCACCCTGTCCACTTTCATAGCAGTACTCAGTTGTTCTACTTTGCATGGATACAAATAACCATTTATCAGTAACCAGCCATGGCACAGCCATGGCAGCATCTTCCTCATCTTCCTCAGAGCTCAAAAATTAATCAAAAGCCAGGAGCTGCTGCCTTGCCAGAGTTTTGCTGCATTCCTAGGGGCAGCAGTTCACAGTTTCACGTGTGTCCTCTGTCCCACTCAGCATTGCTCCATTTCACTCAGTGCTGTTTCCTCATGGAGAGGTGCTTGGTCTGTCAGGCTGCTGTCCTGAGGCTGCCCAAGAGCTGCTCCCTGCATTTCTCTGCAGAAACTGATCCCCTGCCTGCACCACAGGCATTTATTCAGGCAATGCCTTTTTGCCTTCAGTAACCACACGTTAAAAACGGAAGGATGAATTGAGCTGATCGTGCCCTTTTGAGGTGTCTATAATCAGATGCTAACTAATGATATCAAGCTTTGGACTCACTACTTAATTATAATTCCAAAAGCAATATTGTAAAAAACTGCCTTTTCTTGTTTCGTTTTGTTTTTGGGGGTTTTTTTTCAATATTTTTTATTCTCATCTACTTTTTAGCCATAATAGTTAGAAATACCATAGTTAATTTTGGGGGATAGCAACGTGCATCTCAGTTG
>JAYDZK010000169.1:10905855-10925571 GCA_034509185.1 Euphonia xanthogaster
CACACTGCAGCAGCTCAGCATCACAATTTTGTGTAGCACAGTGACACATATTCTGTAAATGACCACACAGAGCTTTCTGTCTGTTAACAGCTATTCTAAAATGAAAGGGATCGGAAGTGACAGCAAATGATCAGAGATCACTGAGAAGTCTGTGCTGGTCTTTCCCTGATTTCCAGCACATCCTCAAAAGTAGGGATGTCAAGGTTCTGGAAAAAACTGGGAAATATCCTTATCCTTTGGGAGATATCCTGGGAGGAGTGTGCCAGTGTAAGAATGTGTGGGTACTAGACTGAAATTATGTCAAATGTAGCCAATTTCCTTTGTATGGCATTCTGTTTCCAGATTGGTCATTACTTGCAGAATTAATACTTAAATATTCAGTGGCAGGATAATCTGGAAACAGCTCAAGTGCAACAACAAACTGAAGCTCCTGTAATCTATATGCAGGACCCCAGTGAACAGTGAGTAATCGCCTCTAAAGTAAATATCTATTAATAACACAAGAAAAGTTTGCAGTTTCTCTTGAAATTACAACTTATTTTCTATGTTTTATGAAAAGTTAATGAAAATGAAAAGTTTGAGGTTATTTGTAAATAATCTATAAGCACTGCTTTTATTGACCAGTATGTTAATAAAATCTGATTTATTAGTTTTAAATTTGAAACATGCCAACACCTTAATATTTCAATTAATTAATGTAAATTTCTTAGAAATATAGTGTTATTAGAAATACAGTGTTATTAGAAACGTAACTGTTTTCTGCAACTTTATCAAATTAAAAACAATGTTCCAGTTTATTTCTTTATATACATACCAATAAAAAGCATCCAAAAAAGAAATAAGAGATACATACACTCTGGAAAATAAACAGAGTAATCTTCTTCTTTAGTACTGTGAGCATATTATTTTTATTAGTCATCTATTGAATGCAAGTGAAGGATCTTCATGAATATGCAGAAGAAACATAATATCCATGAATGGGCCTCAAACAATAGTTTTAACATTGGGGTTGAGAGTTTTAGTCCTAAATTAGCTGTAAACATTTTTGAAATTTCTAGTTTATTAGTAAATATACTTGTAAGCTTCAGAACTTTCATGAGTTTTGGTTTTTTTACCCACCAGTGCTTATTTGATGACTTTGTGTCATTCATTCTCTTAACTTCCCAGATAAAGGTGTTCAGTATTCTCCTTCAGAAGCAGATCTGGCAGCATGACACACAACAGGTGAGAGATTTCTTGAGCAAGCAATTCAGTCCAGCACAGGTTTGTTTGTATCCTGTATGTGAGCCTTTCACAAAAAAAAAAAAAAAAACAGAAGCTGAACATCAGCATGAACTGCCTTCCTAATGTGATTAGGCTCAGAAATGAACTGAATCAGAAATGAACAATTTATGACCACAACTCTGTTTGCCATTTGTTCCCAGTGAAAATGATCTCTGAGCAAATGGCCCAGATAAAGGCCCTGGATCTCCTAAATCCCCCCCAAATCATCAGTGATGTAAAGACTAAAGAGCACACATGGGGTCAGCACACTGCATTTCTGAGTCCAGATTCTAAGCCTTGTCCACTGGGCTATTGCTTGTCCTCCTGATTTCAAGGCTGCATTTTTTTTCAGATGAGATCCTCGACAACAGTGACAAAATGTGGTGAGAACCTGAGAGGTGATCAGCAGAGCTCATGACACCATTGTCACCTCATCCCACCGTGCTCACAGCTGTCCCTGTCATACAGGGGCACTGGCCCTGGCTCTGTCCTGATCAGAGAGCCCAATGACATTCTGGTGAGCCCAATGAAATCCTGGCGTTCCCTGCAAAAGCCCACAGCACACAGCTCCTCTCTCCAGAGCTTCTGGAGCTGCCTGTCTCATACACTTCACAGGCACTACATTGAATTAAAAGTATTTAAAAACAAAAAACAAATCCTGCATTAATTTTGTTCATATATCAGTATTACTACAATTTCCTATAACCATAAATAAAACATTTTAATTATATAATCTTATACCCCATGACTACAGAAATAACTGGAAGCCAAGGAATACACTTTATATCATCTGAAAATGAATTCATTACTATCAACTAAAGGCTTGGTAAAATTTAAAGTGGGTGGAATCTGCACCTGCTGTGCAAAAGTCTGCATTGTGTTAATGAGTCAACATGCACCCATCATTCATTAGTGGTCTCTTTCTTAACCACAAGAGATGTGTTTGTAGCATATGTTTTTGTGGAAATTTCCTAGACATTTTGCAGAAGGAGAATATTAGTGGTACACTGCAATTGTATCTAAAGTATCACCCAGAATTGAAAGCTAATATGGCTAGGCATTGTGTAATCATGCAAGACAGCCAAACATATGAATTAATGGCATTTGGTCCAGTGTGACTGTGTGAATAGGTCCAAACTAGAAAAAGAGAACTGTGTTATATCTTTAAATATGTTTACCCAGGAAGAAAAATATTTCTTCTTTTCTTTTTTCAAAGAAAAATTACATATATGCAGCAGTATCTCAGTGAAGTCCTTTGGAATAAGGAAATGCTGCGCTGCACATGTGCTACAGGCCCATGAACAAAGAGTCCAGTGGCAGCTTCCAAAGAAAGGTGGTCTTGTGCTAATGCTGTGTGGCATGGTGCATTCAGATGATGCAGGCAAAACTGCAGCTACTGCTCACACTCATCCATCAGGATCATCCTCACAGCAGGAAAGATTTCTACTCTACAGCCCACTTAAAGGAAAGGTGAGTGAGGGAATGTAAAAGCAGGGCTGCCACTCTTTGCAGTATCCAAACACACCCTTGCCAGAAAGTCCTTCCATGGAAACCATCTCAGTATGATAATTCCTGGAGCACTGCTGTCACAAGTGTTTCTCTTTCTGGTAAATTATACTCAGCAGTAAAAGCTAGGGGAAGATCTGCAGGCAAAAGTCAGGATCTGCTGTGGACGTACACAAAATGCTTATGTACATAATAGTCATACAAAGTGTATGGAAAAGTGGTTTCTTTCTCTCTTCTTCAGATGTCTCAAGCTGAGAGTCTCTTAATGTTGTTTTTAAATCTTTAAGATGTTCCAGCATTCAGCTGAATCCAATATTGGGATTATATTGGTATTTTATACATTTGACTCTCAGATTCTGGAAGCAGTGTCAAAGAGCCCATTCTTTTTCCTGTCACAGGTCTGAAGATTTTACATCTTCTTTCTCTACTAAACACTTTATATATTGTACATACTTCAATTTGACAAAATAACTGCAAAGCAAATCATGAACAAATACATTAAAAGTTGGCAAAATTATTTGTTAATAAATGTAAGCATTTGTTTTGGAGCAAAAATAGAATGATTTTTTTAAAATTTCTAATCAGCAAACTTTAGTGATCTTAAAAGTCATGAAAATTTGCAAAAAGTAAGACAGGCTGTCAGGCATGCAGACTTTAATCTTGACCTTGTGTCAGGATCCTAACTTGCAGTCCAAATACATAAAGAACACACAAAGACTACAAAATCTTGCAGTTCTTCATATTAATGATGATTTTTTATTATAGGATTAGATATTCCTCCTTTTCATTATAGAATTTACAACACAAGCAAAATAAATCACCCAATATCTTACTGAAAAATAAAAGGACAAAACCCATTACATTTTTGAAGTGCTGACACTTGTGGATATTTTTTTATTTACAACAAAGTCATGTGTCTTGTTCAAGGTGCTCATCCTGGTTTCTTTCCCCTTACCAATGCAGAGAGGCATCTGCTGAAGAATTGTTTCATCACATTATTTTTATTAAAGGTGAGACAAATACCACCTTTAATTTCACAGTCCTTTTCCAATTACAGTTATAGATACTTTTTTTCCCCCTCAGATGATTCCTTATTTCTGCAAGGAGTAGTACAATTGCTTTGCATACAAGTAGTGTTTCCCCCAAGCTTCCACAACAGCAGGTTTGACACTGTAGTCTAATTAACCTCCATATTTAATTTAACAAAGAAAAAATATTTCTAGATTGACTGATCTTTTGCTCTTCTAAGAGGAACACTTGCAAGGGGAAATAACACTAAACCAAACCTCCACACACCACGACTTCCTTTGACTGCATAGGAATTCTGCATCTAGACACAGTAGGGATACTAACTGCAGTAAGGATAACTATGGTGTCCAGATCTACTCACACTTTGCTCTGGTAGTAGACAAGTATATTATAAACAATTAACAGCCAGTTCCCCTCTACTTTGCTGACACTGACTTGTCTAGGAGCACTCTACAAACAGAGCTTTCTACCACCTTTAGTTGCTGAGTATCTTTTTTGATAGCTGAGCCTCCAATCTACAGACCAGAGCCCAGTTTGTCTTGTCATCATGAGAACTCACAGCAAACGTTGGCCTCCATTAATTTTAGTACATAAAAGCTCCCAACTCACTTTGTGGGAGCTGCTGGCTTCCCACAAAAGAGTGAAATAAAATCAACATTGCATTATTTCTGAGGGCTGTCCTGAAGGTTTCCTGAAGCCCTGTGGTTCTGGGAAGGATGGTGGTGCTGCTGCAGTGCCCCAGTGGTGTGCCTGCCATGGGGATAGAGGCCACTTGTTCAGGAAACTGAACTGTCTCGGGTTCATAGTGCTGTGGTGCTGCCAGCACAGCCAGGAAGAAATACAATTGATCCGGGCAGATTGTTACTGAATCACTTGGAAGCACTTGCCATAACTGATAAGGATGTACATTTTCCTTGCAGTTTTTAAGTAGAAAAAGTTTATGATTAATGTAAAATTGCCTGGTGTTCAGCTTTTGCTGCAGCATGTGCAATGCTCAGCTTGCTAAAATGAATGACCCCATGAAAAACCTTAGCATTTGGCAATTTTGGGGGTGTACTGAAGCATAATTAAAATGATTAAGAAATAGATTGAAGGAAAATAGTTAAATGGTCTAGGAGAGAACTCCAGCAGTGCCACAGGAAGCCTGCACAAGGTCTCAGTTATCATACTATTCTAGCCATTTCTGCAGCTCCCCAAAGCCAGGGACTAGAAACACATAAGAGCGCATATGGCAGGAATGGATGAACCAAAGATCTCAACTCAGCAACACACTTCATTTTAATGATGAAAGCATCTGTAAGGTGTTTATGGATCTGTTTAGTTCAGAAGGGCTCAGATAAGAGTGCAGTTATTTTGACCACCTCACCAAAACACAGAAGCAGTGCTGCTGTAAACCGCTACTCACAAATTCTCAAGTAATTCCCTACATTTAAAGTTGTTCCTAGTAAAACCTGTAATGGCTCTCTAAATAATGTTTGGTGAAGGAAAATATTGTCATTCAAGCAGAACTATAGACATCTGTGCTCATTTGTAATAAGCTACTTTTGTTTAATTTTATTTATAGATGTATTAGGAAAATTCCACCTAGTTGGAAAATGTAGAGAAATAATAGCCTGACACCAGAGTCAAACCTTTCTGCAGTATCATCAGCTGAGAATGCAAAGGTCATTCTCTTCTGGTATTGAGGCAGGTTCCTTATTGATTGTTTCTATGCTAGGAAAAAAAAATCATATTAAAATAAAAGGAGTTTCTTAGTCTCAAGCAGAAATGAAAAATAGCTCTTGGGGGGAACAAAAGAAAGGCAATCAAAATTAATGTATTGTGCCAAATGCAGGCAGTTTCAGCTTGTTTTGAAAGATCCATTCACATAATCATAAAAGAAGACTTTACAGCAGAGGTACTGTAATAATCAGTGTTTTGTCTAAAAATAGGTCATTAATGTGAGTATTAGATGAGATTAACTTTGCCACATATTGTTTTGTTCTGCTTTAGATTATTTTCTGCAAATGTGTGTTTAAAAAAAATAAAAATCAAACAATAAAAAGCTATTCTGAATGCACAGAAAATCATCAGAAGGAAGCCGGAATTCTCTGTCCCTGCATTTAGACAACACATGGTCTTTGTACCTGGAGTGTTCCTCTGCTTGTTAATTGATAAAGTGCATTGAAAGGGAATCTCTGTCAACAATAAGTGCATTATAATTTGCAGGATGTCAATACTCCTGGTAAAAAAAACCCTTCTTTCAAGAGTGTTCTCCTCCTGGAAATAGGAGTGCAGCACTATAAACTGTGCCATATGACTGGTTTTTCCCTACCCACAGTCCCCATTTTCAGCCTAATGGTGTGGAAAGAGCTTTTCTCTGTCCTTTACAGTCATAGGATGTAACCTTTATTCACACCTGTGCTTAAGGTTTAAATGATAAAATTACCCTTTTTTTGGCAAAGCTTAAAATGCCCTGCTTCTTATAGCTGAGATAAGCTGTTCCCTGGCTTGGACACATTTTCAAAGCAAACATGGCTTTGATAAATACTGCCACTTACAGTACAGGAGAATTTTACCTAAGCCCCATTTCACAATGAGCAAGGGATACCCAGTGTGTTTGAGTTCACCCCTATTCAGAGGACACCCACAAAGCCTATGAAGGGCTATCTATAATTCTGAAAACAGAGTGTAAGTGAGAATTTATATGCTCCACTGATAAAGGGCTGCCTGTCCAGCCAGAGATAAATTAAAAAAAAAAAAAAAAAAAGCAACACTTGCATTGAAATTTATATTTTCAAGAATGTACCAAAATCCAGCTCAGAATGGATACAGCAATATTTCCTCTTTATTTGCTTGGGTTTTAGTGAGTACCCAAACTGTGTGTAAAATGTTGTCAATTTAAGTTCACTTAAATCCTATTTTTGTCACAGGCTAAGATTTTTCAGTTATAATTAAACCTTGAAAATTAGTTCATTAACAACATCACATCATGAGGATTTCAAATGATAACTACAATGGATGTCCTGAATTTTAAATTGTCTGAAATTCAAATTGGCAGCTAGTGGGTTTTTCAAAATCTTAATTACCTCACCCAACTCTGTGTGAATTAGGTAGGGCTTTTCATTGTCGCCCATTTTTTGGTGTCACAGGTTAAACTGATGTATATTTACTCAGTCAAAATTGTTCTTATTTTTCCCCCAAAGTCTACACAAAGTTCTTGCTTCACAAGTTTACATCAATTTCATAATTTATAAAGTTAATATATATAAGCATGTCAGCACCTAGCATTCATACATTGCAGAAAGATACTTAATTGGAAAAACAGTCTTCTCCACTCCCCCAGATCTCCTAAATATATACATTTTTTCAATATTTTAATTACATTCACACACATTTTATGTTTTGTTGTCTGGGTTCTAGCAAAATGACAGCATATTAAAAGAAAAATTGAGCTGTACTACTCATTCCGAGACTTTAAAGTCTTGTTTTGGTTTTGGTTTTTTAAAATTTTTTTGCAGATATCATTTAATTAGTTGAAAACACCTAATAAGTTGGTGGCAATCAAGGACATATATGACTATTTCTCCAATGAATTCCAAAATATTTACACTCATATATTGATAAGTGTTGAAGTGCAGCCTTGCAGGTTGTCTTTTATTGACTTTCTAACCATGGCTTATTCATACTGCCCAACTTGTGCCATGGTTTCTTGTGTTCACAGTGAGATAACACAAAAACTATTTTTTCATCAAAGTATTAATGCTTGCAGCACTGCAAAGCCCCTTCCAGCAAGCTGATTGCAGGAAGGAGATTGCAATCTCTTCCACCAAGTATTGCAACCAAAACTTGTCACTGGGAACTGGGGGGAGGGGGATAAAAATAAGATGGAAGGAGCACTGCTCCTGGACAGCCAAAGTCAATAGTTTAAATAAATAAATTTTTAAAAATAAAATAATAATATAAAAGGAATATAAATATATGTCTATGTAAATAAAATAAACTCATTTTCTCCTTCTCACCCGTTAACAACCTACAAGTGTGTTCAAGTCTTAGAAGAGGAGGGACTGAGGAACTGAGTTACCTGTATTTATAAAGTACAACTCTCTTCTCCTTGTGAAAACCATTTAGTACCTTTTTTGAAGGGTGTTGATAATGTGTAGCGCAGTGCAAAAATGGAAGGGAGGCTTCTAGCACGTCATATCTCCACAGCAAAGGCACTGCTCAAATAGCCCTGTTCCTTAGCTTTAAATAATAATATAATAATCAATAATATGTAATTAAATCCAATAATATATTGAGCTTCATGAAGCATCTAGAAACTTTGGAGCTTGCTTTATTTACAATTTGACTTTATTCTGAATTCTCTGAAACAAAAGGTCTGTGGGCTTACAAACTCTTGTCTTCTTTCCTTTGAAGAAATTCTCAAGGCAGAGCAGAGCAGAAACCACACAGGTTCCACCAGTCTTGCATAGGTCCCATCATTAATTTGCCATAATCCAACCACCAGAATGAAACCTGCCACTTACTGTCACTGTCACTTTTTCTGGAAAAATCCCTTCACAGGATTCCTTCTCCTGGGAAGCTGAGAAGCCTCAGAGAAAAATAAAAATAATATTAACTCATTTGCTTCTCCTGTGTTTTGCTGCTTTGGAATGTGGTTTGGAGATTGTTTATCCAATGTGTGAATTGTTTAACTTAATGACCAATCACGGTCAGGCTGTGTCAGGACTCTGGAAGGAGTCAGGAGATTTTCATTAGTATCTTGTTGAGCCTTCTGTCTGTATCCTTTCTCTATTCTTTAGTACAGTTTAGTATAGCATTATTTTATATAATACAATATCATAAAATAATAAATTAGCCTTCTAAGATCATGCAGTCAGATTCATTCCTTCCTGCCACGCGGGACCCCAGAAAATACCCCACAACTTACCTACAAAAATATTTTTTTCTGACTGTGTTCTGACGATATTGTGCACATAATTTTAGAGGGCTGAGTTTTTGCTTATTGTACTTCAGCCTGATGTTTGTTCACATTATAAACACCTGATAAACTGTCTTCTGTGATACTTGTGGACATCACTACTGTAATTAAGCACTTATATCTGCCAAAGCTGGGTAACAAGCTGGAACGGTAGCTGAACAAATTAGTGTTCTAGTGTGTTTATCCTGCTGCATTCAAATGACTGCAGGTTTTTATCCCTGACAGCACCACCTGGGTTGGGAATCATAACAATTGTTTATATTGCAGCTTAGAATTTCTGAGCTTCAATGTGCCTGTTAAAGTGATTTCTCTTTTGGGAGGAGCAGGGAGGCTGCCCTCCCTCAGTGAGCTGACACAAACTCCTGCTATTGCAGGCTGTGCTGCCTTGGCATTTTGTTTGGAAGCTGTATGGGATTCAAGATGTTAGGATAAGCAAACAGAGTCAGGGAGAAATTATATATTCTTTTTTATGGGTTGTTCTTACCTCGTGAATCAAGATGTTACAATGCAATGAATCATTTCTGGTGTGCTGTCTGGACATTTAACACTATCAGACCTGCTCTCCACAATATGTATTGTTATTACACCTGGGAAAAAACTGTGAAAAGCTGACATTCCTTGTTCAATTACCTCTGACTGTGTGGTTTTCTTCACTGTAGAGAGCTCAATGAAAAATGAGCCTCTCTTCTATGGAAATGTCAGTTACTACTATGTACTATGTATTCTCTACAAGCTGATCTGTGTAGTCCTTTGAAGGTGTCTGTTTGTTTGTTTGTTTGTTTTAAGAAAGAGTGTAATTCTAAGGGAAAAAATGAAAGTCTCTGTTGTGAGCACGCTGATGCTAAGAAAGGCTGGCTGTGAAGTTGGCATCTGCTTCAGAACAAGGAGCAACAAAATGAAGGCTTGTATTTTTCATGCTCCAAGATTAAAGGACAGCAACTACAGCCTTTTATACCATCAGAAGGAAAGCCTGGCCAGGGAGCAGAGGAAGTTATTATAGGGACTTTGTTTTTTATCAGATGAGAAGCACCCCAGAAGATGCACTGAAGCTGCTCTCTGTCTCACCAAACCCCCTTTTTTTTTTTTTTCTTGTGTGTCTTCCACCTGCCCCTTGGCATGGTAACTGAGGAGTCATAATGCAGCAATAAGCCCAGATGTCTGGCTTCATTAAGAGGAGGTACCCATACTATATTAGATATGGCTATAAAATTGCATTCTGAAGCCCAGGTAAATCTACTGAACTTAATAATGTCATGAAATAATAATAACACAAATATGACTTCAGGGTTAAGCCTTGAACCCAGAGTAAGATATTAAATTTGAATATTTCCAAATGACTTCTTAGACAGACTCCTTTTGCACTCTGTAGTATCTTTTTTTTTTGCAGAGAGAAAGACTTAAGTATTGGTACACTGTTTCCAACATCAGCCCAGCTTTATAAGTTAGGTGTGGAAATTATAATGTGTTTCCTTATGGAAAGAATCCCTTTCTTTCAAATGAACAAATGCAAGAACTGTGTTTAAAATTTAATATTAATGTGCATTTTGGAGTTGAAATAGGCAAATTTCAAATAAATCAGGGGCATAGCAAACAAATTTTCTTTACTGACTAGACATTCAGGCTGCTGAGGCAAGAGACAGTCATTCCTGCTATTGCTGTAGCCATCTGTTGCCCTGTGTCTCAGAGCAGCAGCAATGATTCCTGACTAATGCACTTCGTGCAAAAGCACAGACTTTACAAGAAGTGACCTGTAATTATTTATGAGTAGTCTAGTGAAGAAATTAGTCAGTCAGTCTACTAATGTGGCAAAAGTATCACTAACAGCACTGGTCAGATCAAAAGCAAAGGCTGGGTGCACTTTTTTCTAACCCTTAAGGCTTAGGCCAGCATGGAATATCCATGCTCCAGTGAACTTAACATTGTACCATGATCTTGGAGGATACTTTCCAGACCTGTGGTTTAAAGGCTGTGTTGCATCAATAGTGAACTTTCTTTTTAGTGGGCAACACTGTTTTGAAGCATTTGATTTCCCAGTGCAAACTGATACACAGGCCCCTGCAGAGAGAGCAGTGCTGATGCAGAGAAGAGCAGTGAAAAGCATCCCTTTCCTTCCTGCAGCACAAGCAGCAGTCACTGCCCATATTTTGTGTTCGGCAACTTGGAACTAGTCCTGTTTGTACTTCCAGTGAAACAGTGTACCAGTGGACATATGGAGAAGAAAGGAAGGAAGGAGAACAAGGATATATCTGTATTGCTGTGAGGCTTCATATTTTCTGTTATTGAGTGTTCTTGTAGCCACAAGGATATTTGAGGAGATGGGCAACAAATGCAGGGTCAGCAATGAAGTGGGAGAGGAAAACAGGATAAAGTGAAAGGGAACATGATGCAGTGATCATGCAGTGATTTCAATGGCTGGTAAAAATCAAGCCAATATCTGCAGCTGCTGTGATAGCCTGTCACAGTATTTGTGGCATTACCCAATTAAGTGTTCACAAGTTATCAATGTAGCAGATCAATGGTAGTGCATTTTGCCTGTTCCTGAAACTGTTCATGTGTCAGGGTTTCTTGCATTAATTCTCTTACACTCTACCTCTTCCTACCTGTGGTAGCCAAGAACTGCCCAACCTGTTCCACAATGACTGCCAAAGTGCAGCAGCAAGAATTATATCTGCACCAATGTGCAGAACAACCTGGAATATAACATAAATGTCTTGAAGCTGAAATAGTGGTGCATCTTTACTCTTACCTGTTAGGAGTCTCCTTCAAGATTCTACTTGAAGGGAAAAGTCAGGGTTACCCTACAGGAGATGTTTTCCTGAGCAGTAGGTGCAGAAGGAGCGATCAGAAGCTATAGTTTCTTGAGGGGCAATAGCAGGTAGGAAAAGAAACACAGGAAAGTAAATTGGAAGGATGGAAACTGATTCCTTTCATAGGAGGTCTTCAGTATGGTACAGACATTCAGAGTTGATGGTGCTTGGAGAGAGTCTGGATCCCAACTGAGAGCATGGTACTGAAGAACAAAAGCTAACAGAATTCTTTTGATAATCTAAGTATACTCAAAATAACAAAATAATAATCTCATTTTTTTTATCCTTTTTTCCCCACCAGCAGTGTGCCATTAGGCAACAACTGGGCCTTTTCTAATTGCTGGGTTTAAGGAATAGCTTATTTTCTTCACAGCTTTGGCCAGCCTTCCAAAACTTCCAATTAATTCCGAATATAGCAGTCTCTGGTGTAGCATGAAAACTCAATAGTGGTTGGAGTGTATTAAGTTGCTGTATACAAGTCAAAGAGTCCACAGACAGCAATATCTTTCCAATGCAGTCAGGCAGGGTGAGAATTGAATCAGCAAACTGGAATCCAGGTGGTCCTTATCCTCCCATCTCTGACTCACTGAGCCATCATTTTTCCTACCAGCTGTTCCTGGAAGTTGGGACTTTTAGCAAAGTTTTGCCATTGCTGTCTAAAAGTGCTGCAAAGTTGTATGAAGCAAAAAAATCAGCAAAAAGCAGCACAGTCAGTAAGAGTTAAGCAGGACTCTACAGAAATCATACAGGCACAATACAGAATTGAACCAGTAACATTTGCCTGCTTGTTCTCAAAGGATACTGTAGAGGGCAAGGCTCTGTTGCATCCATTTGAACACTGGCATAAGATTCTTCACACAAGACGAGCTAAAACATGCTCATAAATTATTGGCTAGGATGGAAAATGAACTCCCCCAAACACCCCAGACTCTGACAACAGACCATCCAGAGAATTTTGACAGGGATCACAAGTAATACATTATCATCCAGACATTGCAAGGCGCGTATTTCTTTACAGCGTTTAATGCATCTTTCAGCATTTGTCACAATTTCTTGCAACTATGGCTTTTTTCTTTTTTTACTACTTCTCCTACAATTCATATGAGTAAATAATTGTTTTATCAGAGTATAAAAATGACAATGTTGCTTTTACTGTCAGGTACAGAAAAAAATATATAAAAAATAAAGCTTTTCCAATTCACTCATATTTTTCCCACTGTATTATCTCAATTCTTCTGCTTTTATGTTTTATAAAAATTGCAAAAAGAAATCAGCATACACTGCTAGCTTGTGTGGTGCTCTGTTGCTTTAGTGATGTCTGCTTCAGCAAGCAGACATTAAAGTCTTTCTGTCAAGAGATGATCCTTATGTTTAATTTCAAGTTGATCACAAGGCCAGTCGGGTTGCAGAGGTGTTTTAAACCTTTCCCTGTAAAAACTAGAGAAGAACAGCTTTTCCACAACTAATGGTCAAGCAAAAATATTATCCAAGAATGATATAAAATTCAGAGGATTAATTTACTTTTAGACATCATAAGCCCTGAAGGACTCACTTGCTAACTAGCTCATGGAAATAATTTATGCTAGAGGTCATGTGGTCTTTACATTAAAATGTCAAGAAAATAATTTCCTGGGAATCTCATTAGCACAAAGCAAAAGAATACACAATGTAAACACCCACATTTTCAGACTTCCAGTCCAGACTTTCATGATTTTTTCCTTATTTATTTAAATTGGATAGTTTTAATACATATAAAAATGTGTATTATTACTTAGTTTTACAAGGGATTTTATTACCATACTTGCAGACTATTAAATATAAAAAAAAAAGTAGATAATTCAAATGGCTGCTAATCTGCTAAATTTTGCTGACCTGCTCCAAAGGTGGGTAAGAAAACATAAGAGGCTCCCTACAGAAGAACTGTGCCAATTAATTTCAGCCTCACAAGACTTTTGAAACTAATTCCGTAGCTCAAGCACTTGTTTAAGGAGAAGCCATGGGGAGTTGCAGCCATGCCAGGCATCCAGGTGCTTGACTTGCTTCACTGTGTGCAGTGTTCATGAGTGTTATAAATGGGCATTTTTAGAGCTGTAAAGTCAAGAACTCCAAAGTTATGAAATACCAGAGTGAAGTCTGGAGTGCCAGTTTTATCTGAACCCTTTGTTTGGGTGTATTATGAGATCCTCTTTAATTACATGAGCACACACTGCTTTTCCAACAGAATGCCTGCCTTAGGGCACAATATGGATGTGGCTCACTTACTGAGCAAGTAGTCAATATTTTGTGCTCGCCTTGTTTGAAGTGCTTTATTTACTACATCAAATCCAGCCCTGAAAACTGACGTTGCTTTTCCCACAGTTATTTTTGTGGTGCTTTTCAATATAACATTTCAGAATCACAAAACTCAGGCTCACAGAATATTCTGATTGCTTCATAAATATTAATTATATCATTTTCACAATGCATCTGAAAAATGAGCGGATAGTATTTACAGACACACATCTGAACTCGGGGGGAACCTCATAATTTGAAAGTCATATCATTGCAGTTCTGATAAATTAGGGGAAGCAAGATTTGCAGGAGGAGATGCTGCTATCCCTGGATCAGACACCTACTGATTTCCTGTTCCTGCTTGTTCCTCTAGAGTGAGCATTGTGATATCTCCTCCTGCCCTGTGTTTTTACCCAGCTGTGTCCAATTCCTTCCTACTGTCCTAAGCTCCTTTTTCCAGTTTAGCTTTCTTTCTCATCTTTAATGCTGCTTCTGTCTCTTGCTTCAGTTCATGGATTGCAAAGACTTGTCCTTGTTCTTCTGCTGTGCCTGGACTTTGAAACTTCCTCCCACCTTTGGCTATTTTAGGGGTCCTTTATATTCAGTTTCTCAACTAATCATTTTTTGGTGAGCATGATTTTTGCACTCAGCCTCACCAGCAGCTCCGCCCCAGCTGCTACACTACTCCTATGAGTGCAGCAGTTATGGAAATCAGTTGTTTTCTCACACAGATGCACCTAGTGAAGCATACAATCAATGTTCATTGCTAAAAAAAAAAAAAAAAAACAAAACCCCAAACTGTTTAAGAGCTAGATCTGCTGTAAGACTCAGGGAGAAACAATCAGAATTTGAGTCTTCAGTTGTTCAGTTTCAGGACAGACACGATCTACCAAATAGGCTTCAATTGTGCTGAAATCAAACTGATGAAAGAAATCTTTCCCAGGCTAAGGACCACAAGTGTGGTGGGTGTCCTTGCATGGTCCTGACCCAGGATTCTGTGTGCTGAACAAATATCTAGGTTCCTCCTTAAACAGAAAGGCCACTGGACTCATGGTGTAGCTGTTACCCCTAACAGACTGGAGTTTTCTATGACAAAGTGAGAGTAAAGCAAATCTGTTCAGGAGGAAAGTAGGCAGTGATTATATTACAGGAAAGATTAAATGGCTCTGGAAAATATTAAAGAAATGCCAGAAGTGACTTCTAAATCCTTTCTCATCATTACAGCTGAAAAGTAAAACACAGTTGTGTTATTTCAATCAGTTTATATTATACAGCTTGAAAATCAAGCCTATGCCAATTGTCAGTTCTGTGCACAGCAGTTTTTAAACCTGCAGAAGGTTTATAAATTGTTTCTCTCTTGTGTCAATTCTTTCTAAATCTGAAAAAAAAGACAACAAAATAATCCAGATCTTCTCTTGGATATTTCCTTCACACAAATAACCCTCTTAAGCAATGATGATAATTTCACATAATGAAAAGCCCACATGACTGGGCTTTGCCCTATTGTGGAATCATCCCTTCTTTTCCACCCTACTAAAAACACTGTTTTGTTGGGGCTTGTATTTAAAAATAATTTTTCTCCTTTTTGTGCTGTTTATTTGTGGGTTCGTTTGTTTGGTTTGGTTTTTTGTTTGTTTGGCTGGTTTGTTTTTTTGTGGTTTTGTTGTTTTTTTTTCTGGCATAGATTCTCCCATGCTGAGAATATGATTGAGTTAATAACCCTAAACTTGAGACTAACTTTTGGCATTAGGAGGGTTTCTGATGCTATTTCACTTTGACAAAAATAGTGAAGGCACAAGTGCAAAGTGTATTTCAAAAGTCATTTATTCTACCAGCTATTTAGAGGTGTGAAAAAAAATGTTCTGCTTTTGTATTTTTATGTATGAGTGTCCTGATGAAAGTTATCCCTGTTCTGCTGGAACTTTTCATGGTCCTAAATTAGTTGTTAATTGCTGAAGTTAAAAGTGACAACTTTCCTCAGGCAGTCTCCAAATTAATAAAGGCACCTTGAACATAAGAAGCGACTCACAAGCTACAGTCACAGTCTTGAGGGTGCATAGATGTTTTTATCAGTAAACACTCAGAAATTTTGCTTTTTTAAGAGTGACTCCAATAAGTCAAGTATTTGGGGCATATGTTAGTTTATCTCCAGATGACCACTTTATGAGTACAAATATTTTTGTTATCAGGATGAGCATCTCTCCACTAATATGTGGATGTACACACAAATACCTCACAAATACTTTTATGAAGAATTTACTGGAATTCAAGGGGAAAACAGTGGCTTGAGTAGAAGATTGAAAAAAATGCAACTGTTAAGAAAATACTTGTTCATTGTGAGTTATTATGCTTGTTTTACATGGCATAACTCAATGAATCACTACAGAACACTGATCACATCTATTTACCATATTCATATACACTCATCAAATTATATTTCAATTTGATCTAATTAAAATGTTTCACATTATCATGCCTTTTTATAAATGGTGTCAAAATGAAAACTACCAGTTATTAATGTCAAATCTAGTCTCCAGATCACAGTGCCATTTCCAGCTCTTTTTCTGAACCATTTTCAGTGGCATGTCAGTAAATTTTTTACTTTGATCCACACAAAAAAAATTCTTTAAACTCAAATGGGAAACTTGCTGTACTAACATTTGAAGGGTGTAATCCCTAGCAGCCTTCAGAGGAGTGCTAGTAATGATAGAAACATCAAATATTAAGTATGTGCTAGAGTCATAAAAGGATTGCATGCACAGGGAAATCCACAGTTCCAGGTAATATCAGAAATTCATTTAAAAGAAGATGGCAAGCTTCTGGATGACAGCAATGCCCTGGCAACTTTGGAAATAACTTGAGACTTAAAAAAATTTTGAGACCATACTATAATGGAAAATCAGAGCTCTAAGGGCTTCTCAGCCACATCTTCAGACATTCCATGTATTTGAAACAAAACCGTATTCTTGATATGAAAAATACTGTTTCTGCATTCAATCTCCCTGAAATTGGTCTGTATTCTGATGGGCTGAGACAGAGATACAGACAAACACTGTAGGTAGCCAGGGTCTTTCAAAAAACAAAAATGGATTGCACTCCAGTGCATTAATTTTGAAAAATATTACTATATAAATTGTATTGTTACAAAGGAATCCTTTTGCTCACTTGGGAAAACTTGTGATGATCAGGCACAAACAACTCAGCCAAGGAGATTCACAGTATAATGAGAAAATGTTAAAACAAGCTGGGAAAAGAAGAAATTGTCATAATCATGTCCAGCTGAGGGAAGTTTATTGTCAGAGAAATGAAGCGAATCAAAAGTTTATTAGTTTACATATTCTAAAAAAGAGGATTATGTATGTATTAGAAAACCACATAAAATTTAAACAAGAAATGCAGAATATATATTTTTTTTATACTGGAAATAAATGGAGCCATTTCTACAATGAGGCCATATTCATTTCACTTCACAGTGTCTTTAATTGAAAAAAAACAATAGCTCTCTCCAGGCAGAGTTATCACTTATAGAGTTGCTGTGAGATGGAAGGGGGATTTTATGGTTACCTACTGAGGTTCATACGAAGGAACAGGGCAAGCAGAATGGCCATAATAGCTTCTTACCATCCTATAAAAAGTGTGATCTGACTGTGAAAAGGTTTGAAAAAACTTTCACAGGGAGCACTTCTGAGTGCTGCCAATCTCAAGAAGTAGCAGTGACAGATCATTGACCGTAATACTTAATAAACTTCTTTCTGTGGTCTTGCATCTGGAGAAGGAGAAGGTGATATACAGGAACACCAGCAATGAAAAGGAATTTTATTTTCTAACCACTATCATTTAAGAAACATTTTGCTTGCAGAACTTCAGCCAGCATCACCCTTCCCATTGCATTTATCTCCCCGGAAACAGGCTGCAAGGTCATAAAACAATATGCACGACTCCCTCTAGGAAGGCAGATCTGTCTGCCTTGGAACCAGACCACTGATTTCATAACGTGCAGCTTTGAAAGTGTAAAAGCAGCTAACAGCTTCGGACAGCACTGTTGTGTGCTCCAGATTGCTCCCTGCCACCGTGGCCTCTCCGCGTGTCTGTCCCCGCGGAACGCGCGGCTGCAGCCACCGCCTTCCTGGCGGCTCTCAGACAGAAGCGGGCCTCATCAAGAGAAGTGTGAAATCACAACAAAGCCAGCTCTTCCCGTTTTGCAGATGGTGAGCTGCCAGGAGGGATCAGCCCAGACTTTAATTGCAAGGCTGATGAGAGAGGCAGGCAAGATGGGAAGGTACATGTTGTAGTGTGGGCAGATCATTACATAACAGCGAGGCTGTCGCACACGTGTCGCCAAATGAATCAACACACGCTTAAAAAAATGGCACCATCAATGGTTTTCCTCACTCCAGAAACAGAGGGATTAAATACCCTGGCTGATTGTAAACTTCTTTGGGTCTGATCAAGAATATTATTATTAAAACTGAAAAGAATCTTCCTGTTTAAACTTGTCCCAGGAAGGTACAGTATCGATTTCTCTGGGTCTGGATTGAATGCACTGGAGACAGCAGTTCATGTTAGGACTCAGGTGTTTATTATTTCTTATCAGTAAAACAGTCTCACAACCGTGAGTTCGGCAGCAAGGCACAAAATGGCCAGCTATCTCCTGTTACAAGGGCTTTTAAGGCTAAACCATCCAATTAAGAAAGGACACCTAGATTATTTTCTCTTTTAACCCAGTAACTGATCCAAAGAGCCCGCAATGCGGGCTTTTCTGTCCAATTACAAAACATCACCCAAACCCATGAAGGAGAAGGAAGAAGAAGGATGAAGAAGAAACTCAGGACAACACCCTGTGCCCTCCATCTTGCTTCCATCCCCAACATACTAAAAATCCCAAAACCTAAATTTCTCACCCAAGTGATGATACACCTACACTGCTCTCTATAATCTATTTCACACTTTTTTGGATTCTAATCTATCTTGAAGTCTAGGAAGCTTTCTCCATGAATGAGGGTCAAAGTCAGTGCTCCCCTGGGGGTCAGGACATCTCAGAGCAGACAGAGAAATACTCCTGGTGCCCTGGGTTTCCACAGCACAGAGTTAGCCAGATGCACTTATGCCCATAAATTCATATACATACCTTCATGTATTGTTAATACTCACATGCTAGATGCCCCTGCATGTATCCTTTTGTAGAAACTTATTTTTTTTTTAATTTAGTAATCGATTTTACCCTAAGGCGGGGAAATGTTCTTTGTTACTCCAAGAAAACTTCAAAGAAAAAGTTACAACTTGTGGATCTGTGCACTTCTAATAATTGTCTTACTTCTCTATATGGGCTGAAGTTGTACTTATGCCTCCCCGGAGTGAGGAGATATCCCTGAGCCTCTGTGCTTCTTTAATGATGAAAGAATTACAGAAATATGATACCAGCTGCCTGTCATTGGAACAGGCAGAAAGGATGTCAATAAGCACCAAGACAGTTGAGTGAAGTTTAAAATCCATACTTGACTGAAGACATGTCCAAAAATGCCTGAAGTATCGTGACCTTGATGTTTGCGTGGTAAAAATCACTTTCTCAATCTAAGTGCCAGGAAATCAAAGTTTTCATAATCTAATGAAAGCATGCCAACATGTGAAACAAAATGTGTAAGGAAGAAGTAGCAGGCACCATGGCATTGAGCTGTTTCCATATGGGGTCTATTACATGGGTTTTCTATTTCTATAACGTAGAAGGAAGGAACTCATGCAGAGCTATTTATAAGTGTCACTAATTTAAGTGATTGATTGTTTTTATATCCTAGCTTCAGAAGAAGAAAAAAGAAAAGAAAAGAAAAGAAAAGAAAAGAAAAGAAAAGAAAAGAAAAGAAAAGAAAAGAAAAGAAAAGA
>JAYDZK010000169.1:10935635-10950449 GCA_034509185.1 Euphonia xanthogaster
ATCTTTCTCTCAGAAATTCAGCTTTTCCATGTGGAAATTACCTACGTCAACTGAGATTTTTGAAAACACATGGAAAACACAACTTGTTGCCATTTTTACATGCAGATTATTGTGAGAAATTAAAAACCATTTAATGAAAAAGACTTGTCTGGGTTTTGTTTTTTTTTTTTTTCAGAAGCTTTTGTTGGTGTTTTCTCTTGTTTTCCAGGGTTCTTTTCCAACTGAAAGGCTCCAGGAAAGGATGGCTCCTATTAAGGATCACACTTAAGAACACATTTAACTTTCATTGAAGTTTTAATGGGATTCAAGCATGCATTAAAGTACTTTTCTGAACTGCTGCCAAAATTTGAAAGCTAAGTGTGAAGTACCTGTTTTTCAGCATCTGCATGTGTTCAGGATTTAGTTTCACTGTCATATAATCTTCAGTTCCTGAGGAAGGATGAATTTCAATATTCCTCTGGTTACTGAGTATCTGGATGGGCAGAATTTACTAGCAGATTTTTAAAGAATTTTAGACACTTAAGAACAAAAACCAAGCAGCCAGTGATGTTTCCAGTCACAATGAAATAAGAACTGAGGGACTTACTTGTACCTTGAAGTGCCTGAATACTTTGGAAAATCTGCCAAGTGAACTTAGGACAAAACCTTTAAATTGCAATATAATCAAAAAGAACAATGAAGGTTGTTGCTGGCAAAACTGCTTAAGAGTCTGTCCTTTCTGGGGGGAACTTTCTGAGCTGTTTCTTCTTCAATCTCTCAAAGCAGTTTTGCAGACACTGTCCCTTCTGGATCCTAGACAAGTGTTTTCTTATTGTATTATTTCTTGATGCTATGACAGATTCTATGATTCCCATAATGCTGACATCATCTATCAGAGGGAAGTACTGCAGTGATTTTTTAAAAAATCAGTTAATTTTTTTTCTATGAAAATTCCTAGTAAATACTTTCCTGAGTATGTTTGGAGCAGGATTTATCTCTATATTAACTTCCATAGCAGGGCTGGAAATCTCCAGGTGAAAGGAGTCAGCCAAGCTCAAAAAAATATCAGAATTGTGCCTCAAAAATTAATTTCATTTTAGGATGGCACTCATCTGTTTTTCTGAATACTCCAATAATGTCTTCCCTAATTGTGGATCCAGTCACTGCAGTAACTGTTGTCCTGGGTTTAATGCATCCCACCCTGAAACACATCTAAAATAGGGTAGATCAGCTTTGACACCACCTTTCCCATGGATATTACTTCAGTTCAAACATGCACATTTTTCTTCAGAAAGACTAGCAGGGCCAAATTTGCTTTTAGTTTTCAAGGCTGCTGCTTCTATATTAGACTTGAGGATACACATTTTCCCCTGGAAGTTAGATGAACATCTTGTAAGACTTTTAGTTTCCTTGATGAAATTTATAGCCTAAACCTGCAAACCTTGCTTTGCATGTGTTCTTTAACTGCCCTGCCTGGAGCAATGTTACCAATGTTTCACTCTCAGTTTATTGTAAAGGGAATTTAAGGTGATTAATTGAAGGTGATTATGGTTGTTTAAAGATGAAATGAGATGAAGTTCATCTTTGGTCTCTCTACAAAATACCCTAGCACCACAGCAGAAATGATGATATAAAATGCATTTCTGTGTACAGGTGCCATGATCCTGCTCCTTCACAGAGACCCTCTGTGACTTCCTGCCATCCCCCAGTGCACGCTTGTGTTATTTTGCAAAGACACACTTAAACAAGACTGCAAAGTAGCTTCCTTTTCCACTCTCACAGTCAGAGAATTCTGTATTTGATTCTCAGCCATGCACTGGGCGACTGAAACAGTTCAAGACAGAAGTTTCAGGAAAATATAAGTTTTTTCCTTTTCTCACATTATCAGCACTGTGTAAAAATAGCAAACACATTTTACGTGAACATTTAAAGATACATTTTTTAAAGAAAAACAGTAATATAAAACCCTTAGTGACTTTACAAAACATTTTATTCTCTCATCCTGAAGAAAATGGAGGATTTCCTTGAGACTACTACACTCAGCACACGCCTTATTTGCTAGTCTACACTCAATTCTCTGTAAACCATCAGAAGAGATGAATGTTTCAGAGTTTTGAACTTACCATTTCAAGAGCAGTATGATAGAGAGCACCTCAGATGGTCATGTACCTGGATGAAGATTTAGCTAATGCAACGCCTTGAGTAACCAGCTCCTGAACCAAGGCACACTGCTAATCAACTCCCCTTCCCCTGCTATGTTATTTTCCACCAGTGAAGCTCCCACACCACCTCACATATGCTAATAAATTCATCAGTCTTGATTGAAGGAGAGTTCATGTGCTACCAGTGCTTTCTGAAGAGTGCAGCTGGTCTTTCTGCACTTGGGTGGGCCTAAACCAAGCCTGCTCTTGCTATTTCTCATAAAGACTTCTGTAGAAATGTAAGTTTACAGGGAACATTGCAAATGGACCAAGAACATTTTTTATTACAAAAAAAAAAAAAAAAACCACAAAAAACAAAACCAAAAAGCCAAACCAAACAAACAAACAATTCTATTTAAAAAAAATTATTGAACAATTGCAAGAAACAGGAGAATATGGAAACAGTTCAACTTTGAATGTAAAAAATGGTAATGAAAATAATTCATAAACTTACAAAAGAAGAGATTTGATACTTGTTTAGGGATACACACTTTCTGCTTAGGCCTCCAACCTGCCTGGTTTAACATCAAGCTGTATATTTAAATGGAAACAGCATCCTTTTCTCACCAATTTGTGCTCTGAAAACTCAGTAAGCAAGGCTGGAGTCAGCACTCCTCATAACTCTGAGGAGACCTGGCTTTGTAACTACTAACAAAGTACCTGTAATCATAGAACAGTAACAAAAGTTCTATTACAGTGCAGGCATATATTCCTTTTTTCTAATGCTTTTCCTGACAGAAGATGCTCACAGAAACTCAGCATCTTGAAAATGAAAACTTTCCTTGCAGAAAGCAACATCAAGCTATTCAGAAGCACTGAAACACTCTGGTAGTGAAACTGAAACAGTTGCTGGTAAAAGCATTAATAACATGGTTTATCGAGAGAGAATAATTAGGAATTTGCTCAAAACTATCAACAGGGTTTTCAAATGAATTCTTGTTGCTGAAGAAAGCTGGACAGGTTCTTGGTTTCCTTCCTGCTCCTCAGGTATTCATCTCATAGAAAGTCACTTGTCTGAATTATTCAGGTGCTTGCCTTTAAAACAAATCAACAAGAGAAGCAGAAGATAGAAAGATGGAGTTCCTTTGCCATCAGTTGGTGAGTTTCACTTTTTTCCAGCCCTTTTCAAAAACTCTAATTCCAGGCAAAATTCATATTTGTGGAAATGAATGGAGGCGATGGATGTTTCTGGTACCAAGGGCTGTAACTCAGAAATATCACACTTTCTGGACAGCAAACACATTTCTTTTTCTTCAGTGGGCCTCAGCTCCATTCCCCAGCTAAACAATATTAGGAGTGGAGTAGGAAGTGTCCCAAACTGCTGTTTGCAGCATGAAGGGATCAGGAATAAACACAACCTGATTCTTTCCCACCCCTAACCATATCACTACTGATGAATGCATGCATGAATATTCAGGAAAAGGGTGTCCTGCTGTTACCACCTCCCAAGGCTGATTTATCCCATGTGGAAAGGAAGATGCAGGAAATGAATTATGAATATCAAAAATGCAGTTGTTACCTTTGATCTCCCTTGGGAAACTCTCATTTCTCATTGTCTCCAGTAATGGCAATAAACGGATTTTATTCCCCCGCATAAACAATTTGTGGTCTCATTCTCATTTCCATGAATGGAACAATACCAACAAAAAACCCAAGTCTCTAAAAATTATCTGTTAGAGTTCTGCATCAAGACCAGGGAGCTTGTTATCCCACCATCTGTTTGTGAGCTTCTGCAAAAGGCTGACTCTGTAAAGAGCAGTTCTATCCCCAGTGCCAGTGTCTTCATTAGGCTGAGGCTGACTAAAGGCTTAGAATGCTCCTTAAATTTCCTCAGAAGAAACTTAGTAGATTATGGCTTTTTTTTTTTTTTTAATCCTTAAATAGTTTTTGTACACGTCCCTAAAAGTTTTGTGGCCATTTTTCTCCAAAGGAATTCAGATCTCTCTGAAACTTTTGTCCCTGGAGGTGTGCTGATGTGATGTAGAAAGCAAAGGTGAAAAAGCAGATGACATCTGAATAACCCCAGTGTTGGAGAGCAGCCATGGCCTGCCTGCCCTGGGACTGGTCGTGCTGCCTTGCAAATTCTGTGGTGAGTATGCAGAAATTTAATCTTTCCCAAACACAATTTATTTGGATTATAAACTATTTATCTGTTTCATGTGTTAGAAATACTTGGGCAATACACAAAAAAGAATTAAAAAAAAAAAAAAAAAGATCATACCTGAAATGAGAAAGAAATTTGTGTATGGTTCAAAGTATTTTAATATTGATTAATCTAGGCTATGGATAGTTTGAAGTGAAATAAAAACTAGGAAACAAAGCTACCTCATATTTCAGAAGTATCCATAAGTATCTAGGGAGCTGGAGGTGATAAAAAAAATCATCTATGAGGGTAAAATGTAATTATATAAACAAAGGTGAAAGGGTTTTTTTTTTTTTGTTTGTGGTACACTGGATTTCACATCAAATTAAAGATTTATGCAGTAAATCATGCAGCAGCAGTAAAATCATTATGCAAATGCCATTTCTGTCTTCATGGCAAGGGTTTTCTTTAAATATGCATGCTCATTTGAGTGTTCATTTGAGCAGAACATATACTTACCTATAGAGTCATTCCTCTTTATTTCCCAGATGCTCCTCTGACTGTTGTTAGGTGGCTTGTCTGGTTTGTTTAGGGAAAGAAAGCACCTAAGAATAGAAGCCAACATGTGAATTCTTCAGAATTCCTTGGCAAAACTGAGCAATGATGGTTTTTTAAAATACAAATAATGGACGCAAATTGCCAAGGCCCTGAGGTCATTGCCACCCCTTGCAAGTCACAGGGCTCCCTAACACTAATAAAAAGGAAGTATTATCTCTTCAGTAGAGCTATACATTTAAATGTGCTGTTAGATTTTACTAATAAAATAAGACTTGCATGTTCTTCAGTTTTTCTTTGAAGTAGCTGTGAGCTTCTCTGTTGCACTCCAAGAATTTATGGAGGGGGGGGAGGTCTTCTCCTCTGACAAAGAAATATCTTGGGTTAAAAAAAATAAATAAAGGATTTTTTTTTTCTTGTAAGTTGATTGCTTTTTGGTCTGAAGTGTTCATATGTAAAGTCTCTAAAAATGATAATGTACTGCAATTTTTACCTCTTTATGTAGATACTGTAGCAAGTTAAGAGTCCACAGTTAAAATTACAGCAAAAGCAACCAAAAAACCATCAAAGCCAAGAGAGTTCATTCACATGCTCTATAGGGTAAAGTGAAAAAATCTTCCAATATTAAAAAGACCTATATTTTTTGTCAGAAACACTTTTACACTCCTTCTGCAATTATTTTTAATTTCTCTGTAGCGATGAACAAACCCATTCACCTCGGCCGGTCTATTTGGCAAGAAGAATTCAATTCAACTGAAGCTCATATTCTTTGTTAGGAGTGATCAGGATGGAAATATGCCAATGTACAGAAGCCTTCCCAAATGCTTTTGTGTCAAGTGCTCTGCATTTGCAGCTCCCACTGTCCGTGGTGTGTGACAGGCTGGCTCTGGAGACAGCTTGGATGAGCCACCACCATGGTAAAGTGTCTGCTCTCAGCCTCTCCTAAATAAATTTACCTTTTTTCATTATCTGGACAGAGAGTCCAGGCTCTCCATGTAAGCAGAAAATTCTGTGTTTAAAATAAATCAGTGCTAAAATTCCCGACTGCATTTTTTGTCTAAAAATAAATACCCACCACTTTTCTTAGGTAAAATTAATCTTTATGCCTAGGCATAACACTTTGCCTTTACAATGTGTATCTTTCACCTCCTCCCTATTTCACAGTCTTAAATAAGGTTTAAATATTGCATAACTCTTATGTTTAACTCTGAATGATGAAGAATTTCATGTTAGATGAAAATCCTGATAAAAACATGCCCTGAAAAATATCGAGAGTATGAAAGAATATAAAGAGAAAGCTGGCATTTCATATTTCACAGAAACTCCCAAGTGTTCAGTATTTGTTTTCATTTTGTACTGAAACAAAATGTAATGCTTTTAATACTTTCATAAAGCATGTCTGTGTTAAAATGTCATAGTCACAATAAAAACATCAGGTTTTAAAGTTCCCTCTTGTTGGGTCACAGATAATCAGAGACTTTACCACAAAAGAAGTAATTTTCACCTAAAAACTTTATAGAATAGATTTCTACATTATTTCAAATTCAAAAAATTAACATATTTCCAGTGTATTTTATTAGAAAATTTTCAGTCTACTTCACATAGAAATATTAGTGAAGTATGTCATCAAATCATGTTCAAAAAAATGTTAGAGAACATTTATTTTCATTATTCTCTTATCTCTGCTAGAGAGATATATTGATTACCACTAGTTCAATGTCAAGGTCCTAAAAATAGAAAGCTTTATTTAATAAAAAGTAGAAGGGGCATTGTTTCTATCCTGGATTACCTCACAACACCCAGTGGCAGAACAGGTGGGTGAGAGGGGTAGGATGAGAGGAGACTCAGGAGTAGTATCAGCTCTGATGAGGACAGTCTATGACTTTCTAGGTTTACATGGCCTGGAAGACTGGAAAGATATGATAAAGGCTGGATGCAAATTAATGCTCCAAAATGCAGAAAGTCTGCAGCTATTCCATTATAAGGTGTGCCTTGACCCCAAGTGCTGGATTTAGCCTCCCATCCATCACAGACTAATTATGTTTCCAGACCAAAAAAAAAAAAAAGGGTAATAATTCAATGTGATGTGCAAGGAAGTGACCATGTAACTGCCATTAACCTATGCACCATGCCAAGCAATTGTCCTAAAGTCCTTCTACTAATTCTAGTTTTTAAGTTTTTCTTGCCTATTTCAACAAAACATGCCAATGGAGAATATTTTCCTCTCCTAGAGATGGGCATTTGTACTCACTCCACAACCATCACATAATGTGAGATTTACTATGTGACACAGCCTTTGAGCAAATCAGGTAAATGGGGAAAAAATTCAGTATTAATGAAAGAAATTCCTTGACACAGCTTCACTTACATTCCATGGGGACACTGTGTTGTAAATTTAGGCCATAAGGAATATTTGTTAGACTGATTTACCTTGTTACTGATGCTGTACTATTAAATTGTTATATGCCTTAGTGATGGCAAGGTATTGAGAATAATTTGGTGAGGAAAATAAAAGTGTACATAATAAACCCAGTGCTGAAAAATCGTTCAAGGGAATGTGTCATGTGTTCACTGACTACTGCAAAGCAATGGAAATGCCCCTGAAACAGCTTTGGGAGCTTTGGTTCACACTCTTGAGGATGCTGTCAGTACATCCTGTGCTAACAGAGGTTCAACATCTAAACTCCAGTAAAAGTTATTTATGTTAACTACTCAACTTGCAGCATAAACTCTATGAGGTCACAGTAAAGAGAGCATGGAAAAAATTCATGACTCCCTTGGGAGGGACAGCGACATTCCCCAACCACAGCCTTGGCAGATGTGCACAGGCCTTGTACTGCCCAGGATCAAAACTTCAGCTCCTGTGCTTAAGGACTGTGCTTTTAAAGAAAACCCTTGTCATTTTTCTATGCTCCTAAAAAACCCAAATTATGTTCTGTTCACTGGCTTCCTGGCAGCAACTGAGAGAGTTGGCAGGGGTTTCCCTGTGAGTGCACATAGGACCAAGACATAATCCTGTCTCTGACAATGTACTAATGAGTGATAAATTCTTTCAAATGCAAAGAAGGGAGAATGGATGTATTAATAATCTTTAAGCTCTCTTACTGCAAACAGTAGCTGCCTGTTCCTAATTATGTAAGTAAAAACATGCCACATCAGAAGTCTTTTCCCCAAATCCCTAAATCAGTTGTCTGCTATGAGCTGAGCAGGATGAATACTACAGGCAATATTTGCAAAGATAAATGTATCCTTTTAAAACATCATTCCTGAATAAGTTTTATTGATGCCCACACCTTTCATCTGTTGAACAGTAACATCAAATATTTTTGTGAAAATATTCATGTGATCAGATTGAGAGATAAAAATCCAATAGGCTTGAAAAAAAATGACAAGTAAAGAAGATGCTGTAGTCTTTGCAGACACCTGATTGGACAAGTAAAATAACAAATATAAGATGTTCAAATCCACATCTGCTTTTGGACACTGTAAATTTAAGTAGGCTACACTTGGTTACTGAGCAGGTCACTGAAGGGCTGCAGAAGGGCTGCACCACAGCCACACAAGGAGGAGGAAGCACAGAGAACAATGTCATACATCACTCAGAGGACAATCTGGTGCTGATTAAGAGCCCTTGGAACACCTATCAAGAAAAAAAATCCCCAGCAAGGCTCATTAGCTCACAGATAGTGCTGTGCTAACAGCTGGCACACAGCTGTCCAGCTTTGGCATGGGCAGAACTGATGTACCTTTAGCTACAAAACAGTGCAACAACATAACTACACTGGAATGGAATAAAACCCATGGAAGGAAGGAGAAGACACATTCTCACATCTAGTTTGGTGTGGGAAAGGTCTTTCTGAGCTCCCTACTGATAAGATAAGAAGTAAGGTTCTTTGAATTTAGCAGGCTGCCTCTAAACAATGGTCAGGTTGAGATGCATCAAAGGAAGATGGAAGGGTTGCATACTACAACTATGGCATCCCAATAAAATTCCTAAAAAAAAAGTGCTGGATCTCAAAATTACCAACCCTCAAAAAGATGTGAATATTTTTGTTCATCATGTTCATCATGAACATTTCAAAAAGTCAAATTTTTGTACGGTTTTGCTTAGTCTTTGACCACAGTAGCAACATGTACAAATGCATTTCATACTTCAGTAATATTCTGTGTGAAAGAGAATTTTCCAACACAGATTTGAATCAGCTTCTTTGCAGTTTCAGAGAGTACCTTTCTCATTATACATGAGAAAAACCACTAATTTCTGATCTATTATTTGTTTTTTTGCTCTTCTGCAGGTTTGAGGTTCATTTGCAAAGGTGGTTTTTGCTCATGTGTTGAAGTACTTGTTTGTATGACCCTTCCTCATAAAGGAAGCCTTAGTCTTAGTTTTTAATAAGTAATCTTGTGGTGTCTCATCATTGTCATTGATTCTCCTCTCCTAGTCCTGAACCTATCCTGAAATGTGACAATATTCTCTGAGACAAATACTTCAGCGAGCATCTTAGATGAGGTCATATAGTATTATAATATTGGTATTATGTTATTTCCCAGTATTGGACTCCATTAAATCCTCTGTCCGGCCCCTAAAAAACGGATGGCTTTTCTGAATAGTGGGTTGAGAAGGTACCTTCAGGTTTGTGTTGATACTGTTCTGAGGTTTGTCATCTAATTAACCCTTCAACAGTAAAGGAGGAAAATGCTGATGCAGCTTCATGCCACACTCAGTTGATGTGCTTAATGTGGTTATATCTTGTGTCCATATATGAATTTTTAAATATTTTAACAATACATTTGTCTATATTCAAATGAATGAAAAGTCCTGATGTTGCTCAGAAGTACCTATCCCATTTGCAGGGACATTGTGAACTGAGAGAAATGTTCAGCACAGCATATTGTATAAAAGTTACCATATAAAATAACTCATTAAAGTGTAAAACTCTTAAAATAAACATGAATTTAAAAAAATAAGGCCAGATGAGAACAGGAGGACAAGTCAGGGAGCAAAAAAGGCATTCTGAATAAAAAGTGAACATTTTTAGTGACTAGCAGGAAATAAAAACTAAGCTGTCGTGAAGGATTATTACTCATATAATGAGACACTTAAAGGGCAATTAAAAGACGGCTTTCAAAATAAGGCTTTTCAAAAGCCTAACAGAGACCAGTTCCAGTCTTGTTTGATTCAATCATATAAGAAAAATTTTGATAATCCCATGGTTTTTATTCTTTCTATCAGTGATTAACTCTCTGTGGAGACTTGTCCAACACTTTGTCCAAGAACAAATCAATCATAAACCAGGAGAACCCCATGAACAGGTGGGATTTTACATTCCCTTCCATCATTCTGCACCGTGTGACAGTGAAGTCCACTTCTGAGGGGTTTGGATCATGCTCTTCCCAGGCCTTTTTCATCCCTGTCTTCCTTTCCAAAGGCAGCCTCATGTGGTCCAGACAAGTGCTCTGTGATTCTGCATCTCAGATTGAAGAGATTTGCTTCCAAATTTGAAGTGTTGAAGAGCCAAGCAGCCCAGTTCTGGGAGTGGCATTTCTTTTTATGCCTCCCAGAATCGGGATGCCAAAAGTTTTACACCTGAGCAGAGTCATGCACTCTGTTAAAGAATCATTAGCCTGGCTTCTCAACACTTTTCATAAAATTGATGTTTGTTTCTGCTGAACATGTTTTATGGACAGCTGTAAAATGTCTGTGGGTAACAGCTACAGAGTTTGCAACAGCAAAGAATTAAGTCACTGCTACCCCTGGAGTGCTAAAGAGGTAAAAATGTGCTGAATGTTCATACTTTCATGGGGATACACATATTATGCTTGCTACAGGTGCACAATGCTAATTTGCTTTTTGGGCAAACCGTGCTCAATTTGCGTAATTTTAACATCCTGAAACCTGCAAACATCAGAAAATCTGTGTGTTTCTCTGCCTGTAGAATTAAGCCATTGAATATCTAAGAATCAATATAAACTCTCAGAACCAGAGGGAAGCCCTGCTGGAGTACTGCATTTGCTAAATTACAGGATCAAAGCCTTGAGGTGCTCCATTCCAGGTCCCTTGGCTATAACCGACATAACCATGGAAATATCACAGTCTGCAGGGCCAGAACTACTTTTTCTCACTCAGTAATACTTTGGAATTGTCAAATACTGATGATCCATCCACTTGGAGATATTGCTATGAGCTTAGCTGATAAATAAAGAACTAAAGTTAGATATTATCTTTTGTAGGATGGATGGGAAGCAATTTATATCTTCCAGTTTGCTTCAGCCATAACTGAATATGATTCAGCCTGTATCTACATCTCAAAATTAAAGGTGCAATATTTGTATTACTCCATCTTTTCATCATTTGTCATGTTAATCCTTCTCTGTGTGTTGAAATAACTTGAGATAAACACAATCGGTAGAAGATGAAGATGTCTTTCCAGTGGTGACTACAGCCAGAGAAGTTTGTTGGTGAGAGGATGTATAAAGAATGCAACATAAAATAATTTTGAGAAAATATGAATGTGCATCATTGAAACAGCACACTGAATCCATGAAAATGAAGGATTACTAGTAGGGAACAATTTTAAATTAGTAATCACAGTTCAATTTGGATCCTTAAAACCATCTTCAGATTATTTTGGGTTGATCAGCATGGGGTTACCTTGCTACAGAATAAAAAAATTTGTCCAGCCGAACAAGAGTTTATCAAATACATGAGAAAGAACTTGAGTCTGTTGTTAAAAATATGAAGTATTTTGACCTTTTTTCCTGCCGCTATGTGAGTCTCTGTAAAATCTCTGGTTTTTCTACTGCTTTGGTAGCTATGGTATTTTTTTTGCACAAACGTACAGCTTAATCAAAAGCAGTAGTCAACAGAGGCTGCAGTCACAGAATGGTTGGAGAGAACCATGAGAAAGAGCAAGAGTAAAAAAGTAACTGTATCTTCAACACATCAGAGGAAGGCAAGAAGTTAAAACAACAGGAAAACCAGAAAGATTACACAAAGCAAACAGTAATTTGGCACTTTTAAAAATGCAAATGCAATACACGTTCTGACATCAGAGAAGTATTGATTAGAAAGAGACACAAACCTTCCAGATACTACAAAAAAAGTTTGAATAAATTTATTTTGAGTAGAAAAAGTAGTTTCCTGGGTTGAAAGAATAGGCTGCCCTGGATTCTGGAGGGTTTTTTTTTGTTGTTTTTTGTTTGAATCTTAAAGTGAGTAGGTGTGGTGATGAACAGGAGGGAAGAAATATTATAAAATCTTTTGTGACTTTTTCCCTCTGACAGGACCACAAGAACTACATTACTTCATAGCAAGGGAAAGTCAAATTTGCCCTGGAAGCACCAGGGGATCAGTCCTGAAAAATCCAGCTGTGCCACAGATCATGTGTGTCAGGCAGGCACAGGAGCCACAGAGGGTTCTCCCAACAGCTCAGATCTGCTCTCACAGCATTTCTGACCTTGGCATGATCCTAACACAACTTGTTCTGGTTTTGGATAGGAATTGCTTCTGTCTCCATCACACACCTTGAGTACTCAAATTTTTGTGGTGTTTTTTTTTTTTTTTTTCATTAGGTGTTTCTTATTTTTGTTTATTCATCTCTTAATTTACCACAACAGCTCTTGCTTTTTTATTTTTGGTTGCTTCTTTTTTAGCACTTCATGTACAGTATCCTCCATCCCCAACCTGTCTCCTTTGCTGCCTTCCAATCTGTTTTTCATTTAAATTTCCTTTCCTTGCCTCCTCTAGTAATTCTGCCACACATTACAAACTCCTGAGCTATTAAGAAGCAATGACAACACTAAGGACTCTCAAGACAGATTGTGGGGACTAAATAAAAATAAACTGAATCAAGCTTTTAAACTAATAGCAATTAATACCACAATTCCTGGAAAGGGCAACTCTCACTTTCCCTAGCAAAAGGTTTTTTTGAACTCAGCAGCCCAACAATGAAGCTGCCCTGAAGTGTAAAAATGCCATCAATCTGGCACACTGCAGTATTCCCTCAGTGAGTCTCTCCAGCAGGTGCATCATTTATGGTTTAAACACTGATGATCTCAACTACCTTTCTGCAGCTTCACACCACAAGTATTCCTCTGCTTTGATGCCTTAGGAATTCTCACCAACATTAACAATTGCAGCAATTTTTGAATCAGAGTATATCTGCTGATTACTAGGAAATTATATCCTTGTGGAAAGTAATATATTTTTAGGATACTTGGCACACTTTTAGTACAGCTAAGTATTTGTAGAATACTTGAATTACAGCAAGTATACTCATTTTTCATAAGTAGAGTGACACATTATAAAACAAATTATTATAATCAGAGATTTTCTGGAAGTTCTCAAAGATCTTGATTCAAAATGGGACAAGTTTCTACCAGTAGCCTCCACCCACATTAGCAGAGAGTGGGAGCTGAGGGGATTCAGCACCTTCGAGGGAAGTTCCCTGCTAAAACCCAACCCTGCAGCTGTGGCAAAATGAAATTTCTTTGATTGCTTCTGCTCATTTGCATACTACTGCTGTGATTCAGGCATGCTGATAAATGACACTAGAACATCACGTTGTTCTGCCAGCCTTGCTATTCATTGTTTTTCAAATTTTGTGGGCTTTGAAAAGGAGTTTGTTTTCCACTTGGAGCCCACGCTACAGACTACCCAGAAACTCTCCTAACCCTTGGGGGTCATGAACACACTGATGTATCCAGGCAGCTCTGTGATCCCAGCAAAGAGAATGAGGAACGTGGTGACTGATGATGATGAATGGGTTTCATGGAAATTTATACAAATTATGCACAAATGGCATTCACATAAATTCCATATTAATTAGGCCAATTACTTAGAAGTATGAATTTAGTGGGGTTTTTAAAAGGAATTATGGGAAATTTTATAAGCAACGTTTATAAAAAGTCTTTTAAACGTCAAGAACTTTGAAAGAAATATGAAGCAAAATATTTTAGGGTTTAAAATAAACTCTCTTGAGGAGTGCTACAAAATATTCATCCCACGTCTGCCTATGGTGGGATTTCTTACACATTTCTTTCAAGGAAGTGATTTCACAGACAGTTCTGGGATGAAATGAGCTTCCAAGTTCCTTTGGTGACTGTTGTTTGCTCAATGACAACACGCAACAGTTTGTTGCTCTCTTCAATTCTTCTTCTTATCTAAGATTGCCTGTACTTTCCTGCTTAAAAACTGCTGCAAAGCATTAAAAGGCAAGCATTTGAACTAAAGAAGACCTATGTATTCTAAATTCATCATTTCCTTATATTTTTTGCAGTCAAAGGCATTATTTGCAGTGTTTACATGTATCATTCTTAAATGCAAATCTACAAGGATGGCTTTGAGATGTATCTGCTGCTTGCATTAATAATTTATATATGTTATGCCACAGATTACTGCATAGAGATTCAGAGAAAATGACCACTTTTTTGAGATATGGACATGACAGCTTCTTTTGAAATTAATAAATTTATTATTATGAAATCTACATTTTTTAAAAGCACAGTAGTGATGTCCATATCAATCCTTACAAACTCTTCTATAAAGAAAATTCTGCAATCACCTTCTTGTCGAGAGTTAATATCAAACCAAATGTGCTTTGGAAGCCAGTTGATTTATCAGTTCTCTGTTTCACCATGCTTTGTCGAGCTAATAGATACCATTTGTCAAATCCAAACATATATATTGAGAAAACACTTTGCATCACTTTGAGTTTCTTCATGGAGCTTCAGCGAGAAAACCATTGCTACGAGTGTCATACCATATCCCCTCTGAAGGCTATTGAAGATTCATCAAGTGGGCTGGCTGATAGATGAGTTTTTGTACAGCTCAGAAAACCTAACTTGGGGTATTTCATTACAGATTTCTCCTGGCAATGTGTACTGCTGTGCCCCTCAGCCAAGCCTTGTGTGTGAAAGTGTACTGCAGCTTCAGCTCTGAGAGTTAGAGCCAGCAAACTATAGGGCTTTGTCATTAATGATGCCTTCTTAGGTGCA
>JAYDZK010000169.1:10963106-10975306 GCA_034509185.1 Euphonia xanthogaster
GGGAAGTTTTGAGAGAAAAAAAAAAAAAAAAAAAAAAAAAGTTGAAATAAAAACTTTTATGGTTCTCTCAACAATAATAAAAAATCTAAGAAAATAGAACAGTGTTTAGGCAAAGTTTCTTTTTCCAATTTGACTGTTTTTCCAAGTCAATTTGAAATGGAACTTTATCTACATGTTTCCAATTTGAGGAAAATTCTACCATGAGTATATAGATTTTGGCCTGTGTCATGCTTATTCTGTTTTATTTTTTGTTCCCCCTACCATTTTTTTTTCTGACCACTTGGCAGTTCAGTTAAGCCCTGATTATGGTTCCTACTGGCAGGAAAGCAGAAAGGAAGTTATTTAGTAGGATACAGAAAATTTTGGAAAAGCCTTCTTATGTAATTGCAAGTCATTGGGAGTGATCCTTTACATCACCTCTAGTATATGCCAAGGTAAATGAAAAGGACTCTGGAAACAGATGCATCCATAATTATTGTTAAATAATTAAAGTGAAGTCATTAAAACCTATTTAAACTTTTTCAAAATTTCCTATGAGTTAATATAACTGTAATAATAATATAAGTTAATATTCTTCTTCTTTCCTTTTAAGTAAACTTTACTGTCTTTGATCTGTTCTGCCCATCCTCAACTTTCATTCCCCTTCAGTCACTTCTAATCAGTGCACTTCTTTGTGAGCTTTTGTTTTCAATTTTGTAGAATACATCCCATGAGAGCACTTCTATCAATGCATTATCCATCCTGGATTATCACTCTGTTCACTATTAATTCATGAGATTGATTCGCCCCCTTCCTTGTAGAGAAATATTAACATGTAATTAAGATACAAATCCAAATGTGAGAGCATAATAACAGGAAAGCCATCTGAGGGAAACAAAATCACAGCAGTGACATGTTCTAGAAGAGGGCTGCAGCTGAAGATTAATTGGTGAGCACTCACAGTGACAGCAGATAACTCATGTGTTGCATTGACAGAGGGAATGAAAGAGCTGGAATCTGCAGACTCTTTGTCATAAATAAAAGAGATGGCTTTCTGCAGAGCAATTCCTAAATCTGCTTACGTTTGAAATATTTTTCATGTTGAAAATAATTTGCTGAATACTATGCAAAATCTGTGTAGCTGCTCTGTAGTTGGGTCAATTCACACTCCCTTGGCTTTTCTATGTCACTTATATTATCAGCCAGCAGCTTTGAATTCAAACAAGAGCAAACTTTTATTAAGGTCACACTACTGGAGCAGCATATGGGCTAATGGCATTCTGAATTTGTGTTTGGCATTTGCTGCTCAAATCTTACAAGGTGTATAAAAACACAGGGCAACGATTCATTGGTCTGGATTTATCTTGTGTGTTTAAGTGCATGTGCTTTGCAGTAAAACTTCAAATTCCTTGGGACACTAACCAGGTTTACTAAAAGGGAAGTAGATTGCATTTAATGCACTTTTACACTGGTGAAAGACAGGTGAAAATATTGAAGTGGGAATTTTTTCAGGAGCTGATTTGTGAAGAGAGGGACAAAGGTTAAAAAGAAATACTTTGAAGTCATGTGTCTGAAAATGACTTTATCTTTGTCAAAGATTTTAATGCACTGCAAAGAGGTTCTGTGCAAAGTTACTTGTGCCGAGAATACCACGGCATGAAGAGCACAATTCCAGTAACACCTTCAGAAAGTGATACCAATAAATGAAAATGCACATACAATTAGGCACTAAAATATTCATAACATTTCAGCAATGGAAGTGTTACATTATAAGAAGGTAAGAACAAAGGCAAATTATGAGGCATTAATAGCTAACTATTACATAAAGTACATTTGAATCAGACAGACAAAAAATGCAGCTCATTTGTTGAGGATGAATTCCAAGTGTCTAGAAATTCTTATAGAAAATATAAGATTAGACTAAATATCAAATTGAAAGGTATTAGGGGTTTGAGAAGTTCAGAATGAAGTGGAGGGATTTTGCAGAATACAGAACTAACAATTTGATCTACCAATAGCTGAGACACCTCTTATCCCAGATCCCATTGATGTCAGGACAAATGAGTTTCATCAACCATTTAACAAGGTTCTGCTGCACAAACAAATGAAGACATCCAAGTTGCCTGTAAATAAGACTCATGGGCAGCTAGGGTTTTAATCCTGGATTACTTTGTTTTTTCCTTCCATGCAAAGACTAAGAGGTGTTTTTAGGAAGAAATCTCTCTCTTCCCTGAAACTTCATGACTAATGATAGCTGATATTGAGGTAGGTTGAATGTGAGAGATCAGTGTTTGGAATTGTATGTTCCAGCCAGTCTCCTCAGGAGTCTGTAGAAGGAACGTGATTGATCCCCCTTCCTTCCTCAGTCCTATTCTTCACTCTGAGTGAAAGGATAAACTTGGCTAACTCTGAAATCCACCTTGCAGCACACGTGGTAGGCTGCACAATGGTGCAGTCATTCTAACCAAACCAAAAAAGTGCATGAATGAATTACACATGTTGCAAAGACACCCAGGAGTTGTGAATTTGGGCATGAAGTTCAGGCAACTGTTTGTAACCTTATACAGTTCTCTTTAATATGGCAGAGCTCAGCACTGGAAATCAGAATCATGAAGTCTTCATCCTTTAAGAAATACTCTGCTAATCTCCTTCAGGTGGTACAGATGTAGAAAATTTTTCCTCTCAATAATTTAAACCATTATCAAAACACTACACTAAAAATCCTGTTCTGAGTTTTCATTAGGATTATCCTATAAAAGACTCAGTTTTGCAGTCCTTGGCTTTATAGCTTGCATGTCCTGAACAGTGAAATAATACTGAGAGCTATGTATGAAAGAGTTCATGTCCTTCCCATCATCACATTCCAAATATGTCCACAAGTAGCTGGTACAAAGTTAGACAAAATGCCAATTTGGACTGGAGATTGTATTTATCTTTTGATGGATGGTGTAATTATACCAAAAATAATGAGGATTGGCTTGAAAAAGTGTCTATTGAGCTGGCCCTTTTCAGCCATCCTTTTTAGAATCATCCTGTCTGAACTAATAGAAAGTAAATAATGGTTACAAGGTAATGAGAAGTAATGGACCTTAAACAGATTGACTGTTGATTGGGTACCACCAATTTGCAGCATTTGCTCTTCCTTCAGGGCCCTCGAGCTGTGCAGCTCCCTAGCAACAATGAAATCTGCTCTGAGATATTCTCATAGAGAAAAAGCTGCACTTGCCAGCACGGTATGGTGGTAATGGAGCTGGCAGCAGAGCTGAAATTGCTGTGCAACAAACACCCTTACATTCTGCAAGATGTTACACTCTGCATTGTGCATGGCAGCCACGATTATAAAGCCTTGCCTCTCGAGAAAATATTGTCATACTTTAATTTGTTTTCCATATGCAAAAGTTGCTGTGATGGGGAGGATGTGTGTGTGTTTATCTTACCCTTACAGTGTCAGAACACTGTCAGTATTAGTATGCTGGGGTGTTAATCTGCAATAATATACAAAGCTGTGTTTGGACAATCGAGATCTGGACACCAGCTTCTTCAAAGTATTTGTGTTGGACTTCTTTGTTATGTTTAAATGTAGAGGAATCTTTTCCCCCACGCCTTATTTTTTCATGGATGAAAGAAGACAATATTATTTACATACAACACATGGCTGAATTAAGGCAGACAAAGGGGGTAGTTACAGTGATAAAAATCTTAATTATTGTATTAGACTGTGAAGTGATTAGGTAGAGATGGTACTGTAGCTTTCATGCAGTAGGAAAATAGGTAAATCTGTCCTATCTGGTCTACTGGCTCTATTAGCATTGTGCCTTGTTCTAGTCATACAGGGAAATGGCATCAAAAGTGCAGCATTCCAGTCATCTGCTGAATTTTTCTCTGTTGGAAATTACTAAGAACCTAACTAACCTAACCTACCTTTTTGAAGTCTTTTTTCAACATAGACCATCAAATCCTCAGTTATTTTTTCCTACAAAGTACTTTACAATAAATTTCTCATTTCTAATTTAAATAATAAAATAATTTACAAATATTATAGCTCTTTTTATTATTTTCTGTAGTTAAAATTCATATTGGTTTTTAGTTTTGAGATAAGAATGTTTTAATGCAATAGTGTGGGCAATGTCTTAGCACATTAACATAGAATATTGTGGGAACACAGTTTGTGGTCACTGGGACTGGGGCTGTGGCTGAGCCCCATCCCTAATGGGCTGCAGCTGTGAGGAGCAGGTGAGCAGCATTGACAGCAATGAGCCAAGGAGTGCCCAGGTGTTACTGACCAACCACCAAAGGGAACAGAGGGCACACAGGTGCAAAGCATCAATATGAGGGGTATAAAAGGCTGGGCTAAAGAACAAGAAGGGCAGATGCTTGCAGCCTCCTGAAATGCTGTGATGTTTTTCCTCTATGGGCAGACACCTGAAGCCTTCTGATGCGGTAAGGTGTTACTCTGTATGGGGAAATGCATAAAACCTTCTGGAATTGCATGGTGATGCTCTGTGTGCTGTGGCTGGCTCGAGTGCAGCATGGGCTGTGACATGGTGCTGGGACAAGTGGAAGGTGGCCTCAGTTATGCCTTCCTTGAGATTGTCAAGAAATGAGACAGAGGTAACTGACAGCTACAGAACAGGATTCTGTGATGAGATTTTACATTTCTTTAACACCATGGAGTACATTAGGAAACTACAATTACCTAGTTATGTCCTAATAAGCAGCAGATTTGGCACCTTTTAGATATCTGAAGAAAATGTGTTTGGTTTTCATTTTCTACTGGAGTCAGTTTGAAGTCCCATTGACTCAAGTTTGGAATTAGGGCAAACCTAATAACCTGCTGATTCTGAAGTTATTATTCAAGTAGGAATATGAAAACAGAGAGAACTAGGGCAAATTAAATAACCTGCTGATTCTGCCTGTAGTACTCATCTGGGAATGTCTGTAGAGAAAATACGTTTCATAAATTCTGGTATTTATTGCCAGGATCATCATCACTATAATTATTCATTATTTTAATATATGCCTTATGAACCATGCTGGAAGAGTGAAGTCATATGACTAATTTTGTCTGAAATGTAAGACTGTCTATGATTTGAGGGAAAACCTGATTTGCCAAACAAATGGATGTTGCAGGATCACATTTGCAGTTGCTGCCATTACAAACTGTGAAACAGTGGATTTTGCCTATGGAAGTGTAACATCCCAAAACAGCTACGCAGGTGTGCAAGTCACAGATTCCTTTCAGACTGTGGCACATTGCACAAAGTCTTGAAATGAGAACATTTGTCTTTCAGATTTTGTCTAGAGAAAGGGCTTTGCATTGCTTAAAGGCAGAGAAACTTGATTGATTCTTCCCATGGTGCTGTCTTTTTATAATTAAGTGAATGTTTACAGCCATTAAGGAGGTCACTGGCATTACCTTATGCACCTGAAACGTGTATCACAGTTCCAAAGTTTCTGAATTGCATCTTAATTTCCAATGCAGAATGACCTTCTTGTTAATCTTCTTTCTCTTTCGTGCTTTTTAGCTTTGACAAAAACATTTTAAAATGTTTTTTTTTCAAAGGAGGTATTTCTATTAAGAAAAGATTCCTTGAGAAAGATTGCATGTATGTAATATAAATTATGTATAATTTCTTTTGAGTAAGTGTATAGAAAATGACAGAATTAGTGACTAGACATGGAGTGAAGATCTGTGTCCCAATACTGTCATTTTCTTTATTATCCTGATTCTTCTTTGTTTCTGAAGGTGACAACAGGAATCTTCACACAAATATTATCATTTGTACAGTGGGTGTCTAGGGCACAGCCACAGTGAATAGCTTTAGAATGAATTACGATCTTGTGATGTAAGGTTATATTCATTGTTAATAAAAATGTGAGAATAGGGCCCTAACTCTAGGGAAAAAAGCGCTCTTCAGCCTTAAAGATGTTATCTTCCCCGATTCTGAATCATGCAAGTGTGATAAAAGTGGTATAAAAAAACGTGGATTCCACTGGTTGTTGCGCAGCAACAGGCTTACATTTTACATTTCAAAAATTATTTGTACATTTTATGTTTGTAAGACCAGACTCATGAGCTGGAAGGTCCAGGGACAGGAGTCAGAGAGGCAGGTGAGACACAGCAGCTCTTTCTCAGACTGCACACACTGCTGTGTTTCAGCACAGTGATCTTCAGGTGGTCTTCAGTGATGTCAGTCTGCTGGGGTGGACTGGTGCTTCACATGACATCCTCCCTTAGAAAAGAAGTGGAATTCCTACAGGAAGTTCCCAGGAATGTTGGTCCTGACAGAGGGATTACTAATGTTGTGCATTTTGAATTTAATTTTTTTCACATTTTTTCTTAGCAGAGACAGGTGAAAATAGAATTTAGAAATCCATAGATGTAAGTCACTTAATTCTTAAGACTGTTGTGGGGTGATATAGGAAAGATTTATAAATATATTTTTAAAGAACAGATCAATGCCCTTTTTCCACATTCTTCTCAGATGACTGTTACTCAACTTCTCAGGAGCTGATTCTCTGTGTTTTTGGGGTTTTTTTGTGATATTGCAGAAAAATAATTTCTGTAACATCATATTGCAAAGAAGGGGTTTTTTAGAACATATAGTTTTTCAGAGATAAGTTACGGACTGTCATTCAACATTAGCAAAAGATTTGTCTGGTTTAGTTGAACATTTACTGAAGAATTCTGAGTGTACATCCACCATTCTTACGTAAAACATTGGTGGCTTAAGTATTATGAGAAAAAAATCAGAATTTTCCCAGTAGTTCACCAGAAGAAAATGTATTCAAACCACATTTTCTTTGTCGGCCCGAATCTCCACTAATTTTTTGTGAACAATATATCTGTTGTTGTAGTTTCCAGGAATTTCTTGGGGTTTTTTTTTGACACTGTTCTTGGTCCAAAGTACTTGAAGGAGCAGCTAGGGTTGAAGTTAGACCTGAATTTGTTGGTTTTTTTTGTTTGTTTGTTTGGTTTTTTTGTTTTGTTTGGGGTTTTTTTTGTTTGTTTGTTTGTTGTTTTTTTTTGTTTTTTTTGGTTCTCTGCAGCAGTTAAACAACTGAGTCCTGAATTACAGAAAGTTGTGTATTAATAATAAACAGTACAGCACAGGTTTTGTTTTTCTTTTCACGCTGCAAATTTTGAAGTTCAAAATGTAACAAAGAATGCATCAGGGTTGAAATTCTGAGAGAAATATTTTCACACTGTTTCCTATTCAAGCTTTTATAACAAAGACAATTCCTGTGGCAGAGAGAAGTTCAAGTGATGGATGTTTTGACCTGCTATTCTTGCAAATCCACTGACAACCACCATTCATGTTGGCATCCAGAGGTTTTACCTATTGTCTTAGCCCTAGCTGGATCCCATTCTCGTTTTTTAAATATCATTTGGGTCTTTACCTCAAGACTTTCTTGCTCATTATAAATACCTACATCATCCAAGGTTGCTATTCAGGTGCATATTACCCAGTGTGATACTGTGAGTCATCCTGGTGGATTTTGTAAATCTTCAACCATGAAAGCATCCACAGTGATGCAAGGGGGGAAAAAAAATTCCTTCCAATTTCTCCCCTATATAAAAAAATATACAAACAGAAACATTAATTTCACTCTAAGTTAATGGCACCATGGGAATTCAGAAGCAGAGCTACCTTCAGTGAGTGGTGGCTTTCTTTGTTTTTTTCTTTCTTGTGTTTAAGCATGGAAATTCTCCTTGTTTTATTCACATTTGCACTAAAAATAATAAAAAGCAGTTAGTGATGCTGTATCTATTGTGATAGAGGTACCTCAAATTCAAAAGCATGCTTCTAAGAGCTTAGAAATATTTAGTTATTTTGATTTTGCACTTTAATTTGGGCTCATTGCAGCTTTCATAGCCTAAATATATAAAGTGAGATGGGTACAGGTTTTGATGTTACTCAGCTTTGCTCTTCCATAGCTTCCTCATCAGAAATCTGAAAAACAGTTCACTAGTGTGTCTTGGAAACTTGTCCTTGCCCAATCTGAGCTCTCAGTGGCATACAATAAGCTTTCAGTCATTAGAGAAGGCAGAAAGTGGTACTAAGGTTGATTGACCAAAGGAATTTGAAGAGAAAAATGTTCTTAGACATCATATATGTTGTTCTGTACAGTATTTCTAAAATAGTTTGCTTTTGTGGATTTTTCACATTCAGTAGTAGCTCTGTCAATTGATGTAATAACTTATTGTAGTGCTCTTTTCTGTGTAGATCAGGATTGTTGTCTCTTGAAGATGATATGTTAAGCCATTGTAAAATGAGAGCTAAGTCAGAATCAGGTCCTCTGATTAGGAAAAATGCAGTAATCCATTTGGTTTAGTGCAATACAACAGAAAAAGAAGAATCTTTCAACTGCATTAATATTAAGACACCCTGAAATGTCAATAAATAAACAGGCTTAATCTTGCCCACTACTGCATAATGCTGCTCTGCAATCTTTACAGACATCCCCTTTTCCATTCAGATGTATGGGAAGATGTTGTCAGCACAGAAGTGGCTGGTGGGAAGCTTTGCCTGCTTGTCTCTCACTGCTGTAGGTTGCAACAAGTACTTTTTCCACTCTTCAGTTTCTCTCTTTTGTAGGGGCGTGGTAAGAACTTGCAATGCCGTTTCCCCTTACAAAATTATGAATTAATGGCTAAAAAAGTTTAATATTTTAACCCTGCTCTGACTCCCATTGATCAGATGACCAATTCTGTATTAAAATGCTTGCCCTTTGAAAATAGGCTGTCAAGGATTTTTGTCATCTTCGTGTTTGAATCAACCTTTGCACTCCTTTGACACACGTTCAGTGAACAGGCTTTTAAATCCCAGCTCAGTATGGGCAGCTTGCATCTTCTCCAACCAGCCTGAGTCCTCAGTGTCAGTCTAACAGCTATGAATGTACTGCACTCAAAACTTATGCTCAGAGAATTTTATAAAATAAAACACTTAGAAGCTGTGAATTGCCAGGACAAAATATGCTATGCACTTTTAATTTCATATATTTCTGGGTATCCATTATGAAGTAGTTCTAAATGCATGATCATATATGACTTCATCATTGAGCTTTCTGCCTCCTTCTGTGCATAGCCTGGATAATAAGTTCTTCAATATTTGGTTTTCCATTTGCTGTTCAGTTTGTAGTCCTGAGCCTCATTTGTTTTCCATATTAAAATAATTTCTCTGAAGAGGAATCAGTAATATTTCCCAGGTTTTTCTAAGGTTTTCATAGATACAACACCTGAGCTGCTGTGCAAATATTGGAAATTGCACAATGCCCAAGTAAGATGCTCTCATTCACAGTGGAGAACTGAGGCAAGAGAGACTGCATGTGAAAACATTCCCTGAGTGCCCATCTGAAGTTTTTTCTGAGTACTTCACAGATAACACCACACACTCCAAGCCTCCACTGGCACTTCAAAGCACAGCTGGCTCTGTGTTCTGGGATTTCCATCACAGTGCTCTCTCCAAACAAATCTTCGGAGCAGCAATAGGAATGACCACCCAGCAAATGCCTGTCTTGAAAAACCTGACCAAAATCAGGTTGGACTTTTTGGAGAGAAGGGAATAGAGTATATTTCTTCATTCATCTCTCCTTGTTCTGACGTACACCCCACTCCTTTTCAGCGAGGGCAGATGCACTGCTCCCTGGCACAGCAGCTTTCTGTGGTACTCAGTCATTACTTCTGGCTAAGAATAGTCCTCTGTGTGCAGATCAAGTGAGGGAAGCTCTGGAGAGCATTGCATTAAACTGTGTAATTAAAGGCTATATCCTACCCTATATGAATAAAGTAGATGGAGCTCAGTTACGTAAGAAGCCTTATGTCTCAGCGCTGCTATTTTGGACTTTGCAACCTAAAGAACATTCTTTTAAGATAGTAAAATAGGCAGTGTGTATTTTTTTTCTTAAGTTTTTAAGACTCTTCTCCCACACAGACATCCCAGCCATTGTGTTTCCTGTACTTGAATGAGGAAGCTGCCTTTCTGCAGGGCCCATTCCATCAGGGAATTTGCTGAGGTACTGACACTTTCCCTGCTCCAAAACTGAGTGGTTGGATCTAGCACAGGTTACAGAGTTTTGAATGACAGGGAAGACCTGCTGAGGCTGAAGTTCAAGGTCTTTCAGGAGTTTAGTGGTAAAATTCAAGACAACTCCACTAATGCTGTGCAGCATGCACATTTTAGGAAACAACTGCAATTTGAACAAATTCTGATTGGTTTTCAAGGGGTTGGCAAGAGGCTTAAACCCAAAAGTCAAGTTACTCCTGCCCAAATGGTTTTTATATGTCTGCTTCAAAATAAGACTGAAGTCAAAAGGAATCAGAATGGAATTGAGACTTACTCAGAGTTCCCTTGGGGATATACTACTGCTAACATAAATGTCAGATTTTCAGCTGAGATATTTGGGGGTTTTTTTACTAAATCAAATACAGTCTTTTAAGACTGAAAAAAGAAGACATCCATACTATACTGGGTCACTCTATTTTCAGTAATTACTGTAATCAACATTCCTCTCTAGTAAATGTGTCTTTTAAAGAAGAAAAAAAAAAAGCTTAATGAAAGTCTTACACAAAATTGTTTCAGTACATTTCAGAACCATTTTTCCCAAGGAAATTAGTTTTTCCAGACTAAAATATAGACATAGTATTTGCATGTCTGCTTATCAGTGTTGCCGTTAAAAAAGTGGCCTAAAAATATTTCTTAAACCTGTGAAAGTTTTATATAAGGACTAGTATAGCCATAATAGACTCTTCTGTACACAAGAGCCAAAAATGAAGTATTAATCTTTGATGAGACCAGACAACATTAAGACACTTCTGCCTTTATACATGCCACATTTATTAATGTTCCAGGACCTTTGAACACACCTTTGGTGTTTTTCCTCCTTATTTAGCAGTTGTTACTTTCTCTGCTTGCAGAACTAGATGCTCTTTATTTCCCTGTGTGTTAAAAAACTATAAAGGTTAGAAATATTTATTTTCCCTTTTCCTTTCCATGCTTTATCTTGTATCCACTATGTAGTAGTTTTCTGGAAAGAATATAAATAAGGAGCTTCTAGGGCAGGAGGTGAAGACAGAATAAAGTCACAGTCAAATTCCAACTAAATGTCTTTCTTATCACTTAATTCACAGATGGTCCCACTGTATTTGGTTGGATTACTTATATGAATAATTTTATCCCCTTGATCCCCTGTATAATTTAATGTATGTATTATTGTGCTGCAGATAGCTAGCCTTCTTTTAATAGTACAATATAGCTGTTTACAAGCATATATGATTATCTTATATGTTACCTCATGGTATTTTAATCATCCAGTGACATTTTCAGGAATGTTAAATGTTATTACTCACACTGGTTTAAATGGGACTATGTGTGTTAGAATGAACAGAAAAGTTTTTAAAATAAAAAAGTTCAGTAGTCAAGAAAGAATTAAAAATTTGGGTTTAAGCAGAATCAGATACAAGCTAAACTGCAGAATCATAGAGGACCAATGAAAGCATTTACAGTTTTAGAGAAAACTATCCATGTTTTTACATATTATAAATGTCGTGCCTAGTATGCAGTCTAATTAGATTCATCTTCAGAAATGCCTTTTTTTAATGAATAATGACCTTAAGCTCAGATGTCTGTATGCATATAAATTTTCTTCAGGCTCATTGGATGTGTCATATACCACCTTTCTGTTACATTTTCTGTGAAAGAATTCCAGTGCTGTTTCTTTAGGAAAGCTTAAATTCTACAGCAAAAGAGTACCAGTCAGAAATCTGAGCCCTGTGTAACATCCCTAAAGGCTGTTTTTTGCTAAGTAGTGAAGGGAGTATAATTTAATATACTATGATTTTACTGTCATTTAAAATATGTCCCCAGCTCAGCAGTAGTGCTCTGCAAACTTCATTTTTTCCTTTTGAAACATAGGAGATATATACCAAGAGTGAAAGAAAAGTTTAGTGAACTAAGGGGACCATAGGATATCAACAAAAATATATTGGCACTCCATCATCATTAAATCAACTACCTACACTGCTTGAACCTCTCAGATTTATGTGATGGCTTACAACATTCATGCACTTCATAAACTGGCTAAAAACTCTGCTCAATTTAATACATTTATAGATAGCCAATGGTCCGAAATGTAACTTCACAAAGACTCCTAAATGAAAAAAAAAAAAAACAACAAAAACCCCCAAAAAAACAAACAAACAAAAAAACAAAACCCCTGTG
>JAYDZK010000169.1:10975406-10986768 GCA_034509185.1 Euphonia xanthogaster
AACCACAGGCTATTTTACAACTGTTAATGTGTTTAATGTGTTAAAAACTGTTAACAGTTTTTTTTTAAACTGTTAATTTTAAAAAAAGTTATTGTTAACTATTTTACAATTGTTAATGTGCCATCTCTGGGATTTATAACAGTAAGATTAAAAAATAGTATTTTTTGCCCTCTCAGCTACAGGAGAAGTGGACTCTTACTTAGATCTCTGTGAATTTTTGTCTATATAGATGTGATTTATTCCTGCATACATTAATTATTATCAATGTTCTGGCCAGAACAAAAAATACATAAGGGATTTATAAGAGATATTAGGAAAGCTTTCAGTGATTTGGAAAATGTTTTCTCTCTTTCATGTTTACTGTCTTTCAAAGTATTTAAGTTAAAAGTTGTCTCTGAATAAGCCTGGTAGCCTCATTGTACTATGTCTTAATGACAATCATGAAGTTTTTCAGCTGAGATTGGGAACTGGACTTCCATTTTCTGTGAGTCAGTAGCATCACTTTTGAATCAAATCTTGGGAAGCCTATTTGTAATGAAATTTTTGTAGCTGTCAAAAATATTTCTGAGAGGTCTTTTCCTTTTCCCTGCATTCAAAAAAGATTCCTGAATGTGTTAATTTTTCTAAGTTTTTCAGCTAAATGTCAGTATGACTTGGTGTTTTCTTTGACCTTATGCAAGAGACGGCCTGGAAAACTGTTGACAAAATAAGACTGGCAATATTGTTGAAGCAAACCTTTGAAAACCAGATAAATGTTATCAGGAAAAGAATGTAACAAAATACCTGAAGTTTTATTAGATATCATAGTAATATATCAAGTTTCAGCAAGTTATTGGTCCCTGATTTTGTTGGGCACTGCCTGTCTCCAAAGAGAGAGCAAAAGTCTCACCATGAGTCTCATCCTGCGCTTCTTAGTGCTTTTTTTTTTGTATTTTGATAAGAGCTGTATGATACTTAATATACAACCAGCTGCAAGTTCTCCTCCAAAATGTTGGGTTCCTTCAGAAAATCATTTAACTAGTGATAGTGACCTTTGCTCCTAGGGTTTGCAGTTGGGTTTTGTTTTTGCAGAATTGGCTAGAGTTGAGAAAAACTTGTTATGAAATAAGACTTTTAGGCTTTGGACCCAGATAGTATTTCTTCTTTAGAAACTGGATCCTTCATAAATGATTACATCAGATGAAGGGTAGACATCTGAAAACATGAAATGGGGAAAAAAAAAAAGGAGAGATGAAGAACTGAGAAGTAATTAAGTTCTGGAAATGGGATTTGGAATTGCTATTTTATTTTCACTATTCTATTACAAGTTCTTTATATATCTCCAGTATTTAATCTTCCTTACAGTTTTTCATCTCTAAAATAAGGTTAATAATATTCACTGTCTCCTCTACCATTCCCTGTCATTTTGTTTAGTGATATCTGAGGTTTAGGAACAAATTTCATTATATTTTTTGCCAATACCTACTGCAAGAGAAGTGGATCCTACTTATGGTTTTAGATGTGACATATTATGCACGATATTGAGCTGTAGTTGAGATACAAACATTGGAGCAAAAATTATGAATAAATTATTGTAATGTAGGGTATTCCAGATTGCTTTAGGGGTAATTAAATTCCTGATGTATTTGTACATATTCTTTATTAACAAATGTTCTTCTTTGGAATAGCCATTTTGGGCCTGGTTTGTGGCTTATTTCTCATAGCATGACATGGCAACAAGATCTGTTGAGTAAAAAGTGTTTATTTATAAGGAGGTGCTAAAAAAATGTGACATCAAGAGAGTTTTAATTTTATCTACTTTGCAAGTAAAAGACAAAGATGCTTTTTGGAAATGAATTGAAAACCTCATAAAATATGTGTAAAATTGTATTATTTTGGGATAAATGTCAGCAGAGAAGAATTTTCTAAGGTGTACTACACTCTAATGGTACTTGCTGATGGTGTTGTATGGAGGATTTTAAAGCTTTCCAGCAGAAATAATTTACAAAATGTCACAGAATGTAAAGCTTTGTGGTGGCAAAAAGGTGTAAGGGAGAAACAGTGATTTTCCTCAATACCTGGTTAGGTAAAGGCTATTCTGAACAATACAGACTGATTAGTTAGTAAAGAGGGAAAAAAGCACTTTTGTAAGCTTCCAGATTTTGGTTCTTCTGCTACTAGGAATTTGCCTAGAAGCATAAGATGAATTTGTTAGTCTGTGTTTGAATTGAAGTGAAGATCTGATTTTCATCAATGTAACAGTGGAATTATTCTCCTCAGGCAGTCTTTGAAAACAAGGGAATATTCTTTCTGGTTTCAGAAATTTTTGGATCAAGAGGTTTGATTCTACCTCAGACTGCTTTAACTCTGTCATGAAGTTTAGATATATTATTTTTCATGAAAAATGTATCCAAATGTGTTGCTTTTACTAACAATTTATGAAACAGGTTGTGCAGAAATAATTTCTATCTGATCTTTCTATGGTGAAATAATGTTATGAGGGTTTAAAGGATATGTAGCTTAAGTGACTTTAGCTAACATTTGATATCGTGTTGGTCTCATGAGGGTATCTTGAGGTAGCAGTTGGACAGTAGATTAACAAGTCATTCACTTGTTTTTCATGCAGAATGAGTAGTTTTTAAAAGGATGGCTAGACTGTCCAAATGGCCATGTGAAAATGTGTGAGTGGAACTGACCAGACAGTCTGGTTCCACACCGTTTGCCATTTGGATGAAATGACCAGACAGAGTTAATGACACCTGTGTTATAGCAGAGGATCACCTACTAAAGAATGCAAAATCTACAGGGGGAAAAAAAAACTGGTTAAACATATGTGAAAGGGAATCCTAGGTTGCATTCCAGTTCCTGTGGTGTTAGATATCATCAGGCATTAGAGAGCCATGAAGAGCACTGATGTGCCAGCTCCTTTCCATGGGGGCATCTGCATGATGCATTCAGCTGAACTGAACAGCCCAGCAAGACTTGTAAATGGGATCACAAGGAAAGAGTGATAGGCAGAACTCTATGCAGTGACACAGACAGACCCCAGAATGAGCAACCCACAGTGCTGACCCAATGTTCTCAGTTTCAGTTTGATTTTAAGCAGAATGACAAGGGGGTTGGAGAAAGCAAAGCACTTTGGCTGAATGAGATGTCAGCAAGTCTGTGATTGCAGGAGGGAGCATGGAGGTTTCACTCCCTGAAATCTGTGAGCAAGTCTACTGAATGTGGAAACTCCTCATTAGAGGAGAGCTAAAGCATTATCTACATGTTGAATCATTAATGGAATACAAAGTGAAAAAGAAGAATAAAAGAACCGGTTACTCTGTACTGTCTAACAGATTACTGGGGTTTGAAATAATGTTATTGAGTAGAATAATATTGATATGTTTATTTTATCTTCAAAATCATTTTAGTCTACTATTTTAATTTCACTAAGTAGTGAGGAAATACAGAATCTGTAGCTTTGAAGACCATAATACTGCTCTGTTCCTTCCTCTGGAAAAAGGAAATCTTTGTTATAGTTTGCAGATGTACTCAAACATACTTTTAAATAAAAGTAGCCATAACCATAGCAAGATTTTGAATTTTTCTAGCAGAGAGTGTACTTACTCACCTCCCATGATGTCTGTAGGAATTTGTTGACAAACTAATGATTGCATCCCATTCCTTTCCCTTTCCTTGTCATAGCTGTGAACGCTGCCTCTGTGGGATTGCTGGAGGTAGCATACACACCTCATGGAATAGTTTATGGTGTATGTAATAGATTCCTAGGAAAAAAATAAAGTACTCTTTGAAATATCTACTAATCTCTGGCAAAATGTTGCATTCCCAAAATCTGACAAATGTATTTTTTAAATTGCTGGTAAGGTTTGCATGTGCCCAAAACCTGTTGCTACTTTTGATCAGCTGTTTTCACTGATGGTTTTGGACAAAAAATTGCATGTTCAATTTCTTTTATTGGAAACATATGAAGTAATTTTTCCTCTCTGTTTTATCTATTCATCAATGTATACTGTAGTGCAATTCTATTCCAGGAAATGATGATGTGGCACTTTTTATTTGTGGGGAGATAGGGAAAGACAGGCATTTTTATCTACTGAAATTGCTTACTTGTTAAGAAAATGTTGGGAGTCTGGAGGAATTTATCAAGTTGTTTCTGTACTCTTTTTGTAAATAGGTTTTTAGCAGATGCTATTCATTAGAAGAAATTTGGGGATGTTTAAGGAAAACATGACAGTGGGAGGGACAAGATTGTATGTTTATTTAGGATTTCCATGTGCCTTTAAAAAGCCCTCAAAATATGTATATTTCAAGTTGTGAAAAAGAGTTACATGGTCACTAGGTTTGGGACTTGAAATTCTGATTTAGCAATTTTTTAAAAAAAGTTCTTTAAGGATAATATTAAATTGTTGAGTGGTTAAATCACACATGTCAGCAATGAAAGACATAAATCTCTGGTTGATTTTTCTTCACAGAAGCTGTGTCCTCAACTCAGATCCACTGAGCAATAAATTGCACTCTGCAATTTCATTCTAGAACCAACCAGAGAGAGAATAAAATCCTAAAGGTTTTATACTCACCCATTAATTGCTAATAATGTGCTACCTTTCAGATATATCAGGCCTCTAGTTCTTATAATTGGGGGCTGCATTTGATTTTTTAAATTCAGTCTTCTCTAAATGTCAGTGGACATGATTGTGATACCAAATTTCTACCTGGAACTACTTTCTTTTATAAAAGTACTAACAGACTTAGCTTTATTTCCTCTAATCCCTATGCAAAGATGTTGAGGAGGATTAGGTTATTCTTGGGTGAAATATCATTTTATTGTATTTTTAGAAATTTTATTATATAAAAATCTTTCCTGAGCTACCTGACTTAAACAGCATGACTGTTAAAACTTTCTAAGTATGCTCAGGAACAGGTTGGGTTTTTTTTTTAAAAAATCCTCTTGAGAGGTCACATTCTCTCTGTGCCTGAGGTGAACCTGAAGGACTTTTAGCTTGTGGCCTATACTGTGTTTGCAGTGCTTTCAGAATATAAGACTTAATGGGTTAGTGGGTTCTGTGCTAAATGTCTTTTTAGTATAAAATTTTCATTGCACTTAAATCCACAAGAGTTTTGCCATTCCTGTTGTTTGTTTGTGGAATTACTGGTACGGTTGCACCCATTCTGACACATGAGAGTTCTCCAGAGTCCAAGAATGACTAAAACAATTTGGCAGCATTTGTGCCCCTCGTGATCTCAAATGTTTGAAAATTGTCTTAGTTGTTCTTTGCATTTGCATTGTTCCTTCTGGTATGTGCCTGGAACTGAAGTTTCCTAGTTTGCTGAGGGAATGTAGACACATATTTTTAATTTAATATCTGACTTAGATTTACAGATAAGATCAAATGGGTTTTTTTTTTTAGATTTCCTTAAGGACCCTATTGATTTGGCTCTTTTATGAATAATCATTATTTTCCTGCACTTCCCATTTTGACAACACAGACTATTTTTATTTGAATGTATATTCCACTTATAGAGAAAAGGCTGTATTCAGAAGTATAATTATTTATGAAAGAATTACAAATTATAGATAATAAAGATATATTGAGTAAGAATTCTCCTTTCAGTGTATGTGAAATTGAAGCAGGAAGTTTAATTGTGGAACACTTCTTAATGAATGTGATATGTCTGTGCTGTGAGAAGATAGAAACTGATATAACCAGTTGTATTAAAAAAAAACCAAAAAAGGCAGTACCTACTTCTTTTTATGGAGATAGACCAGAATTCTAAATGAAAAAGTGAAGGAGGTATTTTAAGCTCGTTGATTAAAGGCCAGTGTAGGAGCCAAGGAAAATGAAGGAAATCTACCACTCAGGTTTACTCTTGAAAGCAGCAGAATAGGATTCTTGCTTTTGTAAGAGATGAGATGAGATGTGAATGCAGTACAAGAGCTCTCCAAGGGGTAAGACCTTCACACTGGCCATTTCAAAGAGTAGCCATTGCTCAGGAAATTGTCCAAGAAACTAACCATATGGCCAGTCTGGGCCACGGGGAAAAAATAGTAGTAAATCAGCAGGGTGCAGTTGGAGTATATATTGTTTGACTCAGAACAGGTGCTTTCACATTATATTTAGGACCTGTCCAAGAACTAATAATTGAACAGCAATGCTTAGGTCAGAATTTGATAGCAGCACTGAATGTGTCTTATCTTGGAAAGGCAAGCCCATAAGGCAGCATTTTCCTAGAGGTTATCCTGGTGCTTCATCTCTTAAAAGGCCAAGATTGTTCTGCTTTGTGTTTATTTGGCTATCAACTAAAATAACTCCTCCCCCCGATTTGCATTTCTCTTTTTTGCTCCTCTATTACCTCTACAGTTCTGTTTTATTTTCTCATTCTGCTTGTTTTTGCTCCTTTTGCATGGTCTTGGAGTCTCTTTGGCTTTAGGTATTAAATAAATTAACTGAAAAGGGACAAGTCCAGTAACATTCCATGTTTTTGTGCCTTGCTTTTCCGACAAGACTGGTTCAGGTTTCTGTTTTTTTTTTTTTTTTTAGAGCGACCAACTTTCTATCAGGATACAAGTCTATCATAATAGAATGTGTTTGTCCTCATTTCCATCTAAACTTCTGCTGAATAGTTGTTTTGGCAGTGTACATGTGAAGTTTGTAAAGATGGTTATTTAGTCTGAATCGAACAACGACATTTTGGAAGCCAGTGGTGTGTACACATACACAGTGTCTCTAAGCATCCCAGCTTGTGTTAATCCAATGATACAACTTGGATTTTATCTGCCACAAATCTCCTGCTCTAAGAAGATACCAGTTGAATTGGCCCAGTTCCTTTAGAATTTTAACACAAGCCTTCAGGTCAGTGTAAACATCTGTTGGAATTTCATGCTAACTTTGCTCCTTGACCATGACTATGTGCTTCCTATTGATTCTGCTCACAATTGTGTGCCAAAAAATGCCATCTAATCCTTGGTTCAGCACTCCTGCAATCTGCTGTTGGAATCTGTCAGCTGCACTCATTTAATTGCAGTGTTCCTCTTTTATTTCACATGCCATTTCAATTTAAGAAGATACACCTGTTACTATTCATTCTTTTTTTTTTTTTTTTGTCGTTGTTAATGAATATAATACTCATCTTGTGTTGATCACATTTTCCAGAAATGACAGGATGTCTGAGATTCTCATGAACTTTCCTTTTAGCATTCCCCACTTTTCACATTGCCTGATTTGCATTGCTGATTCGTTCTGGATGTTGAACCACATTCCACTAAAATTTCCTCCCTCACATATTTGATTCTTATACCAAGTCAGAATTACTCATATTCCTTATTGGATGATGTTAAACACAGTAATAAAGATATGGAAATGTATGTAGCAATCATAATGGGTTTTAGATGGCCTGTGTTACTGCAGATGGCCTCTACAGGTTTGAAGGGTTGACAGGAAATATTTTATTCCTTTACAATCTCCTTGAGTGATCTATCTCTGCTGTTACTGCTGTATCTTTCCATTTCTTTTCCTAAAAATTTGTTCCTTTTCCATTTCTCCATTTCCTGTGTGGTGATCTTTTCCAGTTTTCAGTGATGTTGGCCTCTTTCAACCTTCCCAGTTCAACCCACAGCCCCTTTTTTTATGAAGACCTGGCCAAGTGGTTAACTGTTTTCAAGGGGCTCACAATTCTTTATGCAGTATATTTATTCTTTTGCATATTTTTCTCCTTTGAACCACTCTCTCTTGAATTTGGTCACTCATAATGACTTTTTCTCACCCACAGTGAAACCTTTGAAGCTGTGTGTGGAAGAGTAAACTCTTTCAACCTTAAGCTGTAATTTCATTCAACTTCCTTTTACTCCTGTCTCCAAAGGTGGGATTTAGAGAGCTTTAACACAGTGGTGTGTTGTAATGCTGCCTATTGTAATACATTATACACTTTATTAAATATATATGATACAGTTTCTTATAAATGTACTTAGGAAGTGACACAAATGGAACAGCAGAGCACCAGGACCTCCTGCTCAAAGTTGTTAAAGCCGTTCATAAAAGAAATCCATATGCAGTACTACAGAGCTCTCATGCCTTGAAAATCGTGCTGAAAACAAAACTGAACACTTGCTGTAGTGGAAAAGTTTAAATCAAACTGCCTACAGGAGCTCCTTTGGGAGCCCACGTTTGGGTTTGATACAGCTGGAGCAGCACTTGGGTGTATTTCAGTGTAATGCAGCTCTGTAATGCAGCTGTTGTTGTTTCTTCCCCCCTGGGTTCCAATGTGCAGGCACAGAGGCTTCACCAGCCTTGCGGGAGGAGAGGAAATACTCCAAGAAAGGCAGCTGCCAGGGACTTCCTTGAAATGCAATTGTCTGGGAAGATCAGCAGATAAAGGGAATGCAGGGAGATAGCAGATAAAGGGAATGCAGTTTCATTGCTGCTGATTCTGAAGGCTGTTCATGTTGGAGCTGTGGTCAAAAAGCTCATGTTGCTTTTGTCTTGCCACTCTATCACTGCAGTCATAGAGAGGTCCAAGTAAGCTATTAATAAAAAATAAAATGCTCTAAATAAATAAATAACAAGCTAAGGCTTTATCTGGGGTGATTTTTTCCCTCTTTAGGATCAAAATAGCTGAGGAAGTCAAACAAAATTAGTCCAAAAACCAAGGGCCGAAAGTAAGGAATTAATCAATTTTCCTGACTAGCAACACATTATGCATCACCAAGAACAAAACAGAAGCAATGAGAAAAGGCCTAATGATGCAGGTTATAAATTGCAGATGGCCTGTTTGTGAGACATAAAAATCGATTGTAGTCTATAAAGATTATAATGGTCTCTCTGGAGGTTTGGAAACACTGTCTGTCATTAGAATTCATGAGGGGATATATTAACCTTTCCTTCAGTAAAGATTTTATGCTCACCATTTGACAATGTGGAGGCCAGGTAGCCTAGCTCAGCCTGTAAGCAATTCCTACATGAGGTGGAGCTCAAGGAAGCGGAGATGCTGCTTCTGACAGAACTTGATTGCCTTCACCTAACATTTCCCATGGAAGCAGAGTGTTTTCTTTTGTTTTCACTTTTATCATTGCCAAAGAAAGAATGAAGAGAATTATCTGTCCCCTAGCACTGAAAACATGGGCTAAACTGTGTTTCTAACCAGAGGTAATTATGGAGAGAGGTAGTCAAGGTCTTCCAGCATGAGCTAAGGAAGAGAGGAATCATGGCAGTGCGTTGCATGGCTCAGCTCAGGAGAGAGGGAACATGTTTATCCTTTTAACATTTGATCTTCTTCATTTTAACCTTTAATTACATCAGTGACTCTCTATATGAGAGGGGAATTGGAGTCTATTCTGAGCTGTGAATTCTAAAACCTGTTTCTCTATAGGGATAAATAATTTATACCTTCTTGCAATCCAGCAATTTAATGAGCCCTTATGCATTAAAACAAATTTGTAGCTCTTCTTAGTGACTGCCGAACTATTCAGTAAAAAAATCTGGGGTGAAAACAGGCAGAAGTTGTGTGCAGCTTCTGGGATCTCACTTGAATTTTAAAAAATGGTGATGCTGTGACAATTGTCTTCAGAGTAGTTAAGTTACTGTTTGACTGCTATGAAGATCTGGAGCCACCAATGATGTGTTTAGTCTGTGCTTATCAAATGCCAGATCCTATATAATACAGGCCAAACAATTCTATATAATAATTTCTTAAGGAAAGGAAATTCAAAGGAAATTAAGTAATGTGTAAGTCCAAGAGTTTAAAAATGAAACAGACATCAGCCTATAGGAAAATGTGGTCTGGAGACACAGAAAACCATATTTACCATTCACATCTTTATCTCTAGATGGTCCCTACTGCTGTACTATACTAATAAAAAAGCCACTTCAAATAGCATTAAGTTTAATTTTGAAGCACAAACTTATTACAATATGCCTGTTGATTAAAATATGCTTGCACATAGCTAAGCTTATTTTTTTTTTAATGAAGTGATTCATCATTAGAATATTATTAGGAATTTTAATGAAATACTCCCACAGAAACGTGTCTGTTGCAAGAAATATGTCATCATATGATAATCCTCATCTTAGTTTACAAAAAGAGAGCTGCATCCCTGCAGCATCAATAGTTTAGTGGCTAGGGCATTTGTCTCCAGTGCCTGTTTTTTTTTTTTTTGAATAAATTAAATATATATGTGTGTATATAGATATATAAAATTCTCTTTAGAATAAGTTTTACTTAAGTGGGCAAGTGCATCTCCTATCAACACATGAAAACATGAACATGTACAAAGATGAAAGGAATCTATTTTTCTTCTGGGTGAAAGCAGGCTGTAAAAGCCTCTACATTTTTTGCTTGAAGTTGGGTTGAAGTCTCAGCTTCAGTTACAGAATATTAGATCCTTTAAAAAGTAGTCTATTATTGGACATGTTCTTCTGACAAAGTCATATTCCAGGCATTTAGTATTTGTGAAGATGTCTTTTTCCAGAAGTAGACCTATCAAGGTGCCTGAGGTGACCTGTCTCCCAAAGATGGAGATCATGTGTGCAAAGCCTTGTCTCCATTCCTCAGCATCCACACAGATTAATTCACAGCAATGCTTTAACTCCCTATTGCCATGTAGTCATAAACCAAGAAAAGGAAAAAAAACAAACTAAAACAACTCACCAAAACCCAGGAGAAAACAACTGATAGTGTCAAAGAGCTGGTAGCTTCCTGTATAAGTTTGCTTTGAAAATAATTTATATATGTCTTAGCTTTATGCAGTATATGTTTGAGCTAATGTCTTTATAAATTAATGTCAGGATGCTTTAGGAATCACTTGTGTTGATGGGAAAACTCCACAAGGGATATGGCCTTAGTCCTGTTAGCTATCAAATTGTGATTGTCCTTTACCATTTATGATTTGCACTGAAAGGCAAGATTTGAAGAAGTCATATATGATCGGGTGTCACATTTTCACATGAAATTACTGAAGTTTCAAAATCAGTTGACCCTAAATAGATCTTTATGCCAATTTTAAAAATAATTTTTGTGGCATCTGTTAGCCAAATCCTGGCTACAAATTTTTTTGTTGAAATGTATGAAAGCTTCTGGCAAGTAAAAAGGTAACCTTCTCATGTACCTGTCAGAAGGTAGAAAAGGAACTTGCTTCCCTCCTTCAGGACATCTATACTGATATTAAGATGTGAAATGGCTGCCTTGTTTCAGCTGAGTTACTTGAATGAGGGATATAGTGCCCAAATGGCTTGGTCCTTCACAATCTCTCTGGGAGCCAGCAGGTATTAAAGAAATAAGAACCTTATTGACCATTTAACATAAGCCTGGAGCTGTAACTTATATTACCTAAAGATGACACAGCCATTAGCATATCATTGCATTCATTACTTTTTCTGACCACTTT
>JAYDZK010000169.1:10986868-11001313 GCA_034509185.1 Euphonia xanthogaster
CGCTCTTCCGATCTCCACTTTGGGACTGCTGCTTACTCATCTGCAAAGGAGAATTGGTTATTCCCTGCTCTTAAAAGTATTACATAGGCAGGTTAGTTTTCTTTTTTTTTTTTTTTTTTTTTAACGTACTATGATTAAAGGGACACTCAGATGTCTACAGTATCTGAATTAGTTAGTGGTTAATCTTGTTATGTTAAAGAATTTTGTATATTTATGGCATTTTATAGATTTTTTTTTTCTTATAGCCACATTGGTTTAGGCTCTGACAACTTGTGTTCCATAACGTTTTCCAAGAGAACAACTTGAGACAGAAATCTCCTAAAAATGGCCAGTAATACACTCAGTTATTTTTCCTTTAAATTAACACAGAATTCTTTCTTTCATAGCAGAACATTTATTGAGCTAAATCTTGTTTAGACAAATACCTGAAAGATGCCAAAGTAGCAAAATGCAGAGTGGAAGTGAATAATCACTGCTACTGTAATGCTACAGAAGTATTAATTCATGGCCTCAATACCAGTGTGCCCTGAATGAAGATGCCACTTAAGAAAACAATAATGTTTTAGGGCTTTACTGACAGAGTTGATATTTAATTGTCTCTTGATCAAAAAGCATCAACAGCATCCCAATAAGCTTGTGAAATCTCCATATTCTAATGGTAATGGTTATCTTTAGTTCTCTGTCTAGACTTCCTAAATGGTGCTAAGTGAATTAACAAATGCAAGGATGAGAAATGATTCAAGCACTCTGTCCTCAATATTAATTTTTCTAGATGCCAGAAGAAGTTGTATAACCAATAAAGGAAGACGTGCCAAGGCATATTCTCACACCTTTGTACTTTGACAGCCCAGAAGTGTTAGGAGGAGAGGGGCAAGTGGCTACAGTGCCTTAACAGAGAGGAAGGCAGACAAAATGGCATTTCTTTGTAAAGCGGCTGCTAATTTCAATGCCTCCTTTTTATTACTGATTATATCCTTTGAAAACTGAACAAAATAATGAATTATTTATGGAGAGATTAGGGATGCCATTCTCATGGAGAACTATTTTATGAGAAAATAAATTCAATGGCAGACATCTGTAAGGCAAAAAAAATTGTTCACTTAATAAAGTTATTTTTTTCAGTGATGTTAAATGGCACCAAAAGAAGAGAATAAGAGAATAGCTTCTCTACTCACATAAAAATTCCATAGCCTTCATTTTTAGCACAAGCATATTTCTGTTTATCTTATTTCATTGTAGTTTCATACTGTGTGTGGAAAAAGAGGCATAAGGATGCAAATGTGGCTGAGAACAAAAGTGGGAGAAGAACAGAATGAGTTTAAGAATGCAGCAGAAATATTCAAAAAAGTGATAACAGGAAAGAAGGAAAAAATGAGTTCCATATGCTCAGAGAGCAAGAGTTTGAAAGGAGAATTGTAAGATGATGAAAGAAAAGGTATGGACTTGTGTGCTAAAGAAACTACAAAAAGAATGTAATAGAAGAGTACTCAAGCAAAGCTGTGTAAAATAGGGGAAAGTAATAAATAACATTACAAATACAGGATTCTCTCCTGCCTAAATAGAACTTGCTCCATTAAGTTCAGTCTCAGCTACGCTTATTACTGACAGCCTGGTCTACAGTAGCAATTTCCTTGTAGTAATTAAAACAAAAATTATTGACCTGAAGTAGTTGAGCTTTTTGCATCTCTGCAGTATCTAGGATGGGCCTGCCTTAGTGCTGAGTGTCTCCCCACAAGATGCATTAATACTATCCTTACATTAAAGCAGTCCCACAAGCCTGTGCTTCCATGAGCACAGACTTTCCTAGGAAGCAGCAGCATGCTTAGCAACACTGGTATCCATGGCAGTATCTGCCACGTACAAGTCTAAATGTGGAAGCTCTTTCCCTTTTCACAGTTTTTTATGTCACTACGATCACGCTGCCTGCCATCAGCCCCAGCCCTCATTCACAAGCTGGAGTTGGAACATGCACACACTCACAGGGGACACGGTCTGGCGGCTGCACTTCCCCCCTGCAAAGCCTCTGCAAAGCCCCTGCTGCCCAGGATGCTCTTTCAGGGGTCTCAGGGCAGTTCCTTAACTAGATTACAGAGAGCTCCCTTACTCAGAGCAATATTTTCATTATGATCAAGTTCTTGCTCTGGTAGATGTGATACTGTAATGCAGCTTCTGCATGTACTTGTACCCTCTTTCTTCATCTCCTTTAACATAATCAAAGGGACTGTGCTGAGCACCATTGAAAATAGGGTGTACTGGCTACTCCTCTGATAAATGTGTGTAGATAAACATATCTACAGCATCTTTATGACTGATCAAAGTTACACCAGAACCAGTTCTTAAGTTTGCTTAAGCAGCCTCACAAAACTAAGAGGGTGTAGCCAGCTTGGTGAAGGTTTCAGCAGGAAACTCTCGTGTGAACAAAGATGCCCTTGGAGGAAGATGAACTAATCAATATCTGGCATCATTAACTTCATCGTAAGGTCAAAGGCAACTATCCTGCTGTGACTAAGGAGAATGTTGCCCGAGGAGGAAGCAACCTAGGTACAATTATCCCTCTTCCTTACCAAGCTCTGTGCCAGGCAGGGAGGTCACTGCCCCAAACTGAAGTTCCCAGGCACCAAAGGGCAAGAGCACATTGTAGCCTGAGCATGGATTAACCTGAGTGCAGCACTGTCAAAGGGGAAGGCCTTTGAAGCCCTCTGCCATTAAAAAAAAAATAAATTAAAAAATTCAAAGAAAACCTAAAACACCAGAACAAAACCTTTTCAAACCACCATTACCGCAGCCAACAGCAATGTTTTGGGAGTGTGACTGCACCCCGTCTGGATGTAATCTCCAAGTGCATTTTGAGCTATTCTGCACCAGGCGCTGGCTGACTGGAGCTGCTGTAGACTGCAGAGCCTTTCTCGGAGCAGGGGGGAGCCTCTTCATCCCCAGAGCACCCAGCAGAGGGCTGGGTGCTGCAGCCGCTCCGCACCCCGGGGTTCTCCAGCACCCGCAGCCGGTCGGTCCGTGCGGCTGTCAGCCGGTGGTGCTCCCCGGTTCGGCTGGTCGGGTAGTACTTAAAAAGACAAAACAATTTAACTACTTTATGCAAAGAAAAAAATATATTTTACTCTTTAGATGGGAAGGTTCTCAAGTCTTTGTTTCTGAGTCCTTTTTCTCTTCCACTGGGATGAGCTCTGGCTCCTTTCCCCTTCGTTACGGCTTTTGATTCTCCTCCTGCTCCTCTTCCCTTCTGTCCCCCAGCAGCTGTGCCCTCCTTCATCCACCACAGCCTGTTTGCAGCTGTGTCATCCCCCCACCTCCCTGCAGCTGTTTGCCCGTGTTCCCAGGGCTCCGTTTTGGCTCCCGGTGCCTGTCCTTGGGCCGCAGCAGCTGCCGGGCTCTGCCCTGCGGAACGGGCGCGCCTTCTCTTCCCAGGACGCTGCCCCCGCCCTGGCTCGGAGCCGGGATGTTTTCTCCTTTGCCGCTCTGCCTCCGGCTCCTTCCCTGGCCTCGCCTCATCCCGCAGCAGCTGTTGCCTTCACCCCTCTGCGAGTTTGGCTCCAGACCCTCTCCCCATCCCGGCCAGCCCCTGCTGGGTCCTCATCCCCCTTCCCAGACCTCAGCAGCTGCTCCCGGGCTCCTGCCCCGCTCTGCTCTGAGCCCCGCTCCCCCTGCCCGGGGCCACGGCAGCTGTTCTTGTTCCTCTTCTCCACCTCCTGCTCCTGGCTCCTCTCGCCACCTTTCCCTTCTGGTGCTGCCAGCCGCAGTGCCGGGGCTGGGACGCGGGGTTGGCTGAATTCCTCACGTCACCCTTCATCACCTCAGGTCACAGCCGCGCCAGGATGGCGAGCAGGGAGACAACGCGGGCCATGGCAGAAGTGCTGCTAAAGGGGAACCTGTGGGACCCACGGGAAAATCCCTCATGTGCCGTGGGCAGCCTGGCCCTCGGGATAAGTAAAAACACAGGCACAGAGGTGACAAAAACAGCCAGGACAGCTGTGGGGTAAGTCAGGGATCCCTGCAATTGCTCCTCAGCAGGCAGGACCTTCTCACGGTGTATAAATGGAAACCTGGGAAACACAAATTGCTGTCCCAGTTTTGGGCAGGAAGGAGGCTCGCAGCAGCTGCCTGGGATGCCTGTGGTGTGTGGAGTGGCTGTGTGTGCACAGGTGTGGATGCTGCTCTAACATTCACTCTGAGCAAACTGCTGATTACAGCCAAGGGACTGGACTCTCAGAGAGCTGCCATGCAGAAGGCACTTCCAGCAGCTCCCGTGATCAAGATGGCATTTAAAGATGGTATCATTTTCCTTTTCTGACTCACTTGTTTACCTAGAGAGCTGTGTCGTGTTATTGTACCAGCATAAGCTGTGAAAAGGGATAGCGTGAACAGGGTGCGGATTGGGGGACAGAACTGTACCTCAGTGTTCAGGGATGCCCTGACTGAAGCTCTGATGATGGCAGCAGCCTTGCACAGCTTCTGTCCTGCTCTCTCTGCTGCCACAGGCACACCCTGGGATGAAGGAACCGGGAGTTCACCCTGGATGGCAGCTCACTCAGGTCCCAACTTCCAAAAGTGACATCAAAATGCAAGTAAAGAAGTCTGGACTGGTCTCGCAGTTAATGTCTCAGACCTTCAGAAACTTCCCCCTATTTTTTTTCTTTTACTCTTGAAGAAGCACCACTCCATTTTCCTGTCATGTCAGTGGCAAATCCCCTGGACATCCCTTAGTACTGCCTCAGTGTAGTCCATCTGCTGCCAAAACCCAAAACTCCTCCCTCCACAGCCCGACGAGTGCAGCTTATTTATTTTAGAGCCACTGCCATAGAAATGTTGCTGGGAAGAGCGATACCTCTTTTGAATATAGAGAAAAAAAAATTGGGTTAAAAGAGAAAAAGAAATTAATAGAAATGAGAGTGAAGGAACATGAGTGGATCCAGGCCATGACTGGGTGTACATTGCAAGGAGGAGGAAGATGAGGCACCCTGAAGATCAGGAGGAGCTCAGATATTTGTTGTGGAACAGTTTGGAAGTCCAAGCAGTAGTGGTAGGGGTGGTTTCCATCACTGTCTTTTTGAGGAACTTTAGCTGAGGGGGGTTTCTAATGTTGCTGAAGTTGGTTCAACTTCCTGATTTCCAGTGAGGTGGGATATGAACTAATGGGAGGCTTCTGCTTCAACTTCATCCAGAAGGGAAACAGTTCCTCACATAGTGCATTCAAGAACTAAGCCAGCACATAATGAATGGTTACGTGTGTGGGACTCCCTGCAAATACTCAAGCTAGTTCTGATTTAAAATGCTAATTTATGTGTCAGTGTTGCCTGATTCAAATCAGTGAAAGATCTAATCCTATCTCTAAAAGGAATGAGAAGTTAAAATGCATGATAGAGCATTCAACTGTTTATCTATATTTAGCTATATGGGGGGGAAGGGAGGGTGTTACGATTTGTGTGGGGTTTTTTTTCTGTGTGCATCTGCCTTTAATGAATTACTTTGTGGCCTCATTATCTGCTACTAGATGTACCCTGCAGGTGAGCAGAAAAGCTCTGCGCTTACAAGCCGACCCATGTTCGCCATTCTGAAAAGCAAAATCCTTCAGAGGATGCCATCTGATTCTGCTGCAATGCAGTGACTGGCTGGGGTTAAAAGCCTTGCACACAATTCCTGCTAGCTGGTCATTAATCTCCAGGAAAAGCCCCATGTCTTAATTGCTATTGTATAATTAGTAACCTCTTCCATCTAACCAGTGTTAAGCTGAAATAGTTATGTGCCAAGTCACCATCATTCTCTCTAAATGAGGATCTGGAACTGCTGCTCAAAACAGCACGTGACAGTACAATTCTTGTTTTTTCTTTTATCATTCCTTTGAAAAATGCTAAGACCAGCACCATCAGTGCTCTGTGGCCAACTCTGAAAATCCACAGAGCTACCACAGATCACTGCAGCATAAGTGGCTAAACAAAGTAATCCCCAAAATTGAAAATGTAAAGATGAGCAAAGTCTGTCAGGCTTCTTATATAACTTATGTTGTAAAGGAGCCTAAAATACCAGCCAGAAACTACCTCTTGATTTAGAGAATATGGAGCTGAAAGTAGGAAAAGAAAGACTTTAATACAACTGTGAACCTCAGGGCAGCCAAATATAACTAAGCTTGAAGAAATTGATGTAGTTTCCTTAATATCAATGGCCTGGGTATTTGAATGTTTGATATTGGATTAATTGATAGCTCTGTATCAATGGTAAGTTGATTTAAGTTTCCCTGTGGTATTTAGTATCTGTGTCTGGAAGAGGTTTCTGTCATGAGGAAAATACTCTGTAGAAATACAATTCAGAGGTAGAAATATTGAAATATTTGATTTTGATAATAGCAAATTGATTTCTATCAATAACTTAAAAAATAATATTCTCAAAAAATTAAAATATCATGCAAAGCAATATAAACCAAAGGAAAACCACGTTCACATGAAGATAGTGCTCTTAAACCACTTTGGTTTTCTTAGAAATTTTAATCTAGGTGAACTTGTACTTCCTGAGGAAAAAAAAATTATTCCCAACCTTCTTTTCCCTAAAAATAATTAGCATTCAGCTAGTTAGATTCTTGTCTTCAGTGTGATTGTGAGAAGATTTTAGAAAACTGACAGAGGTAGGTTGAATAATCAGCCATAAATAACAGCGGAATTGTACGCAGGAAATTCAGTGACTGTTTTCTTCTCACCAACACAACTATAATTGGCAAAACAAAATAATTGCAAAAGAGATGAGCATCTGTTTTGCTTTAAGACAGTCTCTTTCCTGGTGTAATTTTCCAGGGTTTTTGCTGGCTCAAAAACTATAGGATCAGGCCCAAAGAATTGGTGCGTAGTGTAGTTTTGTGTTTGTGCTGTGGTGAATATCTAGTTGGAGACTGCTTTTTAAGCAGGGTTTCATCTTTTCTCTACCTTCTTTTCCTTCCTCCTTTCTTTTCCTGTTTTTTTGCCTGTGTTACATGGTTAAAATGCTAGAAGAGTTTAAACAATAAAACAAAAGTCCCCAACTCTCTCTTTCTGAGAAGAGCTTGAAAAATTCAGGTGAATCAGCAAGAGGTATTTAAATAGTTCCTCATTTTATTCCACTGGAATATCATATGGCATACTTAATGTGCTGTCAGTGGATTTTTATAAATGCTCATGTCCAAAAAAGGGAGGTCAAGAAGCTCTACCGCCCTCGTCAGAAACTTTTTATTTCATTTTCTTCTCATTTAATCCTCAAGACAGAAGCATCTGAATATTTAGCACTCAGTAATAACTCAAGCATAATTCCCCTTTTCTTTCATGTTTCGGAGAAGTTTCTTGGAGCTTAATACAGGTTTTCTCTATTCTTGCAGTAATATTTCCAATATTCCATAGTATCCATTTAAAAATATTTTTTTTTCAGTTTTGCTTGTTCCCCATAGCCTTAAAAAAATTTAAATTTTTTAACATTCTTTAGCTTTGGAAAGGCTCTTTTCTAACTAATTCTACCAAGCACAATAAAGCCCGGATCTCTGTGGAAACTTCAGCTGCTGTTTTATAGTATTTAAAAGTGGACTCTGGAATTTCTACAGTTGCTTTCTCTATTCTCATCACCTTGAAAAATACATTTGATGAACAACAGTGATAAAGACAAGTCATAGGACAGCAGACAAATAAGATATTAGAGTTAAGATAAGATCTGTCTTTAAGTTCAAAATGTTGAGTTTAAATGTTTTTCCCATTGTTTTAAATGGCCCAAAAGACTAAAAAGAAGAGGCATTACAAAAAGAAAGCAAGAAAGAATGAAAAGGAGGGTTCTGGGTGCTGGTTCTTTCTGAAGAAATTGTTGAAATTATGTAACATTTATTCTTTATTGCTTTGATTGCTCTTAGTCACTTCAGATGAGCCTAAACATCTGTTATGTAATAATTTGGGCAGCACAAATATACTGGTGCAGGTGTCCATACAAAACCAAAATTTTGGGGTTTGCCTATACCCATGTTATGGGGATTCATGTTGGCATGGATGTGTTTTACTTCTACAAGCAAATTCAGAAGCTTTAGAATAAATGTAGGAACTTTCTGATGCATTATTAATGCAAAATGACAGAAAATGTGGAAAATCAGAAATAACGAATGCATTTCCAGACATTTTTCCAATAAACATGGTATGTTTCTTTATGTATTGTAGCTGATTAATATCTTATAATCTTTTCCCAAGTTTTTATTTGTGATCCTTTACTGTGAGTAAAACGTAGGTGATAATCAGTTTTTGAGCTATTAGGAAAAATGTAATAGAGAAAAAGGGTCTTAAACAGTCATAAAAGTTTCAGGAAGGATTCTGCAGTCATATTCCTTTTCCTTAGAGAACTGTGTTTAGTTAAAAATAGTTTTAATACAGCTGCTTATTTCACCTTGGAGACAGAAAATTGCAATGGTTGCTTCATAGCTAACCCACTTCTTTGAATCAATGTATTTAAAGAGGTGAAAACCACCAGCGGATGAGGGAAGCAGGGTTGAGAAGAAGGTGGCTGTGGATGAGAGCCTTATCAATAAGTTACTTGTGGAAGGGAGAAAGTAATTGATGACTTGCACCTATCTGCTTAGCTTGTTTCCTCTTTGTCTTCTGGGTTTCTCTCTCCTTTATTTTACTGAATGTTATTTGTGGGTAAAATTTAAATTAGGAGATGTTAATGGTTGTTGCAAATAAGAACTGGCTGTGTGGATGAAAGTGAAGAATCTCTTGCAGGGATAATAAAAAGGTAAACTGTTCTAATTTGAGAAAACAGTAATTGACAAGCAGGCTGGTGTTTGGTAGTACTGTTTTCAGAAAGACCCTATGAGAAATATTTCACTGCAAATGTTATGAAAACAAAGGTGAAGAGCCACTTAGTCCAGGCCTGAGCCCTCTTCTGTATGTCTGGCAAGAAATTCTGTCAGGTCTCAGAGAGTTTCACAGATCTGCCCAGCCAGGACCATAGAGTGCAAAGAAAGTAGTGAAGTGTATTGTAAGTCCTTGTATTCTCCTAAGTGTAGAGCTTTTACCTTCTTTTGCTAAATCATTAAAATTGGTGATGATAACCAAAGTTACAAATTGTCATCAGAAGAGCAAACATACAAGGAGGCAGGTGTGAAGAGAGCAGTTTAGAGGAGCTTGAGCACTTAATGTCATTTAATATTCTCTGATGTACCATTTTCTTGCTATCCATTTTCCTGCTGTCCATTTTCCTCTCTTACCCAGAATACAGAAGAGGCCTGGAGTTTACTACAGAAACCATCACAATGTACTTAATTTGAGTAACTCCTGTTTACATTTATATTATGTCCAGAATCGTCCTTGTTATTTTCAAACATTAATATTCTTCAAAGAAATCTGTTCCATCACGGTGAGTAACTGGCTGGGGTTAATGGCCCTTAGCACAGCTCCTCCTAGTTGGTCATTAGTCTGCAGGAAATGCCCAATGCCTTAATTGTTATTGCTTAATTAGCAACCTCTTCTGTTGTAGCGAGTTCAATATGACCTGAAATAGCAATGTACACAGCAACAGTCATTTTCTCTGAACGTTTGGGCAATGCCATAGGCAGATCTTGTGCAAGTGAAACAAAGCATGGGAAGTTCATATATACTCAAATAACATGGATCATGCCACTAAAATAGCATTCTGCTGATATGATGATTGACAAGTGTGGTTTCTTAGATTTCTGGGATGGCAATAGTTTAAATCAGTGACTAACCAGAAGCCTAGAATTTAAAATGAAAAAGTCTGTGTTTGCCTTATTCCTCACACAATTTAGTGTTCCAGATTTCTAATCAATGCTGCCATTATATTTGCAGTCTGTCTGTGGTTAGCCACGGCTTTAATCACTGTGGAGTCTGTGTGAATGCACAAAAACAAACCCCGAGCACATTCCTACACCATTAATGGGAATTTTTGCTTAATTCCTGGGTCATGAGAACCTGTTCTCTGCACCCTTGGCCATTCCCTTCTCCTCTCTGTTGTGCTTTGTTTTCTTTTCCCACCCTTTGCCTATTTTTAAAATGCATATTTTGATTGCAATCCCTTGCAATAGTAATTTACTCTTCTGGTACTTACCCCACATGGGGTTGTTACTCACTCCTGGAGTTCCAGAAGTTACACACCCCTGGAATATTGTGTAGAGAGACAATACAGCACACTGATAAAGAAACTTTTAAAACTTGAAAGTAGACTTGCATTCTTGCAATGGACTTTATAAAAGAATAGAGAAAATATTTATTTGTTGAATGTAGACTACAAATAGGAATGGTTTGCGCATCAGTTTTCATTTTCTAAAATTTCATATTCCTTGCAGGTAAAATCTCAACTCATCTGATACTTTTCCATGTGATAGACTAGGAAGCATTATATAAGTATAAGCTTGACTATTTTGGTTTTTGTCTAAAACTATTTATAATAAGACAATGGAAGTAGCTCCAGTGACATACAAGGGCTCAGATTCATAGAGATAATTTTGCAAATAAAATAGTTTTGGCCACTCTTTCCAAAAAGAAGATTAGATTGCTTGGGTTACAAGCTGGAGGAACTCCATAAATGTGGATGGTTCAGCATATGTAGAGTTTGAGCCCTGTTTCTGTAATAATTTTTCACACATTTTTTTGACTCATCAAAGGGCAGCCCAGTTGTTCTCCTTTGCTCTGTAATACCACTGCAAGTCTGACTGTCCTAATCTACAGACACCAGTGCCAATGCCCATCTGCTTGTAGTATCTGAAAAAAAATGGGGACAGAACAAATAGAAATCTCAACAAGCTCATTTTAGCTGCGCTACTGCATTTTGTGAGGTTCTGAAAATTTTAAATACATAGAGATATTATATATTTGTCCAGGTTTAGTCCTGCATGGTAGTAACAGAAAAACTGTGTCTCCTAAAGTGGGAGCAAGTGTTGCCCTAAGCGTGTATGGAGCCATGTGCATAATTTGTTTTAATTCAAAGTGAACAAGACATTCAGATAAGTTGAACTCGGGGACTTCTATTGCTAATTGGCCTTCAAAATCTGTTTTGCTTTAACTTATCTACTTATTTACTGGTTCAAAAAAGTTCAGTTTACTTTAACTAAAGAACTACCAAAAATACTGAATATAAATGTTAACTAAAACCTGACCCTGTCTGACCCTGTTCTTAACTCTACATAAAACTTGTGCTAACTTAAAAAGAAAGCTAACAAAATCAAATTCATCTCAGAGCTGAGGAGACAGATAGCTAGGTTTGGTCCAGACCAACAAACATTAGAGAAACTTATAAAAGAATAAAACTCTGCAGCATTTATAGGAGAATATGAGACAAAAATGCTTTCATAATTTACCATACTCTGTGAATGCCATGGGAGTAATTGTTTCCTTTAAGTACTTGGCAAACAGTGCTACTATCCATTCAAAAGAGTAATTTTCCACTCAGAGAATTTCTTCTTGTAAGCACTTATGGAAAGAACAGCCAGCCACACAATGCCTTCTCTGCACTGCTCCCTGACTACATTCATGTAGTCAAAACAGGAGCCTGAAATGCAGAAGGAATGAACAGCTGGTATTAAACCAAAAATTAGATGCAGAAAGATCATCTTGGCAGTAGAGCAGAAGTTTATGGTTATGATGTGCTTCTACTTGTTAGTTTTCTGGTTTGTGTCTCTAAGCAAAACTCTTTTGCAGTTTGAGGCAAAGTTCTACAATCTTAAATAGATTTGCAACCTTAAATGGGGTTCACATGATAGTCGAAAATCACCTCTTCTCCAATCTATGTGCACTGCTGTCTTTTCTGTAACTGAATGAACTGTGCTATAGGGACTGGACAAGCCTTGTTAGTGTAATAGTTCCCCTGGCCTCAGTGACACAACCTGCAGGATTTCAACTCCTATAAAGAAAATAAATACATTACCTGTAAGATAGTTAAGTGATGTATGTGTGAATAAATATGCACCATATTAGTGAGTAATATGGGCCTATTTAGTAAGGGGATATAGATGCAGCTGAGCAAATAGACAATGGTTTACTCTAGTCTGTTTGCAGCTGTGGTGAATGGTCTCCTAATCGTGTTGTTTCAGCTTGTTCCTTGCCTGCATAATGTGTCGAAGAGAATCTTATTTCTGCTATAGCAAGAGCTAAATTTTCAGAGCAATACTGTTAGATTCTTTGTTCTGGCAGACATCAAAAATTTAAATTCACAGAGTGTGAATGTCTTTAAAATATATATTTTTCCATCTTAGTCTCGGTATTGCAATAGAATTTAGATGTCACCTTGAGGTCATCTTGGCTTGGGGTTTGTAGAAGCCAAAAGTGAAAGATTATCCTAGCAGCATTTCTCTTACATATGAATTTGGCACTTAGCTTATATCTCTATGTTTGCAATACAGCTGAAGTTCAGTGAAATGGCATTTAAGGAGCTCTGCATGATTTTGCAGAGCAGTTTAAACTTTTTCATCAGAACATAGATCCTTTCCTCTCTGAAGTTGAATAAATTGCAACAAGGTTCAGCGTAATTTTTGATATTTTCAATATATTGTGTAAACGAATTGGTGGAAATGGGGTTGTCATCATGACAAATAGAAAGAATTTCCCATGTCCAGCTATACTTTTTCTATGCCTGGGGAATTTTTGTGGTCAAAAATGTATATAGTTCTCGCTTTTAAACATACTACCTCATAGAGCAGAGTTCAGGGGGTGAAAAAGACTGCTTTCCAATTTTGTTAAAATTGCCAATATCATCTTACTATAAATAAGCAAATATTTGTACAAGCATAGAGTGCAGATGATCGATACAGTATTTCATCAATACTTTTGTCTGTAGCTACACAGCTTCCATTTTGCAGAAAGATGGTTTCAAAGTCATTTTTAGTTGTGGTTGCCTTTTTTTTTGCAAAAAAAAAGGCACAGCAAAATTCTGCATTTCTGATCAGGCAACCAACCATTCTTTATGTATCCATCCTTCAAGGAGAATACTAAGCATGAATGGTGTATTTTCTGCTTTGCATTTGTTGCTTCTGTCAGATCAGCCTTGCTTCTCATTCAGATTAACTTCACACAAAGCATCTGTCAGTTATTCTCTTTCATTTCATCAGTGTTGTGATATTTCTTGAAGTTATAACAACTTCTGCAATTTAGTCTGCTTTTTAGGAAACCATATACTTGAATGGCACTTGAAAAGAGAGGCATTTTTTTCTTTTCTTTTTCTAAATTTTTCTTGTTCCATTGCAACATTGCATGCTAGGGCAATACTGTGTGGTTATTACATGGATGGAGAAAATACGTATTTTCTTATCTAAAAACTGTTTCTATAATCATAAAGTAAAATTAAATGTACCAAAGTTCTTATCCAAAATATCTTAAAGGGAATCTGGCTGTAACACCAGGGAAGAACTGAGACAATTTTTTTCCTGTATTTTCCTACAAATCAAATGTAAATAAATTTGCCGGGAAACAAAGAGAAAAATAAAAGCATAAGATAAAAACCATGGCTTAAGCTCAGACACATAAAATATAGAAATGGCAGAAGCCCCTTTTCCATCCATCAGTTAGGTTTTTGGAAGTGGATCCAAGGAGTGTAGGCAGGCATTTTGCTGCCTGATACAGAGGAATTGTCAAAATGCAATGTGGCAGTTAATTTGATTAGAGATCTAACAAAATTTTCTACAAACACTGGCACAAGACATTCTTGAAAATGCATTTCCAAAAATGCATGACTGATATTCAAAGATTAATTAACTACTTACCGTTTTTATAAGACTTCTAGAATATCAAGTAAAAGCATTGAAAATTATTATTTTAATTTCAGTGGAACTTAATTTTCTAAGATAACAGTTGGATCAGACTAATTCTTTATGTACCAGATAGAGTGATAACCAGCCCTATAACTGAGTAGATATTAAATTGTGTGTATATTAAATTGGATCATAAATTCATGGTTAACTTATTTGGAAAAAATAGCAAAGCTGTAATTACTTACAAAAATGTGAACAGCTCTTATATATAAACTAAGATATATATTATATGTAGCACTTTTACTGCACACTTTATATTATTTAATGTATCCTTGGCATTACTTTGTATGACAAACAGTAAAGCAGAACTTTCCAGTGTTTGAATACACTACACCTGCACCTCTTGCTATCTTCTTAGTCTCCATTTAAAGTTTGGAGTGCATTAAAAATTGTTTCTGCCCTATGTCATGAATTCTAAAAATTTTCAGTATTATGGTTTTTGCAATTGCATATTTTATTTTATATCTTAGACTACTGAGGATGTTCTACTGCATAATTTGAATTTTTTTTTTCTCCTGTAGTTCATAAGTTATGTTTAAGTTTGAATTAATTACCCTATGATCCTTTGTCGCATTCTCGCCATAGACACAGAACAGAGATAAGTGTTGCAAATGCAAGTCCACTGCTCTATTTCAGTTTTTATTGCTAACTTTTGAAGCTTATTCTTCTTTTATTTGCAG
>JAYDZK010000169.1:11004373-11046286 GCA_034509185.1 Euphonia xanthogaster
CTTGCCCCCTGAACCCCCATTCTAGAAACCCCAAAATCTACTTTTTCACCCCGTGATAAATTCACTATCATTCTACTCAATTTGTCGTGGCTTGCAGATTTTCATCTAAGGTTGGTAACTTGTTCTATGGGTCATAATCAAAACCACAGGCATTTTGGGCTCTGTGCCAGGATCTCTGAGCCCCCTGGCAAGGGTCCCGGCAACTCCGGACTCCCAAAGGGATGTCCTGAGTTCCGACAGATCAAACCCATCTCTTCTTCCTTTTCATATTTACAATGCCTTCACCATTGCAGATATAGTAGATTTTACTTCATGCACTATCAATTTAGTAATAAGATCAAGCCTCAAGTAAGCACACAGAACAGACTGAAATGGTTAAAAATGCTGAAGAAACATCATAGATTTGTTGTCATAGGCAAAATTGGTTGAATATTGAAGCAGATTAAGAAATGTGGTAATTTCTTCCGTGTATGTAAAGCTATACCTAAAATATAATAATTTACTGTATGATTAAGAATGGTAAATGAAATTGTGATAGAACCTGTACTTTTAGGGGGACACTGCACAGTGAAATAGCCTTTTTATGGCTTTAGCAGAAGCTTGAAAATACCGACACATGCTGCAGGGGTGCAATGAGTTTGAGGAGGTAAAGTTTTGAGAAAGACTCTATATTCTAAGTGAGATACAGTGTTTCAATAGTTGGAATAACATTTTTCCATTGTTGAAGATGTATGGAAAGTCTTGGTTATACTGTTTGACCGATGGAAGTTTTGGAGGCTGGAAGATTAAAGAGTAACTGGCAAGGTAAAATTTTCTCTGGCATGTGGAAACTTAGAAATGGTATATAAGAAGTCTTATTAAGGCTGTTTGCAATTGTTTGCTGACAGACAGACCTGGGGGAAAAGGTGTTAAATTAGAGCATTACCAGATTGTTCCTCTGATATGTTAGTGAGGTAGCTGAAAGAGGTCTGATTGTTGTTTATCTTACTAGCCAAGCCTGAGAAGTCACAGAAAAAGACTGAGAAGACAGGCTATTAAGCATGAAAAATTACCTAAGGCAGATCTGTAATCACTTGGCTAAGAAAAGCTAGAGATGAGCTTTATCAGATTTTTAGCCATTACAGATAATTCCACGTCAGAAGCTACCATGGAATAATATTTCTGACCTTGAAATCTGTGAAAAAAGATTTAAGTTAAGGCTGTGATATACCTCAGTAGAAAATGAGGACCCAAATTTATGCATTTCAATCACATTTCTTCGCTGGTATGAAACCTGGGAATGCAGAAGTGGCAATAGAATCAGAAATAAATGCAGTCCTGCTGAGCTTGAAGTTATTCAAGGGTGGCAAGTTTGTCAGTTTTACAGCACACCTTCCAGAAGTGTTTACAATGCTAATAGAGCTATATAAAGAGAAACTTGTGATTTTAAAGGCCACTGAGTCACATTTTGCCCTCAGTGAAGTGGAGCAATCAGTTGCCAACACAGACACGTTGCACAGTGTAATGGGAATTCAAAAATCGGTTGGACACATCCAGCAGTGTCCAAGCAGAAAGATTGTGGATCAACATGTGGAACAGGTGTTAGGAAGGGAATGCTCTGTGTCTCAGAAAAGTCTGGCAGTTGTTCCCCCGGTAAACTTTCTTTTCACAAGTGAGTGTGAAGAGGGTTACATTAGAATCTATTAGCGTGGGTTTTTAGAAAATCATGGGATGGAATAAAAATAAACCCCTTAACTTCTGCTGCATACTAGCAGTGCTCCAAAGTGACACTGTGATCAAATGAGAGATTCTCTGTAAAAAAGGGAAAGCTCAAAGCATGACAATTGATAGACTTGAGACATGACCAGAATTACTCAGCAAAACCAACTGAAAGTTTTGTTGTTTTATTTTTTCCTCCTGCTAAATTGACGGAGTTCTGTTCATTCTTCAAGAAAAGAAAAGAAAGGAATCAATTCTCTGTTTTTTTAATCTGATCTGTTTTGGAAAATCACTGAAATTACTTAAGCACTGGTTCAAAAGTAGAAGGCCTAATCTATTGGAAATGCTCTTTCTGAAGGAGCTTTTCTAAAATACCCCTCCCATTCATAAATAAGTGTTAGAAATAAAAGGACTTTATGAGCTCCTTTTTTTTTTTCTGGTGAAAAAATTGTGCAGCACATTTTCTTGTGGTATATGCATGCATATATTATGCTGTAGCTGGACTGAGACATTCTCACTGTGGTCACTATAAAAGCAGCCTGTTCTCTTGGAGAGTAGTTGAAATATTTTTATGAAGCAAACCTGAAATTTATAAAAGTTGGAACTGTTGATATTCAAATAGGAATTTAATTATGAACTGTGAAATTAACCCAACAATTGAACCAGGAGGACAAAGCAGAAAGCAAAGCACATCTTAGATGTTGAAATAGGAAGATGATGCCTTGTTATGCAATTGTAGAACAGTTGAAGGTATAAGATCCTCTTCAGTACTAATTCCTGGTGTCATCATATAACATAATACAGTAAAATCCAACAGATATATTTTATTCTCTAAGCATAAAACCTAAAAAAAGTAATATTTACTGTTGTGTTTTATTGTCTCAAAAGGGGCTGCTAGGTTTTTATGAAGAGTAAAAATAGCAATGCTGACACCTGTCAGTGCAGTCTGGCAAATTTTCTGATGTTATCTAGACTGTTCCCAAGTGCACTCCCTCCAGCAGCATAGACAGTAATCTGAGTTATGCAGGCAAACCTTCTTGCATTAGTCTTTGATTTCTGTGTTATATTTGCGTACTTCCTGTGGGGGCACAGTTATATTGTGATGATTTAAGCAAAAATAGTGTCTTTGGTGTGTGCTGAATATAAATCCAGAAGAAATGTAGGCAGGTGAATGCCTACATCTTAATTACTTCTTCAGCTAAATGTCTCCATTTCTTTTATCAAGCACAAAATGCACCATTTTTTAATTCTCATTTTCATGTGAGCATGTTAATATGTGAATGACTCAGGATTCCCAAACTGTAGAAAACTGAACAGAAAAAGAAAAAAGTCCTGTATTTTAGTTAACAATTTTATTTTTGGGATTTTTTAGTAACTGGCTAAATTATATTTCTTTGTATTCTTATATTTATTTTCTTCCTTCCATTTTTTTACAGGTCAAAATATCTATGGTGTATGTCATCCATAAAAAAAATCTTTAGCTCATTTTTGAGAGCATTTTCACATGCAAAAAAAAACACAAACAGGAAAGAATTTTATCTTCAGATAACATTAGAATATGTTATATTAACTACATGTGTTATATGCAGTTACTTGTCAGAGTTTTAATTTTAAAAGATCACCTGCTTTATATAAATGGTTATATAAGAGGTAAACAGAAAATAGTGAGTAGCCTGCAAAATGAAAAATTGTATTTAAGGTAGATGAATGTATACACCAGTTCATCAACTTTCTTTGTTGATCTCAGTTCTTTCCTGAAACCTGTTGATAATATTAAAGCATAGAAGCCTGGGAAAAGATAAATTTTCCTCATAGATAAATGGAAGAGGCTTACTTGGCATTTCTGGTGTACACTCTTCAATGTTTCTGAAGTACGAAGGAAATTTAGAAAATGCTGTATAGGAATATTTTCATCAGGTCTTTAGGGAAGCAAATGTTATTTATTTGTCAAATGCTTGTACTAATTGGATTGATGAATAGCCATGGCCAAAAAGTAAACTCTTGTACAGCTAAATGTAACATTTGTAGAAGACTTGATCCTCTTGGTGTAGTTTCATTCAATTGAAAGGAGCAGAGCTTGTTAGATACTTTTTAACAAGACAGGTTTTTATTCATTAATAAGGTCACTGGGTTAAGTGGAAGTGGATGTTACATATGTATCTTAAAATTCAAAGATCTGTTTTCAAGGATAGAAAAAGTTTAATTCTTTTGTGCAGGTAAAAATGAAATATTTAAACTACCTTTCTAACTGTGAGGATTTATATTATCTGTTTGTTTTTTCTCTTTATTTCTTAGAAAGTGATAATTATAAAAAGCCTTTTAAGTGTTGTGGTCTGAGTTAAGTTAGTAAATTTCCTTAGATATTCATGACCTCTGATAAGCTTTAGGCATTTGCTGGCAGGTGAACATTTTCTCCACACTTTACAGTGTTTCCTTTGCATTCACTACTCTTTTTGTTTGTTTGTTTTGTAGCTTTTGTTTGTTTTGGTTTTGTTTTCTTTTTTCTTTTTTTTTTTTTCTTAATTCTATGCTGAGATTCTCAAAATAACCACTACTGAACAACAGTTCAGGAATTAGCATAATGGCCTTCATATGATTCCTGTCTCTGTCGTGCATCTCAATAAGGAGCTGTGAACTCTCTCTGCATCATAGGAAACTCTGTCTGGCATCATCTTTTTCCATTATGAGCTTTAACCTTTCCTTATGATATGCAGTGTCACACTTTGAGGAGTCATTTCCCTTGCTGTCAGTGGTTCTAGTTTTACATTCAAAGCCAGGTGCAACACTCCCTGAGGTCAATGGAAAATGCCCTTTGAATTCAGTGGTCCTTACATGAGATTATTTATGTCTTGAAATGCATTTTTGTAAAAAAAAAAAAACCTAAATTTTATTCTTTTATAAGTATTTTCAGTTATCTTTATTCTCCTTAGTAATGGCAGTAAGTGGTAAGTATTTTGTGTTTAAGCCAGCAGGAGAGATATGGATTCTGTACTTCTGTATAACCAGAAGTTAAAATCATGTTGGAAGTAATCAGGGGAGACAGTGAGAGTCCATAGTTCAGTCATGAATTTGCACATATGAAATAGAAACTTTTAATTGTTTTTAAATATGTGGTTCAAGATGTATATTTTAAAAGAAAAAGATATATAGAAAAATGTAGGAAAATGCCCTTTGCTTCCAGGTTTTGATGAATAAGCTTAAGTAACCATCTAAATGCTAAATGATCCTACTGCAGTTTATAGAATTTCTAAATTCAGAGTGCTGTGAGCACTAGATAATTCTAATCATGTTTCAAAGTAATTATTTGTTTTTCAAAATCTATTATTAAGTGCCAAAAATATTAATAGATTATTATGTTCAAAAAGAAAATAGTTTTTTTCTTTGGCTTATTATTCCTAGGCTTTTCATAGTCCCTTATGTAACAAGTATATACATATAAACACATAGAATGCCATCACCTCAGCTCAGCTTTGCCAATCTTCTGTGCATTCCTGGAACTTTAGCTACAGCTGTAGCTAGATCAGATTTGAGTGGAAGCAGAAGAAAAACTTCTGGCCTTTGTGAGGAACTCCAGGTTTTATCACTTATAATTAGAAGCTGATGGGAAGCAGCAGTAGAGTTTTATAAAACAGAAAATGCTTCTGAGACTCAGCAGGTTTTGTGTCTGTGGAAAACACTGTTTCATGGGAACAATGATTATCTGAGACTCACTTTCAATCCAGCCTCCTCTCTGAATTAATTACTCCCCACATTCAGTCATCTGAGAGACAGAGGAAAAGCAAGAGCTCCTTTTCTCACTGTTCACCATTATGACCATAGACTGCAGCTCTTTTTAGTGGCCATTGTTCATATTGCTAAATTTATTCAAAATCTCTTCTCATCTCTCAGTATGTTTTCATGGCAGAAAAGATTCTGTGATAATTATGATCTTTTTTGTAGTATTAGTGAACAAAATCACAAAAAGAGAGAGATTTAAAGAAAGCAATCTAGAAGTGGCTTGCACCATCAAAATTGTTTATCTGTTGGGTAGGGTTAGGTATTTTTAGGAAGTACTAAAATTTCACTTGATTTTGGTTATATGACAGCTTTGTGTCAATCCATATCCTCTGAAATTAGGTTTAACCATCTATAACACTATTCAAATAAGTAATTCAGACTAACCCTACAGTTCATATTCACATTAATCAGTTTAAACTTTGGTAAGAAAGTAGTTCAAACTGCAAGTTTTCCTTGTTTTCTTTTTATTATGGGGAAATGATCTTACTCTTTTGGTCTTACCTTCTCCGTTTGTAAAGTGGAACAGATATGAGGATGGATCCCTGCTTTGTGTTGCTCCTGAAAGATATTTTAATGCCCAACTCATAACCCTAAGCAAAAGTTGTTTTCACTCATGGAAAATTATAAAGGCTTTTGTGTTATGATGAAAAAGACAGTAAAGCAACTGTTCTAGTTACAAGTTGCAAACAATCAGGAAAATATTTGCCTGCAAACATTTGAAACTCCAGCTTTGACCTGATGACAAAAAGCAAATTTTCCTTTGTACTTCTTCTAAAGGATTGTTGTTTTTGTTTTGCAGAAGCTGTGTCTCAAGCTAGAGGCCAGAAACCTTGTTTATTTCTCTACCATTTTTGTTCTGAAACCATAAATATGTTGAAAAGACCATAAAAGCTTCTGCTAATACTTCTCAGCTGTTCACAGAACAAAATTAGCCTTTGACATTTTACTTAGGCTAAGAAATGAAAGGCATTTAATCTTTGTTGTTTAGTGTGCAGATGGTTGAAAAATTGCCTTAATGACAAAAAAAAAGTATTTTACTATTTGTACTGCTGCCAGTGTGTATTTGACAAATAAAACTTAGAGAACTCAGATTTAGAAAAACAATACGTGACTTGAAGTATTAGGTAGTCCATGGCTGAATACACAGAGTGGTTTGAGAAGACTATGAAATGTAGTATACTCTCCCAAGCCATAAATCCTATTGTCTTCCAAATGTCTACATTTAATATTTTAAATTAGAAAATACTCCCATAAAGCAAGAAGGCCACTTTTGAAAGATGCAGATGGTGGTAAAAGAGTCCCCTCATCCCCTCCTCCTCTTCACCATTGACCATTTCATTCCTTAAAGACAATACCAGACTTTTTTATGGTTTTCTAATATACCCTTTTAAAAATGATAATAAATTTTTAGTAAGGCTAGAATTACTCCAGTTATTCTGCCTCCTCCAATGATTGCTGTTTCTCTGGATGCACTCCAGTGCAAACATGGTTGGAATGAAGGCTGTCACACTTTCTTGCCTTGCTCTGGGATGTAGGCCTGGACTTTTTGATGCTTTTTACAATCACAGGCATTATGTATGAATTGCTGAAGTCAAACCTCCAGACATGTGAGTCTCCATTAGCTCAGCTCATAGGGGAATTGCCTTTTGTAAATAGGAAGTTATTTTGCCATGCAGTGGCAGGTGAATAACACACAACAGCACCACTCCTCTGGATCAGATAAGAAAACCACACGTGGTGTCCTGACATGGTGGAAGTTCACATAGCTTCATCCACTGCAGAGGAGCTGACCTGACCAGTACTGGACCTTCCATGACTGTAATCCATAAATGATTAGTGGCCAATAGTGTAGAAGGGGATGCCTGATTCAGAGGGAGAAATATGATGATATACATAAGGAGAATGTGAGAGATAAATGTAGTAAACAGATTACTTTTTTAAAAGTGTAATTTTCAAAGTACAACTTTGGGACTTGTACTAAATTTAATGGTGTTTGTGCTGACTTGAATTTACAATAAAAGAGAAAATGCAAAACCTAGGATCAGTGAGAAAAAAAAAAAAAAACAACAAAAAGATAGCAACCAATGAGCTTGATTCTGCTAAGGGACTAAAAGATTTATTTGTCTTGTTACTGATAGACAATACAGAAGATATCATCTCAGAGACAGATAAATTTTCCTGAGGGAAAGAAAAATGTTAAACACCTTGCTGTTTTGCTGGAAAAGACAATAAAGAAGCTACTGCAGTGAAAATCTGCAAAGCATTAGACCCAGGTGAATTTGATTGCTGAGCTCTGAAGAAAATATAAAAAAAAATAGTCAAAATTACTTTTGGTGGTTTTTTTTTTTTTTTATTCTTAAACTCAGAAAAACAAAAGAATTTATGAAGGTCGTCAACTCAACTGCTCAACATTTCACCTAGGATAATGTTAAAAAAAAAAAAAAGATACCAAAGGAAATAAGTAATGACAATTTAAATAGCAGCATATTAAAAAATTTCACCAGTAACAACATCTGGCTAACTTGCTTCTCTATAGAGTCCTAACGTATAATATCCACTTAGTATGTCTGAGAAGCTGAGATCTGTCATTTTTCTCCTCCTACACTGTTTTTGCAGTGTAGTGCATCCCTGTCAGTGCTGGACTCAGTACACCACAAAAGTTATTAAAATGTCAGCAGTAGTCGGGTACCTATTTAAAGTAATATAAAACTTCAAAATCTAAACGCCCTAGGTATGTAACTATTTTCACACATCATTTAGCAAAATGCTGATCTATACATTCATGCAAACCTGTGGCAGAGATTGCATTGCAACCTAAGTACTGAAAACAGTAGGAAATCTTGTTCTCTAGATACAGAATTCAGACCTAACTCTAGCAAAATATGTAAAGCTTTGACTGTAGATGATGAATTCCTTTTGTCTGAACTGATAATTAGGAGTAAAATTCTTGGTTCAAAGCCTGTAAAACTGCCATATGACACAAATATTGCCAGCACTAAATGCACAGTAAAAACTTTCAATATTCACATCTTTATTTGAGAAAGAAGTCGATTTTTGATATAGAATATTTATGAATTCTTGTCACTGCCATGCACAGAAACTGTGCTTCTTGAAGTGCAATCTGCAGGGAAAGTATGAGCCCTTCAATAAAGTTTGGATTGTGCAAACAACAATAACTCCAGCAACATTTGCTAGTCTATCACTTGTACAGTGAACATTAACAAATAGTTTGCCTGTTTGGTGAGCTTCCATTTTTTCCATGGAAAGCTAGAAAATCGTTTATACAAGATGAATTAAAGAACTAAAATATGGATATGAAAGCTAAATGGGTGGTTCAGTCACACCTGTAATTTTAATCAAAACATAGTATTTTAGAAAATCTATAGAAATCTGTAGGCAAAGTGAAATCCATACTGTGCTTCTTATGTATTCTTAAATTATTTTAATGGTCCTGAATCAATCAAAAATTACAGTATAATTACTTTGTGCAAAAAAAATTATCCGTAGTGCATGCAATATAACAAATATTGTCTGAACAGGATTCAGTATACTTTTAAATAGCTAGACAATCTTTTCCAGCTGGCTAAGCTGCTTGTGTTACTCACTTTGCTAGAGATACTTCTCGGAATGTTTTTACATGTAGTAAAAACATGACCTGAGTTTTTGGAGATAATTGTGTTCCATTTAACACAACTGTTGTGAGTTCACCTCATCCAGAAGCTGCACACTCATCCAGCCACTCTCTCACTTTCCATCAGCAGGGAAGGGACAGAATAGGAAAAGCAAAATACGAAAGGTCAAGATGGGTCAAGATCATCACAGTTTAATAAGTGAAGAAAAAATGAGAAAAAAGCCCAAGAAATGAAGAGGCAGCCACTTTCTCATTAAGGAGACTGATAACCATCCAGACTCCAACAATGGCTACATTTGAAGGAAAAACCTCCCAGTTTATTGCTGAGTTTGGTATTATGTGGTGCAGAGCATCATTTTGGCCAGCTCAGGTCAGCTGTCCTGACTGTGTCTGGTCCCAGCTTCCTTTCCACTTCCAGCCTTCTCACTGGGTGGCAGAGTAAGGGCCAGACAAAGATTTGGTGCTGTTTTAGTCACAAAGTCAAACCACAGCACCACATAGGCGGCTGCTTGGGAAGTTCATTCCATCTCAGCCAGACCCAACACACCACTGTGGTTATTCTTTGGTAGGTCAGGTACATGTTTATTTTTCCAGGTATTCAGTGCAATTGCATGACCTAAAATATGTACTTTGCTGCAAACTTAAATGTCTCAATGCAAATTAAAATACTTCTGAAATAAATAGCAAAATATACTCACTTTTTATTGCTACTTTGTTCTTAGCTTCTTTATCAGGTGCATGACCATCCTGCAGAAGTATTTGAAGCATTCATTGTGAAAATGGTCGATTCTTTACATTTCAGCTTGTTTGATGCCCATGCAGCACATAAATGAGCATGCTGTGATGAAATGCACATTGATATTTATCAGAATACTCTCCAGAAGCAATCTAACCTCTGTTGGAGGTTTCCCATCAGAATGTTCCTAAAGGAATATGATGTTTCCAAAGACTGCAAGAGGGGAACATTAGTGCCAAATTTGAAATTTGCAGTAAAGTCTAGCTTGCCAGGCTAGCTTCAATTCCTGGAAGACTTTGGAGCAAATAATCAAGAAAATGGTTTGTTAGCAGTAGCAAGGCAAGAAAGAGATGAGTATCGTGTAGGTCAGCAGCAAATTACAATAAACAAATTCTTCAACAATTGTTAGAGATTGTCAAGAAGCAGCAGATGTCATGTAACCCAAAACAAATCTTTAGGCACTCTCTAACATATCTTTATGCATAGTCTAGCACAATATTCTCTTAAGCAAGCTAGGGAATCTTGGGCTAGATTAAGTTTCTAAATTAGTAAATTGCATGCAAAGTTGTCTGGATAACTGTGCAAGTTGCCAGTAATTGCCTGTCAAAGTGAAAGGACAAACCAACCACAAGGCGTTCCTCCTGGAATCAATTCTTTGCTATTTTCCTTTAATCAGCCTGGATGGTAGAGCACAGACCAAGTTTATTAAATCTGTAATAATGCAAAGCTGGGGAAGAGAAACCGCATATTCAAGAGCAAGCTTTGAATTCAAAATCAGCTTTGACAAATTAGAGAAAAGGACCAAAAACTATGTTAAAACTCTGTGGAAGCAAGTGGAAGGTGCTAGGCGTAGGAAGAAATTATGGACAGCAAAAATATGGTGTAGAAAAAACTTGGTGAAATACTGTTTCTTTGGAAAAGAATCTGTGAGTATGCATGTATCACATTCTGTGCAGGGGTTAGCAAAGCCATGAAGTTGTAAAAAAGTCTAGGGAACATTTTATCTCTTGTAAATGGAAATACATCTTGTAAGACATGGTGAAGTAATTATCCAATTCTGCTCAGGGCAGTACTCAAGGCTGGAATTCTACATTCAGATTTAACCATTACACATCAGAAACAAAGCAGAACTATAAAATAAAAAACTGAACAGTTGGGTTATGTACCGTACAAAAGAAAAGACTGAGGGAGGACCTGATGGCAAAGATCAGATTTGTAAAGGGTGGCATAAAAAGGAAATAAATAATCTGGGTTTTTATCAATTAATTGTAAGTTTAAACAGTAGGAAGATGTTTTATAATGATGCAAATAGTGAAATACTGAAATATATGTAATGGGACTGGGGGATGAAAAGACGTTAGATAAATATGTTTAGGACTGACATAGAGTTTATCCTACACTAAGGCAGAAAAACATGCTGGAAGTTTCTGGTTTTTATCACACTCAATTACATTGATACATCCCTGGTAAAAAAATTCTGCTTAACAGCTGGTGGCCACAGAATTAAATATTCCAATGCACTAAAGGCTAAAGACAAAAACTGCTAGTAGCTGTAATAATTCAGTATGTGATTATTTGATTTTAATATGAAATATTCTTGCCTTTAGGTTAGAAATTATGACTTATTTTTTTTCCCTTCCTTCCTCCTAGTAGTCAGGTTGTGGAAAAATCCTACTTGTTTCTATGTTGACTAGCCACAGAGGATGAGGGTTTCAGCAGGAGTTTGTTACTGGAAAAAGGGAAGGGACAAGACAGAGGAGGGTGGTGCTAGGCCATGGCACTGTTTTTCTATAATAATCAGAAAATAGGAAAAAAATCCAGCAACACAAACATTATTTTAGTTTGCTTGGTTTGGAATTTACAGGGTCGTGAGTAGCCCAAGAAATGACAGAATTGAGTCTGAAACAACGTAAACCTTTGGTGAAACTTGGCTGCTTCTCGTGTCTCTGAGTTTTAGATCCTTTAGTGTAGAGGTAGATGAGGAAGTCTAAGGGAATTGTTTGTATTTACCTCTTTCCTGAAGTGGCTTGATGTTTTGGCACGTAATGTTATTGCAATGAATAATATGTGGTGCTTTTGTTGTTCTGGTTGCTTTTTGAAGACCATGTAGTTTTGGACCCAACTGAACTGAATATTTCTCTTCCATATTTCTCTCCTGAGAAAGTTTTTCTGCATATGTAACAACATTCCTTCTCTATTACGCTTGATAAGAAGAGATTTTTTAACTTTCCTCTTGGTGGAAAAAAAAGTAAGTCTTCTTTATTTTCTTCTGTTTGACATTTTGTTCTTCATATTAAATCTACAATTCTTTCTACAGGAGACATAAAGCTAAAGGGAAAAGGGAAAATCCGCAAGAAATTAAATTTGCACTTGGGAGGCATTTCCTAAAAATAAGTATATGTATCTGGGGTGCAGAAGATTCTGGTCTCTTTCTTGCCTACTTACTGCTTTCTGTTGTGATAAGAATTGCAAAAATAGGAATTCAAATAGTACTATTGCTAAAAACAAAAGGTAGTCTAAATGGAGGAACAACCAAGACCCTTAGAATAAACAAACATTTAGATCATGGTGATAATGAGGTCAAGCTTCAATCCTCATATGGACCATTCATTAAAGAGTTGGACTCAATGATCTTTGTGAGTCCCTTCCAACTGAGAATATTCTGTGATTTTGTGATTTTAGACAATAAACAACTTCCATGGGAACTTTCCCTCCTTATTTTCCTAGCTGAATAAAATAAGGAGGTCACAAATTCTTATCACATTCTGCACAGCATATTTTCACCTATTTATCAAAATAGAGTTTTAGAATTAAATCCACGCAAAAGATAGCAACAACTTTCACAGATATTTTAGTCTAAAGAAGCAGCATTAAACACAATGTAAACAATTCTCCCATTTCAGTAAAATACTGTAGGCCTTATATGATTCCTACCTGATATTTCCTAGATTTGGATGTCACCTACCTGAATTGTATGTCTAAGCCTAGCTTCCTCTGCCATGTTTTTTATTCTTCAATTTTCCTGAATAAATTTAAAATTCCCTTATTGTGTTTCCTCCTGCTCAGCTGTGAGAGGAAGAATTCCTAGATGCACACATTCACCTCAGCTGAATGCCATTCTCACAAGTCTCAAGCACCACTTCTGCTTGCACAGAAATATTAACTACCAAATTTTCTGTCTGCTGCAGGGAGGCATTTATAAGCATAAACTGCTGAGGTCCTTTCATGAAACACACTGTAGAACCATGGAGAGGCTCCATTGCTTAATGAAGTGTGGGTACTTCATCAGTGCACTAAAAAAGATTTCTCCTTTCAAACTTATGAGCTCAGTGCTCAAAACCCCGGTGTATAGAATCACCTGAAAATTGAGAGGTATTTTTAGGGACCAAACTTCAAAAATTAGAAAAAAAAACAAAGAAAGAAAAAAGAAAAAGCAGAAGTAGAATGAGCAAAAATTAACCCTAAGAAGAACCAATTTAGGAGAGCTTTTCCCCCAAAAAACAAAGTGGTAGGTTTGCCTGTAAAATGTAGCCTCAGAACAATGTTAAATGCTTTGGTTTGATTCCACACTGGAGTCACAGTATATCTGTAGCTGCCTGTAGTGACCAAGATCCATTTTTTCTCTTGATATTTGTTTACTAGTAGTCTTGTGAACTGTAATTTCCATCTTTTTCATATCATCAGAGCTTTGTGATTATTTTCCGTAAGGAGTCATGCTCATGTCCTAAGGGACAAAAATGCTTTCTCAGAATCTGATTTTTCAAGGTGCTGTTTAATTTTGCATGGGTTTGTTTTTTTCTGAGAGCTGTGTGGGGGAGGGGTTTTCCATACATATGAAGAATGAATGGGGTAGAGTTCCAGTGTCTACTGAAGCATGTTTTGGATCTCTGTGCCACAATAAATGATATTGTATGTTATATGTAAGTTTATATTCACATCATCTCCTCTAGAGAGGGTCATGTTCAGCAAGGTAATGTGTCCTGTTTTACCCCACAGTTCACCTACTTCTGTTCTTCAGCTCCTTTACAAATATTTTTCCTTCCATTCAAATCACCCTTATATTATCCCTGTAGTGTTTTGTTCACAAACCAATATATAGGGGTGACAGGATTTGCTGATACTGCACTGGAAATCAGATTTGGGCATGTAAGTTTACAAATTTCCTAGTGAAAACCTGTGTACTTGCCTAAGCTGCTGTTCGTACATCAGCCTTGATTCTCACAAATAGCATCTCTCAAAGGCAGTGGGAGATGCTGCTGGAGACTGAGGACAATGATACACACTTATTACTTTGTTTCCAGGGCAGAGAAGCCTGCCAGAAAATCTATTGCCTAGGAATTCTTTTGTTTGAGGTATTGCTAGTGAGATTCTCTATAACTTAATTTAACTGTTTAGCCAAATGCTTTCTGAACAATTGCATATTCATCAGTATTTCATACTGATGAATGAATATTTATTTTTTTTTTAGTCCCTGGATATCAGCTCAACTAGTCTTAGTCTAGCCGGCCCTGACTGGTAGACTGACCTCCAGCTTGCTCTTTTAGCTGTCAATAATTCCCCATGCATTGCACAATGGGCAAAGGCTTCAAATGGCAGAGGGAACCACAATCGTTCATAATTTGCCCTGAATGTATTTGAACTGTTCTTTGAAGGTGGAAAAAGGAAGTTATCTTTTTTTTTCCCCCTACCTAAAGCTGGAATTACAGATAATTTTTCAAACAAAATACTTAAAAATAACCCCAGGCACAAAACAACCAACCTTAGTGTGGTTTATTTCACATGACCATGAGAATTGCTCAGAGGCATATACAGAAACAGATCTGAAATATCAGTACTGTTTTGTTTAATTGGCCCCAATAAATATATTTGTTAAAAAAAAATTATATAAAAATATAAAATAATCACTGCTTATGAGCAGGAAAAAGAAAAAAGGTGTCTTCAATGCTTAATAATTGTTCAGAAAATATTTGTGTAAGGACTGATTCCTGAAAAGCCTCCCAAGAACAGTGAGATTTGTGGGATTGTGCTAAGTTACCCTAACTCTTACACATTTAGTTTTCCCGAAAGAAATTGCTATTCTTTTCCTTATTTCCCCTTTTTCATTTTTAGTTCTTCTCCCATTGTTGTTGTTATTGTTGTTCTTCTTCTTTAACCTGCATGTCATCCTTCTGTTTGCTAAGAAAACCACCAAATTCCAGGAGGGTATAATCAGTTTACATAGGCAAGTGAGATCAGTTTTATATGTAAATGATACCAAATGAGCGTCACCGCTGCACAATGACTAAACTCTCTGTGCCAGCTTCAGTCTTTTCTGCCCAATCCTGTAATCCCATTGCAATGTTCCTCTTGGCCTGAAATTTCCAGTGGGGCATTTATCTCACTTCAGAGAAGCATGGCTGCTGTTAGTGGCTGCTGTTAGTGCTACAGAGTAAACTTCTGTTATGCTTTGTACTGCTGTTTTCTTCCAGCACATGTGAAACACTGTTCTTCAGTCCTGGAGAAACTGGGACTTAGAAGATGTGTTTTGATACGTATCTGTACTCCACTCCTCACTGGATTTGGCTTACATTATTTATTGTTTGTTACTACAGCTATTTTCTACAGAAGTTTGACAAATAAGAAAAAAATAGTCAATGCTTGTATGAGATCTTTTTTTTTTTTCTAAATGACTTTGTCCTCTTCTTAAACTCCAAAGTGTATGTAGTTGAATGATGCAACTCTATGAGAAGAATTCCAATTCTAAATGATTTTAGGTGGGTTTGAAACAGAGATTTGAACTTGTGTTGTAAGGGACTTAAACCAGTGTGCATATATTTGGAGTAGCTCTCTTGTCTCAATGGAGATTTACATAACCATGTCTTCCATAGGAATCTGCACTTTCCCATTGCGTACTCACTCAAATCAATTTAGATGAAAAATTTATTTGACCTATTTTTACTGTCTCCAATCACATCTAAATATGCATCTGAATGTGTGTGTATGTAGGCATCCACAAATCAAACATACAGAGATGGTTTTCATGCGATGGTATCACCATCTTCAGCGTTACTTTTGTTCCATCTCCTAAAATACCAGTTTGCACAAACAGCCTTGACCTAATTTATAATGTGCAGCTTGGTGAAGTAACTACTCACTAGAGATGGCACTAAGCTCATTTTAACTACAACATAAGCCCAGATCTTGAAAGCTTTGTGGTTACTTCCATTGCAATAAAAGCTATTGATTAGAAGTGCTTCCCTGGCAGAGAGAGGGGACTGGTGAACTCATTGTGTTCCAGTGACTCACCCTGAGGTCTCAATGGGAGTTGCAGATGATGAGTAGCAGCACAGCAGGAAAACTGTGAAATTCATGGAGCAATTCAGGTCATAGCCCAGCTGTGTAAATTAATGAAAACATTCCTGTCCACCTGAATGGATTCTAAAGAGGATCCCATTGTATGTCATAAGAATGATTCCTGCTAAGTTTTTCTATTCCACTTGTTTTTTTACTAGCTCTTTACATGTTTTGAGTATTTCAATTTTACACTTCTCATCAGACTACTAGTGACTGAGGACAGGAAAAGTATGTAATGTACGACATTATATAAATAACATGTCCTTTTAGTGTCATTTAATTGTAGTATTTGTTGGGTTACATCTTTTTCATGTCTTTTAAATCCATACTGACGTCACTTGATGCAGGATGTAAGAGAGCAATAACATCAGTGTTGTTTAAGGGTTGTGTCAATGCCCTAACAAGAAGGTGGTGTATTTTCAGAATTTGGCCCACTACAGAAAACTGTGGGAACTCACTAAAAATGCAGACTGAATAAAAATTTGCAGTTGTCAATATAGAATATTGAAGCACATTCAAAATGATAAAAGAAAAACACCTGAGACCTTTCTATTCTAAAGTACTTTTGGAGACAAATGGGGCATTGGGGAGGGTGAGTTGGTTTGTTTTAATGAACCTAAAATGAGGTGACTGCTCTCCATGTATTAAAATCAGGTTTTGGGAAATTTAATTTTTTTTCTTTATTCTTGGAAGCAAATTTTTTACAAGCATTAGATGGACTTCACAATAGACACTTTTAGTACGCATTTCATAAAGCAAGAAGGCTCTTGCTGTAAGCTGCAGAAAGCAGAATAAGAAAATGAATCAAGCACTTTTTAACCTGCTATATAAAGAGGCTTTACAATTGAAAATAATTTAAATTGTGTTGTTAGTGGCTTTTGTACAGTTTTTATAGTTTTGTTTTGGAACAATCTATAATCACAAAAACCTTAAGCCATTTTCTTTTAAACAAAAGAACATACAAAAAAAATAAAATATCCTATTAATTGGTACTCCTTTCTCAAATTCCACACCTTCATATGCATTAGTTTTTGTTTTGTTGAATTTTAAAGAGATGTATCCTGCAGTTCAGTGTGATCTATTTCTGTCCCTTGGCTTGATGTGACATTCTGGAGTTTTGTGTTAGTGAAGTTAAATCTTTTTCCTATGTTCAATGTGAAGATTGTTTCTGTTTTGGCATGACTAGTTGGACCATAGCTCATCATTTGTTCCTCTGTTGGCTGCATGTGTTACACCTGTACACCCTTTACATTGCATAAAGCATTATTATTACATTAATGTTCATATTCTGATGTGGTCTATGTATTTAGAATATACTCATAAAAAATTCTACCTCCTTCAAATAGAAGTTTCTCTCTTAGTATATGGAAAGATTCTTTGTTCAGAAGATATGATTTAAAAAAATATGCAAGAAATGTTTGTGCTTTGTTCGAGAGGTTTGTTAACTTGATTAAGTACATGAGTTATATGATATGGGATACTTGCTTTCATCATTATAATTCTGTGAATTGCCTAATGGCATAAATATTCTGCCAGAAAGAAATTTTAATTATGGTTTAGATGTAGGAGTTTTTCCACTTTGGGAACCTCAGAATTATTCCTCCTCTTCATGAATTAAAACTGGGAACCAGATGATTTTTGTGTTCATTTCAATAATGGGCTAACAATCAAACAAGATTTCTGTTATTTGCCAGCATTTACCTTACAGAGCAGGATTTTTCTTGTTGGAAAGTTTGCCTAATCTCATTATTGTTAACATTTTGCTTTAAATGTATAAGAAATACCATTTTGTATCTTGCTTAAGAAGCAACCTCAAAAGAATGCAATCTTAGAAATACATTCAAAACACATTTTATTAGATATATTTATTCATATTACAGCATCAGTAATATTTATGTCTCCCCTGTAGCTCCTTCTGTAGCTCTACGTTTAGATGTTCTCATTAACTTCCCTCTAAGATCTTGCTTTACTCAGTCCCATGAAAGGTCATTACAGTGTTCCCTATTGCCCCCTTCATTTGTACTGCAGGGTAACACAGAGACAACTTTTTTATGAGGAACAGGTTGTGTGGGAAGATATTAGAAATGGTTCTGATAAAGTTTTATACCAGAAATAGTTCTTCACTAGAGAATCCTGTATTTATTTTTCTTGATGCCATCTTTGTTGTCCTAACCGATTTTCCAGCTGTGAAGGAGCTAAAAGTGGAAAAGATGCTTTCCCACATTTTCATTGGCAGTGTGCTACCATGCTGATGTATTATGATACATGAGTTATATTACAACATGACTAAACAAAAAAATAACTTCATGTGGCCTATACTGAAGGGAATATAGGCTTATGAAAAAGTATGAAGTGACTGAAGATGAGCATCAGGATACAGATCTGAGCAATTTCTTTCAGAAAGGTGCAAAGGTAATAAGGAAGACTTCATGAGATGGCAAAAATGGCATTATAGAAGGTGTTTGCTATAATCCACTTGACCAGGAAGAACAAGCAGCTGAAGCCTACAGACAGACAGGAGGAGTGTCATACTCACAGGCCCTGCTCCTCACATGGAACATCAGCCGCCATGGTGTCTGCTGGGGGACAGCATGGCAGGATATAAGCAGACAGGGAGGCTTCTGGAGTGTATCGATGGTGACTTCCACCTCCAAATAAGATCAGAGCCAATAAAGGAGATGTAGTCCCTGGACCACTTGCATCAAAAAGGAGGGGCTCATTCTGAATGTGAAGGTCAGGCAACTTTGTCTGCAGTGACCATGGTGGAGTTCAGGACTCTGAAGATACAGAGAAGAGTGAGAAGAAAGCTCACAACAGTTGCCTTCAGAAGAGCTGACCTTGGCCTCTTCAAAGATCTGCTCAGAAGAGTTCCATGGGGTAAGGCCCTGGAGAAAAAAGGGTCCAAGAAAGCAGGTTGATATTTATGGATCACCTCCAATGCCCACCCCCCTAAAAAAAAAAAAAAAAAAAAAAAAAAAGAAAAAAAAAAGAAACCAAACCAAAAAACTGTACAAAGGGTGGAAGCAAGGACAGGTAGGGCTGGGAAGAATATAGAAGCACTGTCTGAGCATTCAAGAGTGAAGTGAGGAAAGTCAAGGTCCAAATAGAATTATGGAATTTCAGCTGTCCAGATGTCAAAGAAAACTAGAGGGTTACTGTAACTACCTTACTGACTAAAAGACCAGGGAAAATGTGGACCCATTGGCCACAAGACAGGGGGTATGGTGACAGAGGACACAAAAAAGAATGACGTCTTGAATGCTTATTTTACCTCAGCCTTTACTAGCAGAATCAACGTTCAGGAATCCCAGGTCCCTGAGGAAAAAAGGAGGATGTACTCTTGGTGGAAGAGGATCATGTCAGAGAATACTTGTGCAAACTGCCCACATGTAAGTCCGTGGCACCTGATGGGTTACAACCATATATGCTGAGGGAACTGTCACCTGTCATTGTGAGGCCACTCTAGGTAGTCTTTGATTAATTATGGCAACTGGGAGAAGTTCCCAAAGATAGAAGAGTGCAAATGTCATTTCCATCTTCAAGAAGGGCAAGAAGAAAGGACCAGGGAGATACAGGCTGATAAGAGTCCCTGCTTCCTATTCTCTGGGAACAAGATGAAGCAGCTAATCCTGGAAACCATTTCCAGGTGCACAAAGGATGAGAAATCATCGGGAGTAGTCAGTGTGGTTTCACCAAGGGTAAGTCATGCTTGACCAACTTCATAAACCTCTATGATGGGTTGAGTGATGTGGTAGGTGAGAGCAGAGCACTGATTGTTGTCTACCTGGATTTCAATAAGGACTTTGACACTGTCTCCCATAAGATTCCCTTAGGGGAAGCATGACTGACCCAGAGACATGTGGAGTTTCCAGCACAGGATATATTCCTGAGCCATGTGACCATGGCCCTGGGCCATCAGCTCTTGGTGACTTGGCATGCACAGGGAGATTAAACCACATGACCTCCAGAGGCCTTTTCTACCAGAATCATTGCGTGATTCTGTGATTCTGTGCTACTGATTAACTCTTAGGAAGAGAAGAACTAGCTGTCTTGGGTTAATTTCTATAAACCCCAAATATGGGACTATTATTAAACATTTACTACTATCTGCTACCATTGGAAATTTTATTTGTGCAGTTCTGAGATGAGAACAGTCATTGATCATAAATCAGTGTAGTTGACCCTGATACCATGCATTTGCACAAACACATTGGGTACAGTTTCTCCTTCTCAGAGCCACCTTTTTCACCTATATTAACTAATTCCTGAATGTTTGTTACATCACTTAGGAGTGTTATAAAAGTTACAGTATATAACCTCATGCCAAGAAGATAACACTTTAACCAATTCATATCAAAGTGATTAATGAAAACCAAGAATATTTCTAAAGCATGTCACTGGTTGAAATACATATAAGTACTCTGGATGCATGGAAGCTCAATCTAGCCATACACATGACTACAAAAAAACAAAATATATTCTTTTGCAATTTCTTTAAAATCTATAGAGGAAAGAAGGAATGTATCAGTTCTTACAGCTAAGGATGACCAGATTTGAAGTCAAGAAATGTTGATTTTTTTTTTTTAGTTGTAAAATTTCTTGTAATTAGATTGTCATTATCTATAACAACTAATTAATCAGAATAACATTCAGCATTATGATTGAAATTAGTGTAGACTAGTAAAGGAGAAAATTAAGTTCATTTAATAAAAAAATAAAGATATCTATTTTGTTCACTTGCAGTCACAGATAGCTATGATTAAATTTTAATTTGATGTCAAATTAAGGACTAGGTTACAGTATGCTGACTTTCAGAGTACAGCTTTACTCACTTGAGAGGAAACTGCCATTTAAATGAGAAGGTTTGTTTTATATAATTCTAATGTCTTCCAAAGGCAGCTTCAGCTCAGTTCACATCCACAAAATGAATCTCAGCAGTAGCCAAGAAAATTTCATGGTGGCAAGCTAAAGAACTATGCAACAAAACTATTTTGAATATCGGTATTCTATTTTTAATTGTGTACGGTGTGTCTTCAACATTTTTAGCTACTAACTCTCAAGAACACTTCATACCAAATCGTCTCAGCCGCCTGTGTCAAAGTCATGGCATCAGGATAGCACATAAACAGTCCTCTTTTTTTTTTTTTTTTTTTTTTTTTAAATAAAGACAGAGTATGAATATAAAAGTATGGCTGGCTTTGCATGCTGTCATGCTAATTTTGGTGTTGTACCAGTCTGGGAATGTACAAATATCCAGCAACAAAGTCAGGGCCTGAGTGAATATCTCAGATAGGCAAAATGTGCACTCATATGTCTTCTCTCTTTAGTAAGTTCTATATAGGAGAAATGCTATATTTGCACAGTCAAGATTGTGCAAGTGTAGATAGCTGCCAGTATACCATGCAATAAAAAAACAGCAGAAAAGTTTTAGGAAGTATTGTGTAAAAATAATATCCCTCTCATGGACAAAATCCATGACCTCTCCTCCTTTGAGTGTCCTGCTGATGTTATCCACTGGATCATCGCCTCCGTAAAGCTGCCATCCAGTTGGAAAATTGCTTCTGCCATTCAATCACTGCACTGCATTTTTACTCTCTGTCAGCTCAGCTAATCCTATTCTATTAATGGGTCTAAGAGACCAGTTTTGCTGAAAGGATGATTGGAGAGGGATTTGATTTCTTCTGATAGTAACTGAACCTGAATTTTCAGCCTCTTGGATAGCCATAATTGACTATCCAAGAGGACAAATTGACAAAGCACAGGGCAACAAGGAAATATTTGGCATGTTTCTACTTTCACATACATCAAAACAAGCATGAGTAATCCCAAAAATTCTTTATTCTCATTTCACAACTGTTTATTAAAGAATGTGTTGTAGTTGCATAATGAATTTCTCAAATTAATTACAAAGTGGGTATTCTTGAAACAGAAATATCTGTGTCACCCCACATCACTTTCATAGAACATAATCTGTACTTGACATTGCTCTCTGCCAACCAGAAAAGTTAATTCTGTATAAAAGGTTTTGATAGGAATAGCCTGAAAATATATTTTCATGCCATGTAGCCAGCAAGGCAAAACTGAGGAAGATCCAAAGGAATAAAAATAATCCCAGGAAGAGAAGAGGAGTTGTAAAGTGACCCATATACAGTCAGTTTATAATTCTAGTCAGTCTATCCATTCTCTGTGATAGGAAATAAAACTTCTAGTGATTACAGGGAAGAGGTCCTAATGCAGAAAGCAAGGTAAAGTGTGCAAATCCCAGAGATTTTCAGTGGAAATTCAATTTTTCAAATCCAGAGAAATAATTCCAGAGGATAAACAGGAAAAGAGCAGCAGTTCTTAAAGAATATCTGATATTGAGTAAAATACATAGATTTATATTGTTTTTCATTTCCTACTTATACAAGGAAATTAAAATACTGAGGAGGAAATGTGGTTATTTGAATCACCCTCACATATGCAAATTATTTATTTTTCTCTCACTACCTCTATTAATATTACTAAATTCAATTATTACAAAAAAATGCTTTCTGGTTGTGGTTGCTGCAGCCATGACAGAGATTCAGGAAGGCTTGTCCCAGTGGCTGATGAAAATTTCTTTAAAGTATTGATGTATTTTAGACAGGTCATAAGTATAGTAAATATGAGAGTAGATTGACCCATTTTGGAGGAAAAAAAATAGAAAAAAAATTCTAATAAATTTATTTAATGAGGAGGGGAAATATGGCCAATGTAAAATTGCTTGGGATTGTAATACAATTAAAAAGCAGCCATTTTTATATATACATGCTCTCTCCACTGAGACTCTAGCAGTATGTATGGTAAAAACTACTAACAGGAGAGAACAAATAACTTTCCAAAATTGTCAGTTTCAGGAAGCAGTTGAGAAAAAGAAGATGAAAGTATCAAAGTGCTTATTTGTCAACTCCTATGGCTCCAAGGACACAAAATCCCATTCAGATGTGCAGTATCTAAAAATTTGTAACAATAAAATCATCATGAATTAATAGCATAAAAAGAAAGAAATGTTGAATGTCTTTTTGTTTGATACATTTGTGATAATAAGTACTAGAAAAGTGATAAATCTGCACAGGAATGAAATAGCACAAAAAAAGTGTTGCCTCAGAAAGAGTAGTGATTTAATAATGTCTTGATTTTGATTCTGTTTCTCATCTGTTTCTCAGATACCTAGAGAAGGTATGTATAAAAATGTAACAGGTGGTAGAATTAAATTGTGGCTCGAGATATTGTCCTGTTGTGAACCATAGGAAAAATAGATATTTGTCTGAATAGTTTTGGTGTTTTCACCCATTATATTTGAATTCTTCATGGGACATATGTCTCAGTGAAATCTTTTTTGTAAATGATGCAGAGATTGGTTCTGAGAAAAGAATTTATTTGAACACTTTTCTGTTTAGGAGGGTGTCAAAGTATTTGCTGCTTTTTATCCTTGGTTTCTGTTCTCATTTAACTAGAAAAAAATCATAGATTCATAGGAGTTCTGTCCAGAATGTACCACTATGAGAATATTAACCTGACCTCCTAAATGGCAAAAGGCAGAATCTCTTCCAGTGATTCCTACAAGGCAGCCCAAAAGCAATGATCGATATGCAGTCTCTGTTAGAGAAAAGCTCTGTCTTAAGACTTCAGGGAAGGATTTCCTAGAATTGCCAATTCTTATTTTATCTTTATTGAATATTTTTGTCTCCTTTTCAATTTGAACTTTTCTGACTCTTGATGACAGTCTTTGTCTGGTTGAAAGGACTTCTATCATAAGCTATTAGGAACTTTTGATAGTTATAGACTGGGTTCAGACACCTCTTTATCTTATCTTGGATTTATTCAACAGATTGGGCATCTTTGGGCTTTCTTTGTAAGACATGGTTGCTGAGTTTTCTTAGGGTTTTTAATGACATGAATGACTCTGGGGAAAGTTTTTTTTTCTGAAACCGCTCTCATTTTTACGTCATTTTAAATTTATGACCACTGGAACTAAACACAGTAATGGTTTTAGCTATGCCACAAAAATAATGCCATTTTCTATTTCTGTTCATTATTTCTTTGCTTTTGCACTCAAAACTTGCACTGACCCCCTTACTTGCTGCTTCACACTTGGAGCTCATCTACAGTAGCTTAACTTAAATGATCTTGTCATTATTTCATTTTCAAATCACTTGGGATACTGTCCAGAAAAGATGGCCTCACTTAGAACAAATTCATGGATATTACTCGCATTTACAGAAGCATACTGAATTTGTGCTAATGGCTTTGTCTTGTAAAAAGCTGGTAAAAAAACCAAAACTCTAATTGTGCCCTAATGATACTCATTTGGCAGAAATCCTTGTCCTTATTTTCAGTCAAGCCAGTCCTCTAGTGCTCCTGATGGGATCTTGCCTTTGTCCCAAGTCCTGAACAGGGCAATCCAGAAAAGAAGGGATCCTCAAAGAGATGTAGGTAGAGAATGAAACCAAAATGGGCCCAAAATCCTGTTATTCTGAAATTTCTCCTTTCCACCCAAAAAATATCAATAAAGTTCCTATCATATTTTTACCAACTGCACTGGAAAGTGCTCTGAATGCATCTATCCAAAGCTGTGTGGAGACTAAGAGGGGCTGTAAACTGATTTCAGATCTAATGTGGAAATGTAGGAACTTCTGAGCCCTCCTGCCTAGATTCTGGTAGATTTCTAGATTTTGTTTAAGGATCCCAACAGGACTGGGAAATGCTGTTTCCCTGTTTACCCAATACTAAAGCAGGCTGCAACAAAATCAGAGTACCAGGTATCTTTATAATCCATTTCTGATTATTCATAATTGCAGTCAATAATGGCAATCAGTATGTGCAGTACATTTTTCAAAAGTAATTTCTAAAAATGCAAATAATCCTAATGGAATTTGTCAGATACACAGCACTTGAGAGGATCAATGCTCATGACCATGGATATTCAATATATTGCTTTAGTTCATCATTATTGACTATATGACTGTTCATGCTTTATAACATACTTCATAACATACTTCATATTTTCATATCCTTTCCAAATATTTTGTTTTGAACCCCACATTAATAAAATAAATTTCTCTACTAATTTGAGAAATGGATGGGACAGGCTAAATTACACCACCCAAGAAATGCTGGGAGCAGTTCCACAGATAAAGCTGCCCCCTGAAATGATATTTCTAAGTACAGTTTTGTTTTTTTTTTTGGTAGATAATTTAGAGAGAGGTATAATTATGCATTATTCTTTGACAAAAACAAAATATTGTATTTTAAACTTCTAGCCATCAATTTTGCTGCCAGACACCTTCATAATATAGCTTTATTTCATGCTATTTCACCACTTGCCATGCTTCTGAGTCCCTTTTGAAATTTCATAAATATGTCTATAGTATGTTATATTCTTTCTTGCTGGAATGAGGTTGTGAACTAAATTGTCATGAGGAAAAACGCTATAAAAATCCCTCTGCTAATATGCTATTTCTTATAGTGTTGTTTCTGGTTTTGTAATTTCAAAATACTAATTACTGTTTCTCCTGTTTGTCATGAAAATACAGTTCTTGCATAATTGTGTGGCTAAGGTGTAAATTCTCAAGCAGATGAAAAAATGTAATAGCAGAAATAACCACTAAACATAGAAAGAGTCAGGTGTTTTTTTGGTTTTTTCTTATTTAATCGAGGTTTCCTTGAAGAATCAATGAACATTAAAACAATTGGTTAATTAGTAAAAATGTACTGTAAAGGTATGATTCCCATTTTCTTATCACTAAATCACAGTGATATGCTAAAATAATTAGAATTGGTTGCACTTTTGCTGCAGAAAAAATATGGAGCAGAATCTGCTCTCAGTTCAGTAGGGACAGCCTGAGACAATTCATCTGGAGATAATAAGCCAGATTCACAGCCTGTGTAAGTTGTGCAGTTCCTCTGATTTCAACTGTGTCACACCAGATTTAAATCAACTCAGTATTTGGCTCAATATGCGCAGTCAACAGATTACACACATAGCACCAAGAGCAGACTTTGGCTGGGGAAATTAGGTTTAACACAGAAAGTAGCTGGGCAATTAATTTTTTTTTGTGGTGGTCATGTGGGAGAGTCTTGGAAATAAGCATTTCCAGTGGATAAGAACTCTCTAGTCAGAAGATTGGTGCAATGTGAAAAATAGAAAAATTCCCACATCTCTTTGAAGTCAGAATGCTGAAGAGAAAGTCACCTGTTTTTAGGGTGAAAAGTCCTTGGTATGATCAGCTGGTGCAGAAAAGGAAAGAGCTGCTCGGTGGCACTGCCTGCAGCGCTTGGAGTTGGCATTTTGGGTCCTAAAAACCTTGGGTTCCACTGCTGCCAACAGAACTACTCAGTAGACAATAAGGTTCCTCAGAGTGGATGGGTAGAAATGTTGGTAAATTCTGTGTGTGGCTGAATCATCAGCAGCTACAGAAATGTGTAGTATGGCTCTACTCTCCTCCAGGTACAGAAGTTTTACATCAGTGCAAATCTAATGACATAAATGCAGTTACTCCTGATTTAAATGAGGAAATTTTTGTTCCCTCTGAACTGTGACTTGATATTATATGTGGCTTTCAATGATCTTTCTTTTTTTCCTTTTTTTTTTTTTTGGTTTTGTTTTATTTTGTTTTTTAAGAGTGGCTGGAGTAAGCAAAATGAACGAAAAGCAAGGCTAGAATTTGGGCCTTCTGGATTCTTAGATTCTGCTTAGAAGAATAAGCCATGCCTAGAAAATGGGAATCAGGAAAACCAAGTGAAGTGTTAGTGATATGGAAATACATCAGCTATCACAAACTACCTTAATTAAAGTGCTCAATGCTAATCTAATGTAAAAGGCTCATAAAGTACCATAAAGAAGCTGAACTAATTTTTTTCTTAGATTTCAAAACTGTTTAAGATGGTTTAACTTACCATGACAAAAACCTGTGGAGGAATGAATTTTCATCGCAGTTCACTAGTGCATAGGGGTTTGGCTATATACACTGCTTCATTCAAAGTGGGAATTCAACTTTTTTCCATTTTATTTAGTTCAAAATGTTTTGACAGCTTAAATTGCTATCAGTAAAAGTTTAATCAGTCAGACATTTAGGGGAAGCTGCTCAGCCAGTATAAATCTTTCTGGTGAAAGTCACAAAAAAGGCATACCAATTATTGCTAAGAGGGGGACTCATGCTGTAAAACCAAATATGCTAAACCCTATAACCAGATGAGTTTAATCATCTGATCCTGCCTAAGATGTCATTTTCAGAGCCCTTTTCTTTGAGTCTGACATCATGAGGAACTAAACTCAGCTGTCAGCAAGTTCATATGCTGGTTTTAAAAAATCTTGTTAAGCTAAACATGGCCACCAAAAAGAATGCCATGGCAATGTTGGTATTGCAATATACCAACACCATGATAACCAGAATTAGATGAAAGAGCCTGAAGTTAAACAACAATTGAAATAACTAACTTATTTTCCATTGAGTTTGGGTAGGGTTTTTTTACTTAGGGAAAGGAAATTACTGTATGCAGTTAATGGTAGAAGGCTCTTCCAGAAAAGTTTTGCTAAGAGTCTCTCCAAATATCACATTTTTAGCACAAATCTCGCATCCAAATATCACTATTTACATTGTATATAGAACATAATATCTTTATCTGGTGAAACTGGGTGAATTTTATTCTATTTCTTGTTTTAGAGTGTGTGAATGGAAAAGACGAATTATAACATCTCACTGTATAATTAAACCCCTAAACCCTTATTATTCATCATTTATAGCAGTTATTATGTTTAAAGTGGTAAATTTTTCAAATTATTTGTTGGAATACTGTCGAGTTTTGATGGCTTTTTTCATTGCTTTTTGCATTAACTTATAAAGGATTTTCACTATGATAAGTGACACATTCTGGGAGGAAATCACCGTGCTTAAAAAATATCATTAAACCCAGTTTTGTGTAACTTGTTTTCTTATTTATTGGGTTAAAATATATCAAAATTAGTAGTTTCATGGTCACATGAAAAGGCATTATTCCTATGGGATGAGTCTGTGAGAAATGACCAATAATGGCAGAACTGGCCTTCAATTTGCACTGGCTTCTGCTGCTCCCTCCCCAGGAAGAGCTGGTGGAGATGGCATAAACTGCAGCAGGAGCTCTCCCAGGCAGTCAGACTGCTGTGCTGTCACCCTTCCCCATCTCTTTGTTGGCTCCACAGCATCCATCTCCTTGACTTCTGTGATGGTTCTCCCTCATTATTTTACCTTTCCCATTTTCTCTCTCCTATCCCCTCCTCAGTCATGATCAGAGAAATACTCCCTCAAAATCACCTTCCCAGTGGAGTAGTTGATGACTATAGGCACCAAAATGAGTTTTAGGATGCTGAGCCTGTTTCTCAGCTTTCATTTCCGTCCACTTTATTTACTGAGACTCATTTCTTAGTCTGTTTTTACTTGGTAAGCTTTGGGAGAACCTTCTTTCCTGTGCCCCATACTGATGTTGGGTTGGGTGTAAACAATGGTAAATGTTGTTGCTTGTTGATAGAAGCCTTTCCTTAGGCAAAATGCACTTTGATTTAATCGGGGAACAGAACCCATCCTTGGTACTGCTGTGGCCTTTCTGACTGTACCAGGCAGAGAATTGATTGATTTTTTTACAATGTGCAAGTTTCTGATGCTGATCAATTCTGTAGGACATGATCCAACAGTTCTGACTCATTCCACCCAGTTTAAGTTTCTGTTTTTCCCTGCTGGATTTGGAGATTTGACCCAATGACCAGAGTGCCTCTCTAATGACTGCAGGATCAGCCATGCTGCCTGTGGTAAAATCTTCACAGCACATTAAAGAATTTAAGTTATCTGAAGTTTAAAATCATCTACTTCCTCATCCAGGAAAATTCGGAATGGGAAAGAAGCACAAAATGAATTTAGAAACAAATGACTGGTGGTTTTAAAATATACAGTTATAAAAGTCTTACAAGAAGACCCTCTGATTAATAACTAACAATAATAATAGTTGCATGTACAAAGAGCTGCACTAAATCCTGTACAATATTTGCACTTTGGCAAGAGTATTTTGTTTCATATCACATACATTTTGTTAAGTAGAGGAAACACTGCTTCCCTGGTGCTTTTGTTTTTCCCTCTGGATTGTAGCAACGGAGCACTTGCATGTTGTGTTTGATGCCTTGCATGAGTAAGACATGCAATGGCAAGTTCCAGTCTGCATGCTGCTTAATGAATGTTTTCCTTTTCTCTCCTTCCCTGTTATGTGCTTACAGAAGACAACTATGTGGAAGGTGGGTGCTTTCTACCTTATTTTCCTAAGCTCTTGTTTTTCCCCTCTGTTCAGTAGGGTTTATTTTTCCTTTTCCTTAATGTTATAAAAGTACACATATCATTCAGTACGGTAAGTTGTATTTTTCCCTGCATAAAGGCATACAAGTTTATCAAATAGATGTGATTTATTTTTTCATACAGACCACAAGCAAAGCTCCTTGGCCTTATTGCTGTAATTCCAGAATATCCCCACTGAAACAACAGGATTTGTACATGTGTCACTGGTACCATCTCCAAAACCTCTCTGGAGATTTGCAGGACTGATTTCTTCTCGTGTTCTGTATGAAAAACACTTTAAGAATTTTTCCCATCGATGTGGAGCCTAAATCCTCCCAATAAAATAGTAATGCATGTTAAATTCCTGTCTCTTAATTGCTTAGGAAAATGGAAAGCGCTTTTCTCTTTGATACCACAAACCTTGCTTACTCTAATATCCTTTACAGCACTAAAGCTTTAGGAGAAGCGGTTTTCTAACTTTTCAGCACAATGCACTTGCCTTTTAGACACTGTGAAAGGAGCAGCATGTGATTTTAATAATTAAGTTGGTATGTAATTAAGTCCCTTTAAAGAAAGTATGGCATAGGGCAGTGGAAACTAAGGCACAATGCCATCTATCCTGAATATTGGTAAGTAAGTTTATTAGCTGGTAAAACATATGATAGTTTTATCATATATATGATACTTTTAAAGCCTTTTTGCTTATAAGCTAAAAAGTACAGGTGCTTTTTTATGTACAAATGTCTTTATAAATCTTTCTGGGGTGAATCTTTGCATACTGGATAAACAATTATCTGTTTGAAAATATTAGTTTACCTATCTAAACTGAAAAAAATTGCTTTCATTTTATCCCATTCCAGTATTTTAAAAGCTATTTTAAAAGCAAGGACTTTGTAAACTAACTCATATGCAGAGTGACTGTCCTGGCATGACTCTGACCCAGCGTGCTCGTGTGAGCCACTCTGGGGCCTGAGTTCATTCAGGTTTCAACTCACCATGGGCCACTGCCTGTTCAGGGGTGATTTTCTCAGGCCTTGAAGTGCTGATGCTGCATTTCTCTGTGCTGCTGTATTCAAGGGTGAAGGCAGGTGCTGAGATTTAGCACACAGATAATGCTCTGCAAGTTTATTAATATATATGTTTTCCCAAGGAGAAGGAAAATTCAAATAATTCTGGTGCTTTACTTGTGGGCACTGTCATGCTCGTACACGTCAATAAAATTTCATTTTCAATGTGAGATAAAAATGAATTCAGCAACACAGGAATAGAAATTCTAGCTGAAAAACATAAAAGCCTAGAAATAACTACCTAATCTTGTATTTGATCTGTGCATAAAACTCTTACTGGTGTCAACATGAGTCTCAAAATTTGAATTAAGTTCCGTATAACTAGATAAGGAGGTTCAATTACATTTCACATATTCATTTATGCACAGCAGTACAAGATAAAACCTGGATAACTGTTAATCCAGACTTTACCTGAACCTAATTCTTAAAACTGCAACCTGAAATTTATGCCAACACAGGTCTGAATACTTATGCATACATTAAAGTTACAAAGCATGAATATGTAAAAATGGAAGCATAGAATTGTGTATCCAAAGCACAATGTGAAATCTAAGCTAAAATTTTTCATCTTTGATCTCTGTGATATCTGAGCATCTCTATAAATTAGGCAACATAAGCAAACAGAAATATGTAATATTCAATTTTGTATGTACTTCTGGTGAAAAAAGCTACTGTTTTTTCATTTTCCTGAAGCTGTATTATGCTTTAATACCTTCACTGCAGGTTTATCACATTTAAATTTTGTTTTGGCCTGTGCTCTGCATGGAACTCACACACCAAGCTATGGTATCCTACCTTCATATCCTCTTCCACTATCCCACCCTGTGCTCCTTAACACTCTCCTCTGAAAGACAAGTTCAGGAGAGAGTTGGAGTGGATCACACATGAGGGATTCCTTCTAAATCTTGAATTCCTAATTCACAAAGAAATTGAAGTAATGGTGCACAAATGAGTATTTTCCCATAATGTATGGGAGACCTATAAGTGGCTACTTAAGGATAAAACTTCCCAGGTCTATTGAAAGCAGATTTTCATTTTGCAAATCTAGCAGTGATATCTCTCATGGCAGATGTAGCTGTATTATTTTAAACCCCTCTGTGGAATGAACAGGTACAGTACTAGTAATGCTTCACTCTTCAACAGCCTCCACCCATAGATTGCAAAAATATAAAATAAGGTAAGTATCATCATGTGCTTTTAGCAAGGGAATAAAAGTGACCTTACTGCTTGCAAATAAAGTAACACAAAGAGAGAAACAAAATGCAGTGTCTTGAGGAGTAGTACTGAATTTTTTAATTGGTAGATGTTTGGTTTGATCAGTGTATCTCTTTTAAATTCACTTGGCTGCATCTTTTGATTGAACAGCACTGTAAGTGACTCTTAAAATTCAAGCAGTTTTTGTGATGTCTTCAAGAGGTACTTCTGCTATTTACATTTTTTCTTCAAATTATGTAAGAGCCATCTATTTGCAACTGACCAATTTAGTGCATCATTTTAACAAAAATAGTAGGTAGCAAGCAGTGATAATCTGAAGCTAGACTTTTGTTTAAGTTTGTATAGCTATGAAGTTCATATGTAAATGTGAGATAGTAAGAGATCACCTTTTTTACATTCTCCTGGGAGACAGGACAGTGATTTGTTTGAAAGATCTCACATGAAGTAGTGGCTAAAAAGTCACTGTTTCATTAAAGAAGAAGATGTTGCAATGTTCAACTGGTTTCAATTTTTCTTTATCAAATACAATTAGGGTCAAGTCAAAAGTCTGAGATATCTTGCTATAGTTGCCAACACCAAAAGCTAAAACCCAAAAGACAAATTAATCAATCACAAAAAGAGACTGATACTTCCAAAAGCCACATGGCAGGGGATCCAAGGAAGGACACCCAGCACTAAAAGAATGAATTAAATAATATCACCTGGTCTTTATACTCTGTGTATTCAGCAAGCCTCTCTTGCAGCAACACTTACAGAGAAAGAACACCCATGAAAACATTTCTATTCTCTTTCACAAGCTGCAAACTGCCAGTTCAGCTGTGTGATGCTTCCCAAGCAATGCTGATGCAGGCATCCCTTCAGGATCACAGTCAGCTTTCATTTACATTGCTGTGAGCCCCAGGTAATCCCACCAGCTGCAGAGCTCTGTATTTGGAAACAGAATTTATTGCACAAGAGATCAGGCACATCAGGCCCTTCAGTTTAACTACACATCTAAAACAAGTGACATTAAAAAGCAATAATTCCACAAAACCATTGTTAGACTACTTGGAACATCACTTGAGATTTGGAACTGATAAGAGAAGAATCATTTAGACTGATTGCAGTCGGGAGTATCTTCTTTGAACTACCCCCAAGTAGCATGAGTCATTTGTGCACCTAATTTTCTTTGTGAATTAGAAATCACAGAAACTCTCTCTCTAGGAAGTCTGCTCTCCAATAAAGAGAATGATATTTTATTGCTCACCTTCTTTGTGTGAATTAATTTCAATTAATTGCAATTAAGAAAATAATGTATGGCTTTTTGAGAAGAGGAGCACATTTTACACATGAACAGCCAATAACTCCTGAAAGGGATCCTAAGACAGCTAAATTCAACAAGAATAAGTCTGTTTTTAAAATCAGACAAAAAAATTGAAAAAAATTCATATATCAAAGAAAAATATTCTCCCAACATCACATTATATTCAGTGAGATTTAAGTATGATTTTATTATCATGAATTTTAAAAAAATGAATATTTTTCCTTGAAGAGTAACAAAATTTGGCTCTGGATGAGTGATTATCATTATGGACATCTGCTTTGAAATGTCACTAGATCTATTCTGGTGTGATGGGGCTTGATTTCACAATATAAGTATAAAGCAAAATCTATTTCTCACAGATTGAAGAAGTAGTTGCAGAAGCTGTCACTTAAATTTTCTTTATTACTATGTATTTTTTATTGCATATGTAATAATTTGCCTTCTCTGGAACAAATTCATTCTACTGTCACATTTCACACAAATAAGGAGACATTCTTTGCATTATCATTTTGATGTGATGAATAAATTTTATTTAATTACCTGAAATGCTCATTTTTATGAGGGGAAAAAGATCAGACCCAGCCCATTTTTCAGGTTTAAACTTCTCCAGGGTTTAAACATCATTTCACGTGTAGAGGACAGGAAGTCCTCTCAGCAAAGTGTTCAAAGCAATATAATCAAAATATGATAAAGACAGACGGATTATTAAAGGAATTGGTTGGATTTGAAAGCATTTTATTATTTTCTGTCAATGCAAATACTGCACAGAAAAAAAAAAAAACACACAATAAAACAGCACCCAGTGTTTGAATTGCAGTTCTGTTACTTGTAGCCCAAAGCATTCCAACCAGTGGTTGAAAAATGCTCTTTGATTTCCCTCTGTGATACAGACATCTTATAGGAAACAGATGCCTGTCACAAAACATTTTTGTCAGTGTGACAACACCACCTTCCCGTGCTCCCTTGTTCATTGCTGACTGTGCTCTTGTTTCCCTTCAAGGTCTGGCGCACCTGATGATGGGCGACCAAGGTATGGGCTCTGTTCCTTTTCCACTCTGCTTTCATTGTTTCTTCTTGTTCTGTAGCTGCTTTGAATCCATCACTGCAACTGATGGGCAAATGCTTGAAAGCTGTCTTTGGCTGCAAAGAAACACGTGGTTTTAGTCACATCTTTTTCTTGTTTCGTTTTTTGGTTTTGTTGGTTTTTTTGGGTTTTTTTGTTTGCTCTGTAAGCTTCTGTCCTTCCTGCCTCCTCAACTCCCCCTCTTGCAAAACAATAACTAAAAAGAGGTGAGAGAAATAAGAAAGTGATTAAGAAAATTCCATGTATTTATCAGAAAATACAATTACGGATGATCCTATAAAAGATAAACAAAGTGCCAGACCACTCTTCAGATATCTCCTGAAAGAAGATGCTCCTCTTGTAACATTGTACACATTGAAGAGTCCATTTGCATTAATGCATGGCTGATTGGAAATGTGCAGAAAGCACCTGCTCCTGGCTTCTGGAATGCTGAGAGTACAATTTTGCTACCTAACAAAACCAGTGATTTTTTTTCCTCTTAACCATTGTCCATGTTACCTTTGTGACAGTCTTTCTTATCTAAGCATGGGTTATTTCTGTGTTTCTCTGCATGTACATGATTGGGAAGAAATAAACTAAATCCCTAATATGACACTGATTGCATCTCCATTTGTCTTCAGACACTTACCTTATACTTTGTCTCTTCATGTTCAGATACTATTGCATTTACATGTACTCATGACTCTTACTGTTGTTTCTCTCCTCTTTATTCTCTTTTTGTCTGGAAATGCTTTCTTCATGGAACCATTTCACCAAATCCATAGGTAAAAGTAAAGGTATTACATGATTTTCTTTATTTTTAATGCCATCAGTATACTTTAATGTATGTGTAAATAATGCTAGTAAATGTAATTTTTTTACACTGATAACATGAGGTAGGTATATTCTTACAGTAAATATTACATGGATGTCAAGGTAAGGATAATTATCCTAAAGTACAGGCTGACCATTTTCTAAGTTTGTTTCCTGGTTTTGTGAGGGATGTGAAGCTTTGGCAGTGATAAAAGAGGCTACAGCTCTAGGAAGTGTTCATGATGAAGTATCAGCCACATTTTGAGGTATGCCTTTATCTGTTCTCAAAGAGCTGCAGTCTAAACCACCAGACACAGAAAAAAAACTGTGATGTTGTTCAGTAGAGACTCTCTGGAGATAAACTGTGCAGGGTCAGTCCACAGCTTGATGTACGTTTTACATGGGAATAGCACCAACTTTAGCAAGTCTTTGCCCTGGAAGTTTCCTTTCATATTAATCACTTGGAGCGTATCTGAGATAAGAATTGGACAAAGGAATGAGGAAGAAAAAAAGCCAAAGAGAAGTGTGGGGTTTCTTTCAGATTTTTTTTTTAATTATTCTTTTTGTTTCTTTATGTAAAGAATGCCAGCTGTGTTTACTTCCTTTCTCCCAGAGGAAACAGCAGTAGGGGCAAGAATTTTTTGCTGTATAAATAAACATCAGGTTTTGCTACAAGGACACTTGTTCACAGGCATTGTGTAAATATATTTTTATGATAAGAAGGTGGTGATTAAAAGCCATTTAATCTCTGTTACATATGATGAATAATACAGTTCTCTTCATCTTAACCATTTGCCAGGGGTGCCTATTCTTTGTATAAGTCAGAAATCCAGTCTGCATGGTCATACTTTCCTAACTAGTTAAATTAGAAACAAACTTCCAGGTTTGCTGGTGTCTTGGCTGATTTGGTGTTTCCATACCTAGGAAGCTCATGTAATGCAAAGACTCTAAATACAAATCTGTAGTGTCCCTTTCCTCTTCATATCAGACCCCCTGGAAAGACTCTGTACCTGAACAGGTGAGATACCATTTGTGTGTGTTCTGGAGCTCTGTCTTCTTACTTAGGAAAAGTTTTCAGCAAATATGAAAAAGAATCTGCTAATTTCTTTGCTTTATCAGATCATTTTGTTTTGTTTGCTGTATGACTGATCCTTTTGTTCCTTAACAGTACATAGTATGTGTGATTTCCTTATTACCTATTGTTACTATCTTACTCCTACTCAGTAGATATCCTAGCTGCAGCTACCTTAAAATTACATTTTTTATTAACTGAACCTTGACAGTATAGATAATTTTTATTAATAATGCACAATTACTTTTCTGGATTGTTCTGTACACAGAATAAATTATGTAGTATGTATGGCACCAAAGGGTTTTTTTGTATGACAGGAGTAAAATATAAATATTATGGATATTTATTATGAATAGTAGCTGACATGGAGAGCAGATTTTTTTAGCAAAACATAAACTCGTCTAGTATTTTTCAGTATTTAGACTTTTATGTTTTTATTTTTAAATGTTTAACAACTATATTTAAAAAAATATCTGTATATATTAGCTATGTTTAATTCTAAGTAATGTGCCATGTAACATAATTTTAACACCAGTCACCTATCATCTAATCATTTGACTACATTTTACCTTTCATATTTTGTTTTTTTTATTAGATTTATCCAGTTAATATAGAAATAATCATTACTGTGTTTCGAGAATCACAATACTTCTGCACATATCGTGGTGTTTATTTGTTCAAACTGATGGAGAGGGTTTATATGTGTACCAACTCCAGTTGCTTGTAACAGAAAATATCCCTCAATGTTGAGCCATATCCTGAACCAGAAAAAAACAGCCTCATTTTGTTGACTATCCTGAAACTTTACTAATATCAGCTATTGAGACCTGTGGCCTTGAAACAGTTGTGATAACACACATTTGTGACACCTGATAATATAAAAAAGTAGGAGGATGGTGGAAAGGAATGAAGGGGGAAAAAAAGGAAACTCCTTTCTTATAAATTCCATTCTTTGACAGGTATACAACGGCAGTAGTTGTAAAATTCTGGGTGATTATATAATGAATTAATCATATTTTGGAAATATAAGGAATAAAACACTTTTAAGAAGCTTTACAATTTGTTCTGGAGGGTATAAATGGCTGGAGTATCACCATCTCCTTAAATTGTGTAGGTATTCTTTGGGATACTGGAAAAAGAGAAAAAAAAAATCAAATCAGTGTATCTTCAGAATTAGGACAGGATGTTAACAAGGTAAGGACCTGGTGTTGACAGAGGAAGGAGAAATGAGGCAGCCTCTCCCACTGGGCAATACTAAATTCAGTACTGTCTCACAATGCCCCTGATGTTTGACATTTCGTTGTAAATCTAAATTGGGATACCCTGGACAATCTCCCCACAAATTACTCTTTGTAGATACTATGCCTAATTCTAGGAAGATCTGCAGTCTTTTATTTATATTGGCACTTGTTTATTTTCTGACAAGCACCATATACTCAGAAATATTTAGGAATCCCTTTTTCATCCCCTGGAAACAACTGACCTGTATAGAACTTTAGCAGCAGGGTTGTCACAGCTCTGATGGTGAAAAGTCATAGGCAAGGTAAGGTTTGTAAACGGTGTTGATGTTTTTACTAGACCACTTGAAAATGCTACTCAGAGCAATTGCTTGAATTCAAAGCAATCCTTAAATCTGCTGTTCATAACAGGAAGATTTTTTTGCCCCAAACAAATTTATGCCCAAACAAATTTTGTCTGCTCTCTCCAACAATTGGAGGTGGTCTAAAAAAACCATTTCTGCCTATAGGCCTTACCTCGTCAAAGTCATGCAGGATTATTTTGTGTTGAGTAGTAATATGACTAAACTTAGATGGCATCTAATGCAAAACATTCAATTTCTTTACTTAAAAAAAAAAAATCTCATCCTCTCCTTTTCATATTCTTTTGGTGAGCTATGAAAGGACTTTATAATTCACAAACTGTAAGTGAAATATAATACCTCATTTTAATACTACAGTTCTCTTAAGCCTATACATTTTTTACCTATAGTTTACTTATTTGTAATTATCATACTTTTGACTATATATATTACTCATTCTGTACCTAAATGCTATGTTCATATTCCTGTTCTATTATTTTAGAGATTATGTGCAGCTTTAAATTATACATGAGTCACTCCGGTTCGTAAAAAACTATTAAATGTTAGCTAGCTGAGCAATAAGTGTTTCTACCAAAAAATTGATGGTACAACTGCAATTTATTGTATTAGGCTGCAGGCTTTTGATGTGCTGGTATTTGCTTTGCTGTGTATAAATGCTGAAGAAAGACTTCAGAATGGCAATTTATGTTTGTGTCAACATCCTTGACAAAGGAGGGCAGTTTTTTCTTGCACATGCTATAGTACAATACCTGTAACACCAAAGTGAAACCATTATTTTTTTAATTATCAATCACACAATTCATTTGACAGCTGGAAAAATAGAGCATTGAGAAATAAAAGCAATTTATAGAAATCCTTAAACAATCATGAGCATAAAAGCGGCATGTTATAGCTAAGTAATTATGTAGTGCTTGTGTCATGCAACACAAATCTCACCTTGTGCCAGTAATCTCTCCTAACATCAAACTGTCTGGAATTTGGTCATTAACCTTCCTGCAACCACAAGTTCATCTTTCTGGAATGACTTTCATTTTTTCTCTGGTTTTGAAGAACTAAGATGGTCTTGGCTTCTTGCACTCTCATTGAAACGCCCGTCCCCTCCTCATCTGCTGGGGTGTGTGCTGCTTCAGGGCAGGCCTGAGAGACACCCATAGCCCAGCCTTCCCTGATCCAAGCCCCCAACAGTCCAGAAACCCTGTAAATGCTTTGGCACAGCCCTGGACTCGAGCTTAGCTCCTTATTTTTGGCTCAGTGCCCTGTTGACATGGAGTCAGTTTCATGCCTTCTCAACTGCAGCTGGCTTTTGCCTGGCAAGCCCAAAACATGGATGAAGGCCATTCCTGACTCTCTGCACTTGTTCACATAGTTATATATCCTGGGTGATAGCAGCTGGTTGGAAAGACTCCCTGCTAGAACCAAAGTGAGGTAATTTAGGGGTTTGACACACAATGGGGTTGCCAGGGTAGGGGAACTGAAATTGTTTCTAGGTGACATTACAGGAGAAGAATGGATAACTTGACCTCCCCCACTCAATCTTGTAGTTGCTTCTATTTATTAAAAATGAAACAAATAACAAGGTTTAAAAATTTAACCTCCACAAGTCCCAAACATTTTGGAAGTCTTGGAAAATTTACAAAATTATGAGCATAATAATTTTAAAAAATATTCTCTTTAAAACTACCATTATTTTTAATGAGCCTTACAATTACTTTAATAAATTAATGGACTTTAAGTATAAAGTTTCTCAAAGTACTCCAAAGAGCAGAAGCTACACATCCTATCTCTTCTATAATGACTTCTTTTTTTCTAAAGAATCTCATCAGTATAGTTAGATAGAAGCTGCTGTTCACCAAAACTATTATAATTAAGTTTTTGTGTGTAACTCATACCCCGATGCCTACAAATATATGTTCCAATAACTATTTGTGCTATCCTTATATTTGCATGGTAAATATGTTCAAATTTTTGTCGAATATCATAACGAACTATACACTAAATGTTTATTTTGATGCATTGAAGCAAGTAATTTTCTTGCACTTCAGTGGGGGATACCCTGCAACCCTGGAATATTGGCATTTGAAGATGCAGATTCAAATTTATGTTGAAATGTGATCAATTAATGGTCCCCAAGGAGACAAAAAAAATGCAGCAGAAGATGGCTGCTGAAGAAGTTTTCTATCTGAAGCACATGGCTCAGAAGAAACCAACCAACATCAGGAACAGAAATGCAAATTCTTCCTTGAGACTCACACTCTTGAAATTCCATCTGAGATGGCTGATTATTCATCAGCAGTATGAAAAGAAATTGTAGGGACCTGTCACAAATATCAAGAAAACTTTCTGATGAAAGAACATACTTATTTTTAAAATCGCTACATGGTAATGTCCAATCCACACCAAGAGTTCTACTGCCTTACCATCATGAAAATAAAGAATTTACCATGTTCTGAATCATTCTGATGTCACTCAAAATGATCATGTAACATGTGTGTGTTTTTCATAGACTTCCTATGGATTCAGAGGAAAGACAATAAATGTGTAACTCTGGAAGATTTAATGTAAAAAATGTTATATTTGCAAATGTGTAGATTTCTGCTGGGTCCAGTAAACATTGTAGTAGGAGACAGTACAAATGCAAGATTTTGGCTTCCTCAGCACAAGGCTCCACTTTGAGCATAGGTTTATCCAGAAGATGGGTATGCTGACAGAAAACCTTTCAAAATAATATTCAAGTTCTTTCAAGATGAAGGATGTGCATTTCAGGCCAAAAAAAGTATGAGGGGATTTACTGGGGATGGAAAACAGTTAAGCTGTCATTCTGAAGAGGTAAAAAAAAAGAATCAGCAGGTAAGCAATAAAGGAATAGGAAAGCTTAGCATTTCTTCCTTAAAGCAAACTTTTCTTTTAATGTATGTGTAAATGTACATAGAAAAGGAGAATTTAAGGCTGCAATGGTCTGTACCTTTTTTGCACAGTGAAATTCCATGAGAGTTTTGTACATATCACAGACATTTCCAATGAAACAGGTATTTGAGAGATCTGTAGTCTTTGGATATTGGAATATCCTTGAACTTTCTTGTGAGCCAAATACATCAGCAGGGTGACACTAAAGATTTCAGTTTCACCCTAAGATTGCACTGTATCTTCCTAGGATAAAATTCAGTCCTTGAAATCTACAAGAGCAACTAAAAAAATGAGCCCAACAGAATCTAGTTTCTATTATTTCAGTGAAAATCAAAAGTAGTTGGAAATTACTGTACATCTCAGAACAGAAGTCTCAGCTGATTTTAACATTAATCCAATCAATCATGCTCAGTGGAGTTTCACCAGCTAAGTGGAAAGAAATTAGAGCCCCGAGGAAGAGTATTTTCAAACATCTCTAACATTTATCTACATGCAGGATTACAAAATTCTGGACTAAACTTTATCACAGTTTCTAAAGAAACTAAATCTAATGAAAGTGAAGAACTCCTAAGAAGACTGCTCTAAAATTGTACTGGTATAACTGAAAATGGGGACTATGCTCTTTAAATGCACATTATAATGATATTTTTCTACCAAGAAAAACTCCCTGCAAAGGAATCGAAAAATATTTAATTATTCAGAATCAATCATTCTTGTAGAAATAAGAATGCTGCACACAAATTTTTTAACCTACTCTTTACAGGAATTTTCTTTGGTGGTAATAACATGCCAAGGTACTTAGAAACGACTGAAATTTGAGTTGCCAAGTCATCTTTAAACTCTTTTAATTAAAAAACATAATTTACACTGGTACTACTAATATACCTCGTTCCTGATTTTCAAAGACTTCTATAACCCTGATGTTTTTAATTGCTCAAAGGTAGCTTTCTGTATTTACTTCAGAGTCCACCTAGAGCAATTAAGCAGAACAGTGAAATTGTGCAAAGAACTGGGAAGTTCAGGAGCATAAAGGAGGATTCCCATAGGAAATTGTGGAGCATGGAATGTGGACTTTGCTATGAAATTATCATCATTCTTTTAATGGTTTTCATAGATGCCAACCTGTTATCTAGATATGTTTTTTTTCAGACTTGGGAGGAAACAAAAGTGACTGAATCTTTTTATTGAATGAATTTATTCTAGTGAAAGGAGTCTTTTCTTCCTCATTAAATCTATATTCAGGGCAAAGGGGTTTTTTCTGTTGGCACCCACTTACAACAATTTTCTGATCAGCACTGCATTTCATTTAAAGGCAGTTTTTTGTAATTTGCTTCTGTGACTTAGAAGTTCTGGTACTTTTTTTTTTTTTCCTGCTCAAAGTA
>JAYDZK010000169.1:11046386-11059224 GCA_034509185.1 Euphonia xanthogaster
GACATTTATTCTTTAAAGAAAGGAAGCATCTGGACTGATTCAGTGGCAACTAATAAAGCTGTATAGAAGCAACCTTGGATAACAAGAGGCTACCACAGAACACCTGGCACTGCTGGCATCACAGCCTTGACTTCAGTAGCTTCTCTGTATTGGGGGTGGGAGGAAATAAAAGCAGCTGGGTCTAATTCCTTTCATCTGCCTTTGCATATTCTTCAGACAGAGGAGAGTCTGCCTGGAAAGCAAAATTCAGCATTAAGTGAGTATAAGTCTGGAAAATTTTCACTGGGGTTACCTTTAGCTTTCAGGTCAGCCCTGAATTCTGTATCATGACCCATAGTTATTCCATTTTCAGGAGCATCCACCCCAAAGAAAGGAAGCTAGATATCTTTCTGTGACCATTAATGCTCTGCTTCTGAAGCATCTTTTTGCTGACAAAAACCTGAGAGGTTCCTGAGGACAGCTGCATTGGTACTTAGGTGACCCCTCTCCCAGCCAACAGTAACATCTCTCTCTAGAACTGGAAGTCAGGAAGAATTTCCTTCATTTCCTGCTTCATTGAACCTGAGTGTCTCTGTGAGGAAGAACCTGAGTTATATCAAAAGGTGCCAGATAAGGGCTTTTGATCTCAGGAAAAGGGTGTTGCAGGCCTTTTGCTGGTAATACAAGCTGGTCTTTTGATTTTCTCAGTTAATGGCTCTGCTTCGTTACTTGGTCTTACAAGGTACTTACAAAATACATTTAGTATTTCTACAAGTCCATAAGAAATATTTTTAAAAAAAACCACCAAAGTTGTCTACATGCAAATCACCATTGAAAACTACATTTGCAAGCTGTGATTTTATTATTTGATCTGTGCAAAACAAAGCATAAATTAGTTTTAAAGCCAAATTCCTGTTTGACAATGCTGTTTGCACTATCAATGGATGTTTATTTAAATGGATATCTGATATTATTTGTATTAACTGCAACTACTGACTAGTTGTTATGTAATTTTCAGTTTCAGAAGAGTCATTTGGCTGTGGTTACATTGAACTCTAGCACTACTGTATGTTTAGATCATCACAAAAGTGACGGGAGATTTCAAAGTGTTCTGTTTTAATTTAATTTTCATTTGCCTGAACACCCTTACGTCATTGGGGTACAAGTAATGACCTGGTGCTTTCATTTCATCCAAATGCTTCTGAAAACCATTAATTTTGTGGCTATCCCACTAAGTTCTTAAGTTCTTACATCATTATATACCTTCAAACACAAAAATTGTAGCTGTGACTGTGTCAGTCATGCACTGATATTTTTTAATGTCCTTAGCAGGTTTTTTTTGTCTTTATACTTCTCTGCAGTGAATTATTCAAATAAGAATATTGTCAATGACTGTGACTGTGTTATAATACTGGAAGAAAATTTATATTTCGGAAAAGAATAATGTAAAAGTATCTAAGTGCAAGATTGGACCAACAAAGCTAGACTTGGAAATTAGCAACTCTGTATGATTCTCATGCAACATATTAATCTGTATAGAACTTTTATAGATTCTATTCATATAGGAAAATAATGGGAAAATATATGGAAACGTCTATGGAAAAGACAGGAAAATATCTATGGCAAATCTATATTCTGAGCATTACACAAAGCTACCTGAGTCCCTCTGTTGGTCTACTGCTACCTAATTCCCCAGAGCAAAGAAGGGGCTGTTCAGGCTACTATGAAAAGGATAAATTCCTGTATTCCTTCTGAAAATATTGGGGAGCACTGAATACATGGAGTAAAACACAGCAATTCATTCACAATTCTAAAGGACAAATTCCTCATCAATTTATATTAACATATGTACATTTACCATGCATACGTGGAGCTGCATTCAGGATGTAGTCACATTAGCAGGTAAATAGGACCTGCTGCACTTCATCACTTTACCTCTCAGAAATGGCTCTATCTCAGGTTTTATAATGCTTTATATAATGACAAATATGTAATAAAAATCACTCATGTGTCATTATGTGTCATTTATTCTCTCTTCCAGGAAAACACATGCATTTGGTATTTATCCAGTGTTCTAAAATAGCTGATAGACTTACACCTTGCTAACAAGACTATTCATTTTGGTTGTCCTTGAAATGAATAGGCTTGTTAAAGAAACAGATTTTTGAGAGTTCTGCATTTATCAAGCTGTTATAAAAGCAAAATGAAAGTTTAATTAATATTTTCCTTCTCAAAACACCTAAAAGATCTGTATATCAGCCCTATAGCTTTTAATAAGTACATATAACTCTCAGAAATGTACATATATCTAGGTCATGCTAATTATCCACCTTGGGAGGCAAGAATGTGCCTATACTCCTCTACCTAGTTGGCATACTCTTGAGACCCAAGTCACAGGAGCAGGCTTCAGATAGTCTAAAAATACATTTACTAGGTTCTTAGCCATTAAACTGCTTTAAGAGGAGGTCTCTCATGTACTAGCTGACAGCCTGTAATTTCTATTATGCAGGAAATGAGACTAGATAATCAAAAACAACCTTTCTGGCCTTGAAGCCTATGAATCACACAGAACAGAAAAATTACTGTGGTAACATGTAAGAAAATTGTCGGACATTAAAAGAGTCACACTATTTTTGCTTTATTAGTGGCACTTTTATCATGTTTCTTGTGTAGATGGAATTATGTGTCAATGTGCTCCCCCAAGTCAAGCCCTTATGGACTAACTGGAAAAACCATTCAAAGCACTCCCTCAAGCCAGGATGTAACATGAAAACTGAAGCACCTTCATGGGAAAGCCTCAAACACATATGGAAGTGTGAATCAAAGGGAGGTTAATCCTTCTCAAACTTCAATATTTTGCTGTGGTTATTTATTTTGAATACTTTGAAATGAATACTGCAGTTAATCTCATATTCAGGAGTGTCATGCTATTCAGTATTTTTATTTTATACAGGTTCTCATAACACATTTGCAACAGGTTTTGGAGGTCTTTAAGTTCTACTGTAAGAAATGAGCTTCCCTTGTCATACAGTGACTGCTACACCAGATAAACCCTGGGCAAAACATTGTTGTGGATTATTTGTGCAGCAAAGCTGGAGCTGTTCATATCTGCCCTTTTATAAAGGGAAAATGCTTATACAAAGATGGAAAATTAAATGAGAAATAGAAACTGTGATTGAATCTAGGAAACTAGATGCTATAAACTAGAGGGTAACACAGTCCCATAAGAGTGCTCTGAATTAGAGAGAAGAAAGGTTCAAAGTTATAAGACCCAGTGTCTTTTAATATAAAGACTGAAGTCAGCATTCTAATATTTAGTCTCTCTTTGAAGCTCACCATTCAAATTTATATTCACTGAAAGTTAAGTAGTCTTTTTTAGTTGCAATATGCTCACACAAAAGGAGAGGATGGAATCACAGGCTACTTTATTGAAGGACTTATTATTCTACATCAGAATTATCTTTATTCATGAAGACTTCAAACACTTTCTTAATGTTCAGTTTTACTGTAGCTAGGAAAAGATTCTGTTATTTGCTAAAATTCAGGAAGACAAATGAGACTATGTTGTTTCTCCCAGAACATATGAAAAAAAAATTAAGGAGTTATTTAATTCAATGGATTTAGAATATATCTAGTTTTAAACAATTCCAAACCTTTCCCTGGTAATACCTGTTGACTATCAGGGAGGAGGAGGAAAGCCAATTCTTGAGGTATATCTTCTATGCCTCATTAGTGGTGTTCAGTTACACACCTTATAGACTTAACAGCCTCTGGGATATTAACATTTTATTGTTTGATAATTTATTAATACAGTGGGTCAAATATATGTAGAAGCAGCTAAATATGGGTCATGGGGAAAAATGAAATTCATATTCACTTGAATGGGGAAAATGTCCCTCCTACAGATTTTTGCTTATTCTTTTATGCACTTATTATTGATATATGTTGTGGAAGCATCTCTGTGTGTAGCTAAGAGGAGACCTCTCTTTTGGAACATCTGTCCTTGTTTTCTAATCTACCTCTGTGTCCTCAATGAAGCTGGTAATTATACATACACCAGTGAAACTTTTCTGTGGGGGAAAGCCATAGGGAAGTGGGATAAGGAATTCTGATTCAGATTGAGAAGTGGGATTCAGATAAGGAAAAGCTGATTTCTATTTTTCCACATCTTTGGATTGTGTTCAAGCCATACTGGTGTGTTAGAGAGGAGCAGGCTTCAAATATGTGCAAATCCCTGCCCCTGGTTCTTCCTGTGCTGCTGCGCAGTGAGTGAGGGCACTTCAGAAATTCTCTGAGCAGCTTCCTTCTGTCTCAGTGTCATCCCTCAGACCTGGCAGCATCTGGTATTCTCAGAGAATTAATTTCTAGGGAGTGTTTGAGAACAGGGCATATTAAAATGTCACCATGAGGATGCTATCTTATGTTTGAAGGCTGATACAGAGGAATTGACAGCTAAAAGCAAAACAAAATGTAAAAAATCCATTCCAAGAACAACTCTAGACCCTCCAGCAGTTATAATTAGGTCATTTTGTATAATTTATGTTGGATTATAATATTCAGATTCACATAAATGACTATATGGGAGAAAAGCACCACACAATCTCTTTTTCTTTTACATTTACAATATGTTTTATATCATTTTTTTCTTATCTTGTGTTGTGCCTGTTTACAAGAGACATTGTTTAGCAGGAGAGCTGATGAAGCCCTGATGTGTTCATGGTTGTACAGTGTCTGTCATTTTGATGAAGGACTGAGGAAAACCTAATTGGCAGTTAAAGCATGAACTTTCTGTACCTCAAAATATGGTTCTCAATTCCTATTTTGCCTGTGGTGCATCTGCTGACAGTTTTAGCAGATGTTTGAGTATCAGTGAAGTGTGGTCATGACTGTTGATGTGGTCAGGCATGTTATTTGAAAAAATACATTTTTCCAGTACTCCAGGATGTCTCTGATTCAAAATCTAGATTTATTTGGTTTTAGTAACTCAACATGGAACACCTTTGACTGCTTCAGTGTTTGAGCTTATTGTAGTGGGATTGTCTTCAAATAGGCACTAGGAATGAAACCAAGCAGACATTAGTGCCAATTTGGGATGGTTTGGGAAGAGAAATTTATCAGCAATAACACAGAGCAAGAAAGGAAGAGGAGAAACTTTGAATGTTTTTTGTATTTTTTAAAAAAAGCTGTGCAAGTTGCATTTGGGCTGTTTTCCCTTCTGCTTTGTTTTGGTTTTGTGGTTGTTTTTTGAATTTTATTGTTTTTTGTTGTTTTGGGTTTTTTTTTAACTGAGTAATAAACAGGGTTTCTGTGTTCTAAGAACAAAGTCACTGCATGTGTGGAGACCAATGAAATACTAATTGGATTACAGGTGTGCTTAATTATCGTGCACTGAAGGTGTTCAGTTCTCCTATGATCAAGGCAGTAGTGTGAATATGGACTGCAAGAAATGTTGGTTTTTTTCTTATGCTAAGTGAAAAGCTCAGAGAATACAAAAAGGATGAGTAAAGCTGACAGGAACTTTACTAAACTTTATGCATCTCTTGTTTCTTCTTTTTTTCATGAAGGACAGTGTTTTTCCTTATAGTGTGAATATTTAGCATTCTTCTGTGAAGCACTTTGCTAATTAAATACCTGTAGCACCTCTGAGATGCTTGCAGCGTGGGAGGACAATGACTTTTGGCACAAGGCAGTCAGAGCAGCCTGTTCTGGGTTATTGTATTCAAAACCTTTCCGTGAAAAACTAAGGCACTAAGTAGAAAACTACGAGGGGAAACTTCAGTGTCCTGACATTTAAACCTGGTTCTAGACAGATTTGAAAACTACCTGTGTTTGTGAAGTCTCAAAGAAGGCAGGAAGGTTCTGAAGAGCCATAGAAATACAGGCATAAAAGATTTTATTATTCTGTTATTTTCTCCTACTGACTGTCTCCCTGTTGCTAGGAGAAAGATAAGGTAACTGCTCCCAAATTTTTAAGATACCATAGCTACTTCCTGCCAAGTGTTTTCTCCTAGGACTGACTGTTCCAGTACTCAGTAGGCCCCCAAAAAACTTTTAATAAAGCCAACCACTCATACTTTTTTTTCTTATATTCCAAGGGTTAGGAAAGGGAGAAGTTAAGAAGAATGCGAAGGTAAAGGAGCTGTTGCTGTGGGTGTGGATGGCAATTTAGAAGTGGAAAACTCAGACCTGGCAATCCTTGGTTCTGGCTTGGCTTGAAAGTGTAGAGAAAACTTCCTGAGAGGCCTGGAAGATGTGACTTGCTCAAGCTCTCTGGTTGTTCATTTAGCCTTTCAAAAGAAGAACCCTGCTTATGCATTTCTGTCACTTTTGATGTGTGATCAGAATTCAACAATGCTTCATTGCTGTCAAAGGCTCTTCAACTCCAACGCTTCCATATCTTCAATTTTCATAATTGATTTGATAACAAAATTACTTAATATTAAGTTCATGACAACATTTTTCATGAGAGAATGGTTGAAGGAAGCCTTTCTCCTCCCCTCATCACTGTATTTTAATTCCGATCTCTGAAAGTAAAATAAATATTTAGTCTATAGACTTGATTTGATCATTACCTGTACATCAGCAAAGAATCTTTGCAAATACAGTGAATTAAAAAGAGCTGTATATACTTTAGCATGGATGATTTAAGACTAGTTGAGGAGGAGGGTACTATGAAGTAGATCTACATCAAGAGGAAGGTTAATGAAGAAATAATCCCAAGACCTTTAGGTCTTAAGCAGAAGTCTATCATATTTGCCTAACAAGATTGGGTTCAGGGGCAAAACTATGTAGCAGAGTGGTCACACATAATCAAGGAGGTGAAGGTGGTAGCAAAAGAAGGAAGAAATAAGCCAAGCAAGGCATAAGAGAGCAGAAAGAATTTTGCCTCTGAAATCAGCAAGTGGAAACAGACAAACCCAATTTTATTTTATACTTTTTTTTACCAATGAGATGTAAATAAATCTTCTGTCAATTTCCACTAAAATTTCTATTATGTTTTGTGTATAAATAAAGATAAATAGATCAAATAACCTCTGATTCCCCAGAATATGAACATTTAGTTATAGCTTTCTAAAAGTACGAAAAATACCTCTTACATGTGCCATTAAGTATTCTAGATGCTGATTCCATAACAACATTATTATTATAGTTTAAAAGACGTTGAAGTAAAAATTCTTCAAGTCTAATGTGAAATATAAATGTATAAGAAAATATACATTTATTCTACCTATTTGATGCTCTTCACTCTAAGAAAATAGAGTGAAGAGAATCAAATAGGTAGAATATATGTTATTATTTAGTAGTGTGCTTGAATATGGTGCCCAAACATTTGTATTTGCCCTAAAGAAATGCATTGAATTTTTTTCTATCTAAACATGGAAAAAGGAAAGAAGCCCCAAAACCCTCCCTATTTCTTAAGTCAAAAACTTTTGTGAGGAAATAACATACATTACATACATTACACTACATACATAAGAGACATTACATACACTCAGTCATTACTTATGTGCATTGAAATGTCAAATAATCTGAAAAAAGTAGCAGTTTTTCAGTACTATTTCTTTTTTAATAAATCCAGGAGCAATATCTATATAAAATGACTCTAGAGCATGCTGAATGCATTTTAAATTTATCAGCAAGCTCTCTTTAGTTATCAAGCTTGAGAACATTTATCCTATTCATTATTGACATCTCCCAGAATTCTTTCCATGGTTTTGTGCAAATAGCTCGGCAGTTTTTGGCAAATAGAGGTGATTTTTCAGTAACATTTTTCAGATACTTCAAATTGAATTATACATCCAGAGACAGTCAATCTTTCTTACCATTAATTTTTCAGGGGGAAAAAAAAATCCTTTTGTATTGAAGGCCAGCTCTATGAAGGGGACCTAAGCCTTGCAATGCTAACAGAGATCTAACCAAAAGGCTGGAGAAATCCTGCCCACCAGAATGCACAACACTTGCCTCAGCACACAGGCTTGTTCTGCAGTAGAAGGAGGAAATATGAGGTGCCTTTGGGTACTGTGGGAATTTTAGTACTGTGAAAGGGAAAACTATGAGGTTGCTGAGTAAAGGTTGTGAGATCTAAAGAGTGCTTATCAAAATCTACTTTAGGAATTTGCATACATCTCAGAGTTGGTGTTCCAACACGACAATGTTAAGAAGGCACACCCATGCCCACAGCTGTGTGGCATTTTTGGGCACCTTGTAGCTTTTGGTTTTTACTTTGAATTCTATTATCTCAAACCATTTTATTTTAAAGCAGCTCAAAAAATATGCATTTCTAATTTTAATGATGGTTACAGACTCTTGACCTTATTGAAGTAACTCAAGTTGTGCCCAATAAGTCTGCATATTGGGCAAAATCTTCATTAGGCCTTTGGCCTCTCTTTTCATGCCTATTGAGGGTCTGGAAAGAAGGTCTAAAGAGATGAAAATTACAGCAATATGTGGAATCCTTGCATCATACCTAATCCCAAAGCTGGGAATCGGGCTGAGCTGTAGCCTGGGGCCTTCCTTAAGCATGGAGAGCAGAGCCACTTCCATGAAATAGGTTGGTCCAGCAGAGACAGCAGAATCACCAGGATGGTGCAGTCTCACAAATCTTTTATTGGTACTGACTGAGACACACTCAGAAAAGATTTATAGTTTTTGTCAGCCTAGACTATGTGGGGTGCAAAATTATTTCCTTTCCAGAGCTCAGAGGCTCAGGACTTATCTGCTGTTATAAAAGTCAGTGGCAGTGTGAAAGTTGAGATGTGCTGAATGAGATGCTATCCAAGGCACTGAGCTTGGTGTGCCATCTTGTAACCAAGTCTGAAGTTCCCTTCTAGCTGCAAATGCAGCCTTCTGCAAGTGTTAGGTGAGTGTTTAGATTTACAGATCAACTTTTAATGATTTAATAACTTCCTTAAAGAAAACAAGTGTTAGTTTACAAGGTAGGATTGAGGGAAAATGCCTTACAAATCCATTGAGAATTTGCATAGGAATTATATTATCAAATGTCAGCTGATAACTACTTTTTTGTATGATAATTCCAGCATTTATTATTAAATTATTTATGCTGTCATCTAGTTATCAGTTGTCTTAGAGCAAGAATGCACATATTGTAGTGGTGGTCAACAGCTGGATGATGATCTTAGAGGTCTTTTCCAACCTGAACAATTCAGTGGTTTTTCAATGGGTTTTATGTATCAAAATAAGGACAGAGATTGCAAAACCAATATTTTTCCTCACAACTTTGCTTATTTGGAATCTTCCATGGAAGTTCTACTGTTCCATGTTTTCTTTGGAGGGAAGGATAAAACACTTGATGCCCTGTATCCAAGCCTTCCTGTTCAGCTGCAGGAAATGCTCTTACTCTGATAAGTGAGGTTTCAACCTGCAAGCATGGCACAGAATGAAATTTCATAGGGTTATTAAATTTAATGCTTTATGAAATCTGGAGCCAGATTTTTCTATAGCTACTGCCAGTTGCCAAGCAGGACAAATCTGAAGTCCAAGAGCGTGGGGCTGGAAGTGCAGGAGAAGATATATCCATTGTGGCAAGTCCAGTGTGGTCAAGTGATGACAGAGGCTGTCAGGGATGGACCACTAATTTCAAAAGGCTCCTTTCTGCTAAGAAGGAGTCCTCAACAAGCAGAAGATGCTGGAGAGCACTAGTGGTGAATTCCTCTGTGGTGAATCCCAAGCTGTCAGAGCAGTTTTGTGGCGCAGATATGTGAGCAGTGGTTTCTCCACAGTGAGAGAAGTTTTCATAGTCACTCCCTTGGTATTAGCAACTAATTGCTCTAAATATGTGAGAGAGTAGACAATGGTATTATTTACTGTAGAGGAGTTGGCTATAACTCTAGAAAAGCCAATATTCTGCCATGAAACAAGCTACTAATTTGCTGATGTGGTAAATTGAGAGTGCTGCTCTTACAATTGAATTACTCCTAGGAAAATGGAAAAAAGCCTCACCTGCTCACCTTCATGCAGCCCACAGATATTATTGGCAAGCTGATGTGGTAGAAATTTGTTTTGTGTTCAGAATTATAGTAATGAAAAGGGTCATCAATATAGCTAATATGACTATTGATTCAATATTGCTTTTTTTTTTTTCTTGCATTACTGTATTGCCATGATCCATCTCTCTTGCACATTCTTTGTTCTCCACTTCTAAGAAATGAAAATGCACATCCCTCAATCTATGTCTTGAAGTAGTCAATAGCTGCTGAAGGAATGTTTTTAACTTTGGCCTTTAATGGAAGTCTTTAAGACTTTGAGCTGTGGCAAACTATGTCATTAAAATACACTTTAATTTGTGGTATAATTAATAAAAGTGTAAGGTGTTTTCTTGTTTATAATAAATGGATATATTGTTATCAGCATGAAAAAACAGTAGATTGAATAGTATAAAAGTCAGTCACTAATTTTGTGTTTATATAAATTCCTTTTTGAAGCTTTTAATTGAATTAATAAATTTAAAATCAGATTACTCAAACACAGCAAAACTTTAAATGTATTGACATTTTTTCTGTCTGACCTTTATGGAGTAAACTTAACTGTACTTTTAATCAATAATTTGGCTGTGAGCTTGTTAGTTAAGCTCTGGAAGGGCAATATCCCTTCCTTACTGATATCTATGGCAAAATTCTTCTTGACTAAAATGAGGTTTGCAGTTCAGTCTTTCTATTTCTGATAATTTAAAGTCATACAGCTTACAGAAATTGTATAGAATTATTCTAAACTTTCTCTGTTTTTTTCATATGGGAACTATATGGGAAGGAAATGATTATTTAACACTCAACTACTTGCACAAGCATGCAGAAACAACCCCAGTCACAAAAATATTCTGTGTCATAACTTAATGGCAGAGAATAAATTAGATGGTATTGTGAAGATATCAAATTCAGCAAATATTATAAATAATTTCTTAACCAAAGCTGGTAAGCAGTTAGTATTATTATTGTATTAGAGTTGGAACACAGATGAGGATACAATACTGTATTATTTAACATGCAGTTTTAATATGGCAATACTAAGGAAAAATCGCTTTCAGAGCTGGGAATGTGCTATAGTTAAGATAAAATTGCTCAGACTCATCTGACCATTGATTCTGTTTTTCATCATGTTCTCCTACTGAAAAAAGCTGTAGTAATCAAACATGACTCTGTTGTATGATGCAAGGAAAAGCACAGATGTGCTAAGTAGATTTTAAACATTATTCTGGTTTTGGTTGCTGTAAACTGTAAACTTCTAACTATTGCACTTCATAGGAATAATCTTTGTTTTTAAAGAGACATTATTTTTATAAGAAGAAATATGTGATTTTGGTGTCTGAATAATTTGATCTCAAGGCGCAGGAATAACAAAATATGCTTTGGGGCTTGCAGTCTAAAGCCAGCTTGCTGTATCTGACATTTATCTGCCCCCTATTCAATTTTGCTCTGGGGGAGGACCAGCAGCTCTTTGATTAATTTACAACTGCTTCAATATGAAATCTTAGTCATGGCATTGTGATGGCAGGTCAGCAGCAATACCCCTTTCAAGGTGCTGCCTTTGAAAGGCTGGAAGGCTCTGGATGTCACTTAAAATTTTTTTAAATCTTATTTTTCTCTACATTCTGTTGAAGATTTTTTTTTTTCCATTGCTTATAATCACGTTGAGAAATGAGATCTTAGCCACACATTTATAAAACTCTATGTTCATGTGAGCAATTGGAGAGCAAGAAAAGGGCAAAAGAGCCAATGGGTATGTTTTATGAAAACTTACTCTGTTTCATAAATTCTACTAGCGGCAAGGATCTAATTCAGCTGCTCGTGAATTTTGGGCCACCTCAGAGGTACTCATGAAAAATGATGGAACTTCAAATGTCCCGTTACCCCATCAAAGGATTAATGGGAAACAATGCTTCTTGAGGAAGGCTCTGCATTGCTTCTTTCCTGCTGGGGCAAGTCCCAGACAGCTGGCTAACCTGTGTTAGTAGTCTCTTTTCTGTCATCAGACTCCTGTGAAAAGGTGTGGGAAAGCTGGAAAAGTGCTGTCATGTCCTTATGACACATGGCATAGCATTTGTATCATTTTCCCCCTCCCTTATGAGGTCACCTGGAATTCAAAAAGCACTTACATGAGAAGATGGTTCTGCAGATAATCCTGACTTTAGTTTCCATCTTTATCAAGACTATAGTATTCTGTACTTATTTTTCAAAGCACATTTATGCCTTCTCTAGTCAAATTGTTCTCAAAACCCTGGTTATTTCTGAATAATATTAATGGTAGTGGTGACAGACAAAGACATTTACTTATGAGACATGACTGTTAGTCACACTAACCAACAAACCTTTGAAACCATACTGCATCTGTGTGTATATTTCTGTTACTGACTCCATGACTGAGTTCATGGACTTATACCCTAATAAGGAAAAAAAAAAAAAGTTAATTTTATGGTGCAATTTCATGAGAAGGTTATTTGTGAATTTTCTTTACATTCACTAAGCCAATATCGTGCATGTTCTGATATCCTAAGGTCACTTAAAATATCTTTCTCTAGATTTATACATGCTGTACACAAAAAAAAAAAAAAAAAAAAGGCAAACAAACATTAGGAAAAATAAGACCTCATCACAGTATTTTAAAGTTTATGATTCATTACAGTTCGCATGCTTTAGCTTAATTTCATTCTAGATTTTGTTTTGTATGATTTTTCTCTGTAAGAATGACATTTGGGGGAAAAAAATAAAAAGAGAGATGCCATCCTCTGTGCAAGAAATGTATTTTAGGTTATTTCTTTCTTTCCTTCCTTCTTTCTTTCTCTTTCTTTCTTTCTTTCTTTCTTTCTTTCTTTCTTTCTTTCTTTCTTTCTTTCTTTCTTTCTTTC
>JAYDZK010000169.1:11073935-11090668 GCA_034509185.1 Euphonia xanthogaster
AAAAAAAAAATATATATATATATATATATATATTTATCTCCTATATGAGTAAGTTCCTAAGTCCTTAATTAATCAAGGGGTAAATATATCAGAAATTAATTTAGTAATTTTTTTTATATTATGCCAAGATTACCTGAAGTCCTGCAAGCAAAAATGGCTCGTCTTTGCAAAGCTCACTACACATTTTTTCTTAAGAAAATTGGCATTTCAAGATGAGAGGAAATGTACATCCAAAAAGGCATTTCCATGAGCACCCTCTGCACTCACTGAGGGAGGAGTTCTGTTAAAGTGGACCTCACTGCATCCTCCCATATAAAGCAGACAAATTACTGAAAGTATTTATAATTGTTATTGTTATTATTACTATTATTATCATGCGATTATGGTTATTCTAGTGCACTTTTCTTTTTTTTCTGCTGTGTTAAAAGAAGTTTGCATCACTTCCTAGCAAAATTGGCCTGAGCAAGGCACACAGATTGAGTAGACAACTGTATGTGCAAAGTGGTCACTCAGGAAAATAGGATTTTCTTTTAATGCCCAAGATCTCGATGCCAGTGTCATCACATAAGAAGTTCTATCTTGCAGGTCCAAACAAATACATTATTCTATTTCCACATGCTTGATGTTAATTAATTTTCTTTAATATTCTGAACACCTGAGCCAATCTGCCCTACAGTCCCACTGGGAAAACAGCAGAGCTCACAAGAAGCAATGGAAGAACAAAAGCAACCTGTTCCTTTCCCCACTGATGTGGCATTGCAGCATCAGGCTTTTTCTCATCCTTTTTAAAAGAGTAGGATCTAAATGCCTGTGATCTTCTCTTTCTTCATCTGAGCCATTTCCACCTAGAATGTACCTAGAGACCGTCTGAAAACTGCTTGAATCTCTTCTTGGAGCTGGAACTTTGAAAATGCTCAAATAAACTCTGTAATCACTATAAACAGCTTTTTCATAATGGGCTACTGAAATGATCCTGAAAGGGTGAGCATTATTCCTCTTTCTTTAAATGCCATCCTTTTAGTTGGTATCATGATAACAATGGCACACAAATTAAAAATAAAAATAAGTGAAATAATTTCTTAGAAGAGGAATAGAGATGCATGATAAAATGGATGTTCCCAAAGCAAACTCTAGGAAAGGACTGATGTGTTCCAGGGACAGACTTGCCAATCAATAAAGACATGCACAGAAGAAATCTCAGTTGTACCATAAACAGTAAAAAATGACAGGGGATGTGGTTAATTATTATAATGGCTTAGTGACTTGAATACTCTGGGGATGTGATTTCTCAATTAAATACACTCCTCAGGTTGCTGCATTGTCACTTTGAAATGTCACTGGTTTTAATCCAAGTAGTAATTATTCCAGGATTATACTTTGATCAACAAAGACTGGAAGGTAATGCCTATACCCAGGGAGCTTCTTCCCTTTCCATAACCTGTCCAGCTGTCCATCACATCTTTGGAAATTAATGTTACTCTGTACTGTACCTGAGTTAGGCAGTTGTTAAGTTTAACCTTCAGCAACCTTAAATGTTAAATTACCTGTTCAAGAAAAAAAAAATTCATCCGATATTCAGATTTTATATAAATTTAGCAATCTTTTATTAAATTAAATTAAAAAATCCAAAAGATCATTTAAAAATATGTGTAAGTAAATTCCAAACCCGACATTTTTTAAAATTCATAAAATACCAAAATTAATATTGATAACCTTACATGAGAATTTTTTTAGAAAAAAGAAAGACTAAACACACCAGAAACACTTATAATTTTAGTAGAAAAATAGTGTGTTTTTCTCTTTAGATTATTATTTATATCTTATTATTTATATCTGTAGTCTGAAATGGAATTGAGAATTTGAAAATAAATAGGAATTTAAAATGAGTATATTATTACTTTGAGTATTAGCTAATTTTAAGCTGTATATTGGAGAAAATATTTTCATCAACAGGGCTTTTTTGAAATTTTTTTTCCATAGTATGAATCAAATAAATACACATTATCATGTCAATTGAGGATAGCCCCAGGTGAACCCAAAATTTCCCATAGGATAGAAATCTGATTGTGTTCATCTCTGGGGAGAAGATCTTGTTTTCATACATTTGACAATACTCTCAGAACTCCTCTGAGATTTCCAAATAAGTTGTTAAGTAGCAGGTTGAAAACAATTTCTTTTCGAAGACAAAATCTGTAACAAATGATTTTTTCTAGAAAGAAATGCAAGAAGATAATTTTAGGTAGAGGAAAGTATTTTGTAAAACACTATTTTTTAACTAGATGATGTTCATGGTAGAGGATATAACTTCTAGCTAGAGATGTATGTTCCTCTCCAGTGTCATTGCTCATTGGACTAATATGCAAAGTAAAAAATTACATTTTTGTCCTGTTAATTCAGCTTACTAAGGAAATTAAAGGTTAATTATCTCTTATGCTTTTGAAGATGAATGCATGAAATCGATGCAGGTATTACCTGTCTCGCCTGAAGGTGCCCGACAAAATAATACTCAATATTGGGAAAAAATGTTGTTGAAATTTGCTTGTGATTTTTTGTACTCTGATCATCTGCTCTTGATCAGAACTAGAAGAATTACAAACCAGCCTAAAGAAGTGATTCTGGTCTAAAGAGGTGATTCTGAGTCTAAATAGGTGATTATCCCACAGTGTTCAGCGTTGGTGCAGCCTCATCCCCAGCACTGTGGGCAGTTCTGGGCCCACAATTTAAGAAGGACCTGGTGGTCCTTGGATGCATCCAGAGGAGGGTAATAAAGCCCATGCAGGTTAATGGGCTCCAAGGAATGTCCTGTGAGCAGTAGGCAAGGGACTTGCCCAGTTTGGAATAAAAAGGAGGCTGAGGGACAACCTCACTGCTCTCTGCATCTTCCTGGGGTGGGGCAGTGGGGAGGGAGGAGCTGAGCTCTTCTCCCTGGTATCCAGTGACAGGATGTGTGGGAATGGCTCAAAGCTGTCAGGGTAGGTTTAGAGTGGGCATTTCTTTATGGAGAGGGTGGTCAAACACTGGACCAGGCTTTCTAGAGAGGTGCTCAATGCTCCAAGCCTGCCAGTGCTTAAGAAGCGTTTGGACTTTCATTGCTCTGCCATTGTACAGAAATGCAATTCAACATTTACATGTTGAGGTAACATGAGGTAATTTATGTGTTGTTTTAACATCTGTAATCAGGTAAATTACTTTCTTGATTGAAAAGATGTTTTGTGTAGATTTAAGGTGAGTTTTGAGTACAAGGCAAGTAGTGCATTAGCTTTCCCTAACTGAGGAAACATGAACATGAGTTACATACATCTCATCAACAGTCAGTTTCCATCCTCTGCTGGAAGATTAAATCCTGTGATGTTTGCATCAGATTGCATCACTTTATGGAGGTGAGATTGTAGACACCACATAGAAAAAAACTACTGAAGCTATTAACAAAAAAGGTCGTGATTGATTTTATGATTATCCTGTGGTTGTACTACTAATTTTCTTCAATATTTCTGTGACTGTAAGGAAACAGCTTATAACCTGTTGCAAAAGCAGGTGACTATAAGGAAACAATTTATAACCTGTTGAAAAACAGCTTAGCCTGCTGAAAAAGTAGGATAAAACATTACAGATAGTTGCTGTCCTGTGCAGTTGATTTTATTTCATCAGAATGTACATCTTCACCATAATACAGGGAGTAAATGATATATGTATTGAAAAAAGAGAACTATGTTGGTAAACAGCATAGCAAATACAGAATTATCCATACTGCCTTCTTCAACCCTGTTTCAAACCATGGTCCTGGCTCTTTACCTGGAGACAAAATTTTAGATGCTTAGCAGTCAGTTCTCCTATTCTAGACATCATACAGAATAATTAAGTCAGACAGAAGCTTAGTGGAAGAAAGGCTGAGCAGCTTCTTCAGGCAGTTTGAAACAAAGTGAATATTTTGAAGGTACCCTGGCACTTTTAAAACTAATGCTGACATAGCCACAAACTAGTAAGTCTAATGCTAAAATAATACCTACCTACATACCTGGAATAGTTTCTACCCTGATACAGCCCTCAGATTATCATTTATTACTCATTATTTTGAGGTAGGTTGTGATGGAGTTCTAGCAAGAAGTCCAAGATTAACCAATAGAGACTTTAGGACCTTGGGGGACTAGTTAAAAAACAGAAGTGCAAGGAGCATTCCCCTCTATTCATTTCCCCTCTATTCTATTCCTTTTAGAAGGAATGATGAGGGAAGAGTCAGCAAGAGCCAGCAGATCAAGATGTGACTCTGAGCCTGGTGTCACCAGCAGAATTTTGGATGTTTTGATCATGGATTGGTGGCTCTATACAAGAGCAAGTGTCCCCATGACAGATGGGGTCCACCTGACCCAAAGGGAGAAAAGGATCTTTGCAAAGGAATTAGCAGGGTTCACTGAAAGAGTTTTGAACTAAAAATCAGGAGGGGGAAAGGGCTAAAGCCAGGATCAACAGAGATAAGTGTGGAGACAGCAGGCTTTGAGTGCTGATGTGCTATGGAGGTCCCTCAGTCTGCTGTCTCAGTAAAGTGGGGGCATGGAGATCCACGTGGCAGCAAAGACCCAATTGATGTGCTAGAAACCATGGAAACACCTGACAAGAGTCATAGGCATGAAGGCTTCTCCCTCCTAAAAGGATGTGGAATCAACAGCCCCTGTGAAGTGTATCTCCACCAATGCTCACAAGGTGGGCAGAGAACAGGAGGAGCGGGAAGCCCAGGAAAACTGTGCCATGGGTGGGCATGGTGGAAACATGGTGGGATGAGTCCCACAGCTTAACAACCCTCCAGAAGGGATCAGCAGGGAGGGAAGGGAGGCAGTGGGGTAGTGCTGAATGTTAGGGAATGTCTCGATTGTTTCAAGATGTTTAATGTGATGATAAGGTTGAGTGTTTACGCGTAAGAATCCAGCAGAAGGCCAACAAGGCAGAGAATCTTGGCCTGTTATAGAACACCCAACAAGGCTCAAGGGGCAGCTGAAATACTCTTATTAGCAGCTGGGAGGAGTGTCACAATTCCTAGCCCACATTCTCCTGGGGGACTTCAGCTTAGCAGGAAATACATTATAGCAGAAAGGAAACAGTCTATGTGATTAGATTTTTCCAACCTAAACAATTCTATGTTTCTATGGTAGTACTACCTCAACTCCTCAGCCTTTTATTTTCTGTCTTTTACTCCTTCTATGCTGTAATGTGGTGCTCAGGGTGTTTGAGAAATCTAGTCTTTTCCTCTTGTTTTCAATCTCTTTGAGGAAGTCCACACTGCTCGGTGTTTGCAGTTTTTTTGCTAGAAGTGGCTTTAATTCCTCTCCAGCATTCAATACACACACTTGCTGAACAAAGCAGTGAGTTCAGTTTGTTTTGCATTTATTAAAGACAGTTCACAGATTGCATACTATGTAGAAAGGCACTTAAGGAATCACAGAAAACAGGCAGATTTTTCACGTGGTAACAGCACATCATCTGGAAGCAAATATAGCTTTGATATAATTGTTGGTTCCATTTATTCCTCTGAATGAAGCACTATCATTTAGGTGATGTTGACCAGCTAATGTTAATTACTATAATTGATCAAGATGTTTAAAAAATTTAAAAATGTCCTCTCCATCCATATATTTGGTGCATGCTTTTTTCACATTGTGTAATTACCATTAATGCGTGCAAGCAGGCTCCTCAGATTATGAACAAATAAGCTATCCTAGAAAAAATTGCAAACAGATAAAATGCTTAAATAGGTGCAGACTGTTAGGAAAATCTGCAGCCTGATTAACCGCAATTTTGCTGAAAAAGCTCAGTTCTGAAGTGCTTGGAATACAGAGGCCGGGTCAGAACAACAGAGACCTTGGCAAGCCCCTGCCTCTGTTCTCAAGGAGAAAGCGCATCTGGTGCAAGGCACGGAGCAGTGGCAGGTTTCTGCAAGGAGCCACAGCAGCAGACAGGTTTCTGTGCATCAGGTGAGGGACACCTGGGCATGACAAGTGTCCTAGCACTGCTGCCAGTGAAAATGCAGGTGTTGCATCTCAGCATTACAGAGTCGGGTGTCTGCACTGTTTTCTGTGATGCATTGATGCACCTGAGGCTGGGTTTCTCTTACTTAAAGCCACCTCAGGCATATTTTTATTGCTTTCTAGTTGCTGCTGTGATGGATGTACAGCTGTGGAAAAGGAAAAAAATGCAGAAAAAGAGGAGGGAAAAGAGAGAGTGAGGGAAGGAAAGTAAGGGAGAGATGTATGTAAGGACAGAGAGAAGGAAAGCTTATTTCTCAATGTCTTGACATCCATTTTACTGGTCTCCTCCTGGGAGACTGAAAAACCAGATAGAACAAGAACTTAAAGGACAGATGGCACAGCATAACTCTGCTGAAAATCTGTTCTTAATTCTCTGATTCAGCCTTTGCCCAATATGTGTTGTTCTGAGAAGTTGTAGACTGCAGTTTAACATACAGTAATGACAGCTATTGTGTCAGGAACATGCATTTCTAAAAGTGTTTTTTTTTTGAAGAAAATGCAAACTATGGAGTTTTAAAGTTAAAATTAAGATGTAACCCCTGAGTACTCATTCATATTTTGGGCCACAATTAACTATATTAGCATAGTGGATTTATAGTCAATTATTGTTGTAGGTAAAAATCAGAGAATGATCTTCAAGATTCATGTGTGCAAGCAAGCAGTCCTCAAAACAGGTGTGATTATTTTCAGACCTGGGAGGAACTTTTTGTGATATTTAGATCGAAACCTGCATGTTCCCCAAATGATCTGAAGGTTTTTCCTAAAACTCTTCTTCAGAGATGGTGTCTCCAACTAAGGGACAGGATGGCCAGAAAAACAGAGTAGCATTGAAAAAATAAGAGGAGGTGATGTAGATGAACATTCGTAAGAAAAAAGATCTTTTTAGGGCTGGCCAGAGGCATTAGACATACAATATTTTGCCTCATTAAAATGACAGACTTTTCTTGTCTATCTTTACTCAAAACTGTGACTCCAGTTCATTCAGTTGAGTGGAAGACAAAAAGCTGAGACCATAACAGGATGGTTTCTGCTAATGTGGCTGTCTTGACGTTATGTTTTTCATAATAGTTAAGAAGTAGAACAGCTTGTGTGGTAGCAAGCTCAAGTAAGTGCTGTAAACATGCTTTCTGTAATTGAATCTTATTAACTTTAGTTCATTTTCGACATAATTAAGCAATTCTTTTTTGCAATGTTGTCATATCAATCAAAATAATCTATTTTTAATGAGTATCAAAGCAAAATTAATCTAAAACTGTCTTTATAATTTGGCTTTTTTGTTGTTTCAAGTTTTCTCTTGCTTTTTTTTTTTTTTTAAAGAGGATTTATCTTGAGTGAAAAATATTAGTTTGAAATAATGGTCTTTGTTTGACATGAGTTTGAGTGACTTTTCTGACTACAGGGAAATTTGTAGTCATGTAGCACACATTAAAGTTTTCAAAGGTGTTAAAAAGTGTTTTCTGAACTGGAGAAATCATGGTAGAATTCTTCCATAAAAAATCTGAGTCAGACTGCTTCTCTATAAAGCCAACATTTGCCTTTTATTCTACCAATTTTCTGTCCTCCATCTCAGCCATTTTTTTTTTTAATAAAAATAATTTGAGCCACTAAATCTTTGGAAACAACTTGTACCATCACTCTTAAGAATGGTTTTAATTCTTAAGAGTTCATAAATCTAAAGCTGGTAACCATAGGGTCAGTAAAATGCCTCAGTTCTGCGTTAAAGATGTTAGGTTTGCAAAAGCCACCTATTTGTCAATATTCATTTGTTAATAATTGAAATCTGTGTGGCAACTTTTGACTGGTGGCAACCAGTCCTAAAAAGAGCAATTTTGTTCACTATTAGGTAAATAATAATGGCATTACATCATTCCTTTGATACTTGTGAACCCTGAACGTAGGAGCCAGATGAGATTTGGGGTAAAATTCTCATTGTGCCTCAGGAAAGCCAGGGACTTGAAAATCAACCTCCTCACGTAGAGTGTAGAATAAATCTTGTGTGTGTCAGAGCTACTCTACTTTACAATCCTCTGGGAAACCCAGTGGCTGCTTTTTGCTGAAGAATTGACCGGGTGCATTTCAGTACTTCTGAAACAGAACATAATAAAATTTCACTTATAAATCCATTTCATGCCTTAGCCATTCATTATTTATATGGAATTATATCTATATTTTACATATATATATTATATTTTATATATATTATATATACCTACATATATATATATAGATATGAACTGTAAACTCTATTTTAAAAATCTACTTTGAAGTGGAGACTTGAAATTTGGGGTTTTGCCAATTCTAATCTCTACTTTTTTGTTTTGTTTTGTTTTGGGTTTTTTGGTCTTTCTTCCATAAAATAGTCAAGAAGGAGTTCTACTGAAAATGTGAGAAATTTTGAATATCTACACAAATTATTGTAAATGGCTTTTTAATCTCAGCTTCTAAGTGCAGAGAACTTGGCATGGGGGTGACATTGTGCTTAAAAATCACTGCACTGAAACTTCTTTGACATGGTATCTGACCATATGGAAATGCTGGAATTTAACATGTTTTGCAGTGGCAGGCAATTCTTCATTAATATGCCTACAGAGGAGCACTGCATACTAAACATTCTAGCTTGCTGACAGGGCTCTATTAATACAAAATAGAAGTCTCAAGTTAATTTCAGTTTTGCGTCTGGGTGTGAGAGAAGGGTGTGAAATAGATCTTCTTAGATAGCCAAAGAAGAAGCTATTTTCTCCTTTAAATGTATGTTTAATCTTAATAAATGGACAGCCAGCAAATTTTAGATGGTCTGCTATACTTTAATTCTGTACAGACTTTAGAATGTGTAATTGAGCTCTTGCCAGTGTGGAAACATCTCTTCCTTTTTTAAATGGCTGAGGTTTTTGAAAAGTGTGTGTAGAGACTTAAATTAGCAATAAAAAGAATGTTGCAAAATTTCTATGTGGAAAACTTTATCTCAAGAAATCCTTAGTAAATATTTTAACCTTTTCTTTTTTTTTTTTAATTAGGAGGGAAAAAAAACTCCACAAAAATTCAGATATAGAGATGGAAGAAAAGAGTAGGCAACCTTGCTGCAAAATCAGCAGTTAATGTTGGCAGGAAGTTCTTGATTCTTTTTCCTTTTAATTATGGGATACATTTTCTCATTAGGCTTCTCTATTTAAAGCTAACTATAATTGGCTTATGTATTAAAAATAACAGTGACAAATGCAGATTAGGATGCATGTTTGTATGGATGAGCACTTGAGAACTGAAGCTCTGGCAGAAAGTAACTCGAAGAAGAGAATAATTGAGCCCTCTTTGTTACAGGTGAGGATAAAAACCACTTCATTTCTTCTCAGAGAGAGTCTGAACAAAAAATGCTCTCTCCAGCTGAGATATCTGGGTATTGCTGGTGTCAGAGTACTTGGGTGAGGAGTGAAGCTGTTTTCTTGAGTTGCTTTACTGCTGGAAATGGTCACTGATTTTTGGGCTTTAAACCCTTTTCCCCTTGGTCTAAGGGCAGCTGTGGGAGGCCGATGTGACACAATTGCCACGTGTGCAAGAGCTGGAGCTGCGCCTGGGACAAGGCAGTTTGGTGACTTCTGAGAGGTTCTAGGAGGCTTTTAAGGTGCTCAAATCCTCCTGGGTGTTGAGGAGCACACCTAGGGCAGGTAGCTGGTTGGGAGCAGTGGGAGCTGCAGGCTGGGTGTTGGGTGATGAATGCTGCAGCCCCTGGCAGGGGGGTGTTGATCAGCACTGCCCCTTTGCACAGGAAGGGCACAGGACCTGTGACAGCAGCCAGGTGACAGAACACTCAGGGACAGCAGGAGCTCTGCAGGAAGAGCCCTGACTGGCTTGCACACGCTGTGAAGGTGCAAATGCCCAGGGTATCCCCAAAAGGCTCCAGCTCGAGCTGTTTCTGTGTTACTGTGCCATGATTAAAGTGCTTTCAGGATCCATTGTGGGACTGGTATAGGAAACCTTGTGTCAATGTGAGAGTGGGGTGTATGTGGAGCCAAGTGGGACACCTGGGGGTTCTCTGGAGCTGCCCATGGGGATGGGGCTTTGGTCCCAGCAGAGAAAAATCTCTTTTGGTGGGAATCTGGCATCCAGAGTGGCTCCTGAATTCTCAGACAGGAAAGTTTCCAAAACTCTCATTCCTTTCAATATGCCTATATATTAAATGTATTTAAATGTATTGAATATCTTTGTAACTTGGTCCATCTTTGTTATATATAGGGACCGGCCAATAAGGGAGCAGTGACATTTTTTTTAATAAAAGGAGCTGTTTGCATTCAGCCTCACAATAGCAGCCTGCTATTGATTTATGTAAGTTACTATATTTGCATTGCTTTGCAGTGTTTATTCCAATGCTGTTTCCAATGAGTGTGATGGATAGTAGTAGTTGGAGTATTGCTGTAAAACCACTTATTCTCAATTTATTTCCTCTACAAAAATTGTTTTTCATTCATTCAACCACGCACATGGAATTCTTTGCCCAAGGAAAGAATTCACCGTGATTACCAAGTTTTTCTTTAAAAAATTAAAAAAAAAAAAAAAAAAAAAAAATTAAAAGTGTAAATGAGAATATACAGACATTGCTTATACATCTCTTTCTATAAGGACTTCCAAACCCCCAGATTTCTTTCAGAAATAAGGAAATATTTCAGGAAGCAGCCATTGTGTTTTCCAGGATCATCAATCATGAAGTCCAAGCACTTAACAGCAATGTCTAGCTGGGCTCTCCTAATTCTCACACAGTCTGCAAACTCAATGTACAATTTGTATGCATAAAGGAAATTCTTAATCACAACAATCTAAATCAGCAATGAGTCATAGTTAAAAGTATAATTGCAGTTTTGATTTTAGTATCAAAATATTCATAGTTTTTATTACGTGACAAGTATCTGATGACAGCTATTTAGTTCATAAGTTTCCTCCATGCAGAATAATGCTATATAGGTAGCCTTTTTTTTTTCATCTTTAATCTAGGGAAAAGAGGAGGATATTGATCATTCATTGTGTTGATAAATTCACGTTTCAAACCAATAGATTCATGCGTGTATGTACATCTGCTTGGTTTTTTAAATGGTTTGCTTTTAGAATAGCAGAAATGTGCTGCACTTCATAAATCTTTGTACTGGCTGTATGTCAGATGAGCATCAGTAGTTTTATAGAGCAGGTGCAGCTGTAGTGCAGGTACAGGAAGTAGCAAAATCAGTGTGATGGGGCGAGTGGTTGCAATGTTTTATTCCATAAAAGCACACCTGTTGGGCACTGCTAGAGAGGTATAACATGTATATAAAACAAATATCAATTTCAACCCCTTTAGCTCTAAGTGTAAATTTCTTAACCACAGAAATATACTTAGGTATTTTAAACCACAAATGACCTTTGGCTGGCCACATTCCGTGTTTAGTAACTGCATTGAGCTACAATACAAAACCATTTCCTGATTGTGGGTGCCTCATCTGATCTCCCTTAACCCCACTTTTCAGGAACAAACTGCACGTCCTTGTCAAATCAACAGGGAATAAGGCAAGAAATGAGTACCTCTACACAGAACTGTAAATTTCAACCCCAATGCTGATTTTTCAGTCGGTGCTCTGTGTGTGTGTTTCTAAAAATCAAATTGGATCCTGTATTCTTTTCTCCACTCCATAGCCTTGGAGTCTTTAAATATGGCCAGCACAGGATTGTCCTAAAAGATTTTACACAAGTGGAAGGCATACAGTGATGCCTTTAATCTGCTTCTACACTAGGTGATAGCAGGAAAAGACATTTTCAGGCAGCTTCAATTAATGTATACAATTTCACACAATATGTTGAAATAGAGAGTCAGAAGGACAGAATGAATGAATGAATGAATGGTGCCTGATTTGGCTGGCCAGATCTCTAAATATGGAAAAGTTCACCTGAGAAATACAGTACATCAAAGAGAAGAGGTAAGGAGTGGAACCAGAACTGTAAATTAAACTTATCTTTCTGTCACTACACAGACTTCACACACTATTTTCATTAATTGCACAGGCTTGCATCCAACCATCAACCCCCTGAACTTCTATAATTGGTGATGCTCTCAAGAGATCTAATGAATGGGGCTAAGCCTTGGTGCTGTGCTTTAGTGTTTTGCTATGTAGAGGGAAGTAACCAAACAATTGTTTTAATTTTACAAAACTAACTGATTCATACTAAGTTACTTGAAATCCTAAATACTTAATGGAAACTTGTGATTTATTTATCTGCAAATGCTTAGCCGTAACAAACCAACTGATGAAAACAGGGCTGTAATTTGAGAACAATTAGGATGGCCAGTGAAAAGTTTCCAGGCCAAGAGGCTCATTTCAGTTGCATTTCATGTGCCAGGTTTTTTGGCCAGTTTTGCCTTTTTCCATACTGTTACAGTATCAGTCCCCCCATGTTCAGTTCATTACAGATAGCTTTTTTTTTTTTTTTTTTTCCCTTTTTCATGGAGTTTACTTGCAACCAGAGAGGTTTCCATTAGACTGCATATTCAGTGGAATTAAATAGGTTTTTAGGGCACTGGAAAACAAGCATCTGTAAAGAAGGTGTGAGTGGGTGTTTTTTTGTTTTGCTTTGCTGTTAACTAGGATATGATTTGGCAGCCCAAAAATGAGATGTTAAGTCTGCTATAACAAGTAGCAGCCTAACCCACTGAATCCTTGAAATGTGTGACCTGGCCTACCCTGCAAGACCAGGGCAATGCATTGATCCCCAAGGCTCTCTGTCACCAAGAAGACAGACTAATCTGAAAAGGATAAGAGTTTGTTCCAGGACTAATCACTGTGCAGTGGCAGGGATGCAAGAATTGGGAATGCTACAATTCGTTATTCATAACAGATATCCCTCTGCTTAAAAAATCTTGAATACAAACATTACAAGCAAACTACGGTCTCTCCTTCAGCTGGCTGGCTCCCAGGCCAGTCTGTTGTACCTCAGGATGTGTATTTGTCAAGAGACTAATTTAAAGATTTTCTGATTAGCTTTACAGGAATAGGTATGTTCTACTGCTGGGTAGCAATTTTCTGAAGATACACACAGAAAATTTTAAACTAAACCTGTAAAACTTCTAAAATTTTGGTGGGATCCTGCCCTGTTAGAACAAAGGAAGAATAAAAAGAGACATCTTTGGATCTGGGAAGTTGGTAGTTAGCTGAAAGGTAAAATGCTTGTTGTTCTAAGGTACCCTAATTAGAGACTAAACCAAAAATTTGCAAAAGCTGTTTTGGATTCCTGATTGCTAACCAGCCACTTCTCTGTGAAAGAAAAAAAAATATATAAATCTGTGGATGTTTCTTCTTTTTTTTTTTTTTTTTACTAAGAGGAGAGAACTGTAAGGTTTTTAAAGTCTGAGGAGCTGAGCTGTGATGAAAACTGCCATTAGCACTTTCACACCTGATTGCAAACCACTGCAGTCAATACTGTTCTACTGACAAAGCAGTGTCAGCCAGTCAGGTTGGGAGCTAACTCTGGCCTTTCAAAGCTGCTGTTCTGGAAGTGTGGAGAAGTTAAATGAGAGCCACTGATTCTCTTTTGAGTTTCCTGGGCTTTTAATGAAAGGTTTCTAGTGCTGCTGTAGCTGGTGTAGCTTGAGTGCTTCATCTTTTGCCATGATTCCTGCAAGCTTGAACAATTTCTGTATTTATGGAGGTGAGTTGCTTCCTGTATTTACCAGGTGCATTCACAGCTGCCAAGAGGACTGCCAGCTTGAGGCTGCAAATTTTTATCACTCTGACTCTAAATAAAATCCGTATTAAGACTATCAACTAATTTGTAGCTGCTCTGGCAGGCAGCAATGACATTTTTGGACATTGTTGATAGGAAATAGAGTGAAGCTCAGTTCAAAGCTGAGCAAGATGGGGAAGCTTCACATCCCACTATCTTGAGCCATGGTAAGCTGCCAGAATTTGAATTAGAGCTTTTCTCTCAAATATATTAATCACTATTATCAACAATGGTCTCACAGCTTTATTCCTTTATTCTGGGTAAGATCCTGTATGGACAGGATCAGGACAGTTCTCTTTGCTCCATTCAAAAATCAGTCTAATGTACTGCAGGTTTTCTCTGTCTCTTGTTACTCATGTAATTTCTCTAAGTGCTTTGATGAAGTGAAGTTCTGAATTTCCAGGAATCAGCTGCTTCTCAGCGGCAGCATTGCCCTCTGGTGGATGCATGGCTCCAGTGGGAGAAAAGCGGGGGAGAAAGAAAAAGTCATGTGGATTGGCCCTGTTGTGGTTTTCTTTATTCCACCCAAATCTCTGTGAATTTAGAGGGTGGATAAAACATTAAAGCTACACTGCAGAATCTATTGCAAAAATCTTGGGAAACCCAAGCTTACATGATCTTTCCATCAATTAACAATCATGTGAAGTGTATGCCATTACTGACCATGGCATTAAGTGGAGCCTTGTGGTATAGATGGAAACACTTTTAAAAAGTGTAAGAAATCTTCAGTACACAAGGAGTGTAAGTACTGTAAGCAAAAGTATTAGACAGCATATAAATGAGTTGAGAATGAGGGGAAAACACTTTCCAAGAGACAAAAAATCTCTTTGCTGGCATCATTAAAATAATTCTAGAATATGCTTAATTGAAACTTCCTATTTATAACTAAGCAAGAAACTTTAGATTCTGAACTCAATTCACTCTTAAGGGACATAATGAAGCTGGTCACCAAAAGGAATGAAAAATAACTCTAAATCATGAAAAATGAAAAAAATCAAAAAAAAAAAAAAACCAAAGGACTGAAAGCTTTGGAAATGGGATGTAGTTCTTTATGCAACTCAATAACTGAGCTGTAGATGATTATGATGATGATGAGAAATCTCTGATGACTTCTTAAGTTTCCTGCAGACAAAGCTCATTTAAATGAGAGTCAACACCTTTAGCTGGGGTTTTGAAAGAAACAGAGAATGATCGAGAGGTCTTTGGAGCCCAGCACCTATTTAGAAATGTTCTGTTGATTTAAGGTTGATCATTTTTCATAGTACTTTGTACTTTTACCTTCCCTCTGGTACTAACTTTAGATACTTTCAACACATATTTCTTCTTCCCTGCTGATACTAAAAGAATATAATTGAATTCTGGTTTTTCATCAACTCCTTGTTTACTGGGCAATATTCTGAGCTTAGTATGTTGTACTGAGAATAGAAACATCAATACCCAGCAATATAAATAGCCTATTTAAAGATTTCTCATTTGTGAGCCTTTCAGAAAACATATTTGCACACGTGAAGAACCTTTTAGCCCATGTTCAGACCACTTCTTTGGATCCCTCATTTTTATGGTAAGGGGCTTTGTTGTTGATCTTCTATAATTCCATGAAGGAATGAGATATTAGAAGCTGTGTCATCATTATTTGATGTAAAAGAAAAAAAAATGAGGAGCATATTAGGATATATGAAGGGTTGAATGATTTAAAAGCTCTTTAATGGTCTTGTTATATGTCTCTCCAGTGAAAACGTGATACTTTCATTCTAGTAAGGACTGTGGAACTATTTCAAAGTGTGAAATTAAATGAGAGTGCACAGACATGATATCTCCTTCTAAACATCTTAAAAATTGTGTGTTTCTTTTCTGTGCTAGAGGTTTAATGATGCAGATTTTAAATAATGGAAATGGGCAAAGTAAGCTGCAGCTGGGATAGATTTGAACTGAAAGTTTTCAGATGGTCTTTTGATGCCCCTGCATAAACTCAAGCTACAACAAGTACAATTAACAGATAAAAGTAATCTTTTTTGCCTTTGCTGCTCAAATTCGTTTTTTTTTTTTTTTTTTTAAATGCAAATACTGAGGAAAATGTATATCAATAGCAAGCTCATTATTGAAAAAAAAAATATTTCTGTATTGGGAATAAGTAACTAGAAACATGATACCAGTACCAGAGATGAAAATTCTAGCTTTGATTGCTGTATTTCTAGCTAAAATCTGAAAAATCTCTTTATGAAAATCACAGTGTCTGTGCTTTGGATGTTATCAGATGGTTTAGATATGGAAAATTATTTCTATTTAAATGGAGGAGGAGATTAAAGTCGGATAAATTCTCTTTAAATCTGAATGACGTGATCATAGGAAACAAAACTAAGTCTACCCTCATGTTACAGTTTTTGATTAAACAGTGTGGAAATATCAGATATCTAAACCAAATTTGGATCCCAGCACAAGCTGAAATTCCTCTTGTTGCCTCATCTGTAGTTATTCAGAGCTAATTCTAAGCACGTATAATAACAGACTTACAGCCCTAATGACAGTATTCACTGTCTCCCATGACACATTTTGTTCCCATTTGATTTTTTCTTTATTTCCCCCCTAATGATTGTGGGATGTTTTCAGATTTCTTTACAAATACATTTTCACTTTTTACCTAAGAGATACACTTTTTATTTAGAGTGCTTGGTTCCAAGTAATTTTTTCCTATCTGTCTCTTTTATAAGCCATATTTGGTATAAAAAGCACAAAAGCATTATCTCCTTATTTCTCACAGGAGATTAATTGGAGTTGGGAGCAGTTGCTTGAAAGTAAATTTTCAGTGAAGCTTGTTTTTCAAAACTGCTTGTATTCACAAACCATCTGCCAGTTCCTCCTTAATTTACCGAAGCTTCTAGGACAGTCTTGGCCTTTCATGGAAACAAAAGGCAAAACAATGCTGAGAAGTTTTGATATTAAAAAAAAAAAAAAAAAAAAAAAAAAGTTGAAATAAAAACTTTT
>JAYDZK010000169.1:11090768-11140660 GCA_034509185.1 Euphonia xanthogaster
CCAGAAAAGGTTAACAAAAACCAGTACAGGGACTTCTCTTTAAAGGACACTTGAGGGTAAAAAAAAAAAAAAAAAAAAAAAGGTGCAAAATTATGTTGTTAGTTCTGCTGCTTTGTGGAGGCTGGGATATATGGCCTTGAAGATTACTGCTCTATCAGCCTTAACATGAGGATTTAGCACACCCATAAAGCTACTCAGCCTTGTAGGAACACAAAATGCAGCTTCAGTTTGGATTTGGGACAGGCCAGGGAAGCTGCACAGCCCAGGGGGTGCTGTGGTGCTGCAGACCATGCACACACCAGCACTGCCACAGGGCAGCACCAGCCCTCAGCTTCCCCAGACAATCTGCTCAGGGATGTCCCCACAAGAAAATTTCCACAAGAAAAAATACAAAGCAGAAGAGACCCCAAATCCTCGGTCTGGCTTAGCCTCTCAGCAACAAAAATGATGTGAGCCTGTAGCAACCATGGCTCACCTGGCCTCTACAGTGCAAAAGTTGTTTTTGGGCTTGGCTGAGACAACTTAGAAACAGCTCTAGAATCACAGAATCCCAGTATGGTTTGGGTTGACAGGCACCTTAAAGATCATCTAGTTCCAACCTCCCCTGCAATGGGGCAACACAAGAAACCTTAATGATGCTCTTTCTTTCTACAACAAGAAACAGAAATAAACAGTTTGCTGCTGCTGAGCAGGAATCAGCCCCACCTCTGCTCTCAACATCCCCATCACTAGCCTTGAGCCACCTCCTGCGCTGGTCTGGCTGCACAGTGAACCAGCTCAGCACCCTAAAATGACTGAAAATCGGCCCAGAAATAGGATTCAAAAAGAAAGTGGAATTTTTTCACTGGGTTAGGAACCCACTTACCTTCCAGCGCAGGCAGTATGGTGAGGCAGGGACAGCAAGAGCCTCCCCTGGGGCTGTCAGGCTCTCAATGCCCAGGTCCTGGCCAGTGCTGCCCACAGGACCTCCCAGTACACACCTGCAGCTTTTAGTCCCTGACAGCAGCTCAGGTGAGGAGCTCTGCTGGGAGTCCCTGCTCCTTCCCTCCCAGAGCAAGAAGAGCTGCCAGATAACAAGTCCCTCCTATGCCCCCAACCCCAGGAGGCTTCACTGCCTCCAATTTTAGGCAGAAAATTGAAGCCTGAGCAAGTTCCTGCTGCCAGCCAGGTTTCCCTTTGCTCAGCATGCCAGATTTCTACCAACAATAAAAGCAAACAAAATCTCTCCCACTGCAGCTCATCCCAGGTTTCCTAAACCGACCATAACTTGGAAAACCCCCTCCTGTTTTTACTAACAGGAGTCTGTGTTAGAGACACAGAACTCTCTCTCTTCCCTTTCTATTAGTTTTATAGCCTCGAAATTCATTTAAGAGATAGGACATTTTTCACCTCTACCTTGCAAATTAATTTCCCATAACTCAAAGCACCCTGCTCAGATAAACCCTTCTCTCTTCACCTTGTACACAACTGAGCAGCAGCCAAGGACAGTTGACTTAGGGCTGAATAATATGCACTGGTGCTAAATGAAAATTAAACCATTAATATTTTAAAATACCTGATTTCCTGGATAGTAAAAGTGAAATGTATCATTTGTTTAAACTATCCTATTCATTATTTCTTTCCTCATTTCATAACACCCAGCCACTAACAAGAACCTACATAAATAGAGCTTGAACTTTCATCTTGGGAAGTTTAATCTGAAAGCTCTTCAGGAATATTTTATTCCTTTTATCAGAATATTGATGGAAGTCATAATTCACCTTAATGTGAGAAAGTTTCCTTTCTTCACTAAAGAAATTCATCAAGACATTTCTTGTTGGAGAGATGTGACATAAATCCCCTTGCTTTTTCCTCTGTTTGATCTCAGCACTTTATGAATTTTTGATTGCCTGCTCTTAATTTTCCACAAGCAAATTCAATTAAAGAAATTAAAACCCAGTAGTTCAACCCTGATTGCCCCATCAGCAAATGGCTCTTTTATTGCACAGTGGATGACATATGCCATGCTCTCCTGGTGCTGCTAGAGCCCTTGTAAAACCAGATCAGGAAAAACCTTTCCCTCTTTATTGGTGCTATTAGGCAACAGCTATTGACCGCCCAAGCCAATTCAGCAAGCACTTCCCTTGCTCAGGCAATAGTCCAAGGGCTATTGAGAATGAAAAAATATCCTTGGAGTAAAAAAGTCAGTCGTTGTGTGCGTGTCAAACCTTCCACATGCGCAAGGGCGAGGTCCCTTCCCCCCGGGAGAAGGACACAGGTGAGCCGAGAAACAACTCGGCACCGCCGCGGGCCAGGGTGGAGCTGGGACACCGCCACTGCCAACTCGGCTTCCGGGATCACCTTGCTCAGAGGCAGCTCCACTCTTACACTGCAGGGGCTGGGCGGCACGGTGCCTCTTCTGGGATACAAACCACCGCTGCTCACTGGCACTGCAGCCCCTGCTACGGAATGCTGGCCATCAGCAGTGCACAGGTTTCAACACTGACATTACCATGACAGTAGCATTTGCTGTGATGCATCCACAAACTTTGCTGTGACCAAACCAGCTCCTGGAGCAACTTTCTGCAGTAACTGTCAACCTGACAGACTCACCACAAGTCCTTAAAATAAACTAGTATCCAAAAAGAGCATCTGTTTAGGTAATTCCCCAAACTAAACCCACTGTTAAAGATCTTCAAGGATTTCAAATTCATATAAATTCCCTTTGAATTTAAGATCATTCTTATAAGCTGCCCTTATTATAATTAGTGAAGAACATAATTTTTAAAAATATTTTTATTTTTTAAAAAGTTTTTCTTACTTCTGTGACAGAGCATGTGCACCACAGTAGTGCAAGCAAAGAACTGCTCATCTTAAGCGCTTGTAGTACTGGAGTGAGGCAAATCTGTACTCTGCTAGAGAAGATATATGCAAACCATCATTCCATGACCTCAGTTTGCTAACTGAGCTAAACCAGGCCTTTGCCTTCTGTGAGCTTTTTAAGGAAAGCTGTCAATCATGCCATCAGGTGTGTGCATTCCTCCTCCAGAAGTTAGTGGGTTTGCTGTAAAGAACAGCTTAAAAGCTGTAAAGATTAATAAATATCTCTTCTTAGAGACAGCCTCTCCACAAAGACAATTTGAAGGAAGCAGGGCAAGGAATTGCAAGATCATTCCTCAAACATACAGTCCTAAAGAAGACAGTATTAGTTGTTAAAGGACACATTTACATTGGTTTTACTCTACCAGTTGAACTGTGCTTCAAGAGCTTTGGAAGACAGCCAGCATGGATGAGGTTCATATCTATGAACTCCAGGAAGTAACAGAATAAAAATAGTGAAACAGTGCCTTATTCCTACTAATTTAGACTGATGTTAGTATTCTGTATTTTTAAACAGTATTGTAACTATTATAGAGAGGGAAGCAGCTGAAAACGTAATATTTGTCTCTTTGGCCTAATTCACTGGGCGGCTTGAAGAGAAAATGAAACTTCTCATGTGGGTGTCACTGTACTTCTGCAGCCAGGTTGCTCACTGTGGGTCCTGTGTAAGGCCTGTGGGACCAAGCTGAAAGGAACACAAGCTTCTGCCCAGGGTGAATGTACTATTTTCTACTGTCAAAATCACTACCCTTTATAATCAGTAACTTTTTTTAAGAACAAAGTTATTGAATTTCTTGGGTGCAAAAGCACTAGCCACCTCTCAAATTCCAATAGTTAAACATCCTAAAGAAGCTTTGAGAAGTAACCTTTCCCTTTAGATCTTGACCACAGCATTGTTACACTTCACAGTAAGTATGTTCAGGTAAGAATTTCAAATATCTTCCACAAGAATTACAGACTAAATAACTTAAGCTAAACAAATCTTGTTAAAGAATGTATTAATTCCCACAGCTTAAAATATTTAATTTAAGCCTTGCTATCTACCCTACACAGCATTTAACAGATGCACATAACAAACCTTCATACACCCAGTATGGGCAACAGAGAAGATGGTTTTGAAATGGTTTCCAATTCCAAGCATAAGCAAGCTCTTCATGTTAAGTTACTGTATAATAGCAGTGAAATAGTTAAGGTAAGAAACACAGGCTTATTATTGTCATTTATTTTAAAAACCTTATTCAAAATATTAAGTGATACAAGTCCAAATACAATAAAAATTACTGCAAGAAAAGAGTTTTGGGATATTTTGTTTGTGCTTTACTTTCTGTGTTTATGAAAAGAATGCATTTAACAGTAGGATATAGAACTTTTAGCATTTCATTCCTAAAACAGTATCATGCCTTCAGACTCCTCATGCCAACAGGCGTGAAATTGATTTGTTTCCAAATGTTACATAACTACTTGAATACCAAGTTATTAATTATGGGGCTCTGATTCACCATTATTTACAAACATATCAGTCTGAAAACTAAATCACAAACAGAATGTACAGAAAACTAAAATTTTATATTTTACAACTCATGAAAACATAAATAATGTAAGTAAAAAAACAAAATTTAAAAAAAACACTACTGTAGCAGTAACTTGATTTACACTAATGCATAAATGTTTGTCAAAAATGAGAGTGCACTGCCCACAGACTGGCACTTACTTTCACCTGTCTGTTACCTGGGTCAGAAAAAGAACGAAATAAATTATTCTTACAGTTTCTCCCATTTATAATATAACAAATCACATAGCCATTTCCCAACTGTCTTAAAATTCAACAGAAAGCTTTGATGTATTGAAAGCCTGTCAGCTATCTACATTTTAGTAAAATTATTCAACAAGGCTTTTTTTCCACTCATTAATTACAAAGACAATGAAGTCATAAATAGCATTAGAGAAAAAAAAGGAGAGTCAAGAAGCTGCATACCTTCACAAATACCTTAAACATTTTAGTAAATATATGGTACAGAACTTCTGAAATAAAATGGGTTATACATAATTGTTATAAAATTATTTACGGCATGAACACATACATAAATTGTTAAATTGCCATTCTAGCTATTTTGCCAAAATAGGATCAAATTATGCAACAAGAAAACAGAATCAGAAAAAATGAGATGAAAGACTTGCAGCATCAGAATTTAAGCACAGAAAAAAGTAATTCTATTTTAAGTTTGCAATATAGCGGAATTTATGAGCCATGTAAGTGATTAGCAAAGAGATCATTAATTTGATTTAGTGATGCCAAAGTCATTAATTTATTAGACCTAAAATATTTTATGCTTATTTTTTTTGTAGTATGACTATTAAGACTGCTCCAGACAGAAGGGAATGATGCTTAATGAATGGAAAGAGCATTAATTTATTAAATTCTCTATCTTCACAGTTGATATAAAACCCGACCAAAGTAGCAAACAGATGGATCATGCCCTTGATCTTCCATGAGATTTAATCTCCAAAACATCCAGGTCAAAGAGAGTACACCTCATTTCTGTACAAGCAGCTCATTTAGAATACCTGAATATCAATACATGACTGGGCAGGCAAAGAGTGATAAGTTCAGCAAACTCAAGTCACAGTGCTTTCAAAACACATAGTCATTGGTTATTTTCAGGGAAGGCATCGCTTCGTTAACGTTCTGATCTAAACGATGATATTCCACTGTCCTGGAGCACAGGCCATCCCTCCATCTTCTGCTCTGCACCAGTAAGAAGATCTGAAAGAAAAACAGGACAACTTATAGATGCCGTGCAGAAACATTCTGGGTTTGCCAGACAGCTTCACAGAGATACTGACACCATGGTTTTACCCCCTATGCTGGCAAGGGCATTACTACAGCAAAAACAATACATACAATACATTTTTAAATGACTTATTTGAACTGCTCTCAGATAAATTTTCAAAATGCAACAGCCTTCAACATCTTCCCCTACAAAGAGTTGGCAATGCACATTACAGATAGGCCACTGCACAGTAAAGAAGGTTTAAGGGTTTTAGCTGCTTTTTTCCCAGAGTCCTGCAAATCCTCACCCAGATCAGCATTCTTCCCCAAAGATAAACACTAAACTTTCTTCATATCTAAAAAGTAATCTATGGTTTAATGCAAATTTGTGCATGCACCTCTGTTGTGTCTGGTTGGGCTGAAGTTAATTTTTAATGCTAGCAATATATTTTGAAATAACAACAATCAGACTATTTTTGAGACACAGAGAATTAGTTTGTACTGAAGAAACATTAACCTGAAAATAGTAACTTAGTAGCTTCTCTATGTAAAACTGGAAGCAGCATTCAACATTTTCTAAAAGTTTGTAGTTACACTCTCAGAATGTCTATGATATAAAGACCATATTAAAGTGACTATTAGAAGGATTATCACAATCACAACAAGAACATTCCCACACCATTTGCAGTTAAACCTCCCTTAATTTCTTGTCTTCCCGTGCAGAAAAAAAATTAGTTAATCGTTCACCCCCACTTGACTTGGCTCAGGTCTCCTTTATAGAATTCATGTTGTGCACTGCCAGTGTCCATTACTGTATTGATTAATTACTGATGTTACCAATTAACTCATTTTCTTATTGTAAATATTTGATTCAAGTTCCTTTTCATTGCGCAGATACAAATCACACTAATGATCTGCACATTAGTATCACCTCAAGACTAAGTGGTCAAAGATTCCATTCTTCAAAAAGCTAAGTTCCTCTTCTTAAAAATGTGTACAAGGGAATGCAACTTTATTTTAAACACTCCAGCTGTTTCTCTCAGCTTTTCAGAGCACACCTACCTTCCTCTTATTGTGATAGGTGACATAAACAACAGCTACTAAGAAGGCAACTACAACCAGATGAAAAAAGAAATGGCTGTCTTCTTCTTCATCCAACCCTGAGACAGAAACAGCTTTTATCTTCTCATCAAGGGTCTTGATCTCCTCATTGTAATTACCAATGGTGTCAGAGTTGTCATCTTCTGAAATATCTAGAAGGTCTGGATTGTATCTGGAATTTGGTGTCATTTCATAAGCATAGTCATCTCCATCTGACTCCATAGTTTCTTTGATGATTGGTGGGGAACTATTTAGTGTGTCTTTCAAATCTGTTAGAAGATCTTCTTCCTCAATTTTAGTATCTTCAGAAGCATCAACATCCACCGGTGATACTGGACTAGCAGGGACAACAGGTGACAAAGAGTCACCGTTTGCTGTAGGTGGCTTGCCGGCAGTCACCGAATTGATTTTGGCCTCCTTTCTTGCTGAGGTTAAACTCTGCAAGCTGTCTGTCAAATTTTGGGATCTACTCAGTGTTTCATTCTCACTTGCAGAAGTATTTCTTGTAAGCATATCCTCTTTCAAAGAACCTGAGAAAAGGATGAGAAACAATCAGCACTATGCACAAGGCACTGACTTCTCTGACAGAAAACTATTGCTACAAATTTCCTTCATAGACAAAAAATCATAGGAAGAACACAGCATATGGCACGCTGCAAACTTTTTAGCATTCATATGCAGAAATACATGCTCCTGCACTTTGGCAACTTTCAAAGAAAAGTCTTGAGTGGGACAGGGACTAAAGTTTGGAAGCACAGGCCTTCCAGATTAGAGTGGCAAAGTGTCCCTGAAAAACTTAGCACACCTGTTTTCCAGACATAAGAACTTCAAAGAGATGTCATCTTTCCCTCTGTGGATCCATGACATCTTGTAGAATCACACATGATTAGCATTTTCTCCATCATCAAATTCTTCCTCCCACAGAATAAGCTGAGGTCTACAAAGGAGGGTGCTCTCAGGAAAGCTTTTCCTGCAGTTAAGTTTTTCATCTTTCACCATTACATGTTTTACCAACAAAGAATGAGAAGACGCTGTGAAGTCCCCCTCAGTGAGTACAGACAGCAGCACCTCTTCCCAGGCACTGATTTTTATTGAACTTGTAGACACTGAAACAGATTTCCAACCTTACATTACCTCAAATCAAACTACTGAACCATGGGTAAAAAACAAACACTGCCCATGCTCCTGGAGGAAAGCCTTTTGTTGGCAGCAATTATTGTAATGAAGTAAGTCAGAAATAGCACAGTAACAATGCACCCTCAGGCAAATTCACAATCTCTCCAATGCTGGGAGGGCTTTGCAGAACTACATAAAAAACAAGGTGAGCATTAAATCCAGATACAGAGCCCACTGTCCCTTTTCTTTATCCAAAGGACAGTAAAAAAAAAAAAGATGCAGAGTGAGTTTAATAAGTTTAATAGCCAATTTTTTTAAGCCTAAAAATGAGCAAAATATTCATGTTTGCAGCACATCACTACCAGATTCAAATCCAGAGGCACCTTAAAAAATGCAGAACAAATTTTAGACTTTCAGCCTCCAATTTCATTTAAAATGGGAAACCATACTTGCCTTGTATTTTGGCATGCCAAACTAATTTTTCATTTTAAAAAAGCAACAATACTTTCATTAAACATTTTCAAGGCTCATGAGAAAGTTACAGACTCTAGAAATGAAGCATTCAATGAACTGCTCATGTCAGGTTCCTTGTAAGTAAAATATTACACAGGGGACACTGAATCACGTTATTCAAGGAACTTGTATATTTGCTGAGGTTCAATTACAACAGAGCTCTTGTTTACATGGCACACCTCTGCAGTATGAATTACTCTTTAATCAACTGTAAAACACAGAAGACTCAACTCATCCCACGTGAAGCAGACACCGCAGTGCCTCTCTGCTGAAATTCAAAGCCAACCATTTCACATCTAACACACTTTTTGTTGCTGAAAAAACTACTCATCTGAATTATCATATCAAAATTAACTTGTTCAGTCTTAACCAGGACAAGTTTAGGGAATTCTGATCCCTTCCCAGGTTTAAGTCAGCTAGTTGCATATGCAGAGATAAATATGAGGAAAGGCAGTTGCAAGACAATTTCATATTTACAGCTAGCTGGCATATTGTGAGTGAGGTCAACCTTACTGCTACCGTCCCCAAACAGACAAAAACTATTAGAGAGCAATACCTAAACTGTTTGAAATACAAACAAGCATATTTTGCCTATAAAACTATACTGCATCTGGCCTTACACTTCAAGTGAATCTTGAATTCATTTTAACACTGAAGTTTTAGAAGGATATATGCTTAAATGCAAGGGACTCCCAATGGCTATTGCTGCTCCTTCAGACAGAGGAAGAGCAATTTCCTATTATTCCTATAATATGCCTGGGTTTTTGTTTTAATAGCAGCTGGAAGTTTAGCAGCTAAACCACAACTGATTTATGATATTTACCCAAAAACATTTGGCATTATAAACGGTGGTTGCACTGTTTACAATTACACAACACTGTCAGATGATTTAAGATCCAGAGATGCCTCAGCTTCAGAAACAGATACTAATGTTCAATCGTGGTGACAGAATTAGCAACACAAACACTGCACATAAAAAACACGTCATGGTTAAAACTCACTTTCAGGAAAACTGCTTTTAGAAAGCAAGAAAGCAAGTTGTTTCATGACCCCTGAAGTTAAAAACTCTCCATTTCCTAAAGGCTTCAGTCCCAAATTCTTACTGCCTACCCATTAAAGCAAGTGAGGGGCAACACAAATACAGCTGGTGTGGAGATACTGACTGACAAGCACGTAAGGAACTGATGGATCAAACAGTTCCGGTTTTTTCCTTCCCTAATTCCTTCCTCTTCACTGCCCAGCCAGTACTCCATCCAAAACAAAGAGAAACTCACTGCCCCTGAAACACGCATTTCTTATTAGCCTTCGGTTACAGCCCTCTGTAGTTTTAACGGGGAGAAAGAAAATACTTAACTAGGAGTCAACTTGCAGAATAAGATAAAGTTAATTTCTAGGGAAGGGGAGACTAAAACCAGGCACGCAGCCAGAGTATTCAGAAAAAGAATCCCAAGTCTGATGAATGAAGTGACCAGCCAAACTGCTCTTCACAGCAACAAAAGCTCTGCACACCTGGCAGGCGGCCTCGCGCCCTCCGCCCGGGCGCTGCCCTTCCCCTGCGCACAGCCCAGCGCTCGCTGCCCCCAGCCCAGCCCAAACAGACCAGAGGCCGCGGCCGGGCCCGGGGCCCGGGCCGGGAGCGCTGGTGAGGGACCCGGCGGCTGGGCGAGCTGCGGCCGGCGGGTCAGAGCCACGGCGCGTCCACGGTGAGCAGGGCACCCCGGCCCGGCAGCGGGGCAGCCCGGGGGAAGCGGCGGCCGCGCTCCGTTTGGCGTGCGGCGGGAGATCCCCGGGAGAGACGGAGCGGTGCCTTCGCCAGGCGGGCGGCAGCGCAGATCCTAAGCGGGCAGCGCAGAGCCCCCCAGTCCCGTGGAAAATTCACCCCGTGCAGGAGCTGCTGGCAGGGGCGGCAGGGCCGCCTTAGCCGCGCCTGTCCGCAGCTCAGCCCCGCAGTCACCGAGGACTCACTTCTATGTAATCCCCGTGGTGTAACAAAAAATTTTTCTTTTCCAAATCATCCCCTTTTTTTGCACACAAGGGAAAGAGAGAGAGGAGAGAGAAAGATAAAACATCAGCCGAAGTGCCAAAATGATTTATGAGACAGTGGAAAATATTTCATAAGGATCTCTCAGACATTCTTTACTTAAAGAGGTTAGGGGCAAAAAAAAGGGGGGGGGGCTGTTTTGTGACAGATAAGCAGAGGGATGGGGAAGAATGAAGGAAGAAAAGAGAAGGAAGTATATTTCAGGTGATGGTAAACTCTCAAGTCTGAAAATCAAAATTGAGCTCACAGCAATTTCTGTCTTGCCTTTTTGCCCCTGGTTATTACCCTAAGAAGGTATTTCTTACTTGTTCTATATTTCTCTGCTAGGTCAAAGCCATGTCTACTTTAGCAGTAGACTTATTTGTAAAATAATTTTAAAATCCCACTCTAACATTAAAAAAAAAATAATTGAGAGAGAGGGAGAAGTAGCGGAGATGTGGGAAGTGTGAGGTTGAATTTGCTGTTATTTCCCCAAATGCATGTGAGAGAAAACTTTGCAATGAGTGAATTAGTGAAACGGGCCTAATCTCTTGGTTTCAAGAGGTGCAAGAAGCTTGCTTGCTCTTTCGTTCTATGTCTCGTTCTTTCTTTCTCTCTGTCTGGCTTCTATTTATATTTCTTTCTTTTCCTTCTTTATACATTCCTTTATTTCTGTCCCTCTCCTTTTTTCTTTTCCTCCTTCTCTCCCCCTGCACCTCCTTTCTTTCTTTCTCCCACACTAAGCCGCACACCACGGAAGCCTTGATGTGTATCGAATCCCCCTCCTGTCCCGCTTTACACCGAGTAACGTCTCCGGTAAAAAAAGCTGAGCGTGAGAGGGGAGGTGAAACTAGCAAGGCGTGTGTGCTTGTGTTAAATAAGGGAGTTAAGGATCCTGGGCCGCAAGTGACAACAAAGCGGGGCTCACGTCCGTTCCCGCGGGCCGGGCAGCGGCGCCGCCGCCCCGTCGGGCCGCGCAGGGCGGAGCTGTTCCGGGTGCTGAAGCAGGAGCGGCCGCTCGGTGCCGTGCCGCAAGCCAGGGGCGCCCCAGCCCGCGGGCACTGCCGCGCCCGGGAAGGCCCTTTGGGGAGCGGCATGTGGGGGCTCCCGCCGCGGGCCCTCCCGGGAGCTGCCGGAAAATCCCTCGGCTGGTAGCGGCGTGATGGCTCCTGAGGTGGCTCCTGCCAAGGGGCAGGGAGGGCGTGGGGGAAGCCTGGGGTCTGCCTGCTGCTGGTGGGCACGCCTGGCCTCTGCCCGCGAAGTTTGGGGGGCGGAGGGGGACTTCTCCTCTTTTCCCTTTTGCTGCTCTTGCCCACCTCACGTGTGGCAAATAATAAAAATAATCGTGTTGACATTTAGAGGAATGAAATTAAATATAGAGAGAGTAGGAGGTGACTTAGCAGCTCTGAACGTGTCAGGTGCAGGCAGCTGAGGTGTGTGCCTGTTTTTAAAACATTTCTCCCTGGCAGGGTCATCTCTGCCCCCTCTCCCCACACACACACGCACACACACACACACGCACACACACACACACACACGCACACGCACACATGCACACATACACACGTACCCCAGCCCAGAAGAGGGCTTGGCAGCAGCTCTGGCCGTGCTATTGTGCCTGCCTAAGTGCTGCTGGCAAAGAAATGTAAGGGAGGGGAAGGGGAAGCGATGAGTGAGGGAGGTGTTGGAGATCCTCTCCTCCATCAGGAGAGGTTTGCTAATACACAGCTTCCAGAAAAGATACAGCAGCTCTGGGGGAGAAAAGCAGCCTCTCCGCTGAAATGTTTTGGATGTAGAGACCTCTTCAGAGGATAAGGGTGAACTGTGGCATATATATAATTTTGAAAACAGAGGAGTTGTTCTCTCCTTGTTCCCTTAAATAAGGGCAGCTAAGTAAATATACATAAAATACTGCAACCAGTTTCAGAGGACTAACACCTGGGATTAGCTGATCTGCATTGTGAATAATGTCAACATCAGAGCTGGCTTGAATTGGATTTTTCCTGCCATAGCAGAAAATACCAGCCCCAGAGGAAACCAGGTAGCAGAAAAAAAGAAAGTGTTTTCAAAAACATTAAAAAAAATTTAAAAAGCTATCTAAGAAACTATTGCAATTCTTCCTCTCCCCAGGAAAAATAAACCAGTAGGTGTGCCATGCGTGGTGGAGCTTGTCAGTTCCTGCTGGGAGCTTTATTTTTTTGACCTGTATTAGAAGCAACCAGACCTGGGCTTGGTAGCATCATCTGTACGACTAGGAGCTTGTAGCTTCACAGGTGATGGTGTTTTCAAAAATAAATTAAAATAAAATACATTGAGGAATAAACACCATCTTTTCTGTTTAATGTTGTTCTTGTAATAATAAAACGCATGACTGAAATATTTGAAAGTTTTGGAAAGGTGAGTAGTTTACATTTAGATTATACCATAAAAATGTAATCTAGTATAAACGTATATGTTGAGATTTGTCTTTAGTACTGCAACCTCTTTCAATTTCTCAGTAACTCGAAAATTACAGCAGCATTTTTCTAATGTCCAACACCAGTCAAAATGAAAAAATAATCACAAACGTTCACTATTGATCAACTTTGTGATTCGATATGTTATTAGTTGTCATTTCTTATTATTCTGTTTCAATTCCTTGCAGATTAGAAACAAAAACAATAGAGGAAAATCACCCCCCTGGATCTTAGCCTTGGCCTTTTTCAAGCAAAAAGAAGAGGAGCTGCCAGGCTTTGCATGTCAAGTGGCCACTCGGCTGTTTGACAGCTTCTGGGTTTCAGCCCCATTGGGATTGAGGCAGCTCAAGCAACCACGAGCGATGAGTCCTGTCGTCTGCTGACGCTGCTCCAGCACCATGGCAGACAGGCTGTGATATGACAAGAGGATCCATCCTAGGGAGGCAGCGTTGGGATCCATAATTGGCTTCCTGGGAAACTACAGCTTGTGGAGAGGATGTAAAAAGAGGCGCGCATGTGCCAGGATATTGCTACAGCCTTGCCAAGCTGGTGGATCCACTTGGAGGAGAGTTTTGCCACTGATCTTGTTTTTTTTTTTCCCGGTTTGGTAATGTTGGCTTTGGGGAAAATTTCTGCTGACTCACCCACCCCTGGACACCTTTTGCAGAGCGTGGCTGGCCAGTGAAGAGATCCAACGGCGCCTTACCCCGACTGCGGGTCCCCTCGGGTGGCCCTTGGCACCATCTTGTGCCCAACCCCATCCCGTGGGGCAGCTGCAGCCCCCCGCCCCGGGGAGTCTCCCACAGTGACCCCCGCACCCGGGGCGGGGGTGAGCGTGCCCAAAGCTTCCAGCGCGGCCGGCGCCCGGCAAGATTTTACCCTGTCTGCCGCCGGGGCCCCGGTGCCGCCCCCCGCCAGCCCTGCCGCCCCGCTCACCCGCCCCAGGCCGCGCAGGATGGGGGCGGTGCTGGTGCGGCGCGGGGGCTGCCTGCTGCTCTGGCTGGCCCTGCTGCTGGGCTGCTGGGCCGAGCTGGGCAGCGGGCTGGAGTTCCCGGGTGCGGAGGGCCAGTGGACCCGCTTCCCCAAGTGGAACGCCTGCTGCGAGAGCGAAATGAGCTTCAACATGAAGACGCGCAGCTCCAGCGGGCTGGTGCTCTACTTTGACGACGAGGGTTTCTGTGACTTCCTGGAGCTCATCCTCACCCAGGGAGGGCGGCTACAGCTCAGCTTCTCCATCTTCTGCGCTGAGCCTGCCACCCTGCTCTCAGACACGGCGGTCAACGACAACCTCTGGCACGCTGTTGTCATCCGCCGCCACTTCAAGAACACGACGCTGATCATTGACCGAGCGGAGGCCAAGTGGGTGGAGGTGAAGTCCAAACGGCGGGACATGACTGTCTTCAGCGGGCTCTTCCTAGGAGGGCTCCCGCCGGAGCTGCGGTCGGCGACGCTAAAGCTGACGCTCTCCTCCGTCAAGGACCGGGAGCCCTTCAAGGGCTGGATAACAGACGTGCGGGTGAACTACACGCAGGTGTCGCCACTGGAGAGCCAGGAGGTGCGGCTGGATGACGAGCAGAGCCGGCTGTGTGCCAGGGACGACGTCTGCCTCAATGGGGGCGTCTGCTCGGTGCTCAACGACCAGGCCGTCTGCGACTGCTCCCAAACGGGCTTCCGAGGGAAGGACTGCAGTGAAGGTAAGGGGCCATCTCAGCTCGCCCCATCGTCCCCCTCCCCATCGCTCTATGGAGGGGACGGGTCGGAGGCCAGGCCTGCATGAAGTTTCATCTGTATGAGTGGATTTTCCTCCCTCCCCTCCCTTCTCACCATGTCCCCGTCTCCCTTCTTCCCCACCTTCTCCTCCATGTCTTCCATGTGTCTCTGTGGCCAGCCATGGTGCCATCACTCTTCTGTTCTCTGCGAGGTTGGGTGAGAGGAGGAAGAGGATGTTATCTGAGCATCTTCCTGTGATTTCGGGTTGTTCTGGGTAAAGGAGAGATGGGTGCTGGGTACCCGGTGTCACCCAGATGGCAGGGGGTGGCTGGAACCACGCTCGGTGGGAGCTGAGGGAGGGGATGTGCATGCCTATCACAAGCAGTGGGTGGTAATTAATTTGGGGAGCAGGGAAATTGATGCTGGGAATAATTTAACTGGATTAAGTGCAAAGGTGACCTGGGCTTGGTTCTGTAGGGTAGAGGAGACCCAGAGTCCACCTTGTATTTGCCTCTGCTATATCATTGAAATAAAATCAGTGATTTATTTGTGAATTCCTTAAATTGTGGCCGGGGAGGAAGGGGATTAAATAGAGGATTATGTTTTTACATGAATGCGAAGAGTACTGCTTTGCAACATATTTAGCAATTCACCATGCCAGTTAGACAGGGAGAACACAAAAGGGCAAGGGGGAGGTACATACTCCAAGACCACAAAATGACTGAGTAGTTTTACCAAGGAAGAGGGAACCTAGAAAAACAGCAGTTTCCTTAATCTCATCTACAAATAAATCACTGGGTAAAATATGATTCATATTCAGTGCCCATTTTTTTTTTTGGCAAATGGAAAGAATGTGAACGTTTTCTTTGCAGATGCATGCAGGACTCTTGTTTTTGTTATTTTGTTAGTAAATGTACCATTGCTTGCAGCTTTTTAGGCATAGAAATTATGTGTGTTGTGTACCTAGAGCAGGACGTGAAGGTGTATAAATGAAATAAGAGTAAATGTACCAAAGGAAAATATGATTATCATGTCAAAATTGAAGAGTAAAGACCTAAGTTTAAAATCTAAAAGGTAAATATGAATAAGATATTATCAAGGCCAAATTAAGATCTTCACTGAGTGGCTGCATGACATTTATGGCTGAATAATTTGCCTTTAGCATTTCTATCAGATTTCACTCATTATGAGAAAGAAAACATCATTTGTGACTGTGCTTTATTATGTAACACCTTCTGTCCTTAGTGTCAATACTCAAAATGCTACAGTCATTCTGCATCCTGTTTACTTTATCAGCTGTTTATCTCTCATCTGCCATTCGTGAAAAAATCAAACCAAATTAACACTTTAAATAACTTTTTATAGGAGTAAATAATAGTTTCAGAAAATTAGTCATTTGTACTTTCAATTGCACCCATTCCTAGAAACTGTAAAATGAAATATCTTTTATATTAGGTAAACCCTCTCAATTGATTTAGTATTTGGGTGTCAATTTTTAATATATGGTACTACATAATATATAGGTATGTACAATATGTCAATGTCTTAGCATCTCTGAGTTAGACCCTATTATAAAGAAAAAGAAAATTATGAGGTGTAGCACCTTTGTTAAAGCAATTATGATAATTTAATTATTATTAATATTATTATACATTTATATGCCCTCTACACTAAAGTATAGTTTATTTATTTTAAGCTATTTTGCATATATAATACTTATGTGAAAGAGTTCACATGACTGCATGTAGTATCAGTCAGATAAATTATTGCCTTTACATAATAATAGGTTCAGTGGCTATTTTTAAGGAACATTTTTATGTTTAGATCAAATTTTAGAGAAATACATGTCCATATTTATATTTAGTGAAAATTGCATGGAACTGTAAGATGACACTCAAAATAACATTTAGAATTCCCCCCAAAATTGAGGTAAAATGCTGACTTCATTTAAGTGCTAATGGTTTACAGTAGACATCAGTGGCATCAAGATTCTCCTCACAGGTCCCTTGACTACTAAGAAGCCTTATAAGATTATAGCAAAACTTATAATTTTAACAGAAAGTATCCAGATTCTGCTTTCATTTGAAACAGGAGGCAGCATTTGCCCTGACAGCAACATAGATGGAACTACATTGCAGTTTATACCTATTAATTGAGAAAAGGTAGCAACTGACACTTCCATCAGTCAAGTTTTCATGAAGGGATTCAAAGTTACTCACATGTGCCAGCAAAGATATTGAACTGTTATAAATGATTTAATATTCTAAGGAACAGAAGAGGCAGAAGGACAATTAAAGCCTTTATATCTGCCAAGAAAGAAACCTTGGCTTCTGTTCTTTAGTTTTTTGTAGCCAACATAGACATTAAGCTGTTGAACTTTGGTCTTTTGTTCCCAGAATGTGTAAATTTCCCACAAGCCTTAGAAAGACATTGCCATTGCTAGAGGATCATCTCAGGCTGCAGTTATCTGAAGGGGTTTTTGAGGTTTTTTGTTTAAAAATGTTTTTAGATAGGAAGACCCCCCCCACTTTCCATTTTTATCTGAAATTGTAGCCACATGTCCTAGTTGATACCTTTTCTTTAAAGGTGAAAGATGGTGATTAAATTCTATTTTCCTTGGATTTTTTTAATTTTTTTTTTTGCCTTGGATTTCTTGTTTTTCTATATCTCTGCAGTTTGGTAAAACACAGAGTTCCTTGGTGTAATGAGGAGTGTAGGAATTAATATCAACAACAACAAAGAAAAACTTTTTAAAATTTTCTACCCTGACTTGCACGTTTAGGAATTAAATAGTAATAGATTTTGAGTCAACATTTCAAGTCTTAAGATATCATTTTAAATACAAGTTCAGTTATTTTCAGGAGAAAATCTGGTGGGTTTTTTCCCCCGATTTTCGTCTTTGAAAAGCTTATTAATAATCCCTGAAGTAATTTTTTTTCTTGTAAGAATGAAGTTCAACAAAGTTTTGGGTTGGATTTTTTTTGTTCTGTTGGGTTTTTTGTTTTCTTTTTTTTTGTTTGTTTTTTTTAATCAAAACAAAATAGTAATTTAAATTATTTCCAGTATTATAGTAATATAAATTATAGTAATATAAATTATTTCCAGTAGGTTTAACTGGTTTTATACCTGTCTAAATCAGGAGTAGCTTCATTTATGTTTTATGAACTACACCACTGGGAGAACAGTGCAAGCCAGGAAGGAACCATTCAGTCATTCCTTTTGTTCCAGTAGGTTCTAAGTTCTCTTCAATGGGAGCACTGGCATAAATCAGAGAAAAAGGACTGGAATTTTGCTTAAGTGTCAAGGATGTGCAGTCCATAGCAAAGAAAAATATGATCTCTAGCAGTTTTCTGGTTGATAGGCCCATGAATAAAATCAGTACAGGAGCCTTCTAAAAGATAAAATCTCTCCTTTGTACTGAAAAAGTCAAGGGTATATTAGTCCACATAATAATAGTGATTCAGTAGAAGGAAAAAATATACAAAATTATAATGAATTTTATTAGGAATAAGAGTAGTATTGCCTGACTGCCATATCAGTTTTCTGCTAAGTTTTTGACATACATTTCAACCTTCTATTAGGTGAAAATTACAATATTTCCTGAAATTACTCAAATTGTTATGGCTTGATCCAATGATAGAGAGAGATTTTTAGTAAAAATATATATTTTAAAGTCAGATTTTTAGTGCACTAAGTCAAGTTCCCAGAAAATAGAATACATTATTCATATCAGTGAACCTCCATATTCTTCTTGTAATTTTTCTCCTTAGGTTAAAATGTCAAAACAAAAAGAAATACTCCCTATTTTGCCTATTAAATGACTAAAATAATGACCTTCTGACTTTAGACAAAAAAGGAAAAAAAAGTATCATTTTCCTTTCATCCTCATTTATATAAAAATAGCCTTGTCCAGTATCCTGTCTGAGAAAGTAAGCAGGGAGTTCTAAAAGAGGCAGTAAAATACACATGGTGTATTGAGTTGGGGAAAGTTTCTCACTGATGCTAACTTCTTGTCACTCCATGCCTTTCTGCTTTTCTATATCTCTAGTGGCTTGAAAAAGTTGCAGACAGGATCCTTTATCTTTTTAAAATATGGCTTCCCTACTTACCTCAATATTAGCATCTATCCAGGCAATTGCTCTGTGAATTCAAACTATTCCTGTTTATGACTTGTTGTATTTTATCTGTTCCACTGATTTTCTGGTTTGTGAGAAAAATGAGGGCTGTTCAGGCAGCTGTTCACTGTAAGAGATACTTTTCCTTGTCAGATATTCAGAGGTTGATGCCAGCTACAGTTTGAACTGTGAAAGTGATTTTTGAGGAAGTCAGTTCCAGATGTCTCAGCCTAGCCAGCACTTAGATTTGTTTGTTTGGGTTTTGAATATACTGCATCAGTCTTTGTTGTGTTTCCTTTTGCATGTTAACTTTTTTAAAAGCCATCCAATATTTATATCTCTTTGAATTTTCTGATATTTTAATCCATTTTGTTCTCTTTATGCCTTGAATGAAGCATTTGTACTTCTTTTGGTGTTAATTATCTATTGCAAGTTGTGTTTGAGTGAGATGTTGCACTCATTGCCAATAGTCAGTCTTAACAGAGTAGTCACCATGGTCTTTTTCCCTCTTGAATCCTAGCTAAATCTACTTTGGACTATTAAATACTGTGAACAAAACTTGCCTTTTTGATTTACACTTCAGAATCTTTTTCTACATGATCTGTATTTCTTCTTCATGCTGAATTTCTTGTCAGTGCCAGTGGCCACTGGGGTGATGTTGGAATAGAAGGAGGGCTGGAATGCACCAGATTCCACTGAGGTTCTATATATGTACAAATCATGCAAATAATTTACCATTCATTATTTCACTTTATGTAATATTTTGAAATTGTGACTTTGTTGTCAGAGTAGAATCTTGAGAGCAGATAGTCAAGTAATCAAAAAGTCATTCAGAACGGTTACATCTGGTACATTCACATTTAGTCATATAAAAAGCCAATCCCTATGTCAGTTTAAAGGGCAGTTTTGCATCATTTTCCTAATGAAATCTGATATAGTATTTTGTTTGCCAGGATTCAGTATGATAGGATATTGATTTCAATATCTGCCTCACATAAAATCATAGGAATTAAAATGCTGTTTCACTGGTAATTAGGAGTTGGCAGTCTGTTTTTTATTATCTTCTAAGGAGGTTTCTTGTTGAGTATTACTAATCCTTTCAAAATGCTGATATTGAAATGTTTACAGCCTAGGTCTTGGTACTCCAGGTAAATAATGTTTTAAATAGTGAGGTTGTTGTTTCCCCTTTGGACCTAGTTGAGGTGCTGGGTCCTTGTTAAATTTAAGTCTATATTGTGAATTATAGACAACTAATATGCTGGAATCTAGCACCATAGGACCTTGCGCCAGATTGGTCATATTCATTCAGAATTTCAAAATAATATATATTAAAATTGTCTATGTCTTGATGTAATTGCACTTCAGGGCTTGCAGGCATTTTGGACCAAATGTACTTGATCTTTTGTCTCAGCTGAAGGTTGGCTTTCTGGGAGTCTTTTAACAATAGATGCTAGCCATGGATTTGTGGGATTTTACCCCTTCATCATTACTGACCTGATGGACAGGAATGGGGAAAAAGGCCGGCAGTTAAAAATGAGTTCCTGATAGAAACAGTTTTATGTAGAGGCTAACATTACCATGTGCAGCTTGGAGGGTTCATGCATCTTTTAATAAACATATTAAAATTGGTTGGAAACTTAAAGGAGAAAGCTTCATCCACCTTTCTTGGTGAATTTAATATGATGTTTTACCTACCAGAAAGCTTGGTGTTCCTTGTAGAAAACAAGAAACCATACCAGTTTCTGGAAAAAGGCTCTGGCCAGTTTGTTGTGCTGTAGTTAAAACTTGTGTAGCTTCATAAACACATGATTTTCCAGAATAGTGAAGGGCATTCTGAGGTGTTCAATACCTTTGTGAACCTGAGGACTAAATTGTAGAGACCAAATATACTTCTTTCAATGCTTAGGGTGTAACAGACATACCTTTAATTGTGTTATGTATAGAATTGACTAACAAAGTCAGTACTTTGCTGCCTTTATTTAATTCTGTGCTGAGCTGGGATCATAATTTAATCTTTTACAAAGACGTGCACTTTCTTGAATGGCAGTTTGTCCTTCTCTATGTGGTGATGGTATCTGAGTGTATCACAAGCGCTTCACCAGTCTGGATTATATTGTCCTGTATGCAGAAATCAATTTTTCAGCTCAGGTGGTCTCCTGCCAAGCTAAAAAGTAGTTGTATGTGGTGAGTTCATGCAAATCTGTAGCCATTCTCCTGGATCTTGGAGTAGAATCAGTAGGATCAATAAGTGCTTCAATGAACAAAAAATCTGCAGTAACTAATGAAGCAATGAAGTAGGAAAACCCATGTGGGTTTGATAGGACATTGCTTTCTCAGTGGCCCTGGCCAGTTCACACCACTTTTTCAGTTTGCCTTCCTATCTGTAAAGTGAAACTACTCCATACGGGAGCTTTTGGTAGGATCTTTTTTCCTGGTCATCAGATACTTGAAAGATCAGAATTTCTATTAGGGATGTGGGAGAGGAAGTCAAGACCTGAAGCTCCCTTTACTATTGTGTGATCACTTCAGTCTACAGAACTGATAGTTGTTAGCTGCTTTGAAATTGCAGGTCTTCCTACTGCCTATCCATAGCTGAGTGTTCAGAATAGTGTGGTTTTTCTTGCTTTTTTGTCTGTCACTGTCTGCCATTGTTCTGACTAGACATTGGAAATTATGTAGCTTGTCACCTGCCAGACACTTCTCCTTTGACAATTCAGCTTTTCTGATGGTCACAAAAGTTCTTTGTAACACCTGTACAAAAGTATTCCTTATTCCTGTAGAAGGATCTAGGATTTAACATCTGAGCAGAAAGAACTCTTGCTCCTAGTCAACAACCACATAGTTTTTTTCAGTTTCATTCTCTTCCATTTTCAGTGAAAAATCTGAGGGTGAATGTAGGAGCACAGTTTGTGGTCACTGGGACTGGGGCTGTGGCTGAGCCCCATCCCTAATGGGCTGCAGCTGTGAGAAGCAGGTGAGCAGCATTGACAACAATGAGCCAAGGAGTGCCCAGGTGTTACTGACCAACCACCAAAGGGAACAGAGGGCACAGGTGCAATGCATCAACATGAGGGGTATAAAAGGCTGGGCTAAAGAACAAGAAGGGCAGACATTTGTGGCCTTCTGGTGAGGTGGGGTGCTCCTCTGTATGGGGGAATGCTTAAAGCCTTTGGACATTGCATGGTGACACTGCATTGTGGCCTTCCTGACTGTGGTACGTGCTGTGACAGTATATTATTCTATTTTTTTTTTTATCAGAATATCTCTCTCTTTTAAGTAGTGTTTTCTGAATTCAGTTCTTGAACTGTTTTCAGTTGTCATTGTTGTTATGCTCAAGTAAAATGTGTTACTGTCTGGATGTTATAGTTAAGGTTTTTTGTTGTTTGGTTGTTTTTTTTTCTTTTAAATGAGGCAGGAATCCCTCTGATTAAAAACTGCATATGTTACCTGGTCTTGATAGAATTTATCCCTTATTTACCATTTGTATCTTTTTCCTTAACAAATGTGCTTGCAACCCCCACAAATGTGCATGTTACTTTTGATTTCTTTTTGGTTCACAGGCCTGGGATGCTGTCACTTTTTTAATCTGATAAATAGCATGTCCTTAATGGATGCCTCATCAAATCTCTAAACTGTTAACACAGATGTAATATCAAACCATTCTGAATTCCAGCTCCTTGTAATTACCTGCTTGTCTAAAAGTAATCTTGGAAAGAATATTGAATTAATTTGCTATGAGCACATCAGCTAATTCCAGTTTTGAGATTGGAAGTATCAGGGAGTAGCAAACAAAACCCATGGAAAACAAAGTGTGTGCAGGACATTGGCTTTACCTGTGACTGCACCCTTATCTCCTTTCCCCCAGAGGTGGGCGGCAGTCTTTGAGGTGTGGGGTAGGGACATTTCATTCACACCTTGGCTTTGGGTTGGTAACTTAAAGTCCTCACTTGCTGATAAAATTGAGTTTTGGCAAAGTTTGTGTTGGCTGCTGCTCTTCCTTGTCTTGGAAGTGTGAGGGGGTTCCAGTGCACAGAGGATGGAAAGTCTGTGAGGCAGTGATGTGGCCCTCCTCTGGGTGTGAGTGCAAATGCAAACCCTGAAAAGGTACAGGCTAAAGGAAATACTGTATACAATTAGCTGTCTATGATTTGGCATTAGCTTTGTTTGCTATGGCTGCTGAGCTTGATACAGTTTAATCAAGGCAAGCAATTTTAAGTAGCCGAAGAGGGTTTTAAAGAGAGGTGGTGATTTCTGGGTTTGGATATACCTGCCTCTGGAATGCGAATGGGAGAGTGAAATGTGGTCTTCAATTTCTCTTGAGTGGCTTTGAAACAAGCACTGTAGAGATAGATTTGTTTGGCTCAGTCCTACTGTTATTCTTTTAGTCTACCCTTGTGTGAAATCTGATAGCTGCTGTTACAAAGTGTCAATTTTCCAAGTCTTTTGGAGCTCTGTCTTAATATCAATGTGTTTTGACAGAAAGGAAGCTTAAGTTTTTGTTCTTTATGCCAGTTCTACAAAAACCAAAATCATCTCAGATAGTGAAGCTCTGAGTTGATGTCTTCAAATTTCTCATCTCCTGGAGAACAAAACTTGGAGTCTGTTTAATTGGCAATAAAAAGTGTGCCAGGAGCTTGAAGTGTCTCAGGCCTGGGTTTTCATATCTGCTCGTTTTGGGGAATCTTGGGGAGATTAGAATTTATAAAGGCCTAATTCAGCATGTAAATGAATCTGGTTTTGGTTTAAAAAATGCCAAAATGCTGCTTAAGATCATTGCAGTTTAATCTATGAGAGGTTTAAGATGTTCAGGCATTAAAATTTGAAAATTGAAACATTACTTCTCTTCCCTCCTATAGAATATATTATTCTGTAAGTAGCTTGTGAATTTCATAATTATTTGAACTATCTGCATTTTTCTTTTTTGAAGCAGCCTAAAGTATGTCTGTTGGAGGCTTTGAACTTTTAGTAGTGAAAGTCTTTTGGAGATCTATGTCATTTTGGAAAAAAACCAACAACAACAAAAAAACCCAAATGTAAACAAAAAACCTCCTAAAAAATAACCAAATCAGACACAGGGCAAAAAACCCCTAAAAACCAAACCCAACCAAACAAAAAACCCCAACAAAAACCGAAACCTTAAAACTGCCTTCTGATCTCAGAAGTTAAATACAGTTTTCATGGGTTGTAAGTCTTCTGTAGTAACTAGTTTCATTTCTCGGTTTCTCTACCTGGCTCCCCTTGTTCCCTCAAAAATCATAAAATCATTGGCTGTATATTGTAATTTATGTGGATTGTCAACAATTGCAGTGCATTTTTTTTTTTTAATTTCCAATTCCTCTCCTCTAGATATAGCACAATGTGTGGGAACTTGCAGTACTACCTGATTATGAAACTTAAGGGATGACTAAGACAAAACACCAAGGAAATTATTCTGTATTCTCTCCTTTTCCAATGGTTCATCCCAGTGCTTGAGAGGCAGTTTCATACCAGCTGTAGCCAGCTCAGCAGTAGATAGATTTCAGCTGGGGATGTGCAAAATACTTTTTTATAGTGTTTAAACTTAGAGCTATATAATCCTTCTCAGGTGTGGGGACACTGGTGGTTTTTAAGGGAGGTATCAGGTGTTTTATAAATAGTGCTGGTCGTGGTTTTGGGTTAATTTAAAAGGAATAACTAACATAAGAAACACTGCTCACAGGGTGTCTGAGCTTCTTCTGCCTGGCACCTATTCCTAGACAACTCCAGAAAGAGCATCAGTGCAGGTAAGCATGAAGCAAGACTGCTCCTAGGGTATTTTAAGTGTTTGTGGCTCATAGATTGCTGAGTGACAAGTGGTATCTGATTTTGGTTGCTGAGTTTTTATTCCATTTAATTTTCTAATCCATTTTGAAACAAGCTGGCTCACTCACATCTTACCTGTGGACTGTGTGAAGAATTATCTCTTGTTTTTGTATTGTTTCATTCAAGGGCCCTGTGAGTTTGCATCGGGAGAAATTGTGCACAGTGTGAGGTTGTTTGATCCTTTACTTATTTTGAGTGTGACTTGATAGTTTTATGTAATGACCTGCTGTGGTCAGCACTGTTTCAACTGGGCAGTCCTAATTTTTGAAATTCTTCCTCTTGAAAAAGTCTTATTGGTTTGCTTTTCCTTGTTACCTTCCTCCTCTCTTTCCTGGCATGGGTTGGTGGAAATAGATATGAGCAGCAGGGATTTGTGCAGTAGCATTCTCTTGGTGTGGTGAGATAGAAAGCACGGTATGGTGACAGGAACTGCAAAGGAGAAACTTGGTTTGCTCTGGTAGCAGTGTGAAACTGGAGCATTTTGTGGTTCATACCTTGAATCTAAGTGTTGGACAGAGGGGAGGGATGTAGCACATGGATAAACAAGTGACATCATGTTCCATTTGCATCACCCAACTGACATAGATTCAGTTTTTAGGTGATTTTAGAAACCTTCCCTGTTGCCTAGAGCATCAATATCAGACCAGTAGTAGATGCTAGTTAAGAAGCTTTTTTTTGCTGAAATTTGGGAGCATCTGGTGATATTACATCGCAGGATATTATATCAAGAAGAAAGGAAAGGAATGCAAAATTGGGGAAGCTGCAAAGGTATTTGAAACCAAAAGGTATTTTGTGAAAACTGAAGGATGTGGAGGCTCTGGAACATTTTATGAGCAGCTAGACTTGAAGGAGACATTTAAAAACAAAGAGGTATTGAGTTGTTGCATTAGAACTCTGTTGAATTATGTCAGAAATCCCTGGCAAAGTTCTCAAACTTAGTGAGATTTCTGTAGTCCTGGTGGTTCCAGAATTGATAATAGACTATGAATATTTTGTGTTAAATTTTAATAGCCAGTGAATAAGAGAGTTTAAATTACTGTCCTGAGTCAGCATGTGGAAGAAAGATGGTTAAATCTGAAGTCAGTGGTTTGGAAGTTACTTTACCAGATATGAGCTGCAAAAACACCTCTTGGTCCCACAGTTTCAACAGAAAAACAAATTGAATATGTTATTTTGTTTTTTGTCTAGAGAATATAGAATTAGGCTCCAATTATGTAAATGGAGTGTGTTTGCTATTGGCTTATATGTAATAGACTTGTTTTCTGAATAACATTAAACAAAAATTTGAGGCACCAAATACAGAAATTTAAACCACAACTGTCTGGTCAGGCAAAACAAGCCATTCTTCAGCAGCACTTTCTTGCACATTGGTGCTATGTTGAAGCAAATAGAGCAGCTGTTAATCCTGTGTCATCACTAGCTGAATTTCTGGATAAAAGGTTTTCACTTCTGTACAGATTGTTACCTTTTGTAAACACCTGAGGAATCACATTCTGTTAATATGATATAAGCAGATTTTTGTTTTGCTTCATCTCCTGTCTTATTCAGACTTACTCACATGTGACTGATCTGCTCTGCTCTCAGCAACAAGTGCCAGTGGTATTTGCAGGCTCTTTCATTGGAAAAGGCTTTCTTAGCTCAAGTAGCAATGTTACACCGATAGTGCAACCTGTGCAACTCAGTTATGTTCTACTCAGCAAGCAAAACATTTGAGTCAGCAGATAAATGCAGTTTGCAGTGGCATAAACTGCCTCCTGTGTGTTTATAAATGTGTATTTACAGTACACTTTCTTACTTCTGCTTTATAAATGTATTAAACTAGCATATTTATCTTGCAGATTAAACAGGAGCTTGTGTATCAGCACAAAGTTATTTCCAGAAAAAGTAATGTATTTAAATATGAAAGATCAACGATTGCTGAAGTACTATTTCAAATTTTCTTTCAAATAATTTTCTTTTTCCTCTTAATGCTTGTGCATTTTTGTAGCTGGAGTGCTATACTTGCTGGTTTTAACACTATTCAATTTGGTGCTATTACTATAAAGTTGCATTATTTGTAGCATATTGTAAACATCAAGATCATGTCAAAGTTCTGGTAATTTGTATGTTTAGGATTTTTGGTACCAAACATAACAATCATATCCCCTGATTATTTTGTAATCCAGTGAGCAAATAATACGAATCCAGCTTTTGTGCTCTTAGTGAGTGAAGCAGAAATGAAACAATTTTTGCTGGTGAGGATGAAAATGCATGACTTGGCCATTTCCCTAATGCAGATTTGTGATATATGCAGGCATAAATAGGCTCCTATTGCTCTGCAGAAGCTGGTTAGTCCAGACCCCCATGGATTGGACCATGCCACCATTCCCTGGCAGTGTGGATAGATAGGCAGAGAGCAGGGCAGTGAGAGCTGATGACCTTGCATGTGGAGCATACAGATTCAGTGATCCAACCTCTGAAAATCTTTGACAAACCTCAAAGTGACCCATGGACTGGGTGTTTGCTCCTGTGACATGTTAGGGGCAACTTTGGAGCAGAGTTTTCAGTTTAATCCAGAGGGATGTTCTTTGTGGTTCCTGGGGACCTGTGTGCAGGGAATACTGGAAGAGGTGCCTGAAAAGCATCCCCTAGATGTGAAACACAAACTTCAAGATAGCTGGACCTGCCATTTCTACATTGCATGATGGGTTTTGGTGTCACTGGCACTACCCAATATACCTTCTAATGGGAGCTTGACCTATGTTTTACTGGGAAAATAGGATTCAAATGTGGGAATCAAGAGTTATTGGTTTCAGGGTGTTTTCTTTAATTGCTGCTGTTTTTTCTAAAGTTAAGCACTTTTGTTCCTGCTTTTGAAGTCCATGAATGCTTTCTTTAACTCTGCTAACTGAGACCACTACACTCAGTAGCTGTGCAGAGAAGGTGTGTTAGAAAATGTGTGTAGTCTTAACTGCTTGAAATGGCCTGGTTTGTTATCATGTGAGACTGAAATTGCTGTGAAAATTTACCTGTAGTTCTCTCAGTAATATGACATTTAAATAAATCCTCTTTTTTATTCGATTTCCTGCCTATTAATGAGCTCTTAAGGCAGTTAGTCTATGCAGCTGGTCTGTCTTATGCAGTTGTGTAAATAATGCAAAAACCAGTAAGATTTTAGTCTTAAGTGTTTTAGTGATCTTTGATAATAACATGCTCTAATATGAAGGACACAACTGCAAAAATTTTATACATTCTTGACACCACTTATATTGATCTGAATTCTGCTGTTAACAACTATTATATTCAGTTTGTTGTATGTCTTTGATAAACCCACTTCAAATCAAATAAATGTAACAATAAATTTAAAGCTCTTTGGCCCAGATGTCTCTACATGACCCTCTAAATTGTGTCCAAGTCTTTTAGCTGTGGCTGGTATTGCAAGTCAGGGTAGTGTCCTTTATTTTTTAAATATTTCCTGTGTACATATATTTATATATAATCACTTGTCAAGTGTTGAACAAATGTGCTCTTTGTTTCCTCAGTTGCTTGTAGCTGTAAAATTCAAGAGATTATACCAATGTGAAACTGAGGCAGGCTTGTGTTGGGTTTGCTGATCACAGAGTATCTATAGCATTCTGTTTTCTGTATCTCTTGAACAGGCATAACAATAATAAATACAAATTATTAATATGCCAGTAACTGGAGTTGATTAATAGGAGCCTGACAGTCTTTTTTTAGATATTGTTATTGGTGTCTTTTATATGCAATAGTATCTTTTATAGTTGCTTTCATATGGAAATTAGTGTCTGTGATATATATTTATATATATCATTAGTATAGTATTATAATTAAAATTATGGGGGAGGAAATGTGCTTCCCCAATTCATGTGGTGTTAAGGTTTTGTTTAAAAATTAATGGTTGTTTATCTGAACTCTGATTCAATATCAGGTATCCCTCTTGGCAGGTGTCAGTCCAGGTTAGCTTTTTATCATCAGGTTTTTTTTGCTCTGAAATGGAAACCCATAATTTGTGTGCCAGCAGGCCTTGAGCTAAAGTGGAGTCAGGATTTTACAACTATGCTGAACTATAATTATTGCTAAGTAGTTCATGCAATGAATTGGGGAAGAGGAAGAGTAAAGATAAGGATTTAATATCTGCAGGACCAAGTTAATAAGGTCACTAATTATGTAAATACAATGAACACATTCATTCTTTCAGTTTTCAAGCTAGTTGTCTGAATAAGTAAGTGATGCAGTGTAGGATCTTGATGTTTTGGGGGCTGCTGCTGGTGAGGTACATAAAATGTTGTTTTCAGCTAGTGACTGTAGAGGTGGTATTGGCTATGGAAGTTCCAGCTGGAAGCAAAGGGATAGGATGAGCTGCTGACAGCTGCCCTGGCATTGGGTAAATAAGGCTCTACCAAACACTCACTCAGTTCCCAGTTTAAGCACTTAATTGCTCTGTGTACTTATGTAATTAAGCATCTCCTGTTCCCCCAAAGTGTAAGATAATATGGAAAAGAGCACAGTCAAGTTTTACTTATGTCACATAGAGTTTAAAGCACTGTGTTAAGCAAATAGGATGGAACATGAAACACCTTGATGTTTCTAAGGGTTTGCATGTCACCTTTTCCACTGCTTAAATTAAATCAATGCCAGTTGAGCTACAGTCTTGTCCTTGATTTGTGGCAGAACTTTGCTGTTTGATTTATTCACTTTAATCAGAAAGAATCTGTAACTTAGTGATGGGATACATTGCATATGCTAAACTTGTCCTGAGATATTGAATGTAGTGTTTAACACCTGGGCCTGATGTCAGTCAGGTTTGTATTTTTTTCTTTCTTCCAAAGTTTTCAAAAGGAAACTTCAAAATGAGTTCTGAACTACTAAAAGGGATTTGTTTGAAAATACAAGCAGCTTCCAGTTGTAACTTCTTGATTGTAGCAGTTATTTTCCAAGACAGCTTATTCATCCTGAATATCCCCTCTGACCAAATTAGTGAGCACTATATAAGGTATGCTGTGCTTATTTTCATGTCTCTGAAATGCTGACATTCTCTGTGGGTCTCTGCAGTACAGAGAAACTCTTCATTTCATTGAAACCTATCAGATATTTGTTAAGGGTTTTAATATCTTTGCCTGAAACTCAAATTTAGACCATCAAATTCTGCACAACTGCCTCAAACCCTGCATATGGCAGAAGTCTCTGAAAGTTTGAATTTCTAATGCTCATGTTCCCTCACTGCCTTATGTTGTGCTTCTGGTCCTTATCTGACTCACCTCAGATGCTGAAGTATTCACTAGTGCCAAGACTAAAACTTGATAGTATTTCAAGACTTAGGGCCTTTTTTTTTTCCTTCCTTGTCTGAAGGTGCCTGTGAACTTTAGAGTGCAGCATCCTTCCTGGGTCTCTTATATAAATTGCTTAATTGTAAGAAGGTTCACATACAATATGACAGACATAGTCTCAAATTATACTGTTGCCATGGAGGACTTGAATTTAATTTCAGCTCCTCAATGCTTCAGTGTGGAAACGTAACAGCTTCAACAAAGAGGATTTGGAAAGCACCTCCAAAGAAGAGCATAGGATTTTGGTTATTTAGGAGATAGGACAGCAATACTGCTTGTGAATGATTTCCAGTCAGCTGGGTTAGCTAAATTGAATTTTAAATCTGAATACTAAAAACTGTTCTGTGGAAAGAAAAGGGCCTTTTTGTTTTTCAGATCATTATTCTTGCCAGCTAAACCATGAATCTGGATTTGTTAGCTGTTTGTTTGTAGTTCCATATGTGCAAATGCAAAACTTAAAATACTCGGGTTTGTGTCTCCTAGCCATAAAACAAGGACTGGATAAGGAATTGTTGGAGAATTATTAGAGAATCCAGAACTGAAACTTCATTCTGTTTTGGTGTTTTTTCTTGCAAGGGTCCATAATGACAGGTTCAGGGAGTATCATCTTTTTGTACATTTAGAAAATTCTCATGCTGATAAAGAATTTATCAGATTGAAACTGTTTGTTCTCAACTGCTCTGTGCTCAAAGCATTATTTGCTTAACCTAAAAAGCCAAGCTATTGTGGTTATGAAATAATTAAACAGCCTTGAAAGCTATCTACTTGGAAAATAACCTCATTGTAGAAAATATCATCTTCTTTCATCTGAATGGTCATTCAAATAATTCGAAACCTAAGTGCAGTATACCAGCCATGACTACTTGGCATCTGTTACACTAGGAATTGCTTATATAATTTGTTTTGACTCATTTTTGTACCTTAGGTCTTTGTCTTCAACTGGATATTTGTTTCAGAAAACCACATTTGTTTCACTTAGGCTGCTTCTCCTTAAGAGGGTGTCAATCTAGGTCTGAAGCTGGGATTTAGAATAACATCCTGACTCTCTCAAGCTCTGAGTGCTCTGCAGACTGTTCTTTCTTTATCAAGTGGGTACTGACACAACGAGTATTTTGATGGGGGAAAATAAATGAAAATTAAACCATTTTAAAATGCAAATATACTTAGTATATTAAGTATGTTTGATATTTAATATACAACTCTTTTTTAATTTACAATCCTTTGTGCGTATCTATTGTTAGATGGTGGCAGATATGCAATGCAGCTGCAAAATCTTCTTACATCTTCATGTTTAATAAGAATTAAATACAAGAAATCGAGCACAATTCTGCCCACCATATTTTGAAAACCAAGCACTGAATTGCAGTGGTATTTTTAATATTAGGACAAATTCTTCAAGTCTGTTGATGATATTCTCTTTGTTACTGAACCAAATTACTTGAAAAAGATGAAAAGTTGAAAAAGTTTTGTTATCTGTGTTCAAAAAGGAGGAAATGAAATCTTCTCATTCTCTCGGGGCTTCAAGAATTAGGAGGAACTATTGACCCTTCAGGAATGGCTACTGGGGCTCTAATTTTTTAATCCAGATTAAAACCCTTGAACCTGTTCTGTAATATGGGGACATACTGATGCCTGGTCTAACACCAAAGACCAATAGGGTTTTGTCGTATTACAGCTTTGTAGTTTGGGGCAGCTCTGTCAAATAAAAAAAGCTTTGGATACAGGTTTTAAGTACCTACATCAACTTCTGCCATTTGGTGACTTTACAGTTCAAAATTGGGATTTTTTTTGAGGCAGTCAAGAGAAGGTGCAGATCCATTTTGAAAATCTTTCTTTTTGATTCAATCAACTGTGTACTCTATAAACTTGTCTTGAAGGAAGCTGCCAGACCCCAAAGTCACATTCAGGCTGTGTGAACCACCAAGTGACACAGCTGCCTGCAGTGCAATGATATTTGGAAGTAGCATAAATGCTGAACAGGCATCATCATCACTGCAATCTTTTGTGCAAGCCCACCATTATTACAGTGTTCTGGTGTCTCAGTTTATGTTCTAAGAGGCTTCCAAGATGGCAATCTTTTGCAAAAGTCTCTTTTAACCAGCCTGCTGTGGTGGGTAGTCATACTGTGAAAAGTAAAATGCAAGTGAATTGGTCTTAGGTTTTTCTGAATACTTGTATGATATAGTTAGTGGGAATGAGGAAATGGATTTATTTTTTCATGGGGAGTGGGATATCCTCTGGTTTCTGAGTGGTGATTTGTGTAGTATGAAGGATTTCTTTATTTGTGTATATTTATATAAATAAATATATTACTTTCTCCTATCTTTGGAGTGAGATGTAAAACTAAATCAGTCTTATACTGTCTAGGAGAAAAAAACTACGATTTCTATTTTCTTTTTATAGCTCACACATTTTTGGTTCTGTGATGTAACTGCAGCTGACAGAAAGGTCTAGTCTTAAAATGCTCAACCACATTTAAGTTTTAAAACAGGCTCTAAAGTAGCTAAAGTTCACCTTAAAAATAAATAATAATCAGAATAAAAAAAGGAAGCTAAGAGGTTTGGTGTGTATGTGCAAAATCTGCTCTTTGCTCCAGGCATTAGCTTCCTACCACATCTGGTCAAAAGTGTCTTTTTGAGGTCAGATGGTAAAATACTTGAAAAAGAGGTCAGATAAACTTGTGTCTTACTTGTGTAAAGCCAGTAGACTTGTTTTAGTTTAAACTGGTATTACTGAATTTAGATTTTAGCCCAGAGCTTTACTGTAAAGAAACACAGGTATCTAAATTCATCCAGGAAAAAAAAAACTCCTTCAGGTTGACCCTTCCCCTGCTACTTCTAGTCAGATGTGCTTATTTTTCTGTGACATTTAGGTGTGGAAATTTTCTCAAGAAATTAAAATGATGTGACAGATTACTGTATGCACAAGAAAGAGGTGGTGACATTTCTTCCTTGACAGAGAGGAGCTGTATGGTGATACGAGTTTTATTTTAACATATTTCTAGTTATGAAATGTGCTTTGTCTTACATTGATTAGAAATTCGTGGAGAATAGCTGATGTTATATTAACATTGATGAAGAGCATGCCTAGTGCATTTGGCATGCAGTTACCATGGCAACTGTACTGTAGAGTGACCCAAATTAATTTTCCACCAGTCACTAAGTGCCCTGTCAGGTTTTCTGGCTTTTTTTCCTTGTGCTAGGGATAAGCAGGCTCTAAAGTACTCCAGGGTTTTTTTTTGAGGAATCTTGCATTATTTGTCTCTTGAAAGCAATGGCTGAGCTATGTTAATCAACCAAAAATCTCCCACCTTCATTTGTGCAGTTGAATGCGTGCTATTTAAATCTCAGTGTTCTTGAGGATCACTTGAATGAATAACAAGTAATTGAATGGAAGTAAATGTACAATATCTTCATTGTAATTGGAGTAGACAACACGCAGCGTGGTCATTTGCAGCCTCTGGCTTTGCACTGCTCTGCTGCTTCCACATCCAGGCTTCTGAGTCCCTCTTAGAGAGCAAGTCTTGGCTGAGCCTGATCGGAAAGGGAGCAGAGAATACCGTGCTGTGCATATTTAGCTTGCTCTCCAGAATTCATTAGCAGGGTGCTCAGTGAATGCCAGTAACCATCATATGACAATAAAAGGATACAAATTCCTGGTAGAGATTGGTTGCTTATTGCTGGTGTGGAGCTGATTCCCAATTCTAAATGCTCTTGCTTGTGTAGCTGGTTTGTTGTGTAATGACACAAAATTGACCCTTCAGGTTTGAAGTTACTACCCTTAATTATTTGTCACTGTTATATGACACAGGATTTTGGTGCCTGGCAATGACCAGGATGGTGATTGGTCTGTATTTCCCCTTGCTGGACATGGTTTTGCCTCACCCATGTCTTTATTCCTAAAGAATTTCTGTCTCTGTGTCAATCAATGGTCATTGACACAGAGATAGAAATCCTTCCTTACCTGAAGCTCGTTTGTGGCTTGCCCATTTTTGCATCTTTTTCTCCTGTAAGGATTGTTTCTGTATGCAGAGCGAGTGCATCTGTGTTCATGTACACCTTTGTAATGTGTGAAACAATGTAATTTCTTTGTTCTCATAGATAGAAATTAAGTACCTTCAAAACAGGGCCTTAAAACACCATGTGCATGAAAGTTTTGCAAGTATAATAGGATTTCTGCTAACTTTGTAATAACTTTTAGGAAAATATGATATTGTGTTGCTGTGCTATCAGCTTATATCTAGGCAGTTATCATACTGTCTGCTTTGTTCATTAATGCAGAGCTCTTAGAGTGCTTCTGGTATTCCATAGGTTATTTGCAAAAATTAAAGAAACTAAACTTCAGGTACAAAACATGATTTTGAGAGGGCAATGTGTTTCATTGGCTTTTTTTGAACCATTCTGCTGATTCAACCAAGATCAAAATCTATGTATTACTTATGATATGGGCTTTACTTACTAACTTTTTAAAAGGAAAATGTAGAAACTCTGCCAGCATAATATTGCATTCAAACTAACACAAAGCTTTTAATCATGAAAATTACTTGGTACCTCTTCATTTAAACTCCTCAAAATGCTTGCATAGCAACTCCAAATGTGTAAAAAAGCTCAGTGGAGTTTGTTATGTTAATAAATAGACAAGAATTCCTGCTGATAATGCCTGCTGTCTTACAGCTTTTCAAGCAGGATTTTGTGGTGTTTTTCTGAACGTCTTTTGTCAAGTAGCATTTAAAAGACTAAATGTGTACTATCAATATGAGGTCAATTGGCTGATGCCAAACACCTCATCAGTAAAAGTATATTTCTGTGAACTTGAGGCTTGGGAAAACTTAACCTTACATACTTTCAGGCATTATTTTTGTTTGAAGCAAGAGGAGGACAGTTTCTCCAGTGCCTCATGGTGACATGGGTTTAACTGGATAGGGTGAATATCTGATGTCAGAGGAAAGCACTGGGCAACCCAGAATGGTCTCTACCCTTGTTGTGGGGCAGTGGCTTTTTAAAAGAACCTATTTTAAAGACAACTGAAAACATGCTGTTGATGACTAATTGCATTCTGTCTCTGAAATATTAACTTCTGTGGAAGCCAGGGTATTTGTGGGAAAAGAGCTTTCAAATATCTTGTCTTTGAAGACATCTTTTTAACTCTGAGAAGTAAATTTCCTTTTGACTCATAAAAGCAGACAGGGTTTTGAGGGCTGAATATGTGCCTTTGCTTTGTATTTTGCAAGTGGTTGCTGCGATGAGAACATCTAGTAGTGTACTCAGTTTAAAGCCCTTCTGTAATCAATATGCATAGACAAGGTAATGAAAGGCAGGGACGATGTGGGAGGGTGGAGTGGAAGATTTTTCACTGGTGTTCTTTTTTCTGTCCTTATGAACTGCTAAGACCATTGGAGAGTCATAATGAGCTCTTGTGTGTAAAATTTTGCCCTTCCTGTATTAAGGGAAGTGGACTACTTCTAAAATGAGGGGGTGAAATGTCCTTTTTAGTCCCCTGTTGTCTGATAACATGGTGTTGAAACTCTCTAGTTAATAATTTGTAATAATCCAATCCATGGTAAGAACAAAATGTCTGCTTCTAGACTTTAAGGAGTAATGTTGTGGCATAGAAGAGAAGCTCCATCAAAGTTTAAGGAACATACCAAGTACCTGGAAGATTTATTCAAGAATACCAAACTGTGTTTATACTATAGTATTCTGTAGTCAAATATGGCTGTAGTTCTGATTCGTGTCCATGACTGTGGTGTGTAACAGCCTAAAAGACACTGATGTCTTAGATTGTTTTTTCTCTGCAGTTCTCGTGCTGAGGGAAGCTGAGTAAATGCCATTATCAGAGCCTTTTTATTTTTTTCTCTTTTTCCATTAGGCCTGTCATTGAAATTGGAGGTGCATTATAGTTCTTTGCAGCAAGACTTGTAGTTTGTTAAGAAATGGTGTAAGATTTGACTCATTCCTGAATGGCTTTCATCTTTCCAAAATGCTGTTCTTGTGCAGTTCTAGTGCTGATACCAAAAGCCATTAACTGAGGTTCTAAAAGGCTACATCCTGAATGGAATACTTGTCTTCCTCTATATGCATAGCAATACATTATTTATTTGCATGGAGACTCAAGGCTATTGCATCATGACTCTTCAAAAACAGCGTGTTGCTTAGGAGTCCCCAGAAAAGGACAGGAGCCTTTCCTCTCTGCCTGTGTTTACCTGTAATAGAACGTGGGGATTCTTGCCAGCATCTGCAATAGGGACAGACGACTCAAAAAGGTAAACAAAAAAAACCCCAAGGTGTGTGGAGGGGCAGCTAATGGCAAAAAAATCCCCAAGAAACCAAAACATAAAGCTTCAAGCCAAACATAGCGTGTCTGCCCCTCTCTGCCCTTCCTCAGCAAACCTCAAGCTCTCAAAGCATTGCAGTATCTCTTATAGTGTCATGGCTTCCTTTAGATCTTTCCAATAATCTAAATTTAAAAAGAAGGGATGGAAGAAGCCACAGTACCCAATCTTCTGATTCTGCAGCTTCCTGTGCTCTCAGATTCTGAATGCTTGCCTTGGAAACACTGTGGGCTGTCTTGAGTCTTAAAAAGTCAGCAAAACTGATGTCTCTAGTTGATGTTTAATCAACTTGAAAAACTCAATAAGTATGAAATGTATGTTGAAAATTAATGCATATCAATGAAAAATATTCTGGTCATTTTGGAAAAAAGGCAAGAAAAATTCAAAGACATCCTGAAGCTTTAATAAGCATAATGCTGATCTGCCTAATAAAGGTGGAAGATCTGAAGATTCTGAAATGCTTGAAACTGCATTTTAATATGGAAGAGGTGGTTTTAGTCAGTTATTTTAGCTACTCTAACTGTTTTGAAGTCAATATCAAGATTTTGGTGATAACTCTTTGGAGTTTGAAGAGGAAATAAAGAACAAAGGTGGGATATACAAAAATGTGCTGCAGGAGGGTGAATATGTACATGTGCCTATACGTTGTAGTGATAAAATATAAATTTTTACTCATTTCCGTGTGAGTGTGATAAGGCACAGATGTAAGGAGTTCTATTTAGAGACCAGGACAAGAGTTTGTGATGGTGTTTTAAGAACTTACTTGTCCCTTTACCTTCTCCAGTTAAAGGGTTTGGTTCCACAGGTAACACTCACAGGTATTACCTGTTGCCAGCTAGAGTGAGGCTGCATAACCAGCTGCTGAACACTGCTTAAGTGCTCTACTCTGCTTTGTAGTAGGGTTTAATTAAATGTTGTTTAGCTGAGGGAAAGGAAGGAAAAAACAATTAAACATGCTCAAGCATTCCAGTTTCAGCCATTATTTTTCACTGTTGCTTCTAGATCTGATTGAGGATGAATATTTGTTCTCTAAGTTTGGGGATTTGAGAAAGAGGTCACATGTGAATGATGCGTGCCTTCATACAGAACTACTATGTTTTCAGGGAATAAAGCAAATATTTTATTACCCCTGCCTCAGTTGTAGGCAAAATATTAAATTTCAATTATAACCACTGCAGAAAAGAGACAGAGGGGTTTTGTCTTTTTCCTGTTCTGCTTCCTTTCCTGCTTCCACCCAGGGGTTAGCTGGGGAGTGTCAGAGCAGCACCCAGAGGGAGCTGGATGCTATTCTAATTTGAGGCACACCTGCACAGAGGGGATCTTGGAGCAGGGGAGGTTTGGCAGTTACTTTAATTTCTAGGTGCTGAATAGATCCATTTCCTCAGAGTAGGCAGGAAGGAAGCTGAGAGAAGAAAAGCATTCTGTGGAAAGCAGTTCTGAGCATGTTTGCTAAGTCTTGAAGAAGTGATTGTGTGATGGCAAGCATGTGGTGGATCTCTGTGCTTTCCATAATACTGCAGTAAATCTGTGGTGATAAAGCTTGAAAATGTGGTGGGGGAAGTGGGTTAAAACCCTGTAGAAGAGGTGCAGGATGCTTCTTAGCTTGGTCATATTTCTGTGTTCTCCAGAAATAGATGCTACTGTTTAAAACCTTTCATAATTGTACATGTATGCAATGAAGCAGTGTTTGTTCTTAATGCTAGGCTTGTTTTAGCTTGAGGAAGACAAAAGCAGCCAACACATGTAGTACAAGAGAAGGCAGTAATAAAAAGGGAAAGGTTATTGGGTTTGAATTCAAATTGCTACCACTCAGGGTAGCAAGGTTTGTAGAATGTGAGGGATGACTAGAAGATTAGACACATGTAAAAAGGACTGACAGACTTCGAGGAGGGGCCGGGGGAACCAAATGCATTGCTTCCTTTAATTAGCCAAATAACCATTTTGTAACTGCTTGACTTCAATTTGGTTACAATGATTTGAAAAAAATAATCTATGAGAAATGGAATGGTCAAGAAATGCGATATAACCTGGGATCTTTATTTAAATTCTAGAGCTGGTGTTGAAAGGAGCCTGTGAGCACATCATCTTTATTGTAAATAATATTGTAGTACAAGTGCTCATGAACCAGCATATTGTCCCTTACTGAAGACTCAGCAGGTGTGGTTCTCTTTACACTGCTCAAGAAGCTTAATGCTGTCTACTCTGTTCGCCCTTGTGAGCAATTAGCTTAGGAAAAATGAGTCATCCCTTTAATGTTGACCATTTGCATAACTTAGTGAAGCTTCTCAGTCAGCTGTCCTAAGGTGGCAGAGCAAGTCTGTAAGCCAGTTTTGCCGTGATGGCCATCATCTCAGAAACTGGACACTGTTGCATAAAGGGATAAAAATCACTTACCTGACCCTCAGAAGTGACTGTGGCAGAGCAGCTCACTGAATGCAGAGTTTAAGGGTTTCAATCATTCACTTGGAACATTGTCCTGTCATATAATCACATCCCCATGCCACTTTGACCAAGTTGCTGCTATCATTGGGCTGCCTCTGTGAGTTAAACACTGCACAAGTGTCAGCTGGGGGCTTTATGCCCAAGAAATGCTTTCCTCTTCCCCCTGTGCAGATCCATGCTGCTTCCGTTAAGTAGGTGAATTTTGGAACCAGGCCAAGATCCAAAAATATATTCTCAGTCATCATTTAATCTTGGTTTGGTCAGCCCTTTTATTGGCCTGTGTTGGCATGTAGCAGGATGGGAGTGTCTGGAGGAGGAAAGGAGATGCTGTGGGTGTGTGGTGAAGGCAGATCCACCTGCTCCCAAACACTCCTGAATCTGCTTAGGCAGCTTATGCGACTGTGGCTTTATGAGAGTGAATAACTTTGTTTGGGGTTGAAGTCCTTGACAGTCTTCCAAGGCCTGGCCTTTCTCATCTTAACCACAGAAAATCTGGTATTTGCTTGAAAGTAGTGAGAGTAGATTTGAACTACAAGTTCAAATTTAGCTTTGTGTAAATGGAGTTAATTTTTTATTTATTTATTAGTCAAAACGACCAGCTAGATAACTCATAATTCTTAAACATACATACAAGCTTGCCAAGATGACTGGACTGGCTGTTTAAACATTTTGCTCCTGACTATCTCTCTTTTGGAGATGGTTTGCTAATGCCTTATTTGACTGCTGGGTGACTAAGCATTTAAGACAAAATCCAGTCTTTGTTTTTTGCTCCTTGAATGCATTTCTGAAATTGGAAGCCAGTGAAAAATGATCTACCTGTAAGTAAACATTCTGCTACCAGGGAAGGAGGTAAGAAAGAGCATGTTGTTAGCCTTAAGGAATCTTTCTTTAGCAGGAGGTAATGGGACTGGTGCTCCAAGCCAAGATGAATTACTTGTGCAGCTTGTAATTTATTGAACCCTGTGGTGTTCCAGAATGATCCAAATTGGAGTTACATCATGAATGTATTTGACACCTATTTTTCTCTGGAAGCCATAGCTCACCTTAATGTTTTCACCAATGGGTTTTTCCTTTGAGTTACAAATCTCTGTTGTGTGAGCAGTCAGACTAAAGTAAATACTGGTCTCCCTTGCACATTTACAACAATATTGACATATAACTTAGGAGGCTGTAAAGTTCTTTTATAGGAGAAGCTCATTATGCAACTGAATTCCAATTCTCATCTTGCTGGCCCACAGAGCAGAAGCTGGCATTGCTATTTCATGTGAGACAATTACATCATGTTACATGGTGCAGTGAGTGAAATTTTCTGCTAAAATGATCAAATGAAAGTTTACTGTCAAGATATGGAGCCTGCTTATTTTCTTCTGGTAAAAGCCATCATTAGTTCATAAAATGCATTCTTGGATGTAACATAAACTAAAGTTTGCTAATTTTCCTTTGAAGGCAGTGAGTCTGTCAGCATTACATTTCTAAAGACCTTTCAGCAGGCTGTGGAAGTTAAAAATAAAGCATGTTTATTTAGTTTTCTCTTCCATGAGTTAAATGTGCCCTGTAGATAATTAGCTATGCCATGTGATCTATCTAATTGATTACTGGGTGGTGTCAAGAGATGGTCTTCTGGTGCTGGAAGACAGAAGTCTGTGGGGGAATCCCAGATCAGTTTTGCATCACAGTAAACCACAGGAGATCAGACTCTCAACTCTTGCGTGATTCACTCCAGTGCATATCTCCTCTTCAGATTTCTATGTTTTGGCCTAAAAATCAATCCATTCTTTCTTGCCTGTGAAAGTGTTTTCCATATGTCTGAATAGGAGGGATGTTCTAAAATTGATTTTCAGGCACTATGGAATGTGAGGTTTATGCTTTCTTTTTGTTATAACTGTAAGGACACAGCTGCAGTTCTTTCTTGTGGAGATCTGTGATTGTGTCATGAGATTTCTCGTGTTCACAATCCATTTTTGATCCCAGTGAGGGGATTGCCAGCAGAAGTGTGCTGCCTGTCTTTGAAATATCTATCCCAAAACTGTTAACAGTATTTCTGGGGCAGTTAAAAAGAGGAGGAAATTGTGTTTGTAGTTTTTTTTTTTATTTATTTTTCTCTATTAAAAGAGACACTAAATGGAAGTGAAAAACTATTTGTGAGCACAGGAGAGTGGAAAGAAAATAAACCTGAAGGGGCTGCGATGCTCCTTCTTATTTTCCTGATCATTCAGGAAGTAGGTGTGATGTCAGAGTGGGTATACCCTTGCTGAAATATTAAAAACCTGGCATTTTAGTGGGGATACTTTAATTGTGTGGATTTTCCCAAAATATTTGCAAACTGGCAACTTCACAGTTCAATATGTAATTGCAAAGTAACTTTGTAACATACTTTTGCTTAGAGATAGTTACAAGTGATCCTGTTGCTTTTTTATGAGTTCTAATTTTTATTTTTATTTTTTTTTAAGAAAGGAAACTCCTGAAAGTGAACCTTAAGAATTAAGTATTTTTGGTATGACTTCTTAATGGGGAGACTGTTTACAAGAGGACAAGGGGGATTGGCTTCAAACTGAGAGAGTGGGTTTAGATTGGATATTAGGATGAAATTCTTCACTGTGAGGCACTGGTACAGGTTGCCCAGAGAAGCTGTGGATGCTCCATCCCTGGGGAAGAGTTCAAACTAGATGGGATGGTGCTCTGAGCAACCTGGTCTAGTGGAAGGTGTCCTTGTCCATGGCAGGCAAGTTGGAACTGGATGCTATTTAAGGTCCCTTCCAGCCCAAATCATTCTATGGCTCTATGATTAGTGATTTTTGAAATCTTTTCTCTATGCAAAAGGTGGACTGTAAGGCAAAATCCTCATGTAACCTCTGGAATGTAAGGATCTTGGGCCTCTGTTCAAGTAGTGAAAACTACACAGAAAAGCTGACTTGTGAGAAATGCTTTTTACTCCATTAAGCATCCTCTGGCCATTTACAAAGAAAGTGCTTAAAGGGTTTTCCAAAAATCCACTTCACATTAATCTTGCCAGAAACTCTTGTGCAGTATTACTCAGGGAGTTTAAACTGGGCCAATATCGTGGTGCATACAAATTCAAAATAAAGGCCACCCAGAGGAGGTAAGTGAATTCAAGTAACAACATGAAGTTGGGTTCTTTTTGCACGAGATGTGCTGATTGCATGTCCAGCTAAAATAGTAATGGAAAAAAGGAATGTGGAAGTATCTCTTTGAATCAGTCTGTTTGCTAACAAATGTCTGCAACCATGCAACAGTGAGTGTGTTTCTTTTCCAGCAGAGATCTATATATATTTTAATGCCATATTCTAGACTGTGATCTCTAACTTAAGGATGTCCTTGTTAGGCCAGAGATGAAATGTCTCCAGCCTTCATGTTTTGTTTCCAGTGGTTTGTTTAGCATCAGTATCCAGGGAAAAAAATAAAAGGATAAATATGTAGTGAAGATTTTCAAAATAAGAATCCTGGGTCTGATCATCTACCCCTTGGGGAAGGGTGGCTTGAACCACAGATGTCATGGTGTTTAATTGGCTTTCAAATCCCTGAGAGTTTCCAGACCACTTGTTGATACCACTTCAACCTTCTGGAACCATGTAAGCCTCAGCAGCAATGTTTAAAGATTTTATGAGTTACGTATTTCTTTTTGGTTTGTTTTCATGGAAACTTAAGATCTACAATAATAAATTAAAGCCTAAAACTACTGTGTATCACATGAAAAAGACATGAAATAAAAACATGGTAGATTCTATCTACCACAGAAAATTAGGAAGAAAATATTTTAGAATGTTAGTCTCTAGGTTGTACAGTAATAATGAAGACTAAGCTCATGGATCACTAGCAATCTGTAAATGCTGTCATCCGCAAGTTTGAAAATGGAAATAAATAAGCATGAGGTGGGAAAGACTCAATGCAAAGTACTGCAAACACTATTAGTATTCAAGTTTTTTAAGGGATCAGCTGGTTTAAAGGGTGGCTCTTTCTGCCTTCTCTCACCTTCCAAAAAATTCCTTTAGGAGAAAAGAGTAAAGCTGCAATGATGATATGAAGAAAAAATATAATCAAGGAATTAAGAAGAGAATTCTTTAGTGTCATAAAACTCATTTGTGCAACTTAGAGCCTTTCCCACCTGTGAGGATGTGCAGTTAGGTGACCTCCTCAGTATGAGCTCTCAAATTTGCAGGACTTGAACTTTATGGAGTAGTGACTTAAAAGGAACGTTACAAAAAGAAGTCTTTCCAAGTTAGGGGAGGAGAGAGAGTATTCTGGTTTTAAAAGGTGGGAGTTGTTCAGTAAATTTAGTGCAAGGGAGTATACCAAAAGCTTATTTTTGAAGTCTATTTAGATCCTGATTTTTAAGAGTTTTATGTGGAGGAAAAGCTATTAGACTGGGTCTTCTGTTGTAGCTCCCTTAAGTGTGCTAAAAATGCTTCAGGTGTTGTAGGAAAGTACTATAGAAAATATGCTTTTAAAATAGAAATTGTCTAGTATTTATAAGAATCACTGGGCTGGTTAAAGTACCCTTGGCATTCCTGGTGGGATTTCCTAGCTATTGGGGTACATACTTATAATTCAGCATTAATTTAATGGTGAAACTGGAGCCAAGGGAAAGGAGAAAAGTCCAGTTGCCATTAAGAGGCCCTACATTTCTGAAATCAGTAGAGCTGTTTGCTTTATTAGGTGCAAAGCTAGTTAATGCTGGGAGACTATGAAGTACTATTCTGAGTACTTAATTTAAGCCTCAGTTACCATGCAAAACATGCTCCTACAGAAATGCTGTCTTATTTCAGGGCTATAGTGGATTTTGTACAAGAACTTTGCTGAAAAAGGTAGGAATTTATTCATATAAAGGATACTGGAAGGCCATACAGAATGGTTAAGTAGTCTGACCTTTATTAATGAAAATTTAAATTGTCCTTTAGAAACTTAGAAAACTTTAGGGAACAATCATTTGAAGATTCTGTTACTGTATTACTGGCTTACCATTTGGAAATGCTGACTTGTTGTTTCTCAGAAGTTCTGACAATCATCTTCATCTTGGCCTTTACTTTTTGTGCTTGTGTATTCCATTGCCTTCCTTCTTTGATTAAACTTCAGGGTCTTTGGATTTTTTTTCTTGTTATTTGGGTGGGGTTGTTATTTGGGTGGGGTTGTTATTTGGGTGGGGTTGTTATTTGGGTGGGGTTGTTATTTGGTGGGTTTTTGGCACTGCTTACATTATGTTGCCATGAGGTCCAAAAAAGCTAATTGCAAGGTTAGCAAATCAATGATGCAGCACAGTGTAAAAGGAGACAGGGGAGAACTTCTTTCACGTTTGAAGCACTCTTGTTGCTGAACAAGGACAATTTTTTTTTTTGATTAATGGTCATGATGTCAGTTTTGGTTATCTAGGCATTCTCTTTCTGTCTGAGACAGGAAACCACACAAAATGGCTTGTGTTCACTCTTTTGGAAAGGCATCTTTAAGTGAGGAAATGAACTTTAATTTTCTTTGGTCTCATTGTCTGAACTTCAGCCCTTGGGATCTGCTGAGAAAGAGCAGTAGACATGTTCAAAGTGTGTTTAGATTAACCGTTAGAGGAATCTATATAAAATTAGATTTCAAATGCATACTTAAAATACCTGGTAAGTGAAGTTTCAAGTATTTCTTAATTTCCAGTTTGAAGCCCATTTTATATATATACTCACACAGGTAAAATGCAGTCTTTTTTTGTGGTTGTCTTGAAAATGTTCAGCACACTGTCCGTGATGAAATAGCAACCTAATCCTCAATTCATGTAGACTAGCTGGAATGGAATATTTGAGACTGTACTTACCACTTTTATCAGACCTCTGTTCCCTTCAAACATTTCGGTTCTACTCTGCAAAAAAAACAGCCAGACTAATCAGGCAGAATCTTCAGTGTATTTGGCTTTGATTGCTAAGAAGAAACTTGAGCTGAAGGCTAAAGTAATGTTGTTAGTAGGAAGGAAAAAAACATTTTTATTCTTTTCTTTTGGTAGTAAAATTTGATTACCTGCTTGTGAAAGAAGAGGTGGAGGAAAACCCCCTCTGTAGCTGCTTTTTGTGTAAGGCATCTGCCATCACTTCTGAGTTTCCCTTTTAGAATGCTTGGACAATGAACGCGCTGGCAATAACTTGTTTAAAAAGTAGTAGAAATGCAAATGCTTTCAAGTGTAGCGTCACACATTCAAATCTCTTTAATATGTTCAGTTGGATCTTATTTTGAAGAGTGCCATAGCATCAAGTAGCATAGCAACAGTCTTCTTTTAAGAGATGCCTGGTGAATATGCACATAAGATATTTCTTGTGTTCTGTCTTCCAGTCCCTCCTTTATTCTTGTCTTTCTTGGTTTCAGTGATTCTGTTTTCAGCATTTTTTTTCTTTGTCTTCTCAGTATATATTCTCTGCCCCATTCAGTCTTTCCCAGTCTGCTTAATTTTGTTTCTATTTCTTTATTTTTCTTTATAAGTGGTTAGATGACCAGAGCTCAGGGAGGCTGGACCATAGTGGGTACTCTGAATGCACCTTTGATGGTATGTCTAAATGCAGGCTGATAGGAGAAGGAGGTGAAAAACTACCTTATCCTGTGTTTCATGTACTTTACCTTGCTGGTAAAACCCTTACCTGGGTTGTTCAGTTTGTTACTGGTTTATGTGTGGAGAGGGCTGTATTGCTGTGTTCATGCACAGTAAAATTGAGAGAAGTCTCTTACTGAGAGGACAGCAAAGGCATAAGAAAAGTGTCTAAGGAGAAGCACTGCTAAATAGAAGAAAAACCTTGTGGACATGAACTCTTGAACAGATGAGCAATGATGATATGGTCAGTGGTGCTGAATTGTAACTTGAGGAAGAGACATGAAGGTGTTTGGAATGTCTTGGTGTTTCCTAGGATACAAGGTGATGTTCATCTGCACAATGACCTGTTGGGCAATATCTGTTCATTCTTGCATTTTAACCTTGCTGTTTTATTGTACTCCCTTTCTTTTTGGCACTGCTGCAGGTTAAACACAAATAAGGTTTTGAAGGGGATTGAACTGCAGACCAGCTGCATGCATTACTTACCTAATGCATTCAGCCTTTTGAATTTCTTCCTAATCTGAGGTTTGGTTTGCGCTCCTCCTGCTTCCATGTGCATCTTTAATGGCATTGATTCTCAGTTGCTCTCCCAGCATCTGATAGCATCATGTTTTCATGGAATTCTGTTTCATAGTTCACTACTGCAATTAATTGCTAGTCTTTGGGTACCTTAAGACAAAACTGCTTTAAATGAACGTGAGGCAGCCATTCTGTGTGATAGAGAGGTGCAGAAATGTGAAGTGTGTAAAGCCTCAAGCTTGGTCCATGCCAGGTGAGCCCTGTGCTGAACTGAGAGACTGTGCAACTCGTTTTGTGACACCTTTGTATAGTTTTAAATGATGTAATGTGGCATGCAGCTCATGCTGCTGCAACTTATGTTTCAACACAATCGTCTGTTTTCAGCAGTCAGACTAGCTTGCTGCTCCTCACTTACATGTGCTATGCTCTCCAGTTTATGTTCATAAAAATAGGTGATTTCTTCTTGCTCCTGACATTGTTATAAATTGCAATGTGGATTTATTGGAGGAAAGAAGTTGGTTGCTGGAGATAGATATTTCTATGGAGTAGAGCCATGTGCATGACTATCATCACTTGATATCTGTTTGAAAAATAAGTATTTGGAGCTATTTAACAGTGTTTCACTGTTAGAAAATATACTGGTGGGGTTTTTTTATGAATTCTATATGGAAAATTCTGCTCAGTGGCTATTCAGGGAAATTTGGTGTGAGTAATGTATATGGGGATACATCAGATCAAATGGAAAATCAGAAATTGTCTAAGGTTAATTGAGTATTCAGTGGGTTTTTTTCAAGTGGCACTGAAAATATTAGGGTTTTTTACATATTTTTCAGGAATTACATGAGCAGTCTGAAAGACATGAGTCTTTTTGATATGGTTTTATTGGAAAAAACTGAAATGAACTTTCAAAATGTTTTATCATCAAAAATGTTTGTGCTTTTAAAGAGAATTTGGATAACAATTCTGAGCTTTTTATGTACTATTACAAAGACAAATACATCTGTCGCATTCCGCATGATTATTAAACTGTAGGGTTTTTTTTTAGTTGGATGCTAAATTTTGTCTGATTTAGCAGTAAAAATGTTTTGTAAACAAACAGAAATGCTGGAGGGTGAATTCTTTCTTCATGCATGCAGGTGTGCCAGGAATACTTATAACTGGAAGATACAGGAATGGGAAGAGAATTTGGCTTAGATTTTTTTTTTTTTAACTGACTGTTGAGAAATCTGTTGGTCTTTGTTTTATTCCTCCAATATTGTGGTTGGAGGATATCCCAAAATATGGGAACTCTTACTGCTATTTATGTTACTTCTTCCAGCTCTGGGAAGACCATAATTTCCAGTAGGTGCCTTGGTATACACTTACCTGAACTAGAAGAGTGAGAAATAGAGAACAAAATTATGATGAAGAACAGGAAATTAACAATATTGCCTTCACATTCTTCATTTTTTTTTTTTCTAGTACTTGATACCAGTGTTCCCAGAGCCCTGTGATGTTTGTGTTTCATTTAAAATTCCTGGAGCCAGTATGAAGGAGCTAGAAATAATCTCCTGCAGTAACAGAGCAAAAGGAAGAAAAATGCCTCTAGTGTGTTTTTGTTGATGTGGGTGTGCAAATGGTGGAAGGAGTTCAAGCCTACTTGTGTTTTCTCTCAGAAAAATGGTTGATCAAAGCATGCCATGGCAGAGAAACTGCTGGATTCCTGTCGAGTTCAGCTCCCTGACACTCTCACTCAAGCTCACAAGGTGCTCTCAGAAATATTCCTCCCAGTGCTCCCTACCATATCAACTTGGCTGCAGTCATTGCTTCACTCCCCCTTGATCTCCTGCTGCTGCCCCCCTCTTTTCTCTATCTAGGAATTCTTATCAGGCTTGGGGAATAAAGAACTCTGATATATGAGCTTGTGGTGGGTGCGTAGTATTTGTCAGCCTTCTCACACAGGATAGATAAAATACGGTGCTGTAATGCTGTTGAGGAAATTGGATGGGCTTTTTACAGAAATGTGTCTCAAAAGTAATTTCAGTCATCTTCCTTATGATGTTTTATACCATGTAAGCCAGCTGAAGAGAATTCTGTGCAGGATGGAGTGGGACATGAGAGACCAGCCCTTGCTGGCATTACTCTAAATGGGTTGCGTGCTCCAGGCCAAGAGCAAATCTCTATCAGTAGAACTGATGAATGAATGAATCTGCACATTTAAAAATATTAAGGTATAATATAATTAAGAATTGTATTATTAATTTTCTGACTGCAAGTACACAAGTCTGTGAAACAGTGGCCTGTAGCTGGTGATTTTCAAACTCCTGGAATGAAGGGTTTTACGTTTTGCTGATTTCAATGTCTTTCGGGATAGGTGTTTTTCTCAAGGGTAATCTGAGACATAATTATGTATTTGTATCTATAACCTAATATCTTTTGCCTGCTGCCTGTTTTCTTATAGCTGATAAGGCAATCTAAAGGCATTAAGATTTTCAGGATAAACACAACTGATGTGATCAAACAAACAGCAGCTTTTCCCAGGCTTTTATGCATGTTTTCCTTCTTAGTGCACAAGAGTACCTAAAACCCCACAACCTGATGTTCAGGCTGTGTTTGACAAAATACAGGGAATTGAGGAAGTCTGCACTTGTTATCCCACCTTGCCCTTAGCCCCCAGGTATCACTCCTTGCAATTTTTGGTGTATTTATAAATGGTATTTTGCATTAACTTTCTTATTGTGCATGTTGTTGTAAGGCTTAATTTGCTTCAGTGCTAAGACTTGATTGACTAAGACTTGGTTGGGGTTTTTAATTTTTTCTGCAAGAATAAATATGTATTTAAGTTCTCCAGCAACAGAGAATGGGGTATTAAATAATTTTAAAGACGATGATAGATCTTAAAGATTTTTGAGATTGATGTTACCCTCATGATGAGCATACTATTTTTGCTTTAGTCAAATTACTACACTTTAAATATTTATTTTTTTGTATATACTAACTTGACTAATTGAAGATGCAGATAGTACACTCAATTCCTCTCCAAGTAGATTATCCAGTAAAGTTAACTTGTAAATAAATTAAAGAAATATGGCCATTTGTTGCCAGGAAGAAATTTCTCTGGGAGTCACAGCTTAAATAAAAACAGAGGTGGAAAAAAGCCAGGAATGTATAAGTAATTCATCTAATTATAGAATGGTTTGGGTTGGAAGAGACCTTAAAGATCACCCAGGTCCAACCCCCCTGCCATGGGAAGGGACACCTTCCATTCATCTGGGTTGCTCGTCTTGGTCCTGAACACCTTTGGGAATGGAGCATCCATGTCTCTGGACAAACAGAAGCAGAGCCTTACCACTCTAGTAGTGAAGAATTTCTTCCTGATATATTATTTAAATCTATTCCCTTTCAGTTTAAAGCCATTCTCCCTTGTCCTATCAATACATGCTGTTGTAAAAATCTTTCTCCAGCTGTTTTTTGTAGGCCCCCTCTAGGTACTGGAAGGCTGCAGTGAGGTCTCCCTGAGTTCTTTTCTTCTCCAGGCTGAACAACCCCAACTCTCCCAGCCTTTTCCTCATGGGAGAGGTCCTCCAGCTCTCTGATCATTTTTGTGGACTGCTTTGGACTCACTCCACAAGGTTTGTGTCCTCCTTGTGTTGGGGGTCCCAGAGCTGGATGCAGTGTTCCAGGCAATTTTTTTTATTTTTTTTTACATTTTATATTTCCTGTGGAGTCCTTTTGGTAGAAAGTCTTGGTCAAGATCTGATTCTTGGAGGAGTCCTGACCTGAAACAGAATGAAATCCATGAACTTTCCTCCCTACTGTGGGGAGGTCCTTCTGTCTCCATGCAGAGGTACAAGAGAACAGGAAAAATCCCTGAAGCTGTGAAAATAGATGGAGGCTTCTGCATCCTCTGTAATCTCCTGTTTCCAGCACAAAAGGCAAATTGCCTCTGCCACATGACAGCATTACAGTATTGTTTTACAATATTGGGAAGATTTGTCATGGAGAAGGAGTTTGGACTGCAGAATCAAGTGTACTGTCCCTCCTTTAAAGCGGCAGTGGTGCTGTGCATTCATCCAGCCCAAACCTCTGCTTGAAGCAAGTTCAACTAAATCAGGCACACCTCTAACATAGATCAGTGTGATAAGCAGAGAACTTGAGAGTTAACACCAGCCTGTTGTGTAAATTTGCCATTTGTTCTCTGAAAATGTTTTTTCTTTAGTTA
>JAYDZK010000169.1:11140760-11152531 GCA_034509185.1 Euphonia xanthogaster
CGACGCTCTTCCGATCTTTGTTCTCTGAAAATGTTTTTTCTTTAGTTATTTTGTCTAAATGGTGTTTATATTATTTCCCTTGGCATTGTGTTTTCAAAGCATATGTTAGTAAATTTAAGGTAAAATTGTCTGTCATTCACTCTTCAAAAATACACTTCTGTAACTCTTTGCAACAGGGTAGTCTTGTGCTTGTGTACTGTCTACATAATTTGCTCTAGTCCAGACTAGGGGATTATTGTGTGGTTATCACCTCTAAATGTGATCTGGAATAGGTTCACCCTCTGAGCAGCCCAGGCTGCTCAATATTATCGTAAAGTTTCTTTTTCTGCCATTAGATAGTTCTAAAAGTTTGTCAACTCTTGGCCTCTTCTGATGTAAAGGTACACCACTTAAAGGCTATTGTGAGAATATCTGCTAAAAGCAGCAAATGAATCATTTAGCCCTGTGCTTGGTTTAAGTTTTCGTGGATTCATTTATTTTGAAAAAAAATTTTTGACAGGCAATGCTGTGTTTCATCCAAACTTCCTAAATTTTGCTTAATCAGGCATTCCATTTGCTGAAAGTGGCTCAAGGTGTCAATACTGCAAGCCAACTCTATTTCTCTTTTTGCTAGAGTAAATAATGGGCTTTTCCAAATCACAGTACAAAAATAAATACCAGAGAAACAATGCCTCTCCATCTACTTAAAAAATACACGCTCATAATCTGTATTTAATTTGACATTATTGGAAATTGCAAAGTTTACCTGTGGGGGATGTTAATGATTCATTAGCTTTCAAATTTGCTGGGAAGGCAGAGAACAATGTGCCTGGGGTTCTTCACACAAGAGGCAGAAATCACAGGTGGTCCTCGACTTCTTCACTGTCCTTACTGCTGTTGGTAGCAATGCCTTAAGGTGGTAGCTTTTATATTTTTTAAATCCTATATTGCATTAGTGCATAGCTCTAAACTTCATATCAAGTGCTAACTACTGGCTTCACATTTTGGTCAGACAAAAAGATTCCCCTGGGCTGGGCCTGAGATCCAAGGACACACCGCAGCCTCTGACCCTGAAAAGTATAAACGAAAGTGAATTGGGGGGAAGTGAGCTGGGGGAATATGACTTCATTACCTGAAGCTGTAATTGGAGAATTAACCCCTGATATCAAACATATCTGTCTGAAAAACTTGTGACCACTGTCCATCCCGAGTGTGGCCTCTGCGAGGCTTTTACACTGCCCAAGGTGTAACTCTTGAAGGTCTTTAACAAATACCCGCTTTATTCTCTAACCCTCTGCCTCTGTCCTTGGTAGCCACTCTGAGGCATCAGTAGGGTGTGATCCAGCTGCAGTGCACTGGTTTTACTCAAATATGGTGGTGAATATAATTAGAAGACAGCTCATATCAGCTCTCAATGCAGTGTTCATCACTTACTACTACAGCACTTAGAGAGCCAGGGTAGCATCTTCTGTTTCTTCTAGAATTAATCCCTATTCTTTCAAGAGTGATCCTTGAAGACAGGCATTGGAATGCTTCCTTAATTAGCATCTGACTGAAACATTGACAAAAGTCTGGTTCTTTGCATTCTTCTTAAAGAGCTGTTTGATGATGTGTTTATACAGTCTCTAATTGTAGAATTTGCTCCTGTAAAGCAGCTGTAAAATTTCCCTTGGAAAATCAGATTTGATTAACAGTGACTCAAGGTCTGGCATCAGAAAGCTAAGGAGGATTTACCTTTTCATTAGGACAGCTGGAAGAATGTTACAAAGCAGGTTCCCACAGTGCCTGTCCATCCCATCTGGCTATAGCCCTGGTCTTCTTAATCCTTCACTTTGATAAATGCTTGCAGTCACCTGGTCTCTACATGTTTCACTCAAAATGATTGTAGTAAGTCTTGCTGGATAAACCTGTGTTCTTGTAAATCTGCCTGATGCTGCTCTGAGCTTAATTAAAATCAGAAGTTACCACTAGGAACAGGGCAGGCTGTGGGGAAAGGGGCCTTAGCCTGGGAGGGGAATCCCTGTTAAAACTCTGGCTGCATTTTGTGCCTGATATTAATTATTGACACTGTGGGACACCAGTGCAAAACAGGTGTGGAAAACTAGATAGTATCTAAACCTATGCCATTAAAAAGAGAGGACTTGGAAATTTCCCTTGGACTAGGAGTTAAAAAGTGTGTACCTCTGCATATTTGCAGTGCTGTACTCTGACCTCCAGCACCACCTGGGTCTATTTCTTAGTGATTTCTTTGTGCTGGGTGAAAGCTAGGGAGAAAGTGGGTATTATTTCAGCTGTAGTTATCTGGTTGCTAAAAAGCCATTATGAATTTATATCTGTGTGTGTTTTTTTTAATAGTGCAGCAAGACTAATATTTGCCTATTGTTGTTCTGTCTGCGTTCTGACACAGATTTATTGTGCCTTGGGGCAAGTCATCAACCTGCCCTTTGTTTCTGTTCTTACACTTGTACAGTAGAAACAGTACCCTCATTCCCTAAAATCGGTTTCTTTGGCTAGCCTTTTGAAGTGACATGCAGTAATTGATGCAGGTGTTAATGTGTTGCAGGGTTGCATATAAATTATGCTGCATCAGAGTGTTTAAAATCTGAGCCACCGACCTGTAATGCCATCTAGGAACTTGCAGGTTGGTTTAGTAATGATCTATAATAGAGGATAGGAGAAAAAGGCAAACAGGATTCCTTTGTTCAGCTGTTACTATTTTGCTGTGTTATTTAAGCTTTCTGTGCACCATAAGGGTAATCAATGTATTCCCAAATCCACCAAGTTTTTTATAAAACTTCTGCATTAAGCCACATTGTGCCTAAGCCTGTTTAGAAACAGCTTAACAATGCACTGCCCCTTACAGACAATACTGGAGAACTTGGCAAAAGGCACAGTTGTAACTGACAATATTAGGGATGTGAAATCTCCTCAGCTATTGGGAGAATCTTGAGTGTCAAGCTGGTTGCAAGAGTGTAACCTCTTCATGGAGATGGGCAAGAAGGAAAAGGCACTCCATCTAGATCTCCAGTCCTTAGCTTGAGAAGAAACTTGGTGTTTCTTTGATATATTGGAGGCTGGTCCATTAATTTCTGGCGAGGTGTCATGGAACTTAACAGAGCACAGTGTAATAGGCTCTTAGCAGTTATCATTTCACTGTCTACGTATTATAACAAAGATTCATTCTTATAACTATTCCAAAGTCAGAGTAGGGCTGAGGTATTTATAAGTGGGATGAGAAAGAAGTGTTAAAAAAATGCTGTCATGGGCTAAACAGCCCCGTTTACATTTCTGAAGTATTTTAATACAACTCAAAATGAAACTTCAATATAATACTAAAATTATTTGCTTTGCTTTTTCAGCAGCAGAGGGCAAAAGAGCTGTTTTAAATGTTGTTCTTCAGAGGCGCTTTCTTGGGACTGATGGGTTGGAAAAAAAGGATGTGGATGGACAGAAACGCTGAGGGGCAGGTTGAAAAGATATGGTGTTTGTCCCTAAAGCCCTTGTATCTTAAACAAGAATGGTAATAGTTGTGGTCCAACTTTGAGTGACTGAACTAAAACTGCACAGCAGCAAGACTGAAAATATCTAGGAAAAACAAATTATAGCTCTATAACAGAAAGGCTTTTACAAATTTCCTACTGTTGGAGAAAGGGCATAAGAGAACATATGTAGGAAATCCACAGTGGAAAAGAAATGCACAAAATCTCATCTATGTATAAAAATTGAATTTTGGACATGAGTTACATATTATGACCCTGGAACTGCCTGGCTTTACAGAGGTTGTACTGTGGTGTTTAATTTTTATTTTGTGTGTTTTTCTGGATGAACAGTGGCAGGCAGTAGCCAGTAGCCAGCAGCTGGATGTGTGTTATGACATGTAGACCAAAGCATGTAGAACCTGTAAATCATAGTTTGCCATCTGTTAAAAAATATGGTGGTTTTTTTTAGCAGAAAAGTGTGACATGTGTGACTTCTGTACTGTGATTCATATGCTGTAAGCCACAACTGAAAGTGAATTTTTTTAAACTTGAAATTTGAAAATTTTGCTTTGTATGACTAGTTTATAATGTCCACTAAAATTGTAATAGTGCCAGGAAGGAGGGGCATTTTTTGATTGACTGTTGGCCATGAGAAATACTGGATGTCAGTAAATGGGAGATATAATTGAATGGAATGAAAATTAATGGAAGCAATAATGATTTTTGGTAATGATTCTGTTTTGTCTTTTTTTTTTTTTTTTTAGCCTGTGATAGGTTTAGCAATGATTCATCAAGCTAAAATGTGAAAACACCACAAGCTGATCTATTTCTGGGCAGCAAAAATCAAAGAGAGTCTAAAGCCAAATTTTGAGTGGATTTGCATACTCTCCTAACCCCATGAGTCCAGTGAGATCAGAGTTTAAATCAGGTCAACATTTGGATTAGTTTCTGGATAGTTCAGGAGTTAAAGACCAGTCTTGTCAGCTGTTATATGAAAGACCTTCTGCTGAGTTTTATATGCTTGTGAAAAGGCTAAAAGGGCTTGATGATTTCTTAGTAGACTCTTGGAGCTGAGTATTGTGAGCCTCTAATTTAAAAGGGTGAACACACCTATTCAAAGTTATCCAAGAGAAATGGCTGTGTTCTTGATAGCACCATCGGGGAAGGTGATTAATGAGCGGGCTTAGATTGGAGGTCTCATCAGAGTGCTGGGAATTGGAGTTCTCAAAGCAACAATCAGCATTAGTGAACAATGGAGCAGAAGACAGGGTTGTCATCCCAGTGTCAGGAGTGGGTTGTGAGTTTGAGGTGAGATGTCTCAGATTTTTCTGAGAAATTCCAGATTTTTCAATAAACACCAGCATGAAATCTTCATGGAAAACAAAGTCCCATTTTTAATATAAAAACAACTTGACATTTTTCAGTATACTCTTTAATGAGCATTGCTCTGAGCTATTTTATAATGAAATTTGCTTAAAAGTAGAACAGGCTGGTGATACTTGGCAGAAAGATGTGGCATATGGTAAAACAGTTGTGATTTATTGGCAAGCACTCTCATTTTGGGAAGAGTGGCTTTCAGCACAGTGATCTGTATCTTGATATTCAGGTCTTTAAGGGACAAAAAAAGACCTGCTGGGAAGTATACATGGGATACTTTGAAAGGCCTTCCAAGATGGATAGGATAGGAAGCTTTCTATTTTGTTCTTTGTTTTACATGTGACATCTGACCTTTGCCAAGATCTTTATCCTATTTTTTGCCTTTTTTAGAAACATCAAAATACACTGTAGCTTGAAGGGAAGTGAGCTTTTTTAACTCATGCACAAGATGAGATTTCTAGAGCTGGCAGATCGACTTCATTGTAGCTGTCACATGTATTTATGTGTTTATTCCTTGCACTTTATAGTATACTGCAAAAAACTACTGATTAAGTTGTGTGTCCAATTGTGAGTATTCTCCAACTCCCATTACAGGTCTTGAGTCTATTTTTGTCTAATGTGAGTTGTGGGAGGAGCCCAAACCAAGCTGAAGTGTTTCTAAACCACAATTACCTCAGTAATGCTAAATGCTATAGAATTACAAACATATGGCAATTAGGACATGTAACATTTCATTTCCTTTTTCAGGTTCTTCAAGGCTTGCTGTTCTCTGCATGTGCAGTCATAGGTGACAATTCCTGCCAGTAGCCAAAGGAGGATTGTGGTGATGCCACTAATTCTTGGTTACTCAAAGAAATAATCAGATCTAATTCCTTATGGTGCTAGGGGGGTTTTAAATGCTGGCATGCTTTAGGGTTTTTTGTGTTTGTTTGTTTTTTGGTCAGGATTCAGTGTTTTACCAGGACACAGGTGCTTGAAAAAGGATTATATAAAGCTATTGGATTTTATTTTTTCTTAAAGGGTATGGCAAAGCTGAAATCGCTCAGTACACTCAGAGGACAGGTCTGTCACTAGAAGTGCATATTCCAGGTCACCCAGGGAAGGAGTGGAGAAGATTTACAGGCAAAGCTGCAATTACTTTCACAGTTCGGTCAGATGTTAACCCACGTTACAAGTCTCTGGCGATGACCCAGACTCATGGGCTCATGAGTTATTAGCCTAGGGTTTTTTTTGTTTGTTTGTTTTGGTTTTTTTTTATGAAAGATCCTTCCTCTCATGATGCAGAGCATGAAAAAGTGCTCTGAAGAGCAGCTTAGAGGGCAGAGCTTCTATGAGCCAAATGCCCTTTGAATGAGAGGGCACGGCTACAAGCTGGGTCAATTATCCTGGTCTGCAGGCAAATGTGTGGAGGGGTGGGATCTGGCAAGAGTCAAGGAGAGAGGTAGAGTCAAGCTTAAATTATCCTCATTTGAACTGGCTGCTTTGTAACTAATTAATAACTCTGGACTAGGACCTTAGCAATAATATAAACCAAGCTTTTGGTATCACATTCAGTCCTGCCCTCCATTTTTCACAAAACTAGGAATGACTTGTTCTGACTTTAGTGTTTACGCTTGGTAATGCCCTGGGAAATCCTAACTGGTTGCTTTGTTTGTTTGTTTGCTTTCAGGAATTATCTCATGTTGCAGTATACCAAATATGTAATTACTGAGATTTGCTAAATACCCTTACTGCTACAGCCTCTCAAGCTATCGTTAGAATTTAAATCATTTTCTGGGGCTTTTTAAGGAAATAAAACAATTAATAACTTTTTTTCCCCTCCAGATACTCAGTCTTTGTTCTGTTTTGTTTGTGAGTGTAGATATATTTATATATGTATTGCTGATCTTTGGGTTGTGCAGATGTAATGGAAGGGTGTCTGCCAAAAACTCAATAGTTGTCTTATTTGGGGTTTTTGACCAGCATGCAGGAAGTGTCTTAATATTTCTTTTTCCCCTCCAGTGTGAGCAGTGAGAGGGGTTTCCAATTAGTGAAATTTATAGGTTAGTTATGAATCATCTCCTGAAATCAGCTCCATGAATTGAGTCATTAGTACTGGAGGTTTTCCATTTGAATTGCTATGAATTTCTGCTTAGTGTTTGGCAGGAATGCTGTGTTTGATGTCCAGATGCAGTTTTTCAGGGTGGGCACATTCTAAACCTTGAATGGAAGGGCTCAGTCAGGATGTGACTTCCACTGGAATGTGTTGAACACTAGGTTTTAGGGCTCTGCAAGTTGGGAAGGTGATAGTTCACCAACAGGTGAAGAGATTCTGTTCCTATGAGTGCAGCAAGTGTTATTGGACATAGTTTGAGAGTGATTACATCATTTTATTTTAGGTTAATCTGGCAGTGGACAGTGAGGAAGGTTTGCTGTGCATGCTGTGCATTCTATGAGTAAGAGGTGGTTTCTGTCCAAAAGAATTCCTAGTCTGTAGCAGGTGTCCTACTCCTGTTACTGACACAGATAAATGCCAGATCTGGCAGGGGCAAAATGAAGTAGCTGATAATGTCTTGATAGCCCATGATCATTGATAATTTCTGATTAGTCTGCTTTAATAGGCTAAATAAAGATACTAAAGGGTTAGGATTTTGGGTTGGGTTTTTTTAGAACAGACTTTTTTTTTTTCTTTTATTGTAGTTTTGATAGTTGGTTCTTTTAACTAGCTATGATTTACATGGATTCTTTTTAAAAGAAAATGATCTTATACATAAAGCCCCTAGAAAATACAAAACAATCTCTTTTGAGAGATGATCAACTCTATTGAACTTTAAACGTTGTTTCAATACAAGTAGAAACAACTCCTGAATTTTCAAATATAAGCATAAAAGCTGAGAAATTATGAAACTGAAGTGCACTGTGAATATACCACAGGTTTAATAAAGACTTCTTGTGATCTCTAACTCATAAAAAGCCACACAAAATTGTTTATGCCACCTGGCAATAATCCTCACCTGTAGAACATTACTAAGAATAACTCTAAGTATATCTGACACTGTATTGTGAAAAATAAGCAAGCCCAAATCCTATATTTAGGTGATTTTTATGCATGTTATTTCTGTCCATAGTGGGATGAAATGTATGACGGATGAGAATAACATTTTGATCTGCTTAAATCCTGGCATTAACTTATTTGTTGCAAAATCGTGCAAGTACTGAAGTATTTTCTTAACAACATGGGAACTTGCAACTTATCTTAATGCATAAAATGTAGAAATAGAAAAATGCATTTTAAAGTCAATGTCCTTGCTGACAGAGACACAAGAATGACCTTTCCACAAGAGCTGGGATAACAAGAGTCTTTCCAACAGTGTGATGTGAACTCTCAAGTGTCCCATTTGTAAGAATGGTACCTGACTGAGGTTGACAGCAGAGGTTTTGCTGACTTCAGAGTGGGTCTATGGAGCCTGCCAGACTCCTTGCTGTTCCTATAAAATGCTTAGCAATGACACAAAGAGCAAGGCAGATGCTCTTGGTGGGTTTCTGTTTAGGATCCTCCTCAAGGAAGTGGTTATTTGTGCAAGATTGAACAGTTTTGGCAGAAGTGATTGAGTGCATTCAAAACTAGAATATCCCATAGATTTTGAATTTGAACCACCCTCCCTTCTAGCAATACTAACAAGTGACTTACTCCTTGGTACAGGGATGAATTGCACCCAAACCTTGCACAGGTATTAAACACCTGAGTTCTCACATTAAATGTAAGAAAATATTTTCTTCCTTCTCCTCCTCACTCTTAGTTTTCTATTTGTTTGGGTTTTCTTTGTTTTGTAATAAGACCCAAACTGAACTGTTGCAAGCACTCCAAATGTAACCAGATACACTCTAGGGAGGTGAGAGTGGGATTTTCCCTCTTAGCTTTTATGAAAGAGTAACTAGAATGAAGTGAGGAGGGGAGGGAATTCATTACTGGGTCATTTTTAAGTTGTAAGTATGTCCATTCTTTGTAGCTGTACTGTGAAAAATTATCAGTGAAATGATAATGATTACTGTGAAATGCATGTTTCATAACTGTTCTGTCTTATTTAAGTAAAACATTTTAATCTAGAGAATGATAGCCTCATACCACTATTAAAAATTATAGAAATATCCTATATTAGAATTATGGAATTTTTTTCTTTGCAAATGCTACTGTTTTAGCCAGCATTTTGATGCCTGCTTTTGATGCAATGTTTGCTGCTGCCTCTGTTCTCCCAAAGCAGGCTTGCACATGACAAGGCATCTGCTACAGGGAGAGCACTGATATCATTGGCACTGTGTGTAGCAGAATCAGGTTGGGAAATCAAGCTCCAGAAGAGACCAGGGGCTTTTCTTTGTGGGGAGGAAAAAGCTATAGCAGCTGTTTGTATTTCCAAGTATGAGTTTATAGAGAAGAGCAGCCTTGGACTTGCAGGAAAAAAAAAATGCCTGAGCTGGGGGGACTGAGGATACATTTATCTGAAATATCACTGCTGTTAAGTGGGAAACTTAGTGGCAAATTCAGCATAAATCAACCTGAGGAAAAATTCTAAATCTTAAAACTAGCTTTTTCTAAGTGATCTTAGCCATTACTTAGCCATGCAACTGAAATAAATAGAATCCTTGATACAGAAAGAACCTCTGTGATCCCTCAGCTTTGACCTCTGAAAATGAGGCTTCAGTTATACACTGTATGGAATCTGTATTGTATTTACATATTTTCAATTTATCTCCCATCAATCTCAGAATATGAGAGAGTAATATTGGGAACTGAATGACAAAAGGATTCTCATCACTTGTTTAACCTTGGTCAAATGTTCTTTTGAGTCCATTTTCTCTAATCTCTATTAGATGCATGCCCTACCACTATGCTTCATGTACTTGGTGATCCTACTGAGTGTCAGGAACTATAAATGTAAAAGAGTTAAGTGGTTAGAAAAGTATATATTTTGATCTGCAGAAGAACAGACTATTCTGGTGAGCCTGTTTTGAAGAGCCAATAGTTTAAGATCTATGCCTTGCTGTCTCATCTTCCTTTCCTAACTGGAAGGACTGAGATGTCACTGAAGCTGAGGTACTTCAGTGTAATTGCATCATCATTCTCTGCATCCTTAACCAGGATGTTTATCCTAGAGTGGAGAAGGCAGCCTATTAGGAGAAGTTCTGATCTTGTATAAAAATAGCAGAGCTTACTGTATGTAGGCTGAAATGTCAAATTTTTCTCTAATGCTACACAAACTTTTTTTTTGCTTTTATTCTCATGGGTTTGACTTTGAGTTTAATGTACAATGAAGATGATCTTGTACTGCTTCTTGGTATGTAGTCTGTTGAGTGAGCCTGAACTGAACTAGCAGAAAGGATGGAACAGAACAATGACTGTGGAAAGACCATTGTCTTGCTGTGGCTGTTGTAGCTTTTAGAAAGCTGATAGTGAAAGATGGAGTGTCTGTGCAGGCTCTCCTTTTTTTGTGACTGGGTGAGGTTAGATGGGACCTCTGGGGGTTTATAGTGTTCAGCCCCTTTGGTCAGGCAGAGTCCCCTAAAGCTGTTTCTCAGGTCTGTGTTCAGATGGGTTTTTGAGTATCTCCAAGGGTAGAGACTTTACAACCTCTCTAGGTGGCCTAGTCACCCTCACAGCAAACATTTCTTGATGTTCAGAGAGCACCTCCTGTGTTCTAATTTATGTCCATTGCCTCTGGTCCTGTCAGTGTCCAAAACCAAAAGGAACCTGGCTCCATGTTCCTTACGAGTTTTCTTCATGTTTATATACATTTGTATATAAATATATATACAACTTATATACTTTTGTATATAAATATATATGCATCTTATATACATTAGTAAGATCTTCCATAAGCCTTTTCTAGGCTTAAGTCACAGCTCTCTCAGCCTTTCTTTGTGTGAGAGATTATTTTAGTCCCTCAGTTGTTTGAATTTCTCAGGTAGATTTGTATCCCTCTTGCATTGATGAGCCTAGACCTGAACCTAGACTGGACACAATGGTTTTTGTTTTGCTGCAAATACAGACATGATTATTTTGTTGACAAAAGCTGATCCTGGGTGTTCAGGACAAGAAAAGGTGGTGTGAGAGGACCTGCTGGCACCAGAAAGGCATTACAATAGAATTTTCTTATTCCCTCTGGTTTAGGAACTTATGAAATAACTAAGTTCACCTGATGGCTTTATCTGCCTGTCCTTGGAAAGTGGGTCTGTCTTGGAAGATGTTGCTTTTGTGTCAATATGTAGGTGTCAACATTTACACGGTGAATATCCATTTATCTGAGGTGTGAATCTAAACAGGAAATCACTTGTACTACAAGTATCCATTTGTTCTTGCTTATAAAGCCTGTGTGTTTTAAGTAAATGTAAGGGTTTAGTACTCGTTGGGTGTTATCCCTTCATTTTTCCAAGTTGCACTGTTAAAGAGAATCAATAGGTTAAAAGGCTGAAATTATATGTATATATTTTAAAAGGTTGCATATACATGCATAATTGTAGTAAAATTCAGCCAAATGGTTTCATTTCAGTGTGCTGGGAAACTAGAATAGCTGGAGCTGAGAGTCCTCCTAGGACCTCTGCGCTGCCAGCTGGTATTTGAGCAGTGCTCAGGCTTCAAAGCTGAGCCCCAGTACTCTGCTATTGAAATAGGCAGAGGTGCATATCAAAAACTGTGCTGTCCATAGTGAAGTTCAATTTGCTGTGGCTCAGAAATGCACGTGGTTTGTCATTTTTGGTGCTACTCTTAGGAGATTCCATCCAAAGTTAAATGAAGCTGTGGGAATCAGCAGTGGGTTTTTAGCTTAATTTGCTTTGGGGAGAATTACTCTTCCAGGTTCTGTAAAAGAAACTATGTGACTGAGGGAAACAATGCTTCTCCCTCACTCTCAGGAAGTTCAGGCCTTGATTGGCCACAAAACCATCTGCAACTTTTAGATGTAA
>JAYDZK010000169.1:11160118-11181361 GCA_034509185.1 Euphonia xanthogaster
AATCAGTCTCTGTTTTCTTTCATAGGTGGTTCTTTGACATCATTATTGAAGTAAATTGTTTTATGGTCTTGCAGTAAATGTGTTTTCATTTTACATTTATATGTACTTTGGTTTATTTAATTTTTAAGTACATATGACTGTTTACAAATGAAGTTTAAGTAATCTCTTTTTGGTGGTCATCTTTTGTACCATAAAACATGCAAAGGCATACAGAGGTTCAGAAAGGTGAATATTAATGAAAGCTTTTTAAGAACATGAAATACGTAGTAATTTTTCTCAGATGCTCATTGGCAGGGAAGGATGGCTGATATCCCATTTCCTAACACCACTTGTATCAGTTGTGTACAGTTGTAGGGTAATTACAAGTACAACTTAAGAGCTTTGAGAGACGAGTGCATCAATTTTCTTTACTCTCCTGGAAACATTATGTCTTAACTGCATTGTGAAGAATATGTGGAATGCTGGCAAGTTGGGCTGAAGAGGTTGTGCTGGTATCAGTGTTCCCCTATGAGTCTCCTTAGTTTCAGTTGTGGCTTTGCAAGGATGTAATTCCACTGATTTCAGAGCAGTCATTTCTGATTTTATTTTTGTTTTACTTCTGTAAGTCATGCCCCAAAGAAATCTTTCATGGGACAAGGAGGACTTGGCAAAAACATTCTTTAGAATGCTGCAGAGTGGATGCAGTTGAATCAAGAGGTAATATTTTGAAAGATAAAGGTTTTTTCTATATGCAATAGCTATCATTTGCATTGACAGCATGTTGGGGAATAGATTCTTTCAGTTCATGTTACTCTGGGGAACCATTTTCCCTCTCTTGCTCAGTGTATTTAGAACAGTGAAAATACTGCCTGCACCTGACCTGACTCAGACTGTAAATTATTGGTTGCTTTGAAAGATATTCCCACATCCAATGCATTGTTGACTTAACAATTACCAAGACTACAAATGAAGGAAAGCTCTCTTTTTTCCCTATATTTTTTTAGCATAGAGTAGAAATGCATCAAAATGTTCTTGAGGTGATGATTGCTCATGTGTCAGTGGATGGGGAAGTGGTAAAATGGGGTCAGATGCATTTCACATTCTGTTTTTTCTCCCAAGATGTTATTCCCTTAGTTTCTACTGTTGATGACTTTATGTTAGTGAATGCAGTTTTCCAGTATTTTGCTTTTCACCTTAAACATAGATTTAATTTCTCATGTGGCTCCTGAACTCAGTTTAAGGGGCTTCAAATTCATATTTTATTAAACACGATGAGAAATAAAGTTGACAATAGCTATAACTGGAGAGTTGTTAATCCTTGCCCAAGAGCAAGAGTTCCACACTTGTGCAACCCTTTTCCCTCACTTGTTATAGTTGACTTCAGAATAGTATGGCCACTTGCAGACCTTTCTGCAGCGATAGCAAAACCTTTGCAGAGGTCTTCTGAGTGCAGTTACTAATGAATGATAATAAATTTCCAAAACAAGATTTTAATATTTTTTTAATCTGATTGCTGTTTCCCTTCAAATCCTACTTCAAATTGGAAAACTTGCTGTTATTTCTGCCTGTAATCTGCAAGGTCCACTAGAATTAAGGACAATTTTTTTTTTTAATTAGTTTAAACCATTGCACATAAATTAGATAGCCTTGATTGGAAATCAGTCTTGAATGAAGGTGAAATATTCTGTTCTTTCAAAGATGGGTCTGGTATGCAGTGTTTTGGAGATTTTAGTTTAGTGTGCAATGAGGTTAATGTAACCATTGCTGTGAACTACCATTGAAACCACATTTGAAGCAGTTGAATCTATTAGAAAATAGGAAAAAAATACATAAATAAAATTATCAGAATTGTGAAAGCACAGAGCTAGAATGGTATTTACTTTCCAGTAAGCAACATAAATTGAACACCAGTCAACACAGTTTTGAAGCTGTGGGATGTCAAAAAGATGTGGTTGTAGAAAGCAGTGTTCTGCAAGTATTTAATTATTGATAGTTGTATCTATTTGATATTAGTATTTTCTTCAGTCACTTTAACTCCTGCAAGAAGTGTCATGCTGGCTTTGGGTGCACTTGAGGCTGCTGCTGTTGCTCTCTGAACAGATATCAGTGTACTGGGCCTATATCAGGGCTGAGAATAAGTATCTGAGTCCTTGCCACAAATGTTTTCTGTTCTTTTTGATGGGAATCTGAAATGTATTTTTGTTTTTTTTGCAATGATACTGTTCACTGTAAGCTGCACAGTTGAAATTCTTCAGACAGAAGGACTCCTTTTCCCTTTTTACATGGACAGACTGAAGCTGAGAGAAACTGAGCAGGTTATCTTCAATCTTCTGTTATACTATCCTGTCGTGGGACCTTACTGATAACTTGTGTGTTGATGTGCATTTGATATTTTTGTTGGTTTTCTTCTCTTGTTCTGTGCTTTTGAACATTGTAATTATTTTGGTGCTTCCGCAGGGTGCCTCTTTTGGGAAAGTGAGAAATAGGGAAAAAGAAAATATTCTCAACAGACTTCTGAGAGGGAGAGAGCAAATGGTTGGCTGGATGTTGCAGCTGATATCTGTCAGAAAACCTTTGCTGGAGTTAATGAAAAGGAAAACAGGAAAGAGAAGCAGTGTAGATTGAGAACTCTCAATGTCTTTTGGATTTCTGTGGTTTAGATTTCAGAAAAAAAATCTTCTGATACACAATAAAATAGATTTTAGTCCAGAGGCTTTTTATTCTTGCAGAAAAGTAGGAAAGGGCATTTTAAAAACAGGCAGCAAAAGGGATTGTGCTGCTGTTTGATAGTATGAATATAGAAACAAGAGGAAATATTTCTGTGAAAATTACACTTCTGATGTTTCAGTGTTTTGATAATTTTGTATAGGAAGAACTGCTATTCATTTTGAGTGGCTTTTATTCCTGTAATATGAGCATGTGTCTTATTTTACCTCTATGTTTATATATTCACTGCAAAAATATGTTGGAGTTTTCTTAAGTCCATTGTTTAAGAACAAACCAGAGCAGAACTATTTATTTTTTGTAGTATTTACTTAGTTCACATGTCATAACCTGCACAGAATTTTTCTGTGCTAGTTCCAGTGGAATAATAATGATGATGCCTCACTGGAAATGTAAAACAATTGGAGCTTGTTCCAAAGATGTCTCTGGAAGTAGATCAGAGCTGTACATGCAGGTATGGTCTATGACATAATTTTGATAAAAAATATCTTAGTTTTCAGGTAGAAACACTTGGAGAGATATAAATAAATCTGTGCTGCTTAGTCAGGAAGCAATGATGATTTTTTTGGATTAAAGCATTAAGGAAGAGACTTGGCCCTACAAAAAAAAGGTGATTTGAAAGGTGATGAGAACATGAAGGAACAAGACACCAAATATTTCCTTTGTTTAAAGTTTTTCTCTATGCAATAGGAAAACAGCCACAACCAAAAAGACTCAAACCATGTTAGTGTTTATGGGGGGGAGATAAATATTTAGTTGTGATATGTCAGAAATTAATTTGAAATATAGATAAAGATAACTAGAGAGTTAGAAGCCTTCCATCTTTAAGGAAGTTTTCCATTTTGGCAATTTCGGCCCTACTTTCAAGTTAATACTTGTATGGAGTTGCTTGGAGAGATGAATTCAATGCTGAAGTCAGTGACTATCTGGATGCAGTTATTTTCAATCTCTTTTACTTCTCCTAGACCAACTGAGTTTGGTTTAGGGAGGAGCTTTTTGGCAAGGTGGCAAAATATGAATAATGGGGTCTATTCCTACCCAGATGTAGCAAAGATGCCGCAACATTCCAGGACTAGATGAGCTTGTTTTAATTCAGAATGTATTTCTCAGAATCATGATTAAAAATCCCGCCAAACAGCACTTCTAAAGTATTTATCAAAGTAAGACTGTAAGGACAAGAAAACTCCCCATTTTCTTACTGGAAATAAAATAGGTGAGACAGAACCTTCTAAAGAAGTCTGGTGGTGCCTGGTATTGTGCAGCCTCTCCAGCCCAGTGCTAGAGGTGCAGTTTCTTATGAACTTTACTAGTTGGAGTTCAGACAACCTTCAGCTGAATTTTTAAGGAAGTTGTCTTGTAAACAGGAGCAGTCTCCTGGTGGATCCCTGATTACCACGTGAAAAATAGTGATTGTCCAAAAATCTTTTACAGTTGAGCAGTTGTGTTTACAGTCTTGCTAGAGTTGAGTAGAATTAGAGCTGGACTAAATGGATTACAAGGTATAGCCCTCCACACACACCCACACTTCAAACTAAACAAACGGCAAAGGTAAGAGCACCTTTCAGCCAAGGATTTTCCAAGAAATAACATCACTTCCCAGGACATGAAATTAAGAATGGTTTGCAGCTTCCTCTAATATACTGCACACAGCCCATGTGACTCTTAAGTGATGACTAAATTCACTATGAAAATACCAGATCTTAGTAGGAAAGAAAAGGATTAAAAAAAAAAATAAATGTATGTGGAACAGGGAGTCAATAAAGAACAGTTTATGCTACAGAAAATGCAGGCACATATTACACATGCATTGTGAAGATGCGAAATGTCTGATTCTGGAAATACAGACGAAAAATTAAACCTAATATTTATAAAATCAAGTCAAGAGTCTGTTTCAGAGTGACACCAATAGAGAATTATTAGACAAGATGAAGCCTTGCTGGAGTACACCAGCTAAACTTCAGACAGTGTTTGGAAATATGAACATGAAATCATAATATCCAGTACCATAGAAATTTCAGGCTTTGATACTTGGGAATCGAGCTGTCTCTTATTGTTTGCTTTCTGGAAGTTCCTGGGTTATTGTAGATGTGTTTTCCACCTTTGTTTTCTGATGCTGTCCTCTGCTTAGACTACGTTATGATTTTTGACTTGGGTTGGCCTGAAATACTCTGAAGTACTTAGCAGTATTTGTGAATATTTGCATAACTCTGTTTTACTGTGATGCCTTGAGATTTTAGCTTTTATGTTTTTCAAATTCTATGCTGCATTAGTGTATAGCTCTAAACTCCATATAATGCATAGTTAACTGTCTTCAGATTTTGGTTAGACAAAACAATCCCTCTGGTCCTGTGATCCAAGGACACCTTATAGCCTCAGGCCCCCAAAAAGTATAAACAAAATTAATTGGGGAGGAGCAAAATGGGGAGTTATGACTTCATTACCATAATCAGAGGGGTTAATGACTGATATGCAAATAGCCCACACTTCTATCTATCTGAAAGACTTGTGACCAATGTCCATTTTGGGTGTAGCCCCTTGAGGAGGCTTTGTCTGCCCTTAATGTACCTGAAGGCCCTCCATTCAATACATCTGCTTTTATCCTTTTAACTTTGGTCTCTGTTTCTAGGTAAGCCCAAATTAGGCCTTAAGTGCAGTGCCAATAGCCTTTTTAAAAGTGAGGATTTAAAGGCTGAAATGCACTCCTTACGTCTATCTTGGTTCTGTTCACAACCGCTGACTCTACATTAGAACTCTAATTTTGCACATATTTAGAAACTGGTAAATGTTTCTATGTTGGATGTGTCCATGCACAGGAATGACCATCACTGTACATTTATACACCTTGATGCATGAGGCTTCATTTTTGGTTAAAATTACGGTTTCATTGCCTCCAAAGCTCATTTACTGACAGTGTAAATGATGATCAAGTGAACTGAATTAACTATGTTTCTTTATCTGAATCAAGTCTGTTGGAAACAATATAAAACTGATTTTCGTACTAAAAAATTCTGAACAAATAGTCATCTTCAGGGACATAATGAACTAGAACAGTTCCTAAAAAATGACCATAGGGGCATGTTTTACCCCAAAAATAGTTATTTTCTGAAAAAGATCTTTCAATCTTTCTAAGTTTCAGTGAACTAATCCATCTCAGAGTTAACCAGAAAAGTTATTTCAGTGCTTTTTTTTCTTAAAACATTTCATTATGTATTGTATAGTCATGGAGGTATATTCTTCTGGAAAACAAACAGAATTAAGATGTTTATAAAGCTTATCTATTATCTCAGAATTATGTCAGAAACAGGCATAATGTGCTTGTGGGAGATGGTGCATGGAAATTTTTGGCCCGGTGGGCATAACTATAGATGCAGATGAGTATATATGTATATATGTATATATATAGCTGATATGCAGCTGGGAAGAAATGAACAGATATTGTCAGTAGGGCACTGAAGCTTCCATGGGAGGGATAGATTTCTATTTCATTACCAATTTAGACTTCCTTTCTTTTTTTTTTAAGACTATAATTTTGTTTTTTTTTTTCTTATTTTTTCCATTAAATTACTCTTATGTCTGATTTTGGTAGCATGAAGAATTGTTAGTAAAAATGAAGAATGCCCTCTCTGCTAAATCAAGTTGTAGAAACCCTATTTGTACAAAGTGTTCTATATCAGAAAGCCTCATTCTTAAACTCTTGATGTATTACATATTCTGAAATGAGCCAACTCCTTTTCCTAATTGGGTGGAAGGGTGAGTGTGTTTCAGGAATTTGGATAATTATCTCTTTTAGAGTTTGACAGTGAAGATTTTATAAATGGAAAAAAATAAAAGTCTTTTTGGTGAAATTAAACCTCCATTTGCTGGGCTGGTAGACCTGAAACTACCCCTGAGTGTGTCTCACTAAGTTGCTCCTGTCAGAGAAGTCAATTTTCTTCCCCACTAGTGTTCCAACAATCTTCCTATGCATCTGCTTCTAGTGAGTATTTTTGACAGATGGGGAGAGAAATGCCATTTTCTCCTGCATAATGTGATGTGCAATATTACACACAGATCTTTAAATTGTCTGTAAAGATTTATCTCTGATCACTGCAGTAAAATATCACCTTATTTACAATTAAATGAAAAACTCTATTTGTCAGGCTCTTCCAGAGAAGTATTTTAAATGTCAAAAATCAGTTGTTTGCATCAGATTCAAGAGTTATTTGGTTTAGTATCTCAGTGTTTGCAGGGAGCATGGGGGACACAGATGATAATGTGAAAAAATGAAGCAGTGTTCAAGTCCTGGAAGGTGCTGAGAACTTCCTCTAAAAGCCAGAGGAATAGATGGCACTTAGAGGAATACTTTTAAAATGGAATAAAATCTAAAATTTTAAAATTCCAAAACCAAGCAATAAAAACCTTCAAAAGCCAATGTTTTATGACACTTTGGAAATCATTTTGTTCTCTGGTAAGTTATATATTGTAACACAGGTAATTAGCGGGACCTTATGTATTCTAGCATGTAATGGCTTACAATCATCTTAGTAGTCATGAATTGAGTAAATAAAGGAGAAATCTTGTTTAAATAGTGGTTTTCTGAGCTATTGGGTGACAGAATTGTGCTCTTTGTTTACACAACACAAATATAAAATTCACCATTGTTGTTGCAAGCATTATTTTTTTCCCCAGAATGGCAGGACTTCAGCTTTTTGGCCTTGCTTTCAATATTTTTATTGATTTGAAAATGAGGAAAAATAATTTTGCAATTCAATTTGCTTGAACTGGTGAGGGGACTGATTCAAATGACAAGCCAAATAAGGAAGATTTTTGACATGAGCTGATCAGACATAAGGTAAGAATGTATTTTTCTAACATTTCCACCTTGAAAATAGGTTTTCCCATCTGTGTATTTTGTAGCCTTTATAATGGTGCCCTATTTATCCTTAAACATACAGTACAGTAGCTCTTCAATCTGCTTTGATTCAATAATGCTTTGTTACCTGGTAAAGATTCCAGCAAAGAGCTGGTAGCAGACTTGGGTATGTGAAAGTAAATAATGTCATTAGCTTTAAAAGAGAATAATAAGAACATTATTGATTAGGCATTATTGAGGTCATAGCAATCAACAGATTAAAATTATATACTGGGAAAAATTGTTCACTTTTAAAGCAGCTTGCACATGGTTTTGCTTGGTTCACACTGCTGTACACCTGTCTCTTCTACTTGGGAATAGTCAGCAAAGTTCCTCCTGAGGGCAGGAGTGCCAATGCAAGGACCTCCAGAGTATTGTCTCAGTAAAAGTGTGTGATTATATATATGCATGTATATGTATTTATGTGTGTGTGTGTATATATATTTATATAGGAATCTTTTTGTAAAACCTGCTAAATGAAGCTGCAGGGGTTTGTTGAATGTCTATGAGCTTGCAGAATATGTAGCAACATAGTGGGGAAAAGGACATTTGGGAGAAAGCTGTGGCCTTCCTTGCCACTTGGTCATGTTTTTCCTGCCTGTTCCTACTTCTCTAAATAAGAAACGCTTTGTCAAGCCCCTGCAGAAATGTGGGATTCAAGTGGTCTGCCTGTCAAGGTGGCTTGCAAGTACAACACAGCCCCAGTTTTGATTACTTATGTCAAAGTAAGTGATTGCCAGAATGCTAGGAAATTGGTAATTGGGGAGTCATGCCTGTATGCCAAGTTTTCTTGAAAAGCAGATTTGGGAATTGCTCACCCTTGTGTAAATAAATCCTGCACTAAAGTTGTTCAGACCTTGAAATACATGAAGCTCAGCAGTTTTGATTTTTGGGGTGTTTAAGGGACATATTTAGCTACTTAGAAGGATAATACTGAAAAGTCCCGGGGCGGGGTTTGGTGGTTGTTTATGGTTAAAAATAAACAAACAACACACAGCCTCCCCCAGTGTAGACACAGGAAACATCCTATCTAATTTATAGCAGCTGATGAAAATGTTAGGAAAATTAATCCAGGCCTCTCCCTTTATTTGAAGAAAGCCAGAAAGGACTTCTCTGTCTCCTTTTTGGACATAAGCCTCTGGTGCTTGTGGGTTATTTTCCTAACAACAGTGATCTGTGCATTAAACCTAACCACCCCACCAGCAGCTGAAGGGTAAGCTTAAGCTAGTCCTGAGCTTGCTGGCTGTGCTCTGGTGCCACGTGGCTGTTAGCAGGAGCTCTTAGGCAATAAGTGCTTGGCTGGACCTGAGCCAGAATGTGCTTAGCCTTTTGTAGAATGGGATTCTAAATTACTACTGTATGACAAGTGTTTGTGGGGAGAATTGAGAGTTCACTTAGCTGTGTGTGTCTCTCTCAGGGAGCCTCTCTGGGAGATGAGGAGCAGAGAAAGAAAGGGATAAAAGACAAAGTAGGCTAAGAAATTCACCCAGACACTGCCACTGCTGTGTTTCACCTGTTCTCCCATGAAATGTGCATGGAGGCATAATGGATCTGATGCCAAGCATGGTATGATGTTTGTTACAGGCCTGATGAAATACTTTAATGTCTGATTACATAACCTGAAGTCTACCACTTGTGTGGTTATTCAGAGACGTTCAAGATAACATGGATGAGGATATGAACTCTTGTAGAAAATCAGAATATTACCAGCCAATGTGTGTGCCTAGCTGAGAGATGATGTGTCTAGTAAAGCTCTGAGCTAGAGTTTCCATGGATTTGCAATTATGGCTTGTTGTATAATAAAATCTTTTAATATTTAGAAGTTATAGGAAAATGGTCTGCAGTAATCCATGTAGCTAATTTTCTAACATCAAAAGTTCATGAAAATAATGAAATAGAATAAATCTTAGAGATTAGAATCTGAAAATTTAGCTAGGAAGAACATTTTATTGTGTCTGACTGAGAGGCTGAAGTCAAAATCTGCAACAATAAGTAATGACAAGTGATTTTTTTTCCCCTTATGATGGCAACAGATTTTTCCTACTTTATTTTATATGCACAGTGAACTGTAGATAGCTTTGCAGAAATGATAAGCAAGCCAAGCATACAAAGTACATGAAATATTTTATTTCCATAGAAAAGTAAAACTGCAGCATCATGCCAGGACATGGGTTCAGTTGTAAAACAGTATTTAAAAAAATACTATTCTTCTGAGAAACAAAATTTTCATAACTTTGCCCAGCTTGTATAAACAAGCATTAAATCCTACTTAATTTTTGAAACTTACTACTTATTTTTTTGCACAGGTAAAGTGAGTATAATAACAATGTCATGTTGCTGCTGAAAAGGTTTTTATCTAATACTTTCTTCTTTTGCTGATTGAAAGGCAGGCCATCTGCCACAAAGCCTTCTGCGTTTCTCTTTAGTGTGTCACCTGCAACTTTAAGTGTGACTTCAAGTGAGATTCCATCTGTCCCATCTTCTCACATACTGGATTTCTTTAAAAGGAAATAGGTTTGGGTTTTTTTAATGATGCTGACTGACTTTTGCAGAGGAATCTTTAGTCGCTCAAAATGGGTGCAATTCTATATTGGCAGTTTGTATTCAACATGGGTTGTGGGCTTTTGTATCAGAGAAGGTATCTTGATCAGCTATGCTGGAGATACAGTGATCAAAAAGGACATTTAATAAGTGTCTCAAAATTAAATAATCCCCACTAGTGCTGGATTTTACACTCATGACTGTGGTTTAGCTGAAGATAAGTAGATTGAAAATATATTTGTGCGGGCAGAGAGACTAATTTTTTGATTGAATTTTCCTGATTTTGGTGCTTGAAATGCAAGTATAGCTCCCACTTCTAAACCCCATGTTCTGATTGGGTTGTTTTGGATTTGAGAAACAAGTTTGTGTACCACACTGTTTCATGTCCCCGTTGCTGATTTGACCTTCACCTACATCCCCCCAAAGGCATTTCTTTAGTGTGATTTCAGTGAACAGTGGATATAGGTTTAAGGTAGCTTCTGAATAAAGGGATTGAACTGGTCTTGCAAATCCACTACCTTTTTTTTTTTTTTTTTTCTTGAGTGCTATAGCTGTGGGGCAGAGTTGAGTGTGATAATTAGCAGGTTGTTGAGTACTTACAATGATATTCTGGAATTGTGTGCCAAAATAGGAATTTTACCAAAGGAAAGTGTGAGAAATGTCAGGATAGAGTTTGCAGAAAGGAAATCTTGCTTGTTTTGAAGCTGATGGAAATGAAGTGGTGGATTTTAGAGATCTGACTCCCTTATTTCCATACTGATTTCAAATTTGTTGAATTGACAGTCCAGCTCTGGCAATATCCTTGCTGCCCTAAAATATTAACAATGGCAGGTATGCCAAAATTTCATAGTGGAAAAGCTCAACACTGATGTGTGTGAGAGTTTTCAGGAAGGTTGTGGGGATGTGGAATTACTGCAGAGAGTGAGGCAGGCACTGTGACACAGGAACAAACTGTTGGTAATGACTGGGAGCTTCAGTAAAGCACTGAGTGGCTAGATCATAAAGGATAAATCTCACTCTATTTTCTTATCTCTGGCTGTTATTACTTACAAATGTAATGAGGTTGGTTGCAAAATTAACTTTCTGTGGAGGCTTCATAAAATAAACCAGAACAAAGTATTGTTAGATGGGTGAATTTTATTCGGTGTGTTAGATTGAATTAGAGTGTATCTGTTGGCAGTCTGATTAGTATTTTAAACATGCCTGGGAATTAAGAAGATGTAGTTGTAACATGAAAAAAGGCTACAAAGCAGCTTTTTAGAGAATGCTTTGACCTTGAAAAAGATGAAACAAGAACAAATGTAAAATAGAAAGAAAATCATCTGCTATTGGCACAAAATACTATAGCACAGTACTGCTCACAAAGTAGGAAAACAAAAGAATAAAGGAAAGGGTAGATAAAAGGTCAATAGTCGTAGTATTCAGATGCTTAGATCTATCAGTAAGAAATCATAGTCCAATTAATCTCAATATGGTTAAGTTTTATTTTTAATCTAAGCTACCATAAAAAATAAGGGCTTTAAGGGCCTGGAACAACTGACATTTAGTGGTTTTTTTTTTTTTTTATCAAATATTTCTAAATGGTTCTGAAGTTAATGTCTTAGATACTCCAATTTAGCATCTTGTTTTATATGTACTATATCACAGAAACACATTTCAGTGGCATTACTGCAAAGAATGCAAGATTGCAAAATGAGGAACAGCTCCATTACTGCCCTAAACAAAAAGGAAACTGTCACAGCCTGGAATTTGTTGTTACAAGGGAGATCTCTCTAGTGTTTCTCTCTTGAGCAGCTAGAATGTATGCAAGAGTGAATATATTGATTTCATATAGTTTCAAATGGGGAGAGTCCCTCAGGCTACAGTATTGATTGAAGTGCACATAATGATTTGACTTTCAGCATGAAATGAATATGTATTTATAGCTTACATTTGCTATTTTAAGTTCTGTTTAAAGGACAAAAAAAAAAAAAAAAAAAGAAGAGTTGTGGTTTATGAATTACCATTTCCCTTAATAAGCTTGGTTTAATTGGGAAATAAATGCTTGGAAGGAGCATCCAGTGTAACTCCAATGACAAATGCAGCCTTTAATATTTTATGATTTTTGGTGGAGTTTTTTTGTTTGTGTATTTGTTCATTTGTGGTCGGCTTGTTTGGGCTTTTTTTTGCTTTAAGTTTCCCCATATGTACTTCTACAAACTTTAAAAACTATAAATATTTTTTCTTGGTTATAAGTTAGTTGAACTTACACTGCTTTAGCCACAGATGAGAAATAAATGTCTGTTTAGACTGTCTTGCCCACAACACAATTTTTTAGTCAACATTAATCAGCTGAGTAATACTTTGTGGTCTTTGTTATATGGTCTTGTAGAAAAAAGACAGGGCAGCTATTTCTGCAAGGTTTAGCCTGCAACTTACCTCTAAGTAGACTTCTCTGTAGGATTTTTTTCTCCTTTTCCAGAACAAAATGCTGTTTGCTATGAAAATTGAACGGATTGACAAGGTTTCAGGAAACATACATATTTTATCATCTGTAGCATTCTATTTGTAGATATTACTTGAAAATGCTAAAATGTGATGTGGGCAGTCAGGGATATTTTGTAGAATGTCAATTGGATTTGTGAAAGTGGAAGATTTGAATGGGAAGGTTTGAATATCACAGCTTGATTACTGTAGTTCTTACACCATGTTTTCAAACTATCTCAGGTTCAAGTATGGAGTTACTCAGCCCTCCCATTTAGTTCAAATTACTGATGGTGTCAGGTTTAAAACTTTATTCTGTAGCCAAACCAATATGTTAAACTGTGTGCTTAGCCAGTTCTGTTTTTCAGTAAACTGTAGGTTTACAATAACATATAAATCTGATAAAATCTGTGGCATATTTGTTCAAATCAGACAAAGCTGACAAGTCCCTTTAAAAGTACTAAATGAAAAATGTGTACAGCAATCCACTGCTTCCAGTAATAGGTCTAAAGATTTTTAATACATGCCCATATCATCTTTAAAATGCCCTGGAAGAGCTGTTTTTCCCTTAGGTTAAAATAAAGTCTGAAGCTGAAGTTTTGTGCTGAGAAGTAGCTTGGAACCATAAAGGGCAGCAAGCCAACTTGTCCATATCATTCTATTTTTGAGAAATTTTTCCGAGTTCTGGTAGTATTTAGGTTTTAGTATTAAAGCAGAAGATACAATTTTGTTTTCAGAGGCTAATCGTTCTAATATACTTCGGCCACATGAAAGGAATAAAGCATCACAGGGATATAAACACAGAATTCTTGCTTGCAAATGCAGGTGTTGTATAAACATCAAATTAGTTCTGGCTGTGAGGGTAAAATAAATATTCCTATTGCATACAGAACAATCTGCCAAGCATTTTCTTCTTGCAAAATATTGCTGAAAGGAACTTTTCTATTGGTTCTTCATATTTTTACTTTAAAATTTTTAAATTCCAATCGGTAGCTATTTTTGGTAATTGAAATTTGCAATACCTCCTAAATTGAATTATTATGATCTTGTCCTTTCATCTTCAGCGGACTCTTTAGAAATAAAACCCTGTGGTTTTCCTAGTCTTGCTGTTTTCTGGTACAGCCTGTGCATAAGTGCTGAAATTAGACCCGTTCTTGGTCAAAATATAATAGTGAAACATGTTTGGAAAAAATAAGTAGCTGAACATCATTTTCAGACTCTGGATTAGGACTTGGTTCTTTTCCAATGATGTGATTTAGTAGTGTTGTGAAACTTCAGTTAATGCAACAGATGATATTTCTCTTCTGTCCTGAATGACTTTTCTGGGGTCTGGAGTGTTTTCAGGTGACTTCAAGCTGGGAACCAATTTTACTGTCAGCATTTAACTGTGTTTCATAGCAGTTCCTCTTTGATGTTGCAATGGGAAGGTGTTCCAGGTCTCCATGCAGCTGTTGCTTGCAGGGAATTCACTAGGTCAAAAAAAAAGCCAAGATTAGGTAACATTAAGCTAATACTACTTTCATTTTGTAGACTAATGTTGATTGTAGTAGCAGACACAATGTTTTTAGAAATTCAGCAGAATGCCCAATTTATAGATTCAGCAACATTTGTCAGAACAGTGCGCTTTTAGTGACAGTGGATTAAATCAATAACTTTGTGCCTTCCCAAGGCCAGAGTTTAGGAACTGTCTTTGGCAAAATTTATAGGCTGTTTAAACTTGTTTGTTGGGTAACTATTCTTTGTCTTTCTTTGATTTTGTTGTTGAATATCTAATGATGCCACCTTCATTTTCTGTTTAATTCAAATGTAAATAAAAATGTAGTGAGCATGGAAAAATACCTATTGGGGAAACTTTTCCCTACTGTTTTGCTCTTGATGTAGCTGAAAAAATCTTGGAATATAATGAAAACCACCCTCAGAGCATCAGAGTACAGTGCATTTCTTAGAAACCATATGAAAGTTTGTCAATACTTATAATTAAAATCTGAAGCTGCAGTTTGAGTTTCCAAGTTCTGCAGTGTTTTGGGGATTGGACAAAGAATTCTGTATGCACTGATGATGTGGATAATTTTTGACATGGTAAATAACCATTCCATGATATTAATATTTATTCATGGTAAGGTGACTTCCATTCTTTTCAAAGACTGTTGTTGCTAAGGATGCTAGAATAATCTCACCTAAATATTAAGTGTTGATGCTAGAGAAATATAGGGCCCTATGCATGGCTGCATAAAAAATTAAGGATTCTTATTTGCCACTTCCTATTACGGCATCCTAGGTGTTTTAGGATTAAATTGTAGAGCTGAAATAATTGGTAAAATTTCTTGTTTACTGTGAAGAATTTTAAATTAATTCATCTATACAGTAATGTTCACCAAATATTAAAGGAATTATTTTGGAGAACAAATCTCTAGTCTTCTTAATTGAGAACTTCAGCACCACTGCAACAATTTCTTTCAACATTTGAATACAACAGCAAGTTTGAGTCCTACCTAAAGCTTAGTTAGAGTTGTTGGCATATTAACTGTGGTTATCTTTAACTGTATGTTGCCCAAAAGAAATTAAGTTTTTCTCTTCCCCTCAAATATTTTGTGTAGTGATAGCAAAAAATCTGTATTTTTTTATTGGTTAAATGGTGTTTCCATCCCACCTCCACTCATGTTTCAGCTCTGTGACAGCTTTTAATTGGTTAGAATTTATGGAGCTTTGAGATCTTCATATCCAAATGACTTTGTTTAGAAATTGAACAAATATGTTTAAACTTTCCTCAATATGAGGGGAGTCAGCTTGAGCATCTGAACTTGCCTCAAGAGAGTGTTTAAGAATCATTCTTGATTATGAAGGTCCCAAAGGTGGACAATGTTAAATCTTCACCATTCTTGTCTGTTGAGCTGAGAGTTAAAAAGGGAAAAGAGATGTTTTTTGAATCTTGTGACTTTGATATCACTGGGGATATATGATAAGCACAGTTTTGCATTGTTAGCTGCTATTAAATTTAATCCAGAGTTTAGTTCATAAATCAAAGGCCATTTACAATCCTGAGTGAAATAATTCATGGAGACCAGACAGGACTCAAAGAATGAACTACAAGTCTGTTTGGCAAAACTTAATCATGCTAGATGGAGATAGGAGATGTTGCTTGGATGCTGAATTGCATACAAAGCAATGTGCTGTTGATTATTATAGAGGTAATGATAATGTGCAACCTTTAGAGAGCAGCCTCAAGTGTTTTTTTTAAACAGAAAGTAAAAATAAGTAGCTTCTGCCAAATAACAAAATAGTTATTATACCTTCAGGTTATCAGTCTCAGGAATAACAATACTAGGATTGAGAGTAGTAAAATACTTTTTCTGTAGTAAGTATTTCACAAAGAAAATGTCTTTATTGATAAAGGGACTTATATTGCTGTATGATCATGTTGCATTCTAAATGAATAGAATATTCCTTTCACTTGTATGGGCTAATATTTTACCATTCCTGATAAAAATATTGTCTTGATGATCAAACTCTGGAAGTGTCCACCACAATGGTGGTAGTGCTGTCAGTCCATTCTCACAGGCTGACCCTTCAAAATTTCAGCATAGTTGGCAGCATATTCTGCTGTTGCAGGTCTTGAATCAATCTTATTTTACCTGTAGCCTCTTTCTGTGTTTTGCATTAAAATCTGAACGCAGAAGGAAAGGTGCAGGTTGTTGGCTCTTCCTCCATATAACTTCAGAATTGTGCATCGTTGCAGGATTCATTAGCAGCTGTTAAGCATTAATGCTAATACCTTAAAGCAAACAAGAGTTTGAAGAATAGTTAATAGTTAAGGGAGAAAGAATAAGTGAAATATCAAAGATATTTAATAGTCAGGTAGAAAATGCAAGTGGTGTCTGTTGAAGTGTAAAGATCAAACTGTGCACTGGCAAGCTTGTTAGTGTACAGTGATTGCAGATTCACAGCACAATCCTTTTTTGGATGGGTAACTTCTATGGTTAACTCCTTACAGACTGCACTAAGTAGTTTAACAAGAACAGGGTAATAATGTTCATGGAGACACAGAATAAAAAGACCCTCGTTAAGAAGCTTTCAAGTACAACACAACTAAAAATGCCAATTCATCAGCTAGCACTTGATTTAGCTTATAGAATATAGAGGTTCAGGAAGAAAGAAAATGTTCCTGATGTCTGTAGGTTAACCAGTAGGTTTACATGCATTAACAACTCTGCACTTGCCCCTTCTTTCACTTAAATCAATGGAATTTAATGTCAAATCTCTTACAGTTTCTGAATGCCTTTTAGATAAGACACATGTACTTAAAACATCCCAGTTTCCAGTGTAAAGTCAGGCCTGAATGTGCTGATGTTAGGTGGCCACCCTGACAGAGGCCTTGGGCAGGAGGACAGCCTGAAAAATGTCCCAGCTATTCATTTAAACATTTTTAGCAGCTTACTTGTTGATCATCTACTACATTGTTGTTCTCCTCTGGCAGTGCTGCTGGAAGTTCCTTAAAAGATGCAGTCTTATATGACTTAGTGTCTGTGACCAAATCAGCATTTGGCTTACTTTTTGGAAATGGATGTTCTTGCCTATGGTGTAACTTTGAAATCCAAGACAGATGGAAAGATTTTATTTTGGGTTCTTTGTCCTTAATGCCTTGTTTCATTTGGGTAGTAGAGAAGGCAGTCTTCAGCAAGGTGAGGTTTAAAGCTGATGATTCTGCTAGTGAAATGTAAGTAATTCCTGCATAAGTGGAGAATTGCATCTGAAAAGAGTGCAACCAGATAGTTCCTTAGTTTGGTGTGAAAATGTGGACTTGTTTTATCACAATTCTGTGCCTTGTAGCAGCTGCAAAGTGAGATTGCTACTGCATGTGACAGATATAGGCCAAAAACTTGATACTGTAAAATTAAACTAAAGTGTGACCTGCAGGGTACTGGTCAGCTGAATTACCCACACTTTTATGATATTCTAGAAGAATGGAAGACTTTTATCCTATGAAATAGTGCAGTTGTGCTTACCTTTGTAAAGATTATTTAAAGAATTTTTTTTTATCGCAAAAAAAGGTATTTAGAAATCCATCATTTAATGACTTGTAATAACAGTACCAGAGCTTCAAAGCATTGTTTGGGGTTTTCTTTCTTAATTGATGTAAGTATATGTTCTAAATTCAAACACACAGAAGCAAATGTGAAATACAGACTTGTGTGTATTGCAGCCACTGGCCAAATGAGAGGGCTTGGAGCAGGGAGTTCAAACCATCTCGGTACTATGTGGTTTAAGAAAAACCTGTCAACATCAGGCACATGTATGATCTCCTTCTCCTCCTCCTTCCATTCCTTCGAGAAAATAGTCTTGTAGATGCAAATTTCCTTCTGAAGCTGTTTCTGTATTAAGCAAATCACTGCATTAGTGTTTCAATTCAAGAGATGTGACATGTGATCTTGCACCACGTCTCATCAGTCCCCAGTAACTGGGTGCAATGGCAAGTGGAAGTGACAGCCCCTGCCAGACCACAGCAAAGCAGTGGTGCTATAGCTCAGTAACAAGGACAATAATGTGTCTCATGCTTGTTAGTCTTTTTTTTTTTTTTTTTTTTTTTTGAGGATTTTTACCCCTGGTTTAATACAGAGTAAAAGTGGTATTAAACACTAGCAGTGTCAGACCAAAGTCTGATTTTGATATAAGCTGAGAAGCCTGATTTTCAGAATGATGACTAATTCTGCCCTCAAGTTTTGTGTTTGCATTGTCATGGCTCTGGATAGGCACTGGTGCTTAATAGGCCTAACAATTCTGTTCTAACTGGTATCACAGCATCCTGTGTCACAGCCCCTCAGAAAGTCACTGTCTTGTCACAAATGCATGCAGCATGATCTTTGTTGTGACTGCAAACCAATTAAATCCAGACAGATGATTAACAGATGATTTTAAATAAATAAATAAAAGCCTTGTGCTTATGATTGCTTTTGGAGGGTAAAACCCCAAACAAATTTGCTTGTTACAAGTTTAAGTAGCACTATTGCAAGGCTGCAGGGTTTGTGAAAGAAGGTTAACAGGCTGGAGGGAAGTGGGAGAAAGACAGAATGGAGAACCCTTATGTAAGTACAGCATGTCTCAATTAGGACAGTGAAGAGGTGCAGGGATACTGAATGGGGGTGAAGACCCTGCTGGCTTTAGCCATATGGAGAATGAGATTTTTTTTTTAATTTCTCTTGGGGTATTATGAAATCGTGTGCTTCATGCCATCAATGATGTTATTGTTTGTATTGTTGGAGTACCCAGAAGCCCTATTAGTAGTTAATTAGTTCATTATGCAATGAACCCCTTTTCTGAAATGCAAAAGGACAAGTATCAGTCTCTTTGACGTAGAGACTCTTGCTATTATGATAGAAGAAAGTCAATAAATGGGATATGAAGCTGGGGTCTCAGTGCTCTGCATAACCATTGTCAACTTTAGGTCTGGTTTTACAGACAGGTTGCTTAAAATGCTTCAGACATCTTTTGATGACAACAAAGATGGGAAAATAAGTTTTGGCAAATCTTGTGGATGACATGTCAAAACCTATTCCCATTTGCTGTCTTTTTAGAAAGTATTGATTTTATTGTGTGTGTGCATCGCTGTAAAGATGTATCTGAAGAGAATGTCAAGGAGATGGTTATGCAAAGGCTGTCCTTGAGAGGAAGGCCAGTAATGGAGAACTATCTGGGTATTTCAAGCTGTTTAGTGGGCAGGTGAGAAACGGTAGTCTCAAACACAGGTATGGTTCATATCACAGGAGACGTAAACTGTGAGAGTTTTGAAGGTGAGTTTGGTATTTGCAACAGCAACAGTAGCAAAACTGTTCCAAGTGTTATGCTAAGTGTTATGCCTTTTCAATAGGAAACTGGATTTATAGTCCATAGATTATATGCAGCAAATCTGTGAAAGCAGACTTGTTGTTGAGAGATGAGTCGATGGAAGAAACGTGTGTAGCTGAAAACCATAGAAACAGATTTAATGTGGAGGCATTTCCTCATCACTGTTTACCAAGATTTCTTGTATCAGTGGTGGCATGACTGCATTTGAACTCTTACAACTTTCTCAATATATTTTGGGCAAAATGATTATTTAACAACTTTGATTTTATTTTTTTCCTAGTTAGACCATATGCTGATCACTGTGCAGACGAAAAGAAAGAAAAGATCTCATTCCAGTCATGAATGTTTTTGATTTTTTGGGGTTTTTTTTTGATCCTGTTTTGATTTCCAAGCTCAGAAAGGTCAGGGTTATTCAGCTTCTGCTTGGCCTCCTTCTCTGAACAAGTAATCCACATTTCAAACACATTACAAAATCTGGCTCTGATAAGAGGCATTGAAGAGAACAACAGAATTCCAGCACATTACTGTGACTTGACTGCACCAATTACAGGACAGGCATGAACAAAAGCCAGTAATGCTCTTGGGAAGGAGGCTTTCCCATAAGGATGTGTGCTGGAGCAAGTTCATTGTTGACTTTACAGTCTTCTTTGATAAGTGATCAAGAGCTATTATGTTTCTATATACAAGCACAAAGGGGGAAATTTAAAGAAAAGTGATGTTATCACCTTTTATTGTTGGGATTTAATTACAAGTCACTAAATCACAGATTGTGTTGACTTGGAAGGGACCCACAAGGAGCCCAGCTCCTGGCCCTGAACAGGACCACCTCTGAAAGTCAATTATAAGGCCCTGGTAGAGCTGAAATAAAGATTTGAATGAGATTCCTAGCAGGAAGGAATGGTGGATGTGGTTTTAACAGATTTATTTCCTGGTTAGAAGGGTTGGAGGAGTGGAGGGGGTTATGAATGTCTCTTAGGGGCTTTTTCTAGTTACAAGCTAGATGTTAAATGAGAATAGTTTTGATGAAGAATGCTTGCTGTTTGTTGAACTTTTGGTGTCTTTGGCAACCTGAAGGATCTTTACTCCTGAACTGGCCCACATCTGTATGCAGTTATAAGAAGTTAAATGATTTATTTGTTACAAAAATTGCTAAGCCTTGCAAATAGAGTTCACACAGCCGCTGACACAGAAACATCTTAGCAATAGGGTTAACTTTTTTACTAGTATAAAACAGATGAGGAGTGATAGCATTGAATCTACTTGAAGAAAAAAAATTAACTTGACCTTTCACTGTGAAAAATATCAGATATTACAGTTAAATTTAAGAATGTTTTCATTTTTTTCTCCCATAGTTTTTTTTAAAAATTCACTGATGGTAATGGCCTTTTTAAGTATGGAGATACAGTTGGGCTCTAGGGAATTCATTTAGCTTTCTCTATTATTTAGTCATTTGAATTGGATATTAGAGCAAGGATTTTTTTTTTTTTTACTTTAATAGTTAAACTAGAAAAGCAATAGCTTATAGTAAAAATTTTACTTTTTCTTCTTATAAGATCTTCCTGTAAGATTTTTTACTTCTTTGTTTACTGTTACAGTATACAAAGCTACCTTAAAAGACAAACTATAAGTTAAAAAGGGGGCAAAATCCTCAACCAACCCAACTTTGAAATTCTTACGAAATAAATTGTCTTGGTACATAATTTTTTAGTAAACTCATGTAACCAGAAGAAAACAGGTGGTCATACTGTACTTCTGTTATTAGACTTCCACTTGCTGGGTTAATAATTTCAGCTTCTGTTGCTTCA
>JAYDZK010000169.1:11181374-11191513 GCA_034509185.1 Euphonia xanthogaster
ACTTTTTTGAGAGATTTTGCTGCAGTTTCTTACCAAGACGTGTAGTCTGCAGATACTCATATAAGTATAGATCACTCTGCAGCCATTCACAAAAGAAATGGTGCATGAACAATATGAATTCACAGAGGACCTGTGAAGAGAAAATTACTTTCCTGATGAAAAATGAAAGCGAGGGAGGAGAAATGAGGTTGAGGCATATGAGATTAAACCTTGCTCTTCTAATATATAGAATTTTGTCTTACTATTAAGGCTCTAAGAACTTGCCAAAATTATTTCTTCATTAGAATGCCAGTCTTACTTAAACCTTCTTTTTCCTTGTCCCCAAAAAAATTTAAGTGGCAATTAATTTTTGTGTAGTGTCTCAGCTTTTAAGTGAAGTACATATTTCACATTTTTTGTGATGTATATGGCCCTAGATTAATGAATAATAGACATTATTTCTAGATTTGCTTTTATTGCCTAAAAGCAAATCTACAGCTGCAGGCACAAGAAATACAAAATCAGTGTTATGGTGCAATATTTCATTTTCCTCTCATTTTTGTTTTTTGGGTTTTTTGGGTTTTTTTACCCCACAAAAATAAAGATTTGGAATGCATTGGGTTCTTTGAGTCAGCTGAGATACAGATGGAGCCAGTCAAATGTGGAGCATGGCCAGCATTCCCAAAAGATGTTTTCAGTTTATTTTCTAGTCAATAATTTTCATGGGGGGGGGGGAAGACAGTCGTGTTGACAGTAGTGTCTTCCCTACAGAAAGCAGAGAGGATGGAATATTTCCATGTTGAATTAAAATGCACACATTGCTGAGCAATGAAAACAAATTAAGGCAAATTCAGTAACTTCATTTTAAAAGCAGCAGTGAGCTTTAGTTGTCATAAATTCAGAACTAATTAAAAACATGTTGACAAAAATTGGACCAACAGCTTGTCATTTTCAAATCTAAGTGAAATGCAAAGTGCTGAGAATAAATTACAGGGTTTGAATTCAGTTCCTAAGTTTAATGCCTTTGCTACATGTAGGATATCTTGGGATCTTTTCAGGGGAAGACCACAGAAAATTATTAGAAAATATTGTTTTCATTTGACTAATATTTTAAAACTAAGTTCTGAACTCAATATCTAAATGTTGGGAACTGGAAATATTTGTCAGTGATGGGGTCTAGATGGGTGATTCATTCCTCTTTTAACTCCATGCTGGGTGAGAACTAGGCATGTGCCATCTCTTCTCCTTCCTCCTTCCCATAAGAAGGAAATAAACCTGAGGACATGAGCTCTAAGATGGAGCTCCATGTAGTCCAGATGGGTCTCAAGTCTGGACTATTAAATAAATAGAACCACAAGATGTGCTGTGGCACACAAATTGCCCCCTCAGTATGTTCCCATCTGCTCTGATAATAACTAGGTATAGTATAAAAAGAAATACTAAAATCCCCAGAGGCTATTTCAGGATTGATAAATTATCAAAACTTAGAATCATTGAATGGTTTGGGTTTGAAGGGGCCTCAAAAATCATCTAGTCCCAACGCCTCTGTCATGGGCTGGGATGCTACCCATGAGACCGGGTTGTTCAAAGCCTCACCCAGGTTGGCCTGAAACACTTCCAGGGATGGGGCATTGGCAATTTCTCTGGGCAACCTGTGCTGGCGTCTCACTAAATAAAGAATTCTTCCTTACATCTAATCTAAATAGCCTTTATTTAGTTTCAACACATTCTCCCTTGTCCTAGCACTATCTGCTTGTATAAAAAGTCACTCTTCTTCTTGCCTTTTTTTTTGGTTTTGTTGGATTTTTGTTGTTCTTTTTTTGTTTGTTTGTTTTGTTTTTGTTTTTTTTTAATAAGCCCTCTTTAGGTACTGGAAGGTCCTATAAGGTCTTCCTGATGTCTTCTCCAGACTGAGCAAACCCAGTTCTCTCAGCCTGCTTTCACAGGAGAGGTGCTCCAGCCATCTGAACATCTTTCTGGCTCTCCTGTGGATCCCCTCAAACAGGGTCCACATCCTTGTGCTGAGGACTCAGAGCTGTCTGGATCACTACACATACAGTGACCTACTCACATAGGGTAGAGTAGAGGGGCAGTAAACACCTCCCTCAACCTGCTGGCCACATCTTTTTAGGTACAGCCCAGAACAGTTGGCTTAATCATGATATGCTAGTTAAATTAGCATGGTTCCTGAACGTAAGAAAAGTATTTTTCTAGTGAGTAGAGAGGATAAATCTTCGACCATGAATCTTCAAAATATAAACCTTTGTATGTGCAAGGTTTTGCTGCAACTCTCATATGACTGGAATGCTCTTTCAGTTGGTATTTCACATCTTGCTGCTCAATAGGAAGATAAATCCACACGAATATTCTGAATTAAGTTCTACATTGATGTGCACACACTTAATACACGCCGCAGAGTGAGTAACTGCAGACTTCAGAAGTTTTTGCTTAGGGTGTAGTGTGTCTATTCTGCAAGCACTGGGCACTACTGCTGTATAAGTCTGAAACACCTTGAATCAAAATCAAGGATCAAAAATACCATGGATTTTAAAAAGTGTAGGCTGACCCAAACATCCTTTCATCTCTGTACAACTTCAATTAAAGGCTTGTGACAATGTACACAAGAGAAGTCTCTTAAAATACAGCCCTAAATTAATTAGTGAAGTGCTCTAGGGTCTCCCTAACACAAGGTGTGAATTTACAAGGGCTGGATGTGAAGTGCAGTGATTGACAGGATGTAAAAACGTGTGATTATTTTACTCTTTTAAAGAAATCAGTGGTAAGCATATCAGTGTGGGATTTTGTTCTCTCAGCCAATTACTTCTTTATAATTGAAATTTCCTGAATGACTTTGCAGGCTTTGGCAGCCTGTAGTGAGACCTTGGAAAATGAATAAGAACTATTTATAAAACTAGTAGAAAGACACGGGAATAAAAGCATGTGTAGTGAAGGGCAGGATAAAGTTGTTCATGCCTTCTTTGCTGGTTGATGGTCTGGGTAAATCTCAGAGTAAATTTAAGTGCCTGACCAAATTTCAGCCTGTCTTCCTTTCAAGGTACTCAATTGATCAACAACTGCCCTGAACAGAGTAGAATAAGACAATTTATCAGCAATGGGGAATGGTTAAGAACTTAGTTCATTGAAATACCAGTTATGCTGAATCCCTATCCCTAGGAAGGCCAGTGGCAGTCTGAAGCCTGTCTTTTGAGAACTATGAGCCTAATGTCATCCAATTAATTATTTTAAGTCAGTTATATTTAATATAAAAATGTACAAATACTCTAGCATGCCTTACAAGATAAAATTAGACAAGTATGTGTATATATATTGAGGTGGGCTCAACAATGTGAAAGCAGGACTGTATTTTCTCATGCACCTCATGGCTTAGCTGTTTCTTTTTTGCTAACTTGCTGCATTAAGTTGTCAGACTCAGGTAAGAAATCAATTGCTTCATTTGAGGTATAATGAATACTTTGCTTGAATTATCTTTTTGTCTGACAACAAAATACTTAGCTGAGAAAATTTATTACAGCAACGTTCATGCAAGAAGAGGTTTTTCAGTTTTCTCTTATGCAGTTTAGAGTCTTTGGCCTTTAATTAACAAGCCTTTCAGTGGTGTCCTGGTTTAAGGCGAATTTAGGAGAAAACCTCCGAAGGGGGCCCCTCCAGAAAGCAAACCCACACGGCCCCTCCTCCCAACCAGTTCAGGAAGGATTCCTTGGAGAGAAGTGGAAAGAACCTCTTTATTTAACAGGCACAGCACCCCCCAGCACACAAAATGAACAATACCAGATGACACCACTCTGAAAAAGATGACAAATTCAGAAAGTCTCTCCTGGGGGTGGTTGCTGTGTTATCAGTCCCTCTGGTGCTGGGGCAGCTGCTGCAGCCACAAGGTGCAAACTCTCGGTGTTTCCCAGGTCCCACTCCGGAGCAGGCTTGAATAGGTCCAAAAAGGAAAGGAGAAACAGTCCAGGAAGAAATTTGGACTGTTTAGCTAAACTAACTAATGAACAGAAAGCAAGAGCAAGCAGAAGCAAGAGCGAGAGCAAAGTGAAAAGCAAAAGTGGCACTATGTACTGTCCTGTCTGTGTGTCCTGCCAGCTGTGGGGGAGCGGCTGATAAGAAACCAAAACAAAACTTTCACTCTTCAGAGCCAGTCTTGAAGGCACAGAACGTAATATCCAGCATAAGCAGCACACACCAATGGGGATACAAGCATCATAACGTCACACTAGGACAACCTTACTGCAAAAATAACCAAGATGTATGCTTTTAACATTTCTTCATAATAATCACCACTGGATTTGCTCGTTCTGTGTATTTAAGAGAACTATAAAAAATTTTCCAATACCTCAAACTGAATGTACTTTTTATATACAATAAAGGCCTTTAGTAGCAAGTCCTTAGTGACTTCTTGTTCAGTTACCATGGTGACTTTGAACTTTCTTTAGCTGTGGAAAAAAACATTCTTTTTTAACTGTCAAGAAAAATGGTGTTTGCTTTTGAGCAGGAAATAAAAATGGACATAGTTTATCAAATGAGGTTGTATATTTTAAAACATCTCTTTAGTATACTTTGTTTGTTTGTTTTATTTAAGTATCTAAAAATTACTGCAATGGAGAGGAAGGAACTAATTTAATGAGAATTTAATGAAACTTAAAGTTCATAACCAGGGAATACTATATATATATATTTGTGTACATATATACAAATGGGAATTAGATTGCATTCATATAATTGATTAAAGTTCAAATGTTATCTTTGTAGTGTGAACCTGCTCAGATCTTGGAGAATTTAAAGAAAAAAACCCAAAATATAATGAAGTTTGTACTAGAGCTGGGCTTTATTTTTATTAAGCCTCTTATTTTCGTGTGAAGGGTACAAGTGTAAGTGTAAGACTTGAGTAGAGGAGAAATGTGTAAGAATCCCTTGAGTATTGGATCTTGCTGTGGGAAAATGCTTAATGCAGGAAACAAATAGTCTTGTGGGCAAATTGCTTAAAAATAATACAAACATATACTTGAGCTATTCATGGTCTAACATCAAGCATCTTTATGTCAATTTGAGAAAATATTGATAGGAGGATTCCTTTGTAGCTTTTTTTTTTTACTATTTTGAACAAAGAGATTTGTATCTGGAAATCTGGAGTTATCTTTGTGATGGTTATCAAGCAATATGTTGGTAAGCAATTAAAATGTGTAATCAAAAACTAGCACAGGATGAAATCTCTGCCTTGGTAGTATAAAGCCTGAAAGTTTTCATTAATTCCTGCTTGCCTTTATTATATTAAACATTTGTTTTAATACTCTTGATGAAAGCCAGATTGCTTCTAATTACAACACAGGTGCTCTTGTGATATATAATAGAAAATACTCTGATGTAGCAAACCAAGGAAAAATAAGACTTTATGAGCTACCTCCAGCTCCATTGCATGAAAAGAGTTTGTGTAGTCAGCAAAGTTCCAGTGGTTTTACCAGTGTCTGGCAGGTTCACCCCATCAAGTTTCTCCACCTTTCTTCTCCTCTACAAAACTGTTTAAAATATGAGTTTAATTTTTTGTCAATCGTTTTGCTAATGGAAAATGCGAAAAAATATTGGCTGAGATGGGGATAATTACAAAAAGAAACTAGTAAGTGTTTTTCCTTGGTGAATGATACAAAACTGTGTTTGATGTGAGGGATAGCTGATCAGAAACATCTGTATTGTCTGTTAGAGAGAAGGCCAAACCTTAATTTTTGGTGTTTGATATTGTCTTATATAAGCCATCTTTATTCCAAATGAGCTATTTTGGGATTGGGTATTATCGTTTTAATACAGTGTGGAATGCACCTCATCCTGTCCTGCAGTGAAAAGGAGAGTTGTTGATTGGGGTTTTTTACCCCAATGTTATCCTATTATGGTGGTCTAAAAAAGTATAAAATTTTTTTGATTTAATAAATACTTTCTTCAAAGGCCTTGCATTTGGGGATGGTAATGTTTGACTGAGACACAAGCTTTTGTTGCTACACTTTCTGAGGAGCTAGACATCTACTTGAGGAATAAGTCCCAAAATTAGGACTAGATTTTAAAATTAATTTTAGTGTGTAGCATTTTATTACACAGCCTAAATATTTGTACACAAAATACTTAGATGGAGCTAATGCCTACATCTCACTTCAGAGTAGATTGTATTAGCTTCTGGGATATAATAAATCCACTGGGCCCAATGCCTGAATTAACATAATAATTAAAGTTTCAGCACATTGTTGTAGGTCACAGTAAGAAAATGTTTAATCTTTCTCCCTTCATCTGTGTACATTCAAGGCATTGGGAGGTCTACAGAGACTGAATTAAATTTAGGTGTACCAGAAATAAGCAGGGTGTTTTAAGAAAAATGTGAAAAAGGTTTAACTTTGTTGGAAGCTGTTCATAATTGCTTTTGTTCTGACAATAAAAGATACAGCAAGAATTGGGTCACTACACAAGTTACAGCTCAATTAATGGCAGAAAGCTGTGGGTGTATAGCAGCCAAAACACAGAATTATCCTGCATCTGCCCACTTGAGGGTTTGGGGTTTGCTTGGTTCATAGATCATTATCTGTGGTCAGCTGTGCCTATAGGAAAAAACAAGTGCTGGGCTGGAGTGAGTAAGCACAGGATGTTGTAGATCACCTGAAAGTTACTCTACAAAATTAGTAGAGTGTTAAGAGAATGAAAATTTGCTTTTCCAAACATATTTCTAGGTTTAAAAAACTGATGAGGCTGAGAGGAAGATTTAATGTCATTTTATGACTCTTGAGAGAAACCAAGGAATATTAAAAGTTGTCTTGTCCTGGCTCTACTCACTAGCCGGGGAGAAATATCTGGATGCTGATTATTGCACCATCAGAAATGGGTCAAGATGCAGCTTGTTTTGAAGCCAATTTGGAAATCCATGGTAAATTCCTGAGATTTAATACAATCTTTAGCTGCAGTTTCCCTTTATTCTGAAGCAGCTCTTTGCTAATAAAGGGGTTAAATGGATTTAATAATTTAATGGCTAATTTCCTTTGCTAGGCATTCAGCTGACAAAAGACCCACAATAGGATGGATGAAGAAAAGTTTGGTTTTTGGTTTTTGTTTCTGAGGAACCAGGACAGGCTGCTGCTCAGCTTTTCATTGTGCTTACACAAAAGCTTGGAAGATGAGGATGGAAAATAAAAATGGGGAGCCTGAAGCTGCTTAAATTAGTCTGTGTTTCTTGTATGGCAGCATGGCAAGTTGATTATTAACTTAATATTGGAGGAGTAGGGAAATAACTGAGCTGGAGGTAGCAGGAAAAACAAGAGCTGCAGGAGCTGCCCTTGGATACATCAACCATTCTTAATTTCATGGCTAACAGACTGATGAATGCTGCCTGCTTTTGCTTATGAGATGGAAATGCTTCAGTGTGCATATTGTCTCCATAGCCCCAGACAAAAGTACAAACAAATAATCATTGAGTAATAAAATAATCAAATATCCTCCAGTTAAATTGTGGTTCACCTCTAAATTTCAGTTTAGGAATCCAATGAAAATGAACTCAAGTAGAAGTGAATTAAGAAAGAATGGGCTGCTAGTCTGCCAATTTCTAATTTAATAGTTAAGAAGAATTCTAAATTATTCACATACCTTTAATTTTAAACCATTTATATCTGTACTATTTCATTTGAGTACTGTGATATGATGTTACCTCGAAAATGGAACTGATGGACAGGGTTCTAAAATACTTTAAACACAGCTTCCTATTAGTTTTGAATCCAAACCCTTGGGAAGCCCATAAGGTATAGGAGCCTTGGGGAGAAATAGAGATAATAATTACAGAATGATTTCTTCACAGAGGTAGTAATTCCCTTCCCTGAAAGTTCAGAAAGGTTTAAATTATTTTGTGAACATAATAACTGACCTGGTGGTTCCGCGATGAATGCTAGTGTGTTTTGTCAAGAGCTCTTCAATTTTAATTAATTGCAAGTATCCAGAGTAGTAATCAAATTGCTTTACAAGTGTAATGGCATGTATTCAGAATCAAATGTCTTGTGTATTGTTCATAAAGGACTTTACCTATTTTCTCAGGGTGCTATAAAATGAGAAGGGACTTTAGAAAAACAAAACTACATTCAACAATACAAAAAAAAAAAAAAAAAAGTAGTGTTGTAAAAGAAGGTTGAATTAATACCCTGTGTAACTCAGAGTGCAAGCATTTTCTGTATATTGATCATGTCACTCTGGCTACTGCACAAGGGCATTTTCCTAATGTAAAAAATGCCAAGCCCCACCAGCCTCTGGGGCTGTGCATCTAAACAGCTGAAGGGTAATTACAGGACACCTATGGGGCACAGGTGGGAGAGAAAAAATGGAGGCTGCTGGTGAAAGCATTGGTACTCAAATTGATTTGAAGTAAACTTTCACTTGCTCTATACTGTAGAGGGATTTTTTTTTTTCTTTTCTCTGATGGGAGAAGAGGGGTTTGTTACATGGAAAGTTTCCATAGAATTAGTTCTATGCCTCAGTATTTGTGTGTGAATAGTCAGTCTGGTTGTAGTCCTTGCTCCTGGTTCCTGTGTGCTTTAGTGTGGGAACAGCAGTCATGCTCAAACTGTTCAGGAGGAGCCAGCCTGTGGTTCCTGCTGTTGACACAGGCTTGTCTTGCATTTTTTTCCACATCAATTAGGAGATGGAACTTTGTGGAAAATAGATGCCAGTTGCCAAAACATTTGGTGAGGGATACAGGCTCCATTGCTCTTTTCCCTGCCCTCTCCAGTCGATGGCTTAGTGGAGTACCAGCAGCTGTGGGGAACATAATCTTAGTGCCTTGAAATGTAGAGAAACTTCAGACCCTGAATGCAGATTAGATTCTTGAAAAAGTACCCAAACTGAAATTTGTCATGTGCTTGTCAGTAGTGTGTGTCACAGCTTTTCTCTTTTGATTATCCTTTGTAAGATAAATTATTTTTTCAGTTATGTTTTGTTCTGTAAGTGTTATTTGGATGATTACAGACTTGTTTCTATTTCATATCTGTAGGGCAGAAGGCTGTAAATAATTCTAAGCTCCTATGCAGTAATAATAAACATTGAAGTATTTTAAGCAGTTATTTTAGACAAATTCCTGGAGGAGTGAAATTACTTCTTAATATCTAATGTTTATAAAATGAGGCAGTATCTCTTGACAGTGTCACTCTTTCTATCTCCATCTTTCTTCTACCCCTTCCATTGCCTGAGAAATGAGTTGAGTTTTATGTTAGATCCATGAAATAATGCAAATATGTTACATTATCTATGACACTCTAAGTATCTCACCTTGTTAGGCATAGTTATTGCATAAAGAACAGGATAAAGTACCAGTGGTGCAAATGTGCTGTCTTCAGTGGAATTTACCAGCAGATATCTTGGCCCAGTCATGACAGCAAATCTTTCCTCTAAAATATCAATACAGCACTAGAGTCCAATTATTTTTATACTCTGCTAATCTTCTTTTGCTTTTACAGTGTTCCTGCAGGCTTCTATAAAAAGACCATTGGTAATCTCAGTAGGGAGGCCTTCTTATCAAGTAGTTTCAAAGACTTATGACTTCTGAAAAAAATAAGGAGGTAATACTGAGTTAATGGAGAAAAAAATGGAGTCTTCAGAAAAACTAAATGTAAAGCATATATAATACAGATTATTTTACTACTTGCAGAAGTTTTCTTGGATTTTCACAGATTTGATAATAAGACTTGGAGAGAGTTAGAAATCTTTTATAATTTTAAAATACATGCCTAAAATGATCCTTTAAATATAAATCTAGACATAGCTCTTTTTATATACTTATAGCTGAAAATAAATCAGTGCATGTATAGTTTTAAAGCTATGGTCAGGCCAAGAAACCTGCTTATCAATTTTTGAAAGTCTCATGTAAAAGAAAAATGGGTATCAAGAGTAGATCTGGAAAGGCTTATTTTGTTGTAGCTTACTGGAAGCATGTTAGAACATTATTAAACTGTTTAAGAGTGAGTGTTAGAGCCAGGAGCCAAGCCCTGGTATTTCTTGAAGAGAAGAATAAGAAGTTCTGTGGAGAAGGACCTGGGGTTCCTGGTGGACAACAAGCTGTCCCTGAGCCAGCAGTGTGTCCTTGTGGCCTAGAAGGCCAATGGTGTCCTGGGCTGCATCAGGAACTGCAGTGC
>JAYDZK010000169.1:11191652-11201652 GCA_034509185.1 Euphonia xanthogaster
CCTTATGAGGGAAGGCTGAGGGAGCTGGGGCTGTTCAGCCCCAAGGAGAGAGGACTGAGGGAACCTCATCAATGTCTCTGAGGGGAGATGTCAGAGGATGGACCTGGCTCTACTCAATAGGACAAGAGGCAGCGGGCAGGAACTGATGCGTAAGAGGTTCCACCTGAACATGAGGAAGAACTTCCCTGTGCAGGTAAACCTGAACTGGGATGGATTGCTCAGACAAGGTGTGGAATCTCCCTTGCTGGAGAGATTGCAGAACTATCTGGACACAATCTCGTGCCTTGCACTGTGGGATGACCCTGCTTGTGCAGGGACAGCAGACCAAATGTCCCTCTGTGGTCCCTTCCAGCTTGACCTATGCTGTGATTTTGTGAAGCGATAGCAAGAATTATCTTGTTTAAAAACTAGCAGCTGCTACTTGAAACACATGAAAGTATCCATCAAATTTCTTGAATTGTATCCTCCTTTATCATCTTATGGTTATAAGCTTTCCAGAATAATGAAAAAAGGTGTGGGGGAATGGATTTCAGATTTTTAATAGTTCATTGATGTTTTGCTATCTTTTCAGTACACTTTTCCATACTACAGAATTGGGATGTCCATAAGTGGGCTTGTTTCAAGAAGTGCCTTTGTAATAGCAATGACTTATTTCAGCAACACTTTTTTCCTAAGACTCTTTGTTATGTAGCTTCTACTAGACCTTTAAAACTTGACTGTAAGTTGCATTTCTGTGATTATTAGCAAAAAAACCACACATTTTATTTGCAGTCAGATAAATCAGATTTTGAGATTGCCACGTGAAATTATCATCTGAATATCTCTGGTTGTTATTTACACAAAACCCTGGTGTTATACTCAGTAAAAGGCTCTTGCTTTTGTGGACAGTGCTTTTTCCTCAACATGTCCCATGTTCTGAAATACTATGGCCTACGTTTTGATTTGGGGTGGAAGGGGGTATGAAATACAGTTGTATCCTACAGTTGTCAAACCACTACAAAAATAATGGCAGTTTTGCTCTTTTCTTTATTGTCTTGGAAAGAGTGTTAATTGAAGAACCAACAATAGTGCCAGAAAAGCAAAAAATAGCTACAGTACATTGGTGTAGAATATCATCTGTCAAACTTCTGTAGATTTCATGAATCTTTACTGTCTTTTCCATAATACAATTTGCTAAAGTAGTTTGAATTCAGTTTGCCTTTTCCCCTATCCTTAACACCCTGCTTTTATGTATTCTTTTATCAGACTCCTGCACAGAAAATACAAGTAGAGGTGTGAGGTATTTTTTATTAAGGTTTATTCTGATCTTCAGATGTGAATGGGGATTTCCAGTGACTGCTGATTAGTGAGAACACTGACCAGCACAGAGCTTAGCCAACCTTTGCCTCTCAGCAGGAGTTGCAGTGCAGTAAAGGTCTCTGAAGGAGAAAAACCTAAGATATAGAGAAAAAGAGAGTGGAGGGCAGCATTGAAACAAAAGGAAAGAACCTGAAAGTAATAGGTCAAAATATTTCTAGGAAGATTTGTCACAGCCTCTGGAGGTGGTAACAGCACTATCATAACCATAAAGGTTTTCTGTGTGATGGGAAGTCCTTTTGAGTGTTTGATCTGCATTTTTAAATAGTCATTTCCTGATTCTAGACTTGCCGTTGAATGTTTCTTCCCTTATATATGCAGGTGGTGGCAGTTCTGTGTAAATACCTGTGGGTGTTTTCCTCTGCAAAGTACAGGCAGTTCAGCTGCTTTTATTGCCATGACCTTGACCAGAATCCCTGTTATACAAATAGTTACTAATATTTTTTTTCAGTCTGCCTCCATTTTAAAATACACATTTATTTTTTTTTTAACTGTGGACACATAGTTGGTTCTTCTTCCCAGAGCAGAATGTTTTCTGTTCCTAACCCAATCCACTAAAGGTCTGTGCTGTGCTCATCTATTACATGTTTGTTGTCCTTAGTGCTTTGTCCATCAGTTACATTCATAAAGGTAAAATATCATTAGTTGTAGTGATCATTAATCAATTTGAGGAAGGTTATCTGAATTTTTAATGATATATATATCAGATATTAGAGTTCAACACCAATTATTCAAACCAATTTAAATTGGCACTATTCTTTTGCTCACTAAATGAAAATTCTACCTTTGTCATTCTTTGGAAGAAAAAAAACCTCTTTCCAAAACCACTACATTGGATTTCTTATAACTCTTACTTCAGGTTTTTAATAATGTTCATTTTAGTACCTGACCTGTATACAGATGGTGGCTGAAGGTAATTCTGGAGTGCCAAAAGAAATATCAAATGTATCACAACAAAGCATATTTATCCTGATACTACTTCTTATATGGAGCCTTAAGTTAAAAAATATAGTTCTGGCTCGATTATTTTCCACGTGACAATGAATTGAGATAATGAAGCTCAAGGGCTATTTTTGACTAATGCTTTGCCTGTTTTGAGCTTCTTCTCTATCCAGAACTAATCAATAAAAAAGAGTTCTTTTACTCTTTGTAGCTGACATAGTAATTCCTTTCACTTTATTTGAAGAGGCAGGGTTGCAAAGAGATATTAGGTGGTTTGTTTAGATCAAATATTTCTTGTGTAGCAGCAGGCCATTAGCACATCTCTCTGCTTGTTATTTTGAACAGCAGATTTCTTCAGCTGAGGCTCGAGCTTCTCAGATCCCTTTTGTTGCTGTAGGATCCTTTCATAGAATATGTTCTTCGTGTGCTCAGTAACTTGGAAAGATTTTTCTGTTTTATATGTGAAAAATCTTTCTTAAATGAGATTATCCTCAACAGGCTGGAAGATGTAATAAAATGATTGTTTTCATATTAAATTTCCCATGTTTATAGGAAGACCAAGAGTTATAAATAGCTTGTTCCAAACATGTTTTGAGGGCAAACATAGAGATCCAACTGATTTTTCCCAAATGTTTTTATGTAGATATTCCTTCAGTGATACAATCTTAGGCGGAGACAGAAAAAAAAAAAAAAGATGGTTTTGTCAGTCCCCTCTGGAAAGTGCTTTGTTTTACCTTTTTCAAAACCATGCTGGTTCTCTTTTTACTGGGTCAAATACTACATATTCCTATAGTAACCCTCTGAGACAAGTGCAAAACTGGTTTTATAGCAGTGGCTCATCATGTACATAATACCATTGCAGTGGCATTCCCCCTGCATTTCTGGGAAGCTTATTGTACAAAGGGCCTCTTTTAACAGGAGTTAATTAGGACTAGAAAATTGCTTGTTGTTTTTTATTGCATCTAAACCCCAGGACATGCTGCACTAATCCTCTAGTGCTGTGTGGTGCCATAAGAGAGGTATTCAGCGGATGTCTCAGAAGTTTCTTATTAGCCTTGAAACTGTTCCTTATCAGATCATTTAACTCATCAACTTTTTCTACACATAAAATGTGTTCATTGGGGATTATTTTCTTCCTTGTTCTTTCATTTAAAATGTGTGTTTAAATATAACCCCAGCAAAGTAAAACCAATTTTTTCTTCTTCTCCTATTCCACATTTTTGCTTAGGACAATGAAAAACAAATGCAACTCATTTGGAGAATGCTCAGCAAGGAGTAAGGTGCTACTGCTTCATCCAAGAAGCATTACAGAAAATGGTGGTTTTTTTCTCCTAGGACAGAAATTGCTTTCAATTTTTGTAAGAATTACTGCATTTTTTTTTTACTCAGTCTTTTGCTCAAAGCATATTAATTCTAAAACTTGCATTTGCACAAGTTATATACTTATGAGGAGTAAAATTAATACCGCTATTTTTTTAATAATTATGTCAGTTTTTCTATCAGTTCTGTAAACAATCTGATACTGAAAATCTGTGATTCTGATTGAAAGCTAGAAATCCACATTTTGCAGTTTAGCTGTAAAGTCAGTAGGAGCCTTGAGGCCTGGAAAAGGCCTTTGGAAAGTTGTCCAGCATGGTTTTTAGTTGCTGCAGGAACTGGAGCCTGTATTTTTTTGTTGGTATATTTCTGCTGTTTCCCAACTTCTTACCAAAATTCATAAATGAGTTTTAAGGCAGCAGTAAGGTTGAGCAAAAGTAGTTTCTCCTGTCAATGTAGAAGTGATGTGAGAGTATTTGACATTTTGCAGTTCATTCTTTATTTATAAAGAATATCTTTAAAATCACCATTTCAAACATTGGGGTTTTGAGTAATTTTTTGACCCATTATTGCTGTGATATGAAGTGCAGGATACTGTAATCTGCTTATTAATGATGCAACTGCTAATTAGAAAAAGGTTCCCTTCTTTTCACCTTCTAGCAATTTAGTATTTAATGTACACTAAGATGGCACCGTTCCTGAAAACTTCTGCTTGCTTTCCTCTCCCTCCTCAATTGCAAATGTGCTTTTGAAGTGCCTACTCTGTGTGATTAAATAAAAGGACATGAAAATTAGTGAGGAAATTGCATGGTGTAGCCATTTTAGTTATGAATTTAAATGACTGTTTAGCAAAATGGAGTAATTTATCACTTATCTAGTATTCCCTGCAAGTCATTTATCATGAGTAGCAACTATCATAATTTTATTCTCATCTGAGATGGTGGGAAGGGATCAGAGGTTCATGCTTCTTGTGATTGGCTACTGGTTTAATGTTTGTGTGTGAAACAAAACAGCAGCTGGAAAACTCTCAAGTTTCTTTGCATGATATTATACCTAACTTTATATCAGTTAAATTTCACAGCTTTTAACTGATATTTTTCTCAGCAGGTTGACTTTTTCTTTGCACCTCATTTTACAGCAATGCATACTGGTTTTATGTTGGACACCAGTAGTGCAGGCTTTGGTGCCCAGGAGCACAGCTGCAGTGTGTTTTTTGAGATAAACCCTTTTGTGATAGTACATTCCAGGAACAGGGATTATGGCAATCCAAAGCATTTGGTTATAACAACTAACCCAAGTTTTACTTTGTCATGGTTTTGAGTGGAATATTTTGTGCCACAGGCTTGGATTGGTTCACCAGATCTCTGAAACTGTGGAATGAATAGACATTTCTGCAGCCCCTTTTTTTTTTTTTTTTTTTCCAAAATGATAGTTTGAAACAATAATGAGCCCTTGAGATTTCCTCAGTCCTTCAGAATAAATTGCTTATGGTCTTAAATAACCTCTCCAGTTTTGTTCTCATGTTAGGCTAGTCATGATTACCTCATAATGAAATTATTCCCTCACAAAGGGAAGGCACACAGAAATCTGTACTTACTGGAGAGGGAAGGGAGCATTAAAAAATAGGAAATAAGCAGGTAGATATTTCCCAGCTGTGGATTTGGAAACATGAATCTGATTTCTTTTCTCCAAATTGCTTTCTTGGAAACTTCTGTGGAGACTTGTTTAGAGGGCAAGGAGTATAGTTTCCAGGAAGGAAAAGAAAAAGGTTGTGAGAAATGAAAGAAAGCATGGAAGATTCTTCTGTTAAAAAAACTTATATACAAGAGATAGGAACAGAAAACTGCTAGTGTAGAACAAGAGTAGTACTTGTAAAAATTAACTCAACCCTAACTGATCAAGCAGACCCTCTGCATTCTCTTAGAATTAATTTCTTAGGCTTTATCATAATTCCATCATTTTTGTTCTTTTCATACTTAAGTCTTGATTTTTTTTTTAATTAGACAGAATTATTTTGGTTCCCTCTTTGAGTGCCTGTATTTTATTTTGAGATGAATCTGGTCATCCTTTATTATGTGATTGGGAAACAAAAAAAAATCCAATTCAGTGTAACATTTAGAGAACTACTTTATAGTCTTTGCAATTTTTCATCTTAAGATCCAGTGAATGATCTATTAATGGAAGGCTAAAGGCTGGCTTCCTACAAGAGCAGTGTGCTGAGAAACCTTTTGCATGATGCATCCCGAGACCATTCCTGGTTCAACAGTGCACACCTCATGTGGAGAGTATTCTCTTTGAATGGCATAGCAAGCCATTAGTCTGCTATTACTGCCAAGTTTGCTGCAGAAGTAGAAGTTCAGGCTGTCTGGTTTTATTGTATCAGTCATTCTCGTTAATGGTTTTGTCTACGTGCTGTTTTAGCGTAGTTTGCCAAACTTGCATTACTTTTTCAGAAATACTTTATAAGTTTAAGTTGATGGTGTAGCAGATAAATGTTTGAATTTTAAATTGTTAAATGCAGCACTGAACAGTACATCTGGGAACAAAATAGATTCTGGTTTGGCATAATTTATTCAGAACACATTTAATGTTCTGAAAAATGTAGAGAAGTAACTTGGTTCTTAGAAGTAGAGTATCAGTGGTGTCAGCTTATTTTCTCTTTAACAGTAATTATTTTGGCAGACAGATAAACAGCACTCTACCAGGTTTTGTTGTGTAATACTGGATGGGTTTGTCACATGGGTTGTTGGGATTTAGTTAATAAACTTTTGGGTTCTTCATATATAAAGGAACATTGCAGCTATGAATAAACAGATTTGATTTACTCTTGGTGCAATTTTACTTCTCTTGTCTATGGTTCCATTATTGTTACTACCTAATAAGATCAAAGCATCTAGTCCTATATATGTGATTTAAATTAGGCATGGGTGCATGATCAAATTATTATGGATGCAGCCAGACCTAGTTTATGATGTAATACTGCCAGTGGGCTGGGTGGATGTGCTACAAGCTTAGCATAGTGCTTATGTAGGACTGTAAAAGCTGCTCAGGCCCATGGAAGCGTTGCTTCCATGTGCTTTATCAGACTAAGGATTAAATGAACTTCCAAAGAGTTGAATACTAAAACTCTTGTTGACCTGAGTGGGGCAAAGAAACAAACCTTTCTGCAGCTATAGGTGCTTTAATAGAGTGCTTCTCTTGTTTGCATCCTTTCTGTGACACAAACAGATAGTGCCATTCTATATTTGCACAACTCCTGTAATTCTGGACTTTCACTGCCGTAATATACTACATTTTACAGTATTCAAAATTCAGAATAAAAACATGTTAAACTCCTTTATGGTGTTCCTATTATCTTGTGCTTTTCTATGCAGGTAATTACATTTTAGTCATTAAATGAAGTGTGACACTTCATACTGGCTAGAATGACTGCTATGCATTTTTAATGGTTTCTCTAAGTGTCATTAAGTGATAATTTGAGACATAAACAAACAACCAGCAGTTTACACAACTGGTTATTAATGAAGCCTGTTCCTAATTTGCTTAGAGGATCAACAAAAATTGTGGTATGAAATGTAGCAACAGATTGAGTGGGTTTTATTTTTTTACATAAAATATTTGAGTGTTTTATGGATATTTTTTTAATGTCCATTCTAAAAACATACAATACTATCAAGAGCAAAATAGCACATCTTTTTGATATTAAAAAGTTGATACAGTGTTGATTACCAATATTGTTTAGTGGCTTTTCAGTCCTGTGCTGAAACATTTTGTTTTCTGTGCCTTCTGCTCAGCATGCTAAAAATTCTGGTTTTCAGTGACAAAGCACAAAAAAAGATTTGTAAGCTCATTTTCTCTTCATGGTTTTCCTGAATCTTTGCTGGCCTGTGGCAAACCTGTGGATGTTTTACCTCCTGCCTTCCCATTTCAGAGCTGGGCATGGCAAGGCAGATTTGGCGCTGCAGTGGCCAATCATGTCCTAAATATCAATGCTAGGTTGAGGGCAGATATGCCTGAGGTTTCATCCAAATAATCATAAGAGGGAAGTTGCATTTTTTTGTGGGGAATTAATTACTCTGAAGATTGGAGAAATGTGGAGGTATTTTATTGGTATTCTCGTGCCTGCTTCAAGTAGTTATGTAATATTTGCAGTTGGGCCAAGCTAGAATATTGCCATAGAAGATGTTTGAATTCATGGCATGGAAACACCATTAAAATAGAAAATAATGGGTATTTTTCATTTGTCAGGTGAGCAGAAAAGAAAGTTTGGTAGGAAAAGCATGCAGTTAGTGTCTTTATCCACAGTGTTCATGTTTTTCCACCAAAATGTTTCCTCTGAAGTAAAATGCTATGCTCAGTTTTATTTTTTGTTCTTGTTTTCAAGTGAAAGTTGGTTTTTAAACAAGTTGAGTGCTAATCTGATGTAAATCAAATAATTATGTAATTAAATGATGCAAATAAAACTAATTTGTTTAAAATTTTTAATTTCATGATATTGAATATCATGGACTATATTTTGAAGCTAAAAGGAATGAGAGAGGATTCAAAGATTAACAGTGAATTCTGCAGGGATGTTGCTTGAAGAATTACTCAAGTTTTATTTGGATTAACTGCTTCCTTTTTCAAGTCCTTGTTTAGGAATAATTTATTTCAAAAGGGCCTGGCATGTACTTAAGTTCCATACATTTTCATGTCTGAATGCTCAGAAGCAGTTTGCAGTGCATAGCGTGTTCAAAAATATTTTGCATGTTGATTCATTTATGTCCTTCTTTTTTTTTTTTTTTTTTGTGGTACAGTCATTAAATACCTGGGAAAAAACTACAAATACCAGTTTGCTCCATCTGTTTTATCATCTTCCCACTGTAGGTATTCATGCTGCTTTAATATGCCTGTGCAGCAAGCACCCATAGCAAATACATTTGTGCCTGAGCGTTTTATGCTTTTATTAAAAATTCATTAGATGAGATGCAGGCTGCTGCTTTGAGTGCATTGAAACCCCAGAAAATGCATTGTTTGTGAATCCTTTGTGCAGCATGAGCCAAAGTGTTCACTACTGAAATGTGTAAGGGTCCAGGATGTGTTGCTCAGCTGCTCTACAGCTGAATCTTGCTTTGGGCTGTAAAGAAAGCATAATTGATACAAGAGAGCATAATTGATACACAGCCATTTTGGGTTTCTTACATTGTATTCTAGTATAATTTGGCTACTGCCAAAAAAAAAAAAAAAAAAACACAAACTCCCATTAAAAAAAAAAAATTCTTCATCAAATCTGAGAGAAAGCACTTCAAGTAAACAGACTAAAAACTTCTACTGTTCTTATTGCGAAGCAAAGTAAAAGCAAAATACAGACATTTCTGGTGCCTCATCTGATGTGTTTTGAAGTTGTCTCTGAAGTTACTCTGTTATCTAGGGAGAAGCATTTTAAATATCCAGGATCAATGTTAGTATATAGGCTACAAGAGAAGACAAGTACACTCAAGGACCTCTCACAAAACCTGTGTCCTCACACCTGTTTCTTGCATGTTCTGTTGTTCACTGGTCTCCTAAATTCACACTGATATTCCCTTGATCTATATATTTCTGCATCTGCTTTGGGTTTGTTCTGATAGTAGCACACTTGTGTGCAGCTCTGTCCTGGAAATTTTTATTCCCAAGAAGGATGGTATTTGATATCCTCAGGTTTTCACACCTTCATTCTTATACTTCATAAAACCTGCAGGTTTTCATTGGGATTTTACTAACTTATTATTGGCCAAACAGAAAATTTTTGCCTTTTAGTAGCTCTAAGCTCCATAAACTTCTAAACAGATAATTTTTGGCTTTTTTTTTTTTTTTTTTAATATCTTTAAATTCCTCACACCTCTAGTGTAAGGTCTGTGTATATGTTAGTGTATAAGATTTTAGGAGAAATGTAATCTCCATTTATGTCATACTCGCTTTTCTGAGATTGAAAGCTCAGCGATTTGTGTTTCACCTTCAGGATAATCCAAGAAAAATAATTTGTATGGCACCTACTAGCTAGTAAAAGTACATCCCAGAAAAAAAAACCCAAACTGTTCATTTACTGATTCATTTTAACTTGCTGTCTGGCACAGTGCTATATAAAGCTTTAAGGTAGATTCCTAAATGAATGCTTTGCAGCTTTAGTTTATTCACGACCTCGGGCAGAGCTACTGGAAGTATCTAGGTTACTGATTCTTTTTGAGCTGTCATAATTTTAGTGAGAGTTGGGAAGGAAAAGATTTGTGTTTTGAGTAGAATAATGCTTTGTTCGGTATGTTCACCCCAATGTTATATATTTAGATGTGTTTCAGATTGCTTAAATAGCATTAATACGATTGCTAGTGCAGTTTATTTTCCAAGTTTAATCATGTACATGAAAACT
>JAYDZK010000169.1:11206652-11234591 GCA_034509185.1 Euphonia xanthogaster
AACTTACTGAGAAAATACTCCATACAGCGCCTTTGGAAAAAAATATCTAACCTTTAATTTGGAGCAGGATGTCCAGGGTACTTTGTGATCTCAGACATGTTAAATCCTTGGTTGCCCAGCAGAAATTGCAACATTGGAGATTTGAACTGAAAATTCCTTCCTCTATTCCTTTTAAAAGAAAGTGGTTAATAAAAATGGCTAAAGAATAGCGATGTCTTCTCCTTTTAAATGATCTCTTTTGTGTTCATGCGAGCCGCAGTACACAGTCAGCTTGAAGCTGTTGACTAAAGTTTTGTGGTTAGGGCACCAGAGATGGCCGAGATCAGTTTTCTCAGTGGTCATACATGACACCAATGGTTTCTTTTTCATACCACAGCTGTAGGTCTGCAGTGATCTCCACTACACTTGGGATACATTTAATATATTTGACATATTTATCCAATAATGAAGCTGAAAGATTTCATAAAGTAAAACATTGATCCAGTGTTCAGTGATGTTTGCACATCTAATGAACATTATTACTGTTATTGTTGGTGTGCAACATCCAGGAGCTCTTACTGTAGCTGCTTTTTGTAACTGATAAAAACTGTTTTGATACCTGTAAGACTGGCTGGGTATGCTCTTTACTTTTTAAATTCAGCTGAAAGAAACATAATGGTTTAAATATTACTTTGATATTGTTGTTAGTGTAAATAGTTTGAAGTTCATATACACATAGAATGGAAAACTGCTCCTGATTACTTCCAAACAAATGGCAAATACAGAAAAAAACTATATTTGTCAACTTGGTTGACATTAATTTTAATTTTTCATTGATAAAAGTGTTTTTTGGAAAATATGCCTGCTGCAAATGCAGGAATCCATGAGTGAACTCAAGGATGACTCAGCTATAATTTTTTGACAGTTAAGGTTACAGAAAAGTCCATCACTAGCATCTTGTAATGATGTGGGGCTGTAAAAGACACTGTGCTTCTTTCCTATATTCAGTTCTGATTAGCTTCCTCACATCAGACTTTGGAGTGTGTGGTGCACTCTTGTTCAGGAGCAATGTTGTGGTTATTTCAGGCTGCTTCTGGGATTCGTAGCTGGGTCAGACAGATTAATCCTTCATGTAGATGGGTAAATGGCCCTTTTGGATCCCATGTTTAGAAGGCTGGTAAAATGGTTCCTCTAAATCATGGAACGACTGTAGTTTTCAAACATTTTCTTACTGCTTTATGTCAGCTGTCATCAAAAAGCTCGATTTTCATTTTCCTGTTTAGTGTGGGCTTTGTCTTTCCTGAGCCAACTCTCAAAAAGTATTCAACTTCACTGATTAGTGTAAGCTTTCAAGGTTTAGAACATGCTCAAAGAATTATAGGTAAAGCTTTAGGAGCCTTAATATTTAACACTATGTTTACTTAAACCCCACAAATATCTAAATATAGGAGGCTACTGTGCTTGCACTACACTTCATTTGCTAGGGAGAGGATTAGTCAAAAAAGCAGATGTAGAATATATTTGTCTGACAGCTGAGATGATGCAGAAACTGTCACTTTCTCAACCATCCTTCTGTTCTAAAGGTTTTGACTTTGCTCTTGGAAAAACTTGTGCATTTGTTTTTCTCGACTACTTGACTATTTTCTGAGTTAAAATTACTCGTGCTGAAGAGGTAGGAGGTGTACAGGATTACAAAGTATAGTTTCAAAGAAGAGTTTTTAGTAGAATTTCTTGTGTGCAGGTGCTCAGGAATGTGAGAAAGCAGAATGAAACATCAACAGAAACTTCACCAAAAATAACAAATTCAGAATAACCTGATATAGATTTTGTTGGCTTTTTCCCTGTAGAAATGAGATTAAAACAAAACCGGTTCTCCTCCTTTCCCCAAATACCCTCCTTGCCCTAGCCATAACTTCTCTTAGATTTCAATCTCAGTTTACTCATTCTCTAGTCCTGCTTTCAGAAGACATCATTTAGATTTCTCCTTCTAGGGAATTCTTTTAGCTGTGTGTGTTTTTAGATGTGCTGCTTTTCTTCTTTCTGCTTTAAACAAGTTTTATTTTTAACTGCTTCTAAGAATAAAATCGATTGAACATTCAAATCCCAATATGTCATTCAAATTGTTTGTTATACTTTTAAAATTCTGTTGGTTCTTGGCACAACTCAAATGCTCCTTTAGGTACTTTAAACTGAGAAGCCCTGACCTTTTTTTCACTGCATTCAAATAGCATCAAATGTTGATGCTATTTGAATGTTACTGTAATGAAAATAATATATTGAATGTTACTGTAATGAAAATAATGTATTTATTTAGGAATGTTACTGTAATGAAAATAATATATTTATTTTAATTATTATTTCATTGCAAGTACGGGAAAAAAAATCCAAGGAACCATGTTCTCCTGAATTGAAATGCTGAAAAAACTGGTCTGAATTTATATTATTAATACTTTGTGGATGATCTTGACTAATTTTAGTAGTCATAAATAATGTGAAAGGAAATGGCTGTCCAGAAACAAGACTTGTGCTAAGAGAATTTCCCCAAAACTGAATCCATTTAGTGTTAGTTTTGGCCTCCTGCTTGCCTCCTTATTGCTCACAATTTTGTGTTCAACTAGAATCAATGTAAAAACTTTTCCTGCTCAGTTCTGGATAAAACTAAGTAAATCTCCAGTCCTACAGACCTGCATGTAATTTAGCATTACTTCTAAAGTTCACAGACATGGAATTTCTGTTGTGCAGGGCATTATCTGTGGTACCGAGAACAGGTAGTCTCAAGAAGATTGTCTTAGTCTTTATCTCACAAATGTCCACATTTGACTCCAAATATTTTTTCCATGCAGAAGATATATCTGGAAAGCATTTGAAGAACTTATGCTCACATCTGAGGATGCACTATGTATATGTTATTCAAACTGGTCCTGAAGTACTTGAGGTGTGACCCTGAGGTGGCTTGGTCAGTTGTGTGTTTGCCCAGGAAATCAGTGCCCAGTTGCATTGATTTCACTATATCTTTGTGTCTGTTCAGTGGCTCAGTGCTTCGAAGTCCAAGGACAAAACATGGTACAGTTCTACCAAAACTACCAATTGTTTTTGTTATAAACCAAATCTTCCAAGCTGTGCCACCTGCAACAAAGCTGTAGCTGTGCCACTACAAAGACAATGGTCTCAGCAGGGGTGTTGCCACCATTTTGAGAGCTGCAAAAGTGTCTGTTCCTTTATCTCCTTGCCTTGTATAGTATCTCTAAACTCACTTTAAATTCAGAGCACTGGGGTAGGCCTGATTTAGGGAATGTTGGGATTAAGCACTACCAGACTTGCAGTAAAGAGGAGAGAGATGCAGTAAGTAGCAGGCAGTTGGAGCACATAGAGCAAAGTGTGAGAATTAAAATTTGTGAGGCTGCAATGGAATTGTAAGAGATATATTGTTGTAATTCAGTTTGAAGGGGTAAGATTTGCCCTGATGGATTCAAAGAGCCAGGTGGATGGATTATTTCTTTTTGAAGACTTTGGTCTGGGAAACTGAAGGATCTCCCCAGGGCAATCATTCTGCCATCATTTTCTCTGGCAATAGCACCAGAAAGTGAGGCCTGAACAAACAGTATTTGCGATTCTGCATTCTGTATTTTGAGTTCAATCCTCTTTCTTGTAATCTGTAACTAGTATGCAACATTTTTGTTTGTGTGATAGTTAATACACTTTTAAATATAATGTTGTTTATTTATCTAAATCTCTTAATAATAGTAGTTTTCAACCAGTATTGCAAAGAATTTTCTTGAACAGTCTAATATTGTGGTCACTTCCATATGAAAATTATTTTTTTTTCTTTCCCCAAACCTTTTGCCTTAGTTGGCTTTGATCTGTCACCACCTAGATAATTTATAAATTATTAAGGTGTGTCTTGCTCTGGTTACCTCTATAAACAAGCACACTGTTATGCTATAGCATGAGCGTCTTCTGGAGGCCTTTCAATATCTATGACAACAGGACAGTTTTCTGATAACATCTTCTCTGCAATAAGATCATTTGGGCTATCCTGGGTCTCTTCTGTGGGGTTATTAATTTGCTTGGGGTTTTCCTTAGATCTAGTAATCCATTTAATATAACAGACTTGCTGAAAAGCAGTTTTCCAAGACATTTTAGGACTGAAATTATCTATTTCCTAGGATGAAGAATGTAGCATTTTTAAGGACTGTCTCTGCTGGCTTTCATTGGCATAGTCAAGATCATACTGCTTATACCTAACTGTGTTGCAAGCAAATTGATAAATGCTGATTTAATGAAGCCCAAAGAGATGCAATTAAAGCATTTACTTCCTCATGTTAGCCGCACTAGGGGGAGTGATGCAGAAACCTATTTAAAAAAGAAATAGCTGTTTCTCTGAGGCAGCCAGCACTGTTTCTCAGGGAAGTATGTTTTCCTGTGATCCACATTGACAATTTCTGAAAGTCAAGTAAAATGGAATGGAAGGCTGAGGTGTTTGGATTTGTTTATCCAGCAATGTAAGAAGGCCTCATGGTACAAAGCATTGCTGTGATGTTGGCAGAAGAGCAGAGCCTGCAGTAAGTCCTTTGTCTGGGGTGGGATATAAAGCCAGGGTGGTGCAAATTCTGCAGGTTAGAGTGTGTGCACCACTGCCAGAGTCACTTTGCTAGCCTAGGAAAGGCATATTGGATAGATCAAAAACTCCTCAGTGCAAAGATTATCTTACTTTTTTTACAGAACCTCACTCTGACCTTCTGGTAATGCCAGAAGGTAATGATGGTGGCAAAATAAATGTTTTGGAGATTAAGTATTTGATTTCTGCATGCAGAGGTAGATCTAGTCTAAAAATAAGTGTTCCATTAAGGCTTTGCATGATGTTTAATACAAAAATTCAAACTTACAAATCCCTCTAATGCCTTAGAGATTTATCTTAAGTTCTCTGTCTTCTACACTCATGGACAGGGGTGTAGAGGATCAACATATGTGTGGTTATTGGGGTTGTGAGGATTAAGGTAAAGGTAAAATTACAACTTTCAGGCCTGTTGCAAATCTCATAAAGCTGCCATATGCATTTTCAAGTACAGAATTTGATTTTGTTCTAAACATTATGTCCCCAAAACCTCTGAGATTTAACGTTGAGCAAGGAAGAAGGGGGAAGGGGAGGACGTTTAGAGGACCCATACTTTTGCAAGAGGAAGAACAATATATTTTGTGGTCATGGTTTGGGGTGTCCACATTGTCTTCATTTTAATATCTTTGTTAAAATGGAATAAAATATGACTTAAGTTTAAGGAATGACAAAAGGAAGGAAAAAAGTCAAGAGAAAACTAAATCCCCACTGAAAGTCAGCCAAATTTAATTAGATTACTTTAATATTTTAATATATCTCTGTTCCTCACCCTATTATATGTTGTAAATAATATGTGATGTTCTAAGTGTTTGAGACTCTCTAAAGCAGCCTTAAAACAGCTCTTTCATTTCATCTTCAATGCTTTTTAAACAATGAGTGTCATCAAGTGAACAGTGGAAAAATCTGTGAAAAATATTAGTATAGTTTACTGTAAATGTAACTAGAGAATTAATTTACCCAGCTAACTAACCCTAACAAAAAGTTGTGAGTAAAATCTTTGCCAAATTTTAGGTATGTGTAGGTTTGGTGGTGAGTATGGCATGTGTTGTTCCATGACTGCTGGTGCAGTTATAGGTGATACCAGCATTTCAACATTTATTGAAATGCGGGCAGGTTTATTAAAGAATTCAAATATAAAAAGTCTGGAGTCATGGTTATCTCATTTTTTTATGGAAGGCTAAGGGCCTGCTGTCTCTTTTAGAAGTTAATTACTATGTTAATTATTAAAATTAGTTAAAAAAATAAAAATTTGCATTGCTTGTATTTGGTTCTGTGGGAAGTCCTGACAAAGTGAATTTCTGAAAGGAGAGGGCACATGGAGGACAACCTGTATCATGAGTGTACTAACTGGGACTGAACTTGTTATTTGGGACTATATCAGGAACAGTGACTGCTCTGCCAGCAAATGTTCACATTTGGCTTCATTTCTCCAAATTACTTTAGCTGACATGTCACTACTGTATTGAGCTGTACTGTGTAAGTGTGCATTGAAAAAAATCTGTTGTGGATCCCTCCAGGGTGGCTCTTTGTGCAAATTGTGGATTTTTATTTGCTGGAAGAGGCCCTTTTTGGAAAGCAGAGTAGAAGTGACTAATGAACAGAAAAGGAGCTTTTTCCAAAGCAGTGGCAAGTTCTGAGATGAGCAGGACATTTTAAACAGCTCTGTTTCTAACACGTTAGGAAGTTAGTAATGTTAAAATGTCGACATAACTAAAAAGTGTAGAGTAAAATAGCCCAAAAAGATAAAATTTTCCCCATTCTTGTTGGCAGTTCATTCATGCTGTAGGTTCTATGCAACTACTTCACCTGAGGAAAATTCTTATATTGTAATAATATTTAAAGTTCAGTGAAGATGCATATTTTCAAATAGGATAAACATTATTTGCTGTAATTTTGCAATTTTCTTTAACTTTTTCTTTTAATTAGCTTATTGTTAGTTTTTTGGTATTTTCTCAAGGGGTGTTTTGTGGGGTTTTTCTGTCCCTTTTTATTTTTATGGTTGCTGTCTGCCTTCTGCTCTGAAACCACTCTGTGCTTCCTAGGAAAACCCATGCTTGAATTCTAATGCAAATTTGATACTGCCAGCTCTCTACAGCTGTTCTAATTCTGACATTCTCTGTCTGCCTAAAAAAAAAAAAAAAAATCACAATTTCTGCATTTGTACTGCCTTGTTGGGTATACTGCTTCTTTTTGTTTCACATTAATTTTTAATCGTGCTTCTCTTCTTCCCACAATCTTTAGCTTGCTGATTGGGCTTCTCGCTTTTTCTGTTACCATTCTGCTCTCAGAAATTTATTTTGGATATGAAAAATATATGCTCTCAGGAAAGATGTTTTACTTAATAGCAGTATTTAGTGTCTGTTGCAGTCTCATTCCTGGGAAATGTCTGGCAAACTTTTTCCTGGACATCTGTGAGTTCTGAGTCCTCTCCTGAGCGACTCGGGAGAGCAGCATTGAAGGATTGAAGATGAATAAATCTCATGTTGCCAAGACTAGCAGAGAAGCTCGTGTTAATGTGTAAGGAACCATTTCAATGTTCAAGGAAAAAAAAAACAAAACAACACAGATAAAATGCTTAGTTTTGCTAACACTGCAATGGAGATGTCTTTGTAAAGATATTTGTCAACTACTGACTTAGTTACTGAAGCTCAGGGGGATTTTGTTCTTGCTAACACAGATACAATTTTGAGAGAGGCTTCACTGACACAATTTAAAGAAAAGAGGTATAGTGTTTAGTGAGAAGAGAGACACTAAATTCTGTGTATTTTGGAGTTGGAAGATGTGTACTTCATCTGGAGAGGCTATATGAATTAATGTGGAAGTGGGGAGGATATATTTCTCAATGCATCCATCTTTCTCTTGAAAAGGTCATGTCTTGACATTATGCCTCTTCTGCCATTTATATGCATAGAATGATAACACACTTTGAAATGCTACTTTGCTAAAGAACATTCTGTACTTTGAGTTATTACATGGCAATTTATAGTGTGTTTTTTTATTCATAAACATGTTTTCAGGCAACTGACAATGGTGGGGGAATGCTTTTTAATATAAGTTTTCTTGATTCTCTAAGTATCATCTGAAAAAAGCACAGCTCCAGGAAAATGTAGGGAGAAATTAGGAGTGTGAGTATGGAAAAATATTTCTTTTTGCAGCTGGTATGAGCAGTTCTGTGATCTGTGAAAGGCCCCTGTCAGTCCTTTGTTTATCAAAGTAGCTGTGTATCTTTGATCTCTGCTTCAGAATAGTCTTTTAGGTACAAATGAATGCAAGCCACTGCTGAATGCAACAGTGAACCAATAGGGCATTGTTTGGAAGCTCAGGAAGATTGGAAATGATGGTTCCTGATTTTTTGTTTTTGTGCAGTATTGCACCATGCTGACAAGAATCAGTTGCATTCCCACATTAAAGTCTTTTCCATCACCTGGAGCAATAAATAGGACATGGATGCATGTTGATTTATATGGAATATGGATTTTTTTTTTTAAATCTGCCTACTAAAAGTTTAATTAATTTGAATCAACTTTGATTTAATATTTAAAATGCATCTCTTGAAAATATAATGTAGGGAGGAGCAATTGATACTGATGAGGAAAACAAACAGGTCTTGTAAGCAGACCCCTGAAATATTGCACCTTGACAGCTCAGGACCTTTACTGTCCACAAGCATGAAAGGGTTTGCTAAATTGAGATTTAACACTTAGCTCCAGGAGCACGTGGTACTCGAGATTTATGTCAACCTCAGTGACCCAACCAGCCAGGCTGTCTTTAATCCTTCTCCATTCCCCAGCACTATGAAAATGACTGCTGACTCTTGGATTCATTGGTGGTATTTACAGCTCTGGCCTGAACTGCTGCTGTGTTCTGTAAATGTTCTGCTTGTGGGCAAAGAGCTGTCTGCAAGCATCCTAATTTGTGCTGCCGGTTTCATGGTTTAGGTTTTCTCAATTAAGTGATATGGCTTGGCCTTCAAAGCTTTTACTAATGATTACAGTTAATTTATCTCACTTTTCCTCCAAATCCTTCAGTAATTTAGCTTTTCCTAAAGGATGTTTCTTTTTATCAATAATATCAATTTATTTAATGTCCTCTACTAACTTGGTCCAGTCCTGGAATTGTACTTTAACAGACCTCTGCAGTCATTAGAACAGTGAATGTGTCAAAAGTGAAAGGGTTCATGCTCTAATAATCTTGGGAATTATAAGGTCCAGCCTTCCAGTTTTTTGTCCAGGGTATTTGGGGCATGACACAAATGAATAAATAAATAGCAGATTTCTGTATATAATGCAATGAATGCTTTTAGAAATCACCTTATTTATAGCAAGCAAACAAGCAATATGTATTTCAGAGAGAAACCAAGAGAGGGCCTGAAGAAAAACTTTGAATACAAACTACAAAAATATTTTTTGGGGGGAGTGAAGCATGGATTTTTTGCATATTAAATTTCTGTTGTAATTGATGCTTATCATATTTTAATTTTCTTGATTTGTTTCATTTCAGTGAAGTACAGAGATGCTAATTCAGAAGAATCATTTGGCTTCTGTTTAAGACATTGGAGTTCTGCTGTTGTATATTTACCATAGGCTTTGCTAGCTTTTAGTCAAACCTGATTGAGGAGTTCAGTATCCAGACAAAACTGTGCAAGCCTTTGAGAGAGGCAAAGTGATTTTTTGGAGTTGTTTGGGTTTTGTTTTTTGAGGATTTTTTTTTGTTTTGTTTTAAGCAGCAAAATGTGTAAGTAAATTATTTAATCAGGTCACAGTTGTACCCCATAGATTTCACTCGTTCACTCACTGTCATCAACTTTTCCATCAAAACATCTGAGTGGTCTGGCCTGGAATTCTGGTGCTCAGCACAAAGCCAAGGGCGTGCTGGGTGTGAAGCACTCACTGCATCTCTTGGGCTCCCTTTGCTGACAGTGATAAACCACTTTTTGGTCTGCTGCTTTGTCCTCCTGTACATAAGTCAGCAGTTGTTATGGTGGTTACTTTGCTTCAGATTTCTCTCAAACAAGGAGCAGCAACCGCTGCCTGTTTTCTGTTGGGAAGGTGTGTGTGCCATATGTCTCTCCATGTTCCACTAGCAGGAAAATGAGCTGCTGTGATAGACTGCAAGTGTGCTGCCTGTTGTCAGATTGGGGTGTCTGTGCTGTCTCCTGTCAGAGCACTTGCCTTGACAGAAATAGCTTTTTCTCAGTTTTGCATCTGGGGATGATGTTCTGGGAGTGGTTTCTCTGAAAAAGTGTTCTTTGTTAACCAGAAACACAATTCTTTTAACCCTGAGAGTTCTGCTGCTGCTTTCTCACATACATATTCTCATTTGCTATCCATAAGTCTTATTCCTATTACAAATCTATTTTATATATATATATATACATATATAAAATATGTGAAATCCAAACTTTCTGTCCTGAAATCTGTAAGTCAGCAGTTTCTTTTCATGAAGGTGGCATCTGGAGGTGTCATGAAGATGATGGAAATTGACTTAGATTCTATACAGTTGTGTTTGGCTTTTTTTTTCCCCTGCTCCTGAGCGCTTACATGGGTTTTGTTGCTTAGATCCTAGTTCTGACACATCTATGTGTCAGCTTGCTGTGTTCTTTGTGCATGCATCTGCCTGAAATTAAGAACCTCAGCATACCTTCACCCTCCTGCTCTGGGAGGTCTGACTCAATGGGCTTTGCAGGAGGAGCTGGCTGATCACGGAGCAGTGACAGTCACTTCTTACAAAGCATGGCCAGGAGCTGTGATGGTGTGTTCAGAATGTGGGAGGGAGGGTTTGGTTCTTTGGGAAAATAAAATTTCTCTTCTACCTTCTTGGGTGTGTACAGTCAGCACCAGCTTACAAGGAATTCGTGATGCTGTGTGAAATTGATTTGTTCTGATGGTAGAACAGTGCTTTGATATTTAGGCAATGCTATGCTAATATATCAGTGCTAGAAAAAGCATGACTAATGGCCAAGACCATGAGGACAGAGGTTCTGGACTGCTCCTGACTTTTGCCTGGTGATGCTCATGTAAGTATTGAGCTTTAATGCTCACATCCCTCCCGACTGGCTGTAAGTATTTGCATACAGAGACCATTTATCAAAACAGTTCCACATGCTGCAATACAATATTAGTATTCAATAGAAATAATAACCAGTATTGAAATAAAATTATCTTCCCAGGCTTAGTTGACATAAATACATACATATACTTTGCTTCTGCCCACAATACCAAACTGTGGTAGAAAATCCTTTTGAAATTTCTCTAGTATGAGTGAAGTGTTTACTGTCATTCTTGTGGCCCACATCTTTTTGTTAGGCACAACACAGAGATGTCAGGTATTTATTTCTGAGCAATATAATTTCTATTCATGTCAGCACTTGGAAGATAGTTCTGCCTTGCACTCCTCCTGTTGCAGAGCTTTGGACATTTCATCAGCTGGTATAATCTAGTCAGAATATTAGATCATACCAGCCTAGATTACCAAAGTTCTCTCTGAAATAAAAAGTATCTTTAAGATTTGCACATTGACTCTAATTGAGTCAATATAGAAATCAAGTGTTTAAAATGCTGACTAATTTAAGGAAGCATGAAAATGGAGCTTTGTCTACTTTCTACCATAAGGCCAAATAAGGTTAAACACAAAGATTCTTTTATTTTTTCCTTGGGGGTTTTTTTTTGAAATCACTAAGAAGATAAGTTTTAAACACGTTTTTGAAACAAAATCACAATTAACTTTATACAAATTTAACAACTCTGTATATGTATTTTTAATGCTAATTTCTTTTCCCCAGACAACACTAAGCTAAGTTTGATAATAGTTTCAGCTGGCCTGAGATCACTTTAGATGAGTGCATCAACACCTTGGGTCATGTTAAACAAATGCTTTAACTTTTATCCTTGAATTACTTTTGTTTGTGCTGCTTTGAACTAGAACAAGAATATTAATACTTCATGGCCCCGCTTGCCCCTGGTTATTTATTAATTTTTACAATGGAAGGGTAAGTGTGCCAAGCAAAATCACTGTATTTCTGCCAAGTAAATGGCCCAACAAAGAATTACAAAGCCTGGAGTAAATGGGGCCTCAAATTAAATGCAGCCAGAGTGATGTGGGCCCCGTAAATCACAATAGTGGGACAGTGTAAGAAATGTTCCTCATCTCAGAATTATATAGACAGGACTAGGGAGTATTGTGATGTCAACAACAGACAGGAAACCCCCATTTCAGTGGGAACATTTCCAAATAATAGGTGAACATGAAAGTTAAGATATCAACGTTCTGTGTATATTTTTATCTTTATGTACCTTGAAACTGTGGGATGTCTCTTTGCTTCAAGCTCCAGTTTTCTAGTGGTCCCTGCTAGCAGGTTTTTCAACTCTCCTTTATGCAGTGTGGGACTAAACACAAACTGGAACTGTTTCATACTCCAAATTAACAGTGAAGTATGAAACAGCTGCAGTTTGTGTTCAGTCCTCTAAAGAAAAACTATTCGGAGCCTGTAACTTATAACCCTCCAAAAAACCTCTAGGACAAAATCAGCTTTGGTTTGGTCTCCTCCTTTCTGACCACTATTTCTGGAGCCAAGGAGGGAGAATCAGCTACAATATTTGTAAATGATCACCATTCCAACATTATTTTCTATGGTCTGAAGTGTAGGAATCTTGTATGTCAGTCCCATCAGGATTATGTCAATTGAAATTGGTCTGATGTCTTTTCTGTTATGTGGTGTTTTATTTAATGTGCGCAAGGGCTTCAGCCTTTTGACTGGTGTTGATAGAGAATAGAGTCATTTTTCTAAAAGGACAATGTATTTTTAACAACTTTAGCCTTGTCTATTGAAAGATATTAAAGGGTGAAAGAATGCTATAAGAGAAAAACGAAGTACATTTGCGGATAAGAGGTTCCTTATATTGAAATAATGACACAGAATTTGTTTCAGTCTTGTTAAGAGAGGTTTTGAACTATTTTTTCTTTTTCTCTTATATTCATTTTCCCTTTCTCACCTTATGAGATAAATACTGAGCAAAGTTTTCAGACAGTAAAGAAGAATTTCTTTTTGCCTGTTTTTGGTAGATTTTTTTAAACTGTAAGAGGTTTCTTTCAGACCTCTGCTTTTAAATGTTGAATACTCAAATACATACAAAGCAAATCTGGGGGTTTGTCAGACTTCCCAGTATCAAAGCAACTTTTTTCCAAATATTAAATTATAATTCATTCCTGCAAATGTCACAAGAACAACTGATAGAATGCTAGCAGATTCCCATGGAGTTCATGTCAACATTTTAGAGTTGTCAACATTTTAGAGTATTGTTTATTTATTGCCTTTTAATAATAACATTTTTGAATGGACAAAACAGCAGAAGTACATATTCTTCTGTAAGCATCATCCTGTGCCCTATATATGTTCCTGATGTTTATGCAGAAAATACTTACCATATTCTCTTGAAACCTTTTGATCCTAAATATTTTCAAGTTAGAGGGACTTGAAGATATCACTGGAGTTGTGCTAGAGGTAATTCCTGCAGTGGTTTTATGGTCACTTCTTGGCTGGACCACTGCACCTGAAATTCACATCAGATGCCTTTAATGTCACGTGGCTTAGGGGAAGAATGAAGTAACTCATGATACATCTGAGTATTGTATTTTTTAATTAAAAAAACCTTTGACTAGAGTAAAATTTGACAGTTAAAATATCACCAAGCTTGAAATATGGTAATTCTGCTCTGCGTAGCAAACAAAAGCAATTTTTTGTTCCCAGCAGACCAACTTGAAATACGGAGTCTGTGATTTTAAACACTCTTCATAAAATGTAAAACTAAGCAAAAAATGAAAAAATAAGTAATTTTGCAAGGAAACCACTATTTAGGAAAGTGTAGTTTTGGAATGAGGAGTGTATACAAATTAGCAGATTTTTTAATTTTTTGAAGTTGCCTGTATGGAATTAAAATATGCTGTATTGTAGGGAAGCCCATTTACAGAGAAAAATGTTTAAAAGAAAATAGAAATTCTCAAGTGTGGAGCCTTCAGAACATGGGGGCAATGACTTGTCTTTTTTCTTTGATATCAATATGTTGTATATAATACTGAGGATGAAAGAAAAAGGAAGAAAAAAATAGAAACTATAATTTCAAGTGAAATTACAAGACTTGTTTTGGAAAATACATAAATGTAAAATACACAAGCATAGGCGTGCACTTAGTGGTGTGGTTTTTTCTAACTGAAATGAAGACTTTAGCTCATTCTGTCCTTCAATAAGAGCAGTAGGCATTTTAGTATCTATCATTTTTTTCCCTTTTTTTGGAGGAAGTTACGCTTTCTGTGGTATCCCAGACTTCCTGATATGAGGAATATGCACACTCTCATTAAAGTATATTTTATTTTTCTTCTTTCATTTGACCTGTTATAAAAGTCTTAAAGCACCTGTGAAAACAATACTAGTCCTTTGCTTAAAGAAGTAGGAAAAGGAATGAAGATCTCTTTGAACCTTGCCTTCCTCCCCAGAAATAGGTAAATTCATGTAGTGAAATCATGGCCTTCTGAAATATTCTTTCTGGTTTTTGCAATACTCATCATGAAAAGTAAGCTTAAGGATAGCAAAATCTACTTATTGAATGCTCTGGTACTCATGGTAAACCAAAAGAAAATAGGCAAGTATTTAAGTTCATACTCTACAGATGCTACTGTTCCTTCTATCATCATCTAGTACTGGTTTATAGAGGAATTCCTATATCTCAAGGCACAGAATTTAATCTATTTTACTTTCAGTTTAGTGTCATTATTCAAGACAGTGGATAGAGCAGATTGCTTTGAAAGGTGGCACAGGATTGAATTGCAAAAATGAAATGCACACAGCTACCTGGGCTTTGTGTATTAAAACAGATAGGTGCCTTAATTATTAATTTCCTGATTAAGTAGCTTGGCATATAGAGCAGATATGGCTCCAGGATAATTATATTTAAAATGTATAGAAATGATTGCATTTTTAGACTCACATAATTCCATAGTTAATAGAGTGAAATCTCAGGCTGATTTATGCAACTTTTAAGATGGAGTTGTAGTATGAAGAATTCCCAACTACTTCAATCATGTTTATTTGACTGGAATAACTGTTGTACTGCATTGGAGTATCTATAAGTGAAACATTTTTGCCTTACCATGGTAAAGAAAAACAAAGGAAAAGGCTGCACATTTGTTAATCAGAAGGAAATGAGTGTACATTCTGCTTCATTTTGTTTGGTGTCCTGAATGACAAGTTCAGTAGCATTAAATATACAGTGGAATAGAAATCAAGATCATATCTGAATATTTTTGATAACATTTGTACCAATAACTAATGAAGAAGAAATGTAATAGTAAAGTGCAAATAGAAATTCTAATTAAAAATAGATTTGTGTCAGTGAAAATTTACTGTCTCTCACAAGGTAACCCTAGACTTAACATAAGAAGAGAGGGGCTTCTCTCATATCCTGCTTTTTAACATTTTTCGAATTTAAGTTGCTTGTAGCATAGTTTCCTCAGTTGGAGGGGAGAAGAGAAAATCTTTATCAGCAGACAGTGAAATAATACGTTTTATGTGATTTTTTTTCCTTTTCAAACTTTTAATCTTTAACAATAATTTGTTCTAAAGGTGGCCTAGCTGTAATTTTACTGGGTGTCTTCTAGAAAAGAAGGAAAGATGTAGCTTTATCTAATCAATGGATTGTTTCTTTATTTCAGAGAAAGCAAGTAGAGATCTCATGTTTTAAATATGTTGCTCTTCATTGATCATAAATTCGTGAAGAGTGCATTTGCAAACATGTCCTGAAGGATTAACAGAGTTCAGGTTCTTAGAGAGAATCAGGAATGGCAGCTCTTTTCCATGAGTGGCATTTTTGTCAATAGTGCCTTCACAGGTGGCCACGTGGCTGCTCTTAGATATGCTGATGATAATGGTGTAAGCTGGATGCTGTGTTTGAACAGGTAGAGCTTATTCTCCTTTGTGAGACTTGATTCCCTACAGTTGCCTCACAAATAGAAATCTGTGTTGTTATGGGCCCATCCAATGCTGCAAATTGGATGCACAAGGGAACAGGAGGGATTATGCTGGGACATGTCTTGTATGCTTTGCATGAAGTCTAATATTTGGCACATAAACCTTTCTTGTGTCACTAATTGCTTTCAGTAAAAGTAAGTTTATTGAGGATGGAAAGGGTAGACATCAAGGGGTCTACCAGCTGCCAAATTTCCCCTTGTTTACCTTTTAAATTTAATCTGTGTAGAGGATGCTGAAATATATGCGTGACAAATTTAAAAGACTATTTCATGTGTTGAAAAGCAATAAGAATCTCACCTTAAAAACTGTAAACATAGAATTTCCCAACTCAGAGGTATTTCCCCTGCTCTCCAGGTTTTAGGGAGATCCCGTTTGATATAATACCTGCAGGAGGAGAGAGGGGAGGAACTTGAGGAAGAATAAGGCACAGGGAAGCAATTCAGCATGGTTACTTTACTCTGCGGTCTTGGCTTTTCCTTCCTGAATCCTTGCTAAAGAAATAGTAGATTATGGGCATTGCTGCTCCAAGCTGCTGATCTTTTAAGCTGTGACATGTAATCAAGCCTGTGGAACGTTCATTCCCCTTACGAGTTTAGCAGTCTGCCAAATTTGAAATGATTAATGCTTTATAGCTGGCTAGATATGGACTGTAGACACAGGAATTCCCCACTTCCAGGGTTTTCTGTGATGAATTTATAAAGCTTTTTCTGAGATAAATGGTAGAGCTATAATAAAAACCCAAACATAAACATAGACCAGAGTAGAAAGTCAGCTTTAAGAGAGGAGGTTTAAAATTTTGAATTTAATATTTAGTTTTTACATAAAGAATAAATTGTAGGTGTTTAAGACTATGTACTACTGACATATAAATTGCAAGAAAAACATTTTGAATAGTCCAAATGCACAATAAATTTACAATTCAATGCTGCAGCCTTTTGATACAAGCACCAGACCTTCTAGCTTTGATTATGCCTCTTCATATTTAGATTATGATCATAGAGGTAGTTTTATGGAAACTCTTATTTCTGTATGAATATTAGTGAAATAAATAATACTCAGTGTTTATGATTATTAGCAAGTTGTGTGTGTAATAGGCCAACAAATTTATTAAAATAGAGGTTGCTTTATGTGTAAGTCTGAAATACATGTGCTTTACAGAAAATATTGATGTTGTTACTGGTACTGTGCAGTTTGACCTAAAGAGATGAATGCTTGGCTGAGGGAGTGAATCTCTTCAAAATGATCACATTTCACTCCTGCAAGAATTGAGGCTTTGATGCAGTTTATTTGTTGGTACTACTTCTGCAGGCTGCTGTATACCAAAGATGATAATAGAAAAACATTGGTTCTGGTAATAAAGCACACAATCATATGTGTATCTGGGTTTTAATAGGAAGTGGATAGAGCTGCATCATTCCAAATGGATGAAAAAGAGTCATCTCTCAAGACTAGGTACATGTTCTCTAAGAATCAATTGTTCACTTTCCACTGTGTTGGTTTATTGAGGATGGAACTGCTCCAAATCTGTGTATTGCTTTTTATTTTCTCTCTCTACTCATTTGTTTTAATGGATTGTGGTTGCTTTTTCAACACAGATGAGAAACATTAGCAACAGAATTTTGTTCTGGTTCAGTATGGTGATTATTTTTTGAAATTCCACAGATGTATTTAGTGTAGTGAAAAAGCAAGTGCACAAATCCAGACTTTGCTACAGACTGGAAGACTGCTTGTTCCATTTTAATTTGTTGCCCAGCCCTTTCTTTCACAGGAGTCTGATACTATAAAATGAAATGTTTCTATGTCTGTTAGTGCTTGTACATGGCTTTCAGTTTAAATGTGGAATAGGTTCCTGGATATATTTTATCACCCATGAAAAACAAAAACCGAACAAAACCTAAGAACAAAAACCAAACTCCAAAACTTTTCTCAAGGAAGCAGTCTGTCCATTTAGTCTTTGGGATGCAGACCCTGGCAGCATTTGGTACACTTCAGCATCAAGTAGTTTTCACGGTTTGCTGCTTTCATTGTGTCGAGTTACAAGCAGGAATCTGGAAGACTTCAGAAAGTCTGAATTGAAGGAGGTTGGGTTCTCAAATAGGATTTCTGTTCCATTTTTTAGGAAGCAGGACAGCTTTCACACTTAGACTGGTTGATTTACATTGTCAGTGTGAGAATCCAGTACTAGCAGGATTGAAACCTTGGCAAGAAAATTTGGTTGCTGGCTGGTAGACTGAGATTTAGCAGAGGACGGGCAGAGCTTCTGTGGATATATGCCCAGGAATTAATTGTTATCAATGAAAGTTGTAGCCTGATATATCATTCATGTACCTCCCATTAGACTCAATTTCATTATTTCTGTAATGCACCGCTTGATCTTAATGGGGGTTGGCCCTGGCACAACTCTAAAAATGGAGACGCTTCCATTGACTTGCACAGGGCAAAACCCAAGCTGCCTTCAACACATCACACTCAAAGATCATCTCAATAATTAAGAAGGAGGAGCATTTTCTCATTTTAGGTAAGTAAACAAGGTTTATTTACCTAAAATGAGAAAATGGAGACGTTATGCTCATGAGGAATCTGGAACATACCTATCTGAACACTGTTCTTGAAATTTCCAAATATAAGTGTCAAGATGGTTTGCAAAGTGTTGGATAGAGCCCATTTCCTGACCTTCATAACACTTGATTCTTTACGGCTTCTTCTCTCCTCATACCTACAGTGTACCATATGCAAAGATAATTCCAGGTTGGAAAATGCTATGAAATCCTTGGGTGGCTGAGGCCACATATCTTATGAAGCTGTGGATTATCTTGGTACTGGCAGAAAAATGCACAGAGCTTGAGTAGGCCACAGTGATTTATTCAGCTAACACTAAGCAAGTGCATTGACTTCTGTAGCTACCTTGACCCCTTAAATCCATATAAAAATGAAGTGAAATCTTGACACTCGTAGTCTTGAAGATTGTCCCTATTCTGTAATCTCCTATTAATCTAAACTGTCACAGTTTTCAAGGAATGCTCATAATCTAACGTGGCTTCCTGTATAAAATAGGTCATTGGGTTTAGGTGAACTGATTTTTCTCAAATACCATAGCCATTGTACTATTTTCACTGTCCCACGCTTATATATATATATATAGAGAGAGAGAGAGTAATATAGAATCCACCACATTTCACAGGAAATGTTTCATGTGGTGAAATGGTCTCCCTTTTGTAAATATGTGTCTTCATACATGGATTGATCTATTTTCATTTTATTTTCTTTTGTGTTTGGGCCCTGTGTTACCTACCTTATTTCACTGCTGCATTAAGGTACTGTTGTGCTGTGACAGTTTTCTACCTCATTGTTAACTCAATAATTTTGAATCCTTTGTATTTTTTTCTTGGACTATGCTTTCCAGTCTTTTGGTCACAGCTGATCTTCTCTATACCTTCTCTAACTTTTCTCATCCCTCATTGTCATTATTTTTTTCAGTTCAATATCCTTCTTCTGTGCAGATTCCACTTCTAAACGTTAGTGTTTAGCTAATAATCCACTGGGAGCATACAAGATTTTTCCAGAGATATTTAGACTATTCAGGTTCCTTTTAACTTAGGAAGCTTCAATTTCCTTTCAGAATACATCTGTTTCCTGAAGCGTGACCTGATAAACACTAATATAAAAAAAAGTAGAATCTGGGTACTTGATGCTAATTTTAAGTATGCATATTCAAAGTTCAGCTGTTTCATCTTTGTAGTTTTTTCCTGCATCTCCTAGGTCAATTAATACACAGATTTTCACCTAATTATCCCTGATTTCAAGGCTGATATATTTGCCAGTAACTTCTGCTGACCTTAGTAGGAGTTATATCGAGAATTTACTGTGGAAAATCTTGCAGACATGTGCTTTGGAGAAAAAAAAAATCTCAGACTCAAAAAAAATCTCATTGTCCTTAGTCCAACTGTGATCACACTGACTGAATGGCATATTTATTTATAATGATTTTATGACACTTTAATATCTTTCAGGCTAGAAGGAGTAACTAAAGTAATATAAATTAATAATATCAAAATTTATGAGAACATGTGTTACTTGCTTCCTGAAATCAAATCCTTCTGGGGTTTGTCATGTGATGCTTAAAGTAGCCAAGAAGAAAAGTAAAGGAAATGTTGCTTAAAACAGATAACTTGACCTATACATTCACTGTCCCAGTAAAAGTGAGAAATAGATCCATGAAACACCTGTGCTGTACATACAGAAAATGTCCAGAAAGAGCAAGTGAGTTTCCTAAGAAAGTGTGAAATATGTGGAATTCATTAGTGCGTTCAGATGAACTTAATCAGGTAATTTTTTTAATAGATCAGTATGGAGTACTGTAAAATAATTTGTATAGGAGAAATGGAAGAAGTAAATGGGTTGCCATAATATTTAGAAACACTTAACGTGCTAGGAAACTGTGAATGTTTTTCCTGTGAAGAAATATAAACAAAGCAAAACAAACATTAGGCATATTTCAAGTGCTGCTGAACAAATTCTGTCTCTTCTGAAGATACTCCATATAAAAGGATACTCTTGGGAGATTTTTAACTACCTGCATCTCTGTTGAGTAGCACTTTCAACAAATTAGCAAGGAAAATCATAAATTACAGAGTAGTCAGACTCGATAAACGGAAAGTAGGGGATCCCAAAAGAGACATCCTGAGTCCATTTCTTGCTGACATGAAAGTGAATGAAAATGGGGGAAATTGGAGGACTATATCATTAGTGACCAAAAAAGTGAGTTCATATCAGAAAGAAATGCAATTTGCTGATTAATTTAAGGCTGTAATTTCAGGAGGAACAGAAAATAACCACAGTGAATAAAGAACAGTGAAAAAATAGTTTCAAAATCCAGGACCATCAGTGTATTTTCCTAGAATGATTAAGAACACAGTGTGTTTTTCTTGAGGTTTAAATAAGAGGTTTGATTTAGAAGAAATCAAACTTTTGGAATTCTTCAGTTGTGCTGAGAGGATGTTATATGAAAGGCTAATATTTATAGCAGCCTTAATGGGGAAGATGAAATTGAGAATTAGATCATGTGTCAAGAATTGTAAGTCTCCAAAACTCACTGTGGTTATAAGCACTTAAAAGGTGAACTCAAACATGGCAGTTATGAAGGGGGGAGGAACACAAATATGAATTCTTAACAACAGCTTTTACAGGGATGATTATTAAAAGCTTCAGAAGTTTATATGAATAAATATTAACCTGAATGAAGGGGATAGGGCTATCCTGAAGTACTGTGTCCAGTTCTGGTCTGCAAAATTGAAAAAATATGGAGAAAGACTGGAGAGGGTCTCAAGAAGTGCCACAAAGATGAGCAGAAGAGCTGAATGATTTAGCCCAAGAGGAAGTGGTGTAGGGTCTTTGTTCCTTGTTAAAGAGGAGACTTGGGGGAACCTCATCACAGTGTTCCAGTACTTAAAGGGCAATTACAAATAGGACAGAGTCTCTTTCTTCACAGGGACCAACATGGAGAAGACAAAGAGCAGTGGGTGCACATTGTACCACAAGAGATTTTATACTGATGTAAGCAATAAATTTGGTAAAATGAGATTAGTCACTGGAATAACTTCCCCAGGAACAGAGTCCCCATTGCTGGTAGTTTCCATGATGCCATTGACAGGATGCTAGGTAGTCTTAGGCTCCCTCTCCCACAAAAGGTTAGACCAGCTGATCTGAGGTCCCTTCCAACCTGGCCTTTGAATGGAAAGCAGATTGGAGAAAGTTTAGTAGAAAATGTTGATGATCACAAAGACATTTACATTTCAAGAAACAGTATCATTATAGACCGTGACCTCTGTTGTGTGAAAGGCGCAGCATGTTTGGCTGATTTTGGGCATCAAATGCAGTTAAAAGGCACTAGAGAAGAAAGGAGAGAGAGGTAAACAAACAGAATTTTCCTTCCCTAAAATATCCGTTCTAAAGCATTTAAAATGCAAATGAAAAAATTACCAAGGCGTTTTGATTATATTGTGTGTGTTTTGATTATGTTGTGGGTTTTTTTGTTAATAACGTGTGTTTATTAATAATAATTTGTGGTTAGGAGCAGGAATCCAAAATTATTATATATGAGGGTTGGGTTTCCACCCCCACCCCCCCCCCCCATAAAAGACCTAGTTATTTGCATTCCTTACTTGGAATATTTGGATCCATAAATCTCTTTTTGGTGATGTAACAGCAGTGAACGTTTGCTCACAGAAAAAACAAAGTGTGATGAGGAAAGGAGTTTTCTGGACTGGTTTTTGTCCAGCAACAGCAAATATTAATTTCTCTGACAGTTATTTGGAATGTGTACAGCAATACAGCACTCTGAGGGAGTCTAGCAGCATTCAGGCACAGAAACTGATATGACAGGGGGAAAGGTCTGTTTTTTTCCTGAACAGTAACTATAAATATTTGAAGAGTGTAAATGCTAAAGCGCAGAAGTACAAGGGGGGTCATGTGATGGGATTAGTAAAGTGAAAATTTAGATTGGATGAATATTAGGAAAAAATGATTGACAGTGAGAATAGATTATGGAGTGGAGCACATTCCCAAAGGTATTGGTAAAAGCCCTGTATCAGTCTTTGCTGCGGTACTTCAGAGTAGATTGTGTAAAGAAGCAGAAGCTATTCTGCAGGGGGAGCATGCTGTTCTTGGAGAGCTGTGATGGAGGACTTAATAGATTTGCTACAAATCATTTCTGTGAATCATTTTAGAGATGTGTTACGGATTTCTTTTCTCATTGAAAGAAGTTCTAAAACGTTTCCCACTCACCCTACTCAGTGGATCATAGTGAGTTTGTGTTCCTCACAGACTTAGTAAATCAATATGCCATAACAGTATTTTATATACATTATTCATTACACTTTGATGAAATAAAATGTTTTAAAGAGGAGGAGGAAATCAGGAAGCGTGAAAAATGTAGGATGTTTGTGTTCTGGCACAGGAAGTGTGTGAGGAGGGAGTTCTAGAATCTTACAGTCCCAGTGATGTGATTTCACTGTGACCTGAGTTTCATCCTTTATTCCTAGTATTTTTCTTCCTACATTTCTAAAAATGGTAAGTTTTCTGGGAACTAATATTATCTTAAAAGCATATAGTTTGGGAGGATACAAAGGAAATGTTCACAGAAGGTGTTAGAAGTATACCTCATTAAAAGGCATAACCTTCACGAAGAGCACTTTGTCTCCCAGATGTGACAGCATTTCTTCAAGGACTTGTGGGTGCTTTGCATAGGCACAAACTGGATGGAATCATTGGAGAATGGGGAGTGCAGAGGCCCAGAGAAGTGGGTCATCACAGGGGCTTTTCAAGCATTTCAGTTATTAATCCCTCTTCAATGCACACAATGTCCTGAATGTTTACCCTTTGAAACACCAGTGGGAAGGACATTCATTTGATACTGAATAGCCCTCAGTGTTGGTCTCTTGCTGTGGAGGCTGGAAGTGATGTGTATTGAGTTAGCAATTTCATATTATTCCTTTCCACTTTCAAGAAATATCTAAGAGGGAGAAATTAAAAGTACTCAAGAACTTTTGGCCTCTTGATGTGGCCTTGAGCTTCATCACTGGTCACTCAGAGTATGCCTATTCTTTCTGTCTTTTTCCTCACTCTTTTTACTCTGCCCATACTGGACTTGGAAATAACTGAGCTTCCTGAGCCTCTAGATGGGATGCTTAAAATAATTACCATAAGGAACAGCATGTTCCTTTTCGTTAATGCCATTCTTATGGAGAGTGCTTATTTTGTGCTCTGAAGATGGAAAAAGAAATTTTTCTCCTCTTCTCACTCTATTTGCCCAGTGTGCATATGTTTTTCAGATGATACAAGGTGCAGGTCAGCTACTGCTTTGTTAATAAATATTCATACCTATATAGATGGGGAGGGAAAAAAAAAAGTGACAGGTTAGCATAAATTAAATATTCAGCACAAGTCAGCAACATCAGGATTAAAATTGAAATATGCAAGATACAGGAAAAGCTATTCCAAGAAAATGTTTGAAAAGAAAATACTTCTCTATATTTCATTTGTCACTATATTTGGGGGAAAAAGCCAGAATATTTTGCTCTGTGTGAGATAAGGCAAATTTAAAAGACTGCAAAATGCAGACTGGATTTCAAGAGCCAGCCAATAAACTGACAAAAACTGGCAGGAAGATTTTGATGAGTCTTGTTTCTCCAGAATCATAGAACAGGAATTCTCAAAATGTCATTTTCCTGGACATTGTAAGGCTGCAAACCTTGTTTGAGAGTGATGTTTAGAGGTTTGTTGCCCATATTCTCCACTTCTTTAGTCAAGGTTTTCTTTTCCTTACTGGAAATGTTAATCTTTTTAAGGCCATTTAATCCAAAGCCATAGAAAGTAAGTGGGCTGTGTTCCTGTGATTTCTTGCACACTAACTAGGGATATATTATATTGGGAAGGGAGATTTGATGATGTATTATACTAAAAGATATGGTCATAAAGTTCTGTGGGAACATAATACTTTAATGCATCATCAGAGTCCAGAATTGGCTGGTAAAATCAACAAGCATGAGCACCTAGAGGTCAGCTTCCTGGCCCTTCCAACCTCTGCTCACAAGACACACTTATCTACCCCTGCTATTGTAATGCTTGTTGCTGTTGGAGAAACCTCTGTCAAACCTATCAGGAGTTGGCAGATTTGTTCTGTGCTTTTTCAGATGAGACTCTGCTTTTAGGGGCACTCACAAATGCGAATTGGGTATGAAGAAATGGCATGAAACTGAGTCGGGGGAGGTTTAGGTTGGGTTGGAATAGGTTTTTCACCCTGAGAGTACTTGGGCCCTGCAACAGGCTCCCCAGGGCAGTGGATCACAGCTCCAAGCCTGAAAGAGTTGGAGAAGCATTTGGACAACAAACATGTGACCGTTGGGCTGTTCTCTGCAAAGCCAAGAGCTGTGTCTCGGAATCTTTGCTGCTCAGAGTGACCCTGAGATACGTTAGAAAGTCTCTTTTGCCAGCCCGGAGCTCAAAGAAGGGGTCAGAGCTCTTCAGTTCTCAGTCTCAAGGTTGTTTATTGTATCTTGTCTATAAAATTCTTTCTCCTGCCCAGTATTGTATCTTGTCTATAAAATTCTTTCTCCTGCCCAGTATTGTATCTTGTCTATAAAATTCTTTCTCCTGCCCAGCTGAGGTCCGCTCAGCACGACAGTCCCAGGCACTCTGCCTGCCCCTGGGGTGCTGTTATCTTTTTATACTAAAAACTATGTGTGCAATATTTACAATTACTTTCCAATACCTGCCACCTCTGTTAGACAGTGAGCTTCTACTCGAAACCAATCCAAAAGTGCCAACATCACCCGGAAGATGGAGGCCAAGAAGAAGAAGGAGAAAGGCTGGACACGCCCAGATCCCTCCATCTTGCCCCCTGAACCTCCATTCTAAAAACCCCAAAAAGATCTATTTTTCACCCTGTGATAAATTCACTATCATTCTACTTAAACTTTCGTGGCTTGTAATTCTTCACATAAGGTTGGTAATCATTTTTTCCAAGGGCTAAATCAAAGGCACAGGGGTCTTGGGCTCTGTGCCAAAGTCTCTGAGCCCCCTGGGCAGGGGCTCGAGTTCTCTAGAGCAGACAGAGGAATTTCCTGGGTTCCGACACTCTGCCCTTCTATGAAATGTTTCCAAGGGTGCTCTGGAGCCTGCTGTGCTTTGTGAGGGGCAGGGGAAGCCGCTGTTCCCTCTAGCATGATGCTGGTCCCTGTATTTTCTTTCCTGGTGGGACTGACTGGTTGTGAGACCCCAGCAGAGGAGGTTGAAAGACCAGCATCCCCTGAGACCTGTGGGGAGACTCTTGTCCAGCCAACCTGCCCAGGTGAGCCACCACGTACCTGGACTGGTGCGTGGGGACAGAAAAACACCCAAGAGAAATACTTAAGTCCTCAACACTTTAATATGAAAAATTGGAGTGGAAATAACAACTTTTCCTGAGACACTGAGGTGATTCCTGGTGAGTAGATTGTGCTTGTCTGCCATTTGCTGCAGTGAATCTCTGACACACACGGAAAGATGGGGTGCTGTGCAAGATCCATGTACACCCAGAGGTTTTTGCTGTGGGAGCAAGGGAGCAAACAGGATCAGGCCCTTCAGCTGGCTGCAGACAAAAGGCAGGGAGTCTATTTAACCTCCTTGGTCTGTTTTCCTCAGCTCAGGCGGGAGGAACCTCAATAAGAGTTTGTGAACTAGCTGCATGTGGTTTGTCCCTGACACCTCTCCTTCTACCTCCATGGTCCTCATTGCAGTCCTGCCTGTGTGTTCCTCACTCTTCCCATTCACAACTGGGGTTTTTTTCACCAGTTGTGTCACTTCATGTGACTGATGTCCTGCTGGTTGGGGTTATTTTTTAAGAAATGTCAATTTTCCAGCAAATTCAGTCCACTGGGCTCACACAGAAGGGCTGGCCATGGATGCAGTAATCTTTTTGCACTACAGAACTGGGGGCATTGACATGTGAAGGGGCAAACCCAACAAGGTGAAAGTACAAAATAAACTAAGGGTGAGCTTCAGCTCATCTGGATTCAGCTGCTTGAAATATGGGCAAGAAAAACCTTGAATGGTTTGGGTTTGGGTTTGGAGGGGACCTTAAAGATCCTCTAGTTCCAGCCCCCTGCCATGGACAAGGATGCCTTCCAGCAAAGCAGGTTGCTCAGGGCCCCATCCAGCCTGGCCTTGAACACTTCCAGGAATGGGTAATCCACAGCTTCTCTGGGCAACCTGTGCCAGTGCCTCACCACCCTCACAGTGAAGAATTCCTCCTAAAATCTAATCTAAACCTACTTTCTCTTTGAGTTTGAAGCCATTCCCCCTGCCCTGTCACTACAGGCCCTTCTAAATAGGTCCTCTCCATTTTTTTTTTTTGTAGTAGGCTCCCTTCAGATACTGGAAGGCTGCAATTAGGCTGCCCCAAAGCCTTCTCTTTTCCAGGCTGAACAGTCCCAATTCTCTCAGCCTTTCCTCTTAGGAGAGCTGCTCCACCCCTCTAATCAACTCCATGGTTCTCTCCATCCTCTTGCTGGCCTGAGGACATTCTTTCCAGATAGGCTGTTAAAATGATTCACCTTCTGGAGATGTTTACTTCCTTCCATGGAGTACAGCAGGAGACCTAACAACTACCCCAGACTAAACACCCAGATTTTAATTACGATGGAGGCAGCTTAGCACATCTAGCCCAGTGCCAGGGTGGGAGGTGGCATCACAGGGTCTGAAGCTTTTGGGGTCCTTTCTTCCAGGGTCTGGAGCTTTTGCTGGCTCTCTAGGTAAAACTCGGCCAAATAAACCATTTCTTCTTACAGCAGTGGCTCTGGAAATTTCTTCTGATCGGGTTTCCTCAAAAACGACTGCTGCTGCATCACACCAGGAACCTTCCCTGTACACAAATATCTCAGGCTTCTTGGAAGAGACAGGTATGGAAAGTCACTGATAGCAAGTCCCTATAAAGAACAAAACACTCAAGTTAAATATTATACTTCTTGCATTCTTTGGCCAATCCCATTTTACAGAGGTCAGGACTAGTTACAGAGGATTAGTTGCTCAGATCAAGTAAGGCAGAGATAGGAAGTCCTGGAGAAATCGCTTGGGCTGCTACTGAGAAAAAGCAGAAAGGATTCTGGATGGAAAGGAGCACATGGACAGGGTGCAGTCTGTGAAACACGCTGCAGCAAACAGGCAGCTGAGAAAGGCCCTGGAAGGGGCCAGGACACCTCGGGAGTCCATCTGGGAGCACAGTAGCAGGCAGCAGGACTTTCCCCTGCCCCATCTGAATGCCCACAGGCTCTTCCCTCTTCCTCACAGAGGCACCCACAGCAGACCCCGCCAGGAATCCACATCCGAGTGCTGCAGATTTGGGCAAATCCCATTTCAGGTCAGCTGAGAGCCCCGTGGATAGAGACAGGTCATGAGACTGCCCACTACAAAATCCCTTTGCCCTTGAGTGCAGGGGATAATGGCCCTAGCAGGATCTGCTGAGCCTGCCAGGGACTGAAGAGCCCCTGCAAAGTTCCCCTGGTCCTACTGTCAGAGCAAGTTCATGCAGGAAACCCTGCTCTAAAGCTGCCTCTGCCTTGTCCTCTTGTGGAGGTATCCCAAATCCCAGCAGCTGGATGGAACCCACCGAATCCATGCCAGAATGTGCCAGTTACTCAGGAGGCTGAGCAGAGGGTGAAGCAAGCAGAGGGCACTGGAGCAGGGGAGGGCAGGGCACTGAGAGGCAAATCCCACTGCACACACACACACACACACACATACACACACACAGAGAGACACACACTGAGCCTCCTTGGCACACTGGAAGGGC
>JAYDZK010000169.1:11234691-11251761 GCA_034509185.1 Euphonia xanthogaster
TTCCCTTCCCCTTCCCCTTCCCCTTCCCCTTCCCCTTCCCCTTCCCTTCCCTTCCTCTCCCTTCCTTCCTTTCCCTTCCTCCCCTTCTTCCCTCCCCTTCATTATTATAAGGGGATGCAGTGGCGGGATAAGGGGGAATGGATCCACTTTTAGAGTAGGCTTAGATGAGATGTTAGGCAGAAATTCTTCACTCTGGGAGTGGTGACAAGGCATAAGCTGCCCAGAGAAGCTGTGGCTACCCCATCCCCGGGAGTGCTCAAGGCCAGGCTGGCTGGGGCTCCGAACAGCCTGGGATAGTGGGAGGTGTCCCACCCTGCCCGTGGCTGGAGGTTGGAACGAGGTGATCTTTAAGGTCCCTTCCAACCCACATCCTTCTGTGATTCTATGATTAAAACACCTCCCCAGTTTATAAACGTCTCCCCAGGAGCCATGGGACACCAAGGAGAAGGAACACCTGACTCTAAAGGTCATTAAACACGGAGGTGCAGGATACCCTGCTGCTACAGAGGCAATTAATGCCATTAGTCTAAGGCAGTCTACAGAGATGTTACAACAAGAATGAAAAAATCCCTATGCTAATAAGATTCAGTGTGAAATCTTACTGTTGCCTTTTCTTAGAAGAGATAAAGATTTTTCCTAGGAAGATGGCAAGACATACATCCATTTTCATTGTTTCTTCCTGCACAGGCCAATTAAAGTGTAAGTGGCCTCATTTGTTACGGTAATGAGAAGAGAGGCCTCTTTACACCTTCCTCATCTTCTATTAATAATTTGCTAAATTATTTACGTGCTCTGAGTTAGATTCAGGGAAAGATCATGCCAAGTTTCTGATCAGGGAGAGAGATAAGAAACATACCAAGTGGTAAATGTACCAAGTAACAACATCTCTGTATGGAATAGGCTGAAGGGTGGGGACAATCCCAAATACATCAGCAGGGCAAAAGTCTGTTTCTTTGAGATGCTCTCTTCGTGGTCACATATTCACAGTGAGTTACCTACATTAATTGTTCTCTTTTTTTTTTTTAATATTACTTTTCATCAAGGAATTAAAAATACTCATTAATTAACTAGTGTTCATTTGATAGCTGTGAAAAACAGAGGAAGGGCAAGCTACAGAAACTTCCACATAACCATCCTAATCTTTAAGACTAGGAAAAAAAATCTTCCTTTTATTCCCTATTGCAAAACATAAAGCTGCAATGATAATTGTGTCATGCATGCTTTCTTATTCTTTACGTCTTTACATCAATAAAAAGTGACTTACAATGTCAATCTTTATCCACACAGAGAACTTCCTGTAGGTCTCCAACCTCTGAAATAATTTTTGGGCTGGTGGTTCTGCAACAAAACATTAAAAGACTTCTTTTTTCACTCAAAAATCTGTCGCAATCAAGTCATTGAACAGGTATTGTGACTCTTCCAGCACTGTATTGTCCCCAGCCTGCCAGGACTCAGGTCCTGCTCTGATTCAGACATGTTGCACAACACTGGATCAGACTCTTGAGGAAACTGAACTTGTGAGAGGGGGCTGTGAGAATATCTGGGACTCTGCCTTTCTCCCCTTGTAGGACTCTGCAGCCCGAGGCAGGACTGAGATCGGAATGACTCAAGGATTCAACGTGGAAGCATGATGGAAAAACATCAGCATGGAAAGGCTGATCCCTGAACCCAGTGAGAATAAGGAAACAGAACTTTACCTGACTCTATAGTGGAATTAACTGGTTCCCAACTTTGCTTTTTATTAACTACAATTTTCAGAAGGTTGTTGAACAATTCATCCAAGAATATCGGGAAGAATGGATGGTCTCGGAATGTCTGCTGCTCAGAGTGACCCTGAGATACGTTAGAAAGTCTCTTTTCCCAGCCTGGCGCTCGAAGAAGGAGTCAGAGCTCTTCAGTTCTCGGTCTCAAGGTTGTTTATTTTATCTTGTCTATAAAATTCTTTCTCCTGCCCAGCTGAGGTCCACTCAGCACGACAGTCCCAGGCACTCTGCCTGCCCCTGGGGTGCTGTTATCTTTTTATACTAAAAACTACGTGTGCAATATTTACAATTACTTTCCAATACCTGTCACCTCTGTTAGACAGTGAGCTTCTACTCTAAACCAATCCAAAAGTGCCAACATCACCTGGAAGATGGAGGCCAAGAAGAAGAAGGAGAAAGGCTGAACATGCCCAGATCCCTCCATCTTGCCCCCTGAACCCCCATTCTAAAACCCCAAAAAGATCTATTTTTCAACCTCTGATAAATTCACTATCATTCTACTTAAATTCTTTTGACTTGTAATTCTTCATATGAAGGTTGGTAATCATTTTTTCCCAGGGCTAAATCAAAGGCACAGGGGTCTTGGGCTCTGTGCCAAGGTCTCTGAGCCCCGGGGCAGGGGCTTGAGTTCTCCAGGGCAGCCAGAGGAATTTCCTGTGTTCTGACAGCTGGACACGATGATCCTGAAGGGCCCTTCCAACTCCCCATATTCTATAATAATTCTGAACAAGACAGGAATTAGATCATTTGTTTCTGCTTGTTCAGTAAGGTTTGATTTTTGGTTTTTGTTGGTTTTTTTTTTTTTTTTTTAATATAAAAACTATACTGTCACAGAGGAAAAAAAAAAAAACCCTAAAAATGAATGTTCACTTTCCAAGACTTCCAAGGAATCTTGTATGTATAACAGCTACTGAGGACTGAGATGCTGCTTTGCCATTCAGACTGTGCATATTTTCCAAGTTTTAACTGGACAGCTTGAAAGCAATAATGAGACAATAATTATTTCTTTCAGATAGTAAAGATTAAATGTATGCTTTAAAACATTTTAATGAACAAGATTTGTAGAAATATAAAAATCCATGTGTGCCTATTGAGATAATCCCAGTATCATCTAATTGTCAAACTAAAAATACAGTTATTTAACTTTTTTTATCATTGTTTCAATATGTTTAGCTGGAAGCTAGGTTGATATTTCCACCAATTTTTCCTGAAACATACTTAGCATCCATTTAATAAGATTCAAAATAGTTTTTAAAAAATCTAAGCCAATTAAGTCAATAACCTAAACATTTTAGTGTTCTAGTATGCTCAAAAGAACATATTCTTTCATTCTAAAGCCCATAGTCAAGTCAGTTTTTCAGGTATTTGCAGCTGTAGATATGTATCCAGTCTTAAAAAGTGTTTATTTTGGTGTCAGAATTGTAGGTTGTAAAAATTGGTTATTTTCTTTATATTTACGGCTCAAATATCTTCAAACTTGCAAATTATGAGGTTGTGCTGAGGAAGAGAATGAAAAAATAAATTGAAAATTCAGTGAGGTGACTTATGTGGGTAAAAACCTCAGTATTTTGGCTCAGCTGTGAACGTGCAAACAAAATTTCCAGTACATCTGACACCTTAAAGTTTTGCACAAGTCCTTCTTTTGTATCTGTGTTTGGGGGTTCCATTATTATCATTTTCAAGAACTGATATGCTGATATAATCAAGCTGATGAGAAAACCTCTCATGGGTATTATTTCAGCTAAATAAAGATAACAGAGATGAGCAGGAGCACTTTTTTTTGTTCTTTTGTTTTGTGTGTTTTTTTTTTTTTCTATCTGACCAAAGATATAAATGAAAAAGGTATGGTGCATTCAGATGTTTTGGAGATTGGTCCAAGTTTAGGAGTAGTAGCATATGGCACAATTAATGGTGCCAATACTAGAGATGAAAAAGGTAGTGTTTTACAAAATTTCCAATTCAGCTATGAAGGAAATGCCAAACTTATGCAAGTAATGCATGAGAACAAATATTCCAAGTAGAAATAAATCACATTAATCAGTATGCCAACCTTCCTTTTTGTACAGACTCAGAGGAAGTTGTTACAAAGCATAAGACTTGTCAAGTTTGTCATTTCTGTGAGACAGATTTAGAAATAATGTGAATAACAGCAAAAATGTTGTCTCTAGACTGCTGTATCTGTTGAGTCAGATTATTAATATCAAAGGCTGCTAGGAATTTGAGTTACTTAACTTGTACTTTGGAAGTGTATTGCCATACCCAGCTAGGGGCCAGGTTTCACGAGACCAAATTATTACTATTACAATTTCTGAGAGCAACCTGCCTCCTGTCATCCTCTTGGTATTTTTTGTCTTTGTGAAAGCCAAACACTTCCATAGACTCCTTGGTGCCCTGGGTGTGACTCCAGCCCAAGCAGACAGAGTGAGCCCTCCCTGCTTCTACTCACACCACACAGCAGGATTTAGTCGCATGCCCTGGTACATATTGCAATTAATACTTTATATAAATATTTTTTCACAGAATTTTTTTCATGCTTACTAAATATTGTATTCAAATCTATTTTTCAGTCAGAATGAGGCTGCTCATTTATTTTCTGTTGAAAGGTAAATGCTTTTTTCTTTGTGGGTACGATAATCATAAATGCACTGAGTTTTGCCTTCTTATCTCTTATCTACTCCTGAACTAAAGTTTTTATTAGACACCATCAAGTGCTTGTTAAATAATCCTGATTTAGCCTTTAAATAGGAGGCTTTCTCACAATTATTAAAATTACAAGTCACTTCAGCAAGACTAAATCCCCACTAGAGAGAGCAGAGTCTTGAAAATAATTTTGTCAAACTTTTCCAAAGAAAATGAATGCTGCAATTCTTTGCATAATCTTGTGTTGTGAAATGGAGTTGTACTGAGATAAATACAAGCAATTTTTACTACCATAGATGTGACTACCTTAATTTTTTATTTAGGTTTCATGTGTATCCTTTATTAATTTTTTAGTATATGTATAATTCAGCATATGCCATAAGTAGTCTCAAGAAAATATTTTAGGGAAAATAGAAAATCATTTTTGCCTGACACTTTTGTCCAAGGAAAAACCTGTTTTCCTTACACTTTTCTGAAGGGTATTTGAGAACATTTGACAATATGTTTTATATTTAAAGTAGCTTCAAGTTGAAGTGTTTATTTTAAATGAAAAAAAAAAAAAATCTAATGATGAAAAGAAATGACAGAACATTGCTGAGACACTCCATTGATGTACCCAAAGACATAGGGAAGTGATAAATGCTTAATTGCACCATCTACCTTTACTCAGACTTAGTTCTCGTTACAGCTCTTTAAAAAACCCATCTCACTGTGATGAGTGTTTATTTTGACAGACACATTTACATAATCAAAAATATTTTGCAGAACAATATACTTTTAAAAGCTTAAAATTGCGTTAAATTGCAATAACTTGTGTAAAGGTACTTGTTTGCAGTTCATTTTGTATGGCAAGATGCTTTTCTGGAATGTTCTTAGATGAACACTGTTGAAGTATTATATTGTTTTTTCTGATTATCTCACAGAAGAATGGATTTGGCTTGAGGCTGAGGACCTCTTGCTCAGTACTAAACCAAAGGTAAATCATATTGTCTGAAATTCCTTTAACGTTAAGCTGACCCCAGAGTCTCAGGCTTGGAGGTCATCAAGCAGAATCACTTTAAACACCACACTTAATTGTGCTCTGCTACATTCTCTCACTGCAAAGAGGTGGCATGTCTTGAAAATCGAATAACACATCCCTCTTCCTTATCAGTACAGTTGTTATTAACTTTAATTAGTTAACTAGTCTATTTTGAAGGACAACTATAACCTCAATAAAATTTATTAACATAAAGCTGACCCATAGGTAGACTTTGGTTAGAGATGGCTTTCAGTAGAAAAGCAATGCTTTAAAAATATCCCATTGCTTCATTATTTTCTTGAAAATCTCTAAATGCTTTTAGCCCCACACATTGTGGGCTATATAGATCAGGTTTTTTGATGCTGGAAGAGCCCTGCTTTTCCTCTTGCTACTCTGCATGAGTGCTGCTTCTTCATTTGCCAGTTCAGAAAATATAGGCTGCTTAGAAAAGGAACGTGGGCACAGAACCAAGTGCAAAGGAAAGCAGTGGCAGCAGCCTCCAGCTGTACCTTTCTGTCTTGGAGAACTGCTGGGGGAAAAGCTGCCTCTGAATAACATGTGGTGGCTTGATGCCTTTGTCTTGCAATTGCAGTAATAACCTTGAATGCAAAAGTACCACAGAAAACTTGTCTTCCAATTGTCATAGGTGTCTGAGAAGGCAAAGATGGTTGTGAAACACTGATGTGGTGAGTTGCTCATGTTGCAGCACTGGAAAGCTAAAAGAGTATGTTAAAAAGATTGTAAGGATTCAGAAGAAATTGCAGGTGAAGGTAGGGAAGGATTTTCCTGGATGTCTTCCAGGAAGGTGCCCAGTATAGTTAATGGGTGGGAATTTAATTTTCATTTTTATTTTTAAACTATTTAGCCTATCTTGGTAGATGAGAATTTAGCTGACAACTGCATAAATTATTGCTAAATTAATATCACAGAAAATCAGGGAGCTGTTAAGCTAAGGGGGAAGAACTGTGCTGGCTCTCAGAATGGGAGAAGCAAAGTTTCTACAGCTTGTCAACTAGTAGCCAACTTCACTCAGCCAATAGTCAGGCAACAGAGCTGAGAGGGAATGAGGTTTCTAAATGGAGGCTGGCCAGAAGCTCATAAAAGAGGGCCATTTTCCTCTCAGTGGAACAGAAGGGTCTTTCAAACCAGGAATTGGGAAAGAGGGATGAGTCCAAACCAGAGAACAGCTAAAAACACTCAGAGCCAAGAGCCAGCTATTCAGCTGGAGTAACCTATACAGGTGAGAGAGGAGAGGAAGAAAAAGCCAGCTGGGTGTTTATTATTCTGGAACAACAATAAATTAAGACTCATAAGTTGGCAGCTACTAAAAAACTTCCAGAAGAGGCTGAAGGGAGGAAGGAGATCTAGTGAGGGGTGGAACAAAAATCCCTCATTTCACCAAAGGATATATAGAATTGACAATATGTATTTAATTTCAAGCTTACAGTTATTTTCTTATGTCCTCAATCATGTTTTATATGGAAAAAAAAGTCTGTTCAAATATTTCCAGTGTTTGGGGTTAGGTGTGTTGGTAACTGCATTTTTTTAACAAGTTTCTGTTCGTGTTCAGACCCCTGGCCTCCCCTGCTTGGATTGTGTTGAGGTCATTTTAGATTTTAATTTAAGGTTCATTATTTTTCTCTTTTGGTGACAACTGCCATTTTTAACTTATTTGACTCATACCGTAATGAAAGGTAACTCAGATTTTATGTACATCTGTTATGTTGCCTTCAAATGCACTTGAGTTTAGCTGTTCCTTAGAACTTTAATTTTTTGCATACATATGATCTTTTTGTTTTTCCATTATTTGCTTCTGTATTTTATGACCTTGGATTTAAAGCTTTAAGTGCTAAAGATAGGGAATTTCTAGCATATAATGAATATTATGCTAAAGAAATAATCCTTGAACCTTACAAATGGTAATGATGGTGTTCTGCTTTACAGCCCCTCTTTCTTGTAGTCCTTAAAGAGTTCTTTTACTTGACCTTGAGTTAGAGAAAAACCAGCACATTTCTGACTTTGCTGCAGAATTAATCTTGGGTAACTCTTACTGCACTGTGAAAGAAAGAAGAGGAAAAAGCTGAAATCCTGCAAGAAAACTGAGTCTCCTGTAGTTCTTTGCTTTTCCCAAACAGTCATTGGAGGTAGCATATAATTTGTTTTCTTTCTTAGACTTCATACAGTATATTAATGCAAAGCTGCTTTTGCCTTAAATAATACCTTTTGTTTTCCTTTTGGGGGTTCCTGTTTTTCTTGTTTTTATTTCATGACTTATGTCTTGGTAAAGGCTTTATCTTTACTAAGGAGCCAATAGAGCTTTTGTGGAACCAACTTGTCCCTAAACTCTGCAACTTAGCTGCTGCCAAGAAATTTCTATGAGTCCTTGCCACGGGAAGCAAAAAAAAAAAAAGGAAAGGAAACTTGAACCCATTTCTTAAAAACAAAAAGCATAGCAACCACAGTCAGAAACATTTAGCAGTCTGGCAGCAGACAGCAGGACATACAAAGAATAGCAAAATAGTCTATTGAAGAGGGGAAAAAAGATCTTCAAAAGACTTGTGTCCACAGCAGGGTGAACCACATAACAATCCCATTATCAATGTTATTAGAAAAAAAATGTTCATTTTCTTTTTTTCCTGAGTTCTACCAATATATCATGTTAAATGATATTCAAGTAACTCAGAACATAAAAAGGCATTTTCTGGCATCCCCTTAAAACATCTCTATTCAGGCAGTCAAAGGAGGAGAGAAAAGAAACAAGCATTTCTGGGATCCACATCCAAAACTCCAACAGAAAAGACTAGTTGGCCTAGAAGATGAGCTGTCATGACTCTATTAATTCTGCAAATAGAGGACTGCCCATACTGCACAGAGAATCTAAATTCACACTCACAGTATGCCTGTAACTTTGTTTCTGTCAGTACTGGTTTTGTTTCTACAGGTGTATATATCCATTAACAACTTTTTTGTTGCCTTAGAGTAATTAATATATCTGCTTTGTACTGAGTTGTGGGGGTCTGTTTGGGTTTGTGTTTTTCTGGTTTGGTTGGATTATTTTTGTTTCTTCCTATTCTTTTTACATCGTTATTTGGGGGTAGGAGAGTGATGATATTCAATCCAGAGTAGAAATGCAGGTGTACTGTTGAAATCATAGTGAAATTCCCTATGGTTATGGTAATTTTAGCCTTTTTTGGTGCCCATTTTCCTTCCTAGAATTTGCAGGGATAAGATAATTAGCAGTTTATATAGAGTATAAATTTGTGTGTGTTAAGTATGCCTGCTTTGTGTAAACAGAAGTTTTCCAAGTGCCCAATGTGCAATATATCCTGTTATTTTAAGGAAGGGGAGTGCAGAAAATGTCCATGTAGCTTAGTTACAGAATCAACAAGCATCACTAATTTGTTGTCTTCAGTTGGCCATGTAGTGTGGCATTAAAGCACTTGCCAAGTGCATTATCAGGGCATAGGATGCTAAGCTTTTGTGTTCACCCTGAGATATGGATTGCTGAAGTTCAGCTATTATTTTGTGCAGCTTTTGAACAGATTGGGTGCACTTTGGTGGTTTTTTATCGGAATGATCAGTGAGCTCAAGACTCTGTAGTTGCACACTAGAAAGTGAGAACTATATCATACTGGTTTTCCTTAAAAAGAAAATGAGCGATTGAGACCCTATAGGAAATGTGTGTGTAAATGTGTCTGATTTTGGATGAAGTTTCACTAGATTTTGTGCTGGTTATGTCAACTTCAATCTTCAAGAAAGCTGCTGTCCTGTGGGAAGATGATGTATTCAATTTACAGAGAAGCAAGGAGAAATTAAGTTCTCCGTGAGGCATTTAGGTGCAGGTTAAACCCAAATCCCTGGATTACTGGTCCTGACCTTCTAACACAAGAGTCATTATAATGGTTTTCTTCTTTCTACCTTAGGTCAAAGTAGTCTGTGGAGAGAATGTCTGATTTTAAAAATCTGCTTGTTATATATAAAGCTATAAATGGTGCAAGAAACAGCAGAACAAAGCACATCACTGTACTGTATAAATAATAGGTATGCCTTGCACAAGCCCATTTAATATTTTTCAAAAGTTTAAGTGATATCTGTTTGCACTCTGTGGTTTTGGATGCTCAGACTGGACAGGAAGAAGAAACAGCAGAATGTGAAACTCCCAGGAATTTTCTGCACTGCAGTACTTTTCTGTTACTTTGTTTATTTGATCAATTAAGTCAGGGTTTTTTTTGAGCTTAATCTTCTAGGGCAGTTTCCCAGACCATATTAATTGATCTAAAATAATGCAACAAAATACACATGCTATTGTTTTCTCCAAGTGTTTATGTATCCATACTACAGAACCCTATCCTGTTGTCCTTAGGCTCACCTCCCAATTAGTAAGACTCTAGAGATACCTGTGTTTTATTTTGCTGCTCAATGACCCCCTTTCTAAATGCCCCATCACCACCACATTTGCACAAATGTTGACCTCAGGAGGAGGAAAACCATTTCACTTGAGGAAGAATAAGTTATTCCCTTGGAACATTCAATATGCTCCTTAATTTCTTCTCTATGTTCAGAAAACAGAGCTGATTTATGATGTAGAGGCTTTTATAGCTGTTGTCATTCATGTTGTGTGCTTTCACATTGTGCTCAAAATTGCACCCTATTGCAAACATTGGGTCTTGTGCTCCTTAAGTTTTGAGTAAATAGTCTGTAGTTTGTGTTCCCTGATATATTCATTTTGGAGCTTGAAAATGCATGGAGGCATATTAGCAGAATGACAAGCCTCCTGTGAGAAGTTTATGTACCCAGATTAGTTCAGAAACATACAGCAAGTGCCAAAAAAATGCATGTTAACTGTTAGTGGTCAGTTTTGCAGTTGGATTTCTGGGGAATGTGATGCTGTGTGCACCAGGTAGTTCTTAACGAGCATGGAAATTCTAGTGGCTGGTAAAGCAAGCTGAAAAAAATTCCTCATGTTTTTCTCTTATTGCAAGTCCCATTGCTACAGTTTCTGAGATCAGCAAGTTCCCTCCTGCTGAGACCACTTTTCAGGGGAAATCTGTACGTTGACAGCAGCTACCCGAGCCATTTTGGGTGACATTATTTTCCATTTTAAAGAATTAACTGCTATTACATGCACTGGGTGATCCAGGTTTCACAGAAATATGAAAATATGAAAGTACTGTTTTATGGTAAAAAATATTTAAATAATCCATTTTTTAAGAGGTTTTGATACAGGGTTCATCCATTTATTCAAAATGCATTTAGAAAAGTATTTCACCTCATCTCCCAGTTAAGTAAATAGACAAGTTCTTGGGAGCAAGGTCATAATGGTGGGTGGTCTGAAATCCTGGGTTTCCTCTGGTTCTCAAGGAAACCTGGATGCTGCAAATGAGATGATGTGATCAGCTTCTAGAGGATTATCTTTGGTTTTGAGAATGTAAATTAATTTGAAATAAATGCTTCATAATAATTTAAAGTATTTTAAATCACAATGATGGAAAAGCTATTGTTGGCAGAGGTGGTCAGTATTTGGAAATATGTAAGGCATTATTACAAAATAATGCCTTTTCTTTATTCATAATACTTGACATGGGAAGTGCTGCACTTTGAATTGAAAATAGTGTTGGAATCTGGATTCTTTCACACCTTTCATCATTCTAAATCTCATGGGATGGCGTCAGTAGAAAGAACTGAGAGAGTTCTTCTGGTTGTTTCTATATATATATATATATTTTTTTTTTTTTAGTTTTCTTGACTGATACATTTGCTAATTGAATAGTTACAGATTTTGGAAACATTCCTAGTACAAATTCCTTCTCTTTTCCTTCACCTTTTCCCAGGGTCATTCATAGATTTATACCTCTTTACACTTCTGGAGTTTCTGGAGCTCATTGCATAGTGCCCCAGCTTGCAAAAAAAAAAAACCCTATACATGATATATTTTTGGGAAGCATGAATTAATTTAGGTTGTGCTCCAAGATGACCATAGACCACATTAAAGAGAGTGCTGAGTTTTAGGTAATAATTGCTGTCTCAAAGATGGACTTAGTAAGACACAGCCCTGTGATATTGTAAGTTTCCCTGCGTGTGGTGGTAGCAAAGGAAGCCGGTATCTTGGTTGTAAAATATTCTGTCCTGTCTCTCTTAGAACATAAATTTATTCCTCACATTGGATAGCTTGGTTGCAAATTATATGGGGAATTTCTAACTGCTCTGTTTTTCTTGGGAGTTTAGGTGACCTTTTGCAGTTTCCAAGAATGAGGTAATTATATGTTTTAAAGACTGACATCCTGAAACTTACTTGATATTAGCAGTAAAGAACAGAATGAACACAAGACAAATTTAAAGTGCTCTTAATGGCATGATACAATTCCCTGAGGGCCGGCAGTTTCATATGCAGGAATCTTAGATTGTTGCTCAGATATGAAAGTGAGTGCAAGAGCAAGCTAAAACCCAGGGCCAACCTGTGGTATTTTGGGGGTCCCTCGGAGAAAGGGAGGAAAATGATGAATCTGACTCCATGCTCTTAGAAGGCTAATTTATTATTTTATATTATATTAAAGAATGCTATACTAAGCTATACTGAAGAATAGAGAGAGGCTGCAGACAGAAGGCTACAAAGAATGTTAATGAAAACTCGTGACTCTCTCTTCAGAGTCTGACACATCCTGACCGTGATTGATTATTAAGTTAAAACAATTCAGTTGAAACCAATCAAACAATGACCAGTTGGTAAACAATGTCCAAACACATTCCAAAACAGCAAAACACAGGAGAAGCAAATCAGATAATGATTGTTTTCCTTTTCCTCTGAGGCTTCTCAGCTTCCCAGGAGAGAAATCCTGGGTAAATGGGATTTTTCAAAAAATATGATGGTGACACCAGCCCAATGGATGCCAGCATAGTAACTGGTGGGTTGTGTGGGAGTAAAGGGGACTGTGACTCCAATATTTCTCCATTGCAAATCCCCTTTGCTTGACTGATTGTGGATCCTTGTCTCCAAAGGAGGGAGAATGTACTGAGTTAAGGCTGTGTGTTGTGTGCCTCAGAGGGAAATAGCAGATAATATAAGACCTACTAAAAATATGTTTGTCTTTATGTAACCAGAAGCAAGAGAAAAATTAAAAGGCAAAATCAATGGATAAATCAGTAAGTTATTTGTACCCTAGAGGCTGTTGTTTCTGAAGCGTGTACCTTCATGAGTTATAAAGCAGATATTAGTCTCAGAATTATTCCGTACTGTTCAGTGGTTTTCCCAAAATTTAATGACAACTAATTTCTGTGAATGTACTGCTTTTCTCCTTTTGCTGTGCTTCACTCATGGCTGAGTACATTTTTCATGGATAGGTAGGGAGAGGGGTGAGAATCCGAGCATAACACCAGGAAACAGGCTCCAAAATGCAAGCTGTGTTCAGTTAATAGTTTGCAGGTCTTTTCGGTTATGGTTCGTATATTCCTGGTTTATTACTAATTATCCATGATAATTCAGTTCAAAATTTTCCATTTAGAAAGAGTAAATGAACATAAGCACATTCTAAAACTTGGAACATATGCACTCTAAAACACAGATATAGGCTTTATTCAAGTTTCCCCACAACGTATGTAATAAAATGCAATCGTTTGCTTCTCAGTAGCTACAAAGTTTCAGTTGTGGAATAGGGAAGCACAAAATTATCACTTAAAATATTTAGGGATTCCAAGAATATTTTTAGTATTGATGGCATAAAATTGACAATATTTGTCCCTGTTACTCAAGTGTTCTGGCAACGTTTTTTCTCATACATTATATATTATGTTAATTAAAGAGCTGGTGATGAGGTATTGAGAAAACCACTTCACTTTTTCCATTATGTTCTTAAACCATAATTATTAGAAATTATTTCTGATTTAAAAAATTACTTCAGATCATAGTTTTAGACTTCAAAGAAAACCTAGCTTTCCTTTAGTCTGCTGAGTTTTTCAATATATCCATCAATTCCTAATTAAATATTCAGTTGATCAGTTTCGTTAAGGTTGGATAGTTTGATTTGTTCATAAACAATAAATTCTCTTTGTACATTTATACACTTTATCCTGGAACCTGCTCTTGTTCAGCAGTCAATTTAAGAAGATGTTCTCATGTTCTTTGTTGCTGTATTTACTTCCATTGTCATCAGGCAGGCGTTAGTTCTAATGAGAGTTCTTTTGTTCCTTTTTTATTTATTTTATTTATTGCATCCTCTGGCAGTGTTTAATTCTTTTTGGTCTAATCCAGAAAGGTTACCCCTGTAACTTCTTCAAATGAAGTCGGAGCTATCCAAAATCCCCCTTGCCATAGAAAGTGACTGATGCTTCATGAGACCATATATCTCTGAGTAACCTCCCAGGCTCCTGGCTTCTTCTTCTTCACCCCAAAGACAGAAAGCCACCCCACAGGGGGTCACTTGCATGTGCTCATCCTCCAGTACTGTTCTAAACTCCTTTGCACAGTCTGTGAAGTCTCAGGTGTGGTGGATGTATTTGATAAATGAAAATGTAGAACCTTACTATCTAATATTACAGTTTAGTCCAATTCAATTTACTTCAGATATCTTCAGTTGAAGAACACATTATCTCTGTAGCAGAGTAGCATTTCTGCTGTCAGCAATCCACTGTGAAGTTTATCTGTTGTCTTTGGAGAAACAGCTCTCATGGGAACAAGAATACTTGTACTCAATTCTGGAATACAATGAAGAAATAGGCTTATTTATTAACTTTTCGGATATGTTTTATTATAGTAGAATAATTCTGACAAGTCTTAGGATGAAATTAGCATAGTGGATAATGATATAATTGGAATGAACACAATTCTTACAGAAAAATGTCACTCTATCAATCATTTCCTTTTCTTTTAATTTTAAACATTTTTTGATAGCATCTATCACTCGTGGGGTATGTCATCTTAGATTGTGTAAGTGCTAGTGCTTTTACTTCTAACAGTAGCACAGCTCTGCAGTGCATCCACCGTGTGCTCTTTTACTGGGTGTCAGAGTGGGCTTCATGTGTGTTCAAAACAGGTCTCAGAGGAAATTAATCCAAAAGCTCTATCCTAAGTATTTAGTAAGCATTTTCTAGCCCCCAGCAGGGATGTAAAATCCCAGTGATGGGTCCCCTGAACAGCTCCAAACTACACTGCGTAGTTGGAGCGTTGGATCAGGGCCAGATGTGATTCAGCCCTGAATGGTGCAGATCTGTGGATGAAGAAGCCTCAGCACAAAGTGCTTGGTTTTACTAGGCTGTTGCTTTTTTTCCAAAATGCTTTTTAATGTAGGGCTTAACTTAGAAACAGAGAAGAAAGTTTTAGTTTCTGTCACTAAGGTTTTGTATTCAGCCCTTCAGTTGTATTTTAGCTTGGGTGTATAATTTATTGCACAATTAAAAGTATTGACGAAACACTTGTGTACTCCTTTGGTATTGGGGAGCTCATTTCAGCAGCTCTTGTATTATGGAAAACTCAGAGCAGCAATTTGAGACAACACTAATAAACATTAGCCCCCTGGGAAGTGGTTGCATCATGACAGGCTTCTTGGACCGAGCTAAAATGTGATTTGAAACAAGAATATTTGCTGCAGACATCAATTGGATTTAAAACTAATATTGTCTTTCATTTTTATCAGAAAAGTCTTCAGTCAGGGAAAATACGTAAGTTGGGTTTTTTTCATCAAATGGAACAGGCTCAGAGGTTTTCCTGGTTTTGATCTGTTATGATATTGGTTTGCCTATCTTCTATAGCCTCATGAATTCCAGGAATGTTACTGTTCCTCAGCCCCAAGGACAAGCTGAAAAGATGTTAAATTATGAAGTGTCTGACCTTGGTATATTTCCTGTACATGACGAGAAGTTAAGACAGTGACAAAGGGTTTAGAGGAAGATGAAATCTAACACTTCTTTATAATAGCAGAATGGCTGTGCAGAAAAGGCTTTTAAGTAATCAAGGCCACACAAGCTAATTTGCAACTCATAGTATAAATTATGTGTAGATTGTTTCAGATTGTTGGAATTAACTCCAGGGATATTTTTAGAGCAACTTTGTTTGGTTTAATGAAAACAATTATTAAATCATTAGTCAAAGAAAATAGCTATTTCATCTTGTTTGTATGTAAATTATCATATTCATATATCATCACCATTATCCTCTAAATAATGTGCCTATTCAAGATTGTGCCTGTTTGGTTAAAATGCTCAGGTTTCTCTGAGTAACTTCTCTGCTTTGCTTGCAGGTCGTATATAAAAATAACGATGTCAGGTTGGAGCTGTCTCGACTTGCCAAGCAAGGGGATCCTAAAATGAAGATTCATGGGGTTGTAGCATTTAAATGTGAGAATGTTGCAACCTTAGATCCAATCACATTTGAAACACCAGAGTCTTTCATCTCTCTGCCAAAGTGGAATGCCAAGAAAACAGGCTCAATATCATTTGACTTTCGTACAACTGAGCCAAATGGCCTCATTCTTTTCAGTCATGGGAAACCAAGGCACCAAAAAGATGCCAAACATCCACAGATGGTGAAGGTTGATTTTTTTGCCATTGAGATGCTTGATGGCCACCTCTACCTACTGTTAGACATGGGATCAGGTACTATAAAAATAAAAGCCTTGCAGAAGAAGGTGAATGATGGTGAATGGTACCATGTGGATTTTCAGCGGGATGGGCGGTCTGGTAAGTTCCTTTTGTCTGCATTCAGAATAGGTTTTTTCTGCTGTATCTGAGAGAATACTGAGTACGTATTGATGTTGACACAATTAGAGTTGGGCATCATCTGAAAAATAAGGAAATTATAAGAAGTCATTACTTTCAGGTGCCAGAATACAATAATTTGCTGAGTAAAATATCTTATGTTTACATTATTGGATAATCAAGTACTTAATCTTGCAGGTAAGTGTGTTGTGTGCTTGCTTTCATCAAATAGCTGAAGTGGCAAGTTTGAAGAATGAAAATAAAGCAAAAAAGGAATTACTGACAATAATCTCCAACACGGGGAATAGCTGCCCCACAGAAACAACACAGATCTTCCAATCATGTCAGCAGATCTCAGTGTACTTAAATGATATGCTAATAAATGGCTAACACCACATGTCAGCAGAAATGGAAATAATTGACTTGCCTCATCTATCAGTGTGGTTCATATTCTGGAGTAGTTTATTCAAAAAGTGATCTCACTGAGAAGTGGTAAAAATAAAGAACTCATGAAGTCTTCCTCATGCTACTGAAATGTAATATAGCTTAAAATGGATTTATCCAGTGAAATCATCAATGTGCATCAGCTCTTTTCACCTGGAGTATATATCTTGTCTTAAGCAAATGATCAATATACATCAATTTAAGCTCTCTTCTACAGTGACTTTCCTGTACTTCATGCCAGGATTTGGGGAGGAAGGGGGCACGGAATGTACTTAAGTCCTGAATATTTTTATTAATATTGATATTTTATTAATATTAATATTTTATTAGTATTATTATTTAGTCTATAATTCAGTCCTGAATATTTTTTATTAATATCAGCATTCAACCTGAAGTTTATGTAGGCTCTAAAACTGGGTGTTGAGAAAAATTTAACTACACTTCTTTTGGATTTTGTGGGATTACCCCCATTTTCTTCCTTCTGGTGACTACCTTTCATTAGCTTGCATTTATAAT
>JAYDZK010000169.1:11255268-11338504 GCA_034509185.1 Euphonia xanthogaster
CATGCAATTTTTTTTTTTTTTTTTTTTTTTTTTTGCTAAACCACCATTCATCCTTTGGAAACCTCCATTACATAGTGAATTCAGGGAGGAAACTTACTCTTCTTGTCAACTTCCAGTTGTGCAGGGCAGCATAAGGCACAATGTATCAGCATTTATTCATAGGTAGGTAGCATTTAAGGGCTGAGTCACTGAAATTTTGGACTAAAGTTAGTTGCAGCTTGAACAGCAGAAATGATTTTTGGAGTACGTAATTAGAGCTTAACTATAATCAACATCTCACTGTAAGCAGTGATTTGTGATGTCTATTACACATGGTGTTGTTGCAGGTTCTTTTTTTTCCCTCACATGTACTCTTCTACATATTACTTCCCACACCTTCTTAACCTTTCAACAACAGCCAGATTTGCATGTTCCTATCTCAACAGATTGTTAATAGTTTTCATACTTGGGAGGATGGCTTTATACTGCATTTTAAGGAATATTCTTCCAATGATCTGCGGCTTTCTTGGCTGATCTGTCTTTCTCAGAGTCCAAGATAAAACTTAACCAACACTCAGCCAAGTAGCACAATAGGTTTCTCTGTAATCCCTAATATGTTTCCCTTTTTGCTCACAGGTGTGTTATTGTTGACTTGTCCTTTGAAGGACTTCTCACTAAGCAGTTTCCCTTTAAGTCAGTAATTCTTGCTGAAAATCATAACTTCATTGGTTTTTCGCAAACTGCTTTTTCAATACAGCAAGAAGTTTCTGAATGTTAAATTACACTGTGTTCTCAGGTGAAATGCTGCAAAATCAAAGCAGCTATAAGTCATCACAAGACACTTAAATTTATGTCCAATTTCTGGAGATAAGAAATGCTACTTGTTTTTAGAATCTGAAGCTAGATCATGAATTCCCTGACTAAATAAGTCACCCCACACCTTCTTGTCTTTCTCATTCCTTTTTACTTCTTTCGGGCAGGACAAACCATGTGCTATCAGCATTCTTCCATTGCTTTTTTATTCTGATAGAAATACAAAAATTATTTCCTACTTTGAGTCTTAAACTTTGAATGGAAGCTGCTTGTTTCCTGGAAGGCATTGTGGCTCTTTTCAAAGTGGTATCACTACTTATCTGGTTCTGAGTGCTGTTATGAAAAGAAGGAAGTTTAAGGATGGTTCTTACTCCAGAGATGTTACAATTTAAAGTTATCATTTTCTCTCTCTCTTGAGCATCCAGTGCTCTTCTGAATCTGCTGCTTCCTCATAAAATCTGTTGTCTCTGGGTTATTTTGTTAAACAAGCTATGTCCCATTCTTTCCTCCTGTAAAATCTGACATTTCTATCTTGAGAATGATGTTTTAGTATGTCTACAAGGAAATTTATTAACCCTTCTTGTGCTGGCCACATAAGGCATTTGCATGGTCCCTTAGCTTCCCTTTCTTCCTCTATGGAAAGTGATGTCCGTTCACATTCATAGGCAGAAACAATGGAATGGATTGGAGCATAGTGGTTATTCAACAAAACAGTTCCTCTTCATCTGCCTATAATTCCCAGAGAAAGCAGAATTGAAGTCTATGAAAGGAAGGGTGCATCACAGTCCCCAATTTCTGTGGCAGCCTCTCCCATTGTTGAGGTCCAGCTTGAGATATTTTCAGTAGGACTCAAAGTTTCCCTCAATAAAGACAACAGTGCTTTAAAAAACAACAACAAAAACCAAACCAAACCAAAAACAAACAAAAAATCAAAAACAAACAAAACCCCACAACAAAACAAGGAAAAGCAAACACCAACAAAACACAGGAAAACAAAAGAACACAACCCCCTTTAATAAACTAGGAAAGCTAGAAAAAAAAAATCACCCCCACCTCAGCCAAAACCTCACCAAGATGAAGCAGCATGTGCTACTACCTCTGTCTCAGCTCTGGGTGCACTGTGAATCCAAAGGTGCTGATGGAACCATTGTCTATTTTCTGTATGAACTTGAGTTCTGCATTTTGTCATAGGATGCTTAAAAGGCTCTGTAATTTTTGCTGTATTTTGGAATATTTTTATGTTCCCTTATTTTACTTGGATTTTCCTTTTTTCATCTTTGTTTGCAAAGCAATTAGTGAGGAAAGTTTGTGTTGTCTGTCAGAGATACATAAAAGGTAATTTGGATATCATCAGCATTGATGGCTGTGTGCTTGCCTGTCATGTTTTTCTACCCACAGTCATTAAATGCCATGATTGCAAGGTTTCAGATAAAGTTTCAGAGGACTTCTCCCACAGAGTATTTTCTGGGGTTTCATGTCTTTTACCTGGGAAGGTAAAAAGTTCATTTCTTTAAGAAGCTGTTGACATCTATTCAAAATAATACTTAAGCTCTTGTCAGAGTAATCCTTTATGACACAGAGAAGAAAAATTTCCTGGTTCAATCTATCACTTTACTATAATTCACAGTCACCAGTTTCCCTTATCATTCACCTTCCTAAGCCTTCTGTGCTTTCAAAGCTTCCACTTGGAACACAGAGTAGCAGCTACAGTAGCAGAGATTTATCTTTTTCTGTGAGCTTAAGGTAATCAAGATATAGTCGATTTTTATTTTTTAATAGAAAAGGAGTTTTTGGGGTTCTTTGTTAATGTGTTGAAAATATGGCTGTTTTTGTCCAGCAGAAAGCAGCACTGTTCACATGTTGGAGCTTACTGTTGGAGGCTGCAGCTGAGTTAACGTGTGTGGGTGCACAAGTGGGTGCTGCCTGAACATGGGTTTAGAGTGTTTGCTCCTAAATTAGCCTGTACATCAACAGATGGCAGCAAGCAACAATAGCAGTAAAAAACACTGTGAGGACAAGTACAATTTATATTTACAGTCTCTCTAATGTTTCTAGAGACACAAAGATCTGTTGGCTGGTAGCCATCCTTCCTGATACCCTAGGATGCTCTCTGAAAAGTCTCTCTTGGTTTGACAGGTCATTCACAGGTACCCTTGTCTGACTCTGGTGATTAATCAAATCTCAAAATGTTTATGCTTGCATGCCTAAGGTCAAACCTATAGCAAGCATTCTATAGGAGTGCCAAGTTCTGCTTCTAGAAGCTGAGAAGCAACAACAAATTTTTAGAGTTAGCGAACCCTAAACTCTTATCAGTTTTAAACAGATGGAAGTTTGAAAGAAAAAGTGTCTTGTTTCAGCATGCATGTTTCTTACATACTTTCTTGGAAGTTCACTTTTATATCTATGGGGTTATTCAACTGACACAGAAATAATTTATTAGAATACACAAAAATGGAAAACTGACCACATCCTCACTCTTTAAGCATGCTTATAAAGATGCAAAAATGCTATGCAAGCCTTTGTTTTATCTTGCTAGTTCTCTTCTGATAGTAGGGAGACTGCGGTATCCAGCCCTTCTAAAATCCAGGTCTCAAGTCTTACATGGGAGTTGGACCCCCTGAGACCTTTACCCCAAACAGCTTTTAGTAACAATCGAAATTCTTTAGATATTAATTCTGTCAATGTTGTTGAAGTTAACCTACTAAACCAACAAAAGAACAGAAAAAAAAATATAACTTCCACTGGAGTCTATTACTAAAAGAGAAGACTAAATTTCAGGCTCTACCCAAGTAAGAGAATGATCTTTTTCTGACCTGCCTTTGTTTGCTTAAAACTCACATTTTAGTATGTATGCTGTGTAAAGTGTGAATTTCTTCTTATGCACAACTCCTACCACAGTGGAAGCATTTTTGGTAATCAGTGTTATCTTCTGGAATGTGTTTCAGGCTAACAGTGGAGATGGTGAATCATGTTCACTTTGTATATATATGTATGCTAAATTCATCATGGTGAATGCAATTCTTCAGTGTCTTGTCACTACTAAAACACTTCCAACGTTATGCCCAGCAGATAACAGTGTTGCATGATATGACTGGTCATTGGAAGAGTTTTGTGACCTATAAATTATTTTGAGTTATATTTTGTCTGCTTTTGTACCCATGTAGAGTGATAAGGAATCACTTCTGTGAAGATCTACATGAAGATTTTTTTGCCAAGTGATTTAACTTAAAAATAAAACTAAAATTGGTTGGCATAAGTATGCTCTGTGACTGTATGTACTAAATTTATTTTTCTTCTTATTCAAATTGTAGGTGCTGCATACCTCATTATTTTAAACAAAGTAGCACCAAAAAAAGGTTCTTTGCTGATGATTAAATTTTCTCTGTTCAGACACTTCATAAAAAGAACTCTATTTTAGGTGCAATTTTGTTTATTAAATTTTTAGACTAAAATGTTAAAGATATTTCTGGTTTCCTGAAGGTCTGTATACGTCTTCTCTCCCTCTCATTGTAACATGCACGCATTTGGAGATAAGTGTCAGAGGCATTGATTTTTCCCTCCAGGACCACATCACTTCCTTCTTAATGATTGCCTGCCTAGCAGCTGATGGGAGCATTTTCCTTCTACATTTAAAGTGAAAAAGGTCTTATCCAAAGCCCACTGGAAGTGGTGAAAGTCTTTTAAAGTACTGTGTCTTTGGGCCCATACCAAAGACTCAGGTTTGCCTCCCAGATTGCAACTTATCAATGCAACCCTGGCCTTAAGGCTTTGAAGTACATATGAGAGAGGGAAGATGTTGTTGTTGTTGTTGCACAAAGAGGATGTTTCTGAAAATAACTATGAACTGCATTTCTCCTGTAGCTAGGATAAGGGGATTTTGACTGGGATTTTTCATATTGTGCTCATGCAGTGTTGTGCATAAAGGATTTTTAGTTCATTAACTTCCTGACTACATTGGAATTGAAATACTGATGTGTATCTATGATTCTATAGCTGTACAAGTAAAATACCTCTGTTTCACTTACAGCTGCTTGCCAGGAGCTAATGTGACATGTAGATGATTGAGTAAAAAAAGCAGTATGAAACTCAAATATCTTGAAAATCACCTGTTTAATTGTCTTTCCAGGGACAATATCTGTGAACACCTTACGTACTCCATACACTGCACCAGGGGAAAGTGAAATCCTTGACTTGGATGATGACTTGTATCTTGGAGGCTTACCAGAAAATAAAGCAGGCCTGGTCTTCCCAACAGAAGTGTGGACAGCACTCCTCAATTATGGATACGTCGGCTGCATTCGAGATTTATTTATTGATGGTCAAAGCAAAGATATTCGACAGATGGCTGAAATTCAAAGCACAGCTGGAGTAAAACCCTCATGCTCAAGAGAAACTGCAAAGCCTTGCCTTAGCAACCCCTGTAAAAACAATGGTGTGTGCAGGGATGGGTGGAACAGATACGTGTGTGATTGCTCTGGCACGGGGTACCTTGGCAGATCGTGCGAGAGAGGTAGGTTCTGTGAGATGACTGCACTTCTACTTATACATATTAAAAAAAGCACAGCCATAAATAAATAAAATCCTGTACAATGATTAAAAATGGTAAGCTATCATTAACTGTCCTGAGGCAAAGAAACAATCCTTGATTTCTCTCTGTGAGGTGGAGCCCTGCTCTACACCCAAATCAGTAATTGTGCAGGAACGATCTTAGGGGAGACTCTAAGGTGCATGGAGAAGAATTAGGTGGCTATGACAGAGTCAGTACTGCTGAGTATCTCCTAGAAAATGTCTCCTTTTGTGTCTCACTATGCATTGCTGAGCTCTGAAAAGCTTTGTGAAAGCAATTTTAAATATTATTTCATTGCTATCATGCCTTGCAGTGGCTATCTAGAACAGAGGCTAGACAGAGCTAAGAGAATAAAGTGTTAAAGGCTTTCAATAGATACACCTCGGGCAGGGTAAAGGTCCCCCAGAGGCTACCCAAGATGGACAATGGTCACAACTTTTTCAGACAGCTGTAAGTTTTGTCCATTTACATCTCAGGGGTTAATCCTCCAGTTTGCAGCTTCAGGTAAGGAAGTCATATCCCCTCAGTTTGCACCCACCCCATTCACTTTTGTTTATACTTTCCAGGGCCTGATGCTGGAGGGTGTCCTCGGGTTCCAGGCCCAGAGGAATTGTTTTGTCTGGCCAAAGTGTGAAGAGTAGCTAGCACTTTATATGAAGTTTAGAGTTATGCACTAATGTAGCACAGGATTTGAAAAATAAAAAGGCTAAAATCTTAAGGCATCAGCTCAATTGTCACATTCCAGTTCCAAACTGATGCCTTGTTCTCTGCCTATTTGTGTCATTATTAGTATATAATTAAATTTGCTTTTGAATTCCAGTGCCACTTAAATCCATGGCCAGAACTTCACTCATGACTCAAAGCAGAAGAGTCAGTACAAATTATATTTTTTACTTATCTCTTTTTGAAAAGATACAAGTACCCGGGGAAACTGCCTGAAGTTACCTAAAATCTGTGCATTACTCTTACCTAGAAAAGATAACAGTGAAATTGACAAGCTCCATTTTTTTAATTGAAAAGGTGGATGGTGACAAGGAAGGATGTTGAGGGTAGTTGACAGAGAGAAAACCCTGTAATTTATTTAAAACTGCATTGTGCTAATGAAAAACTTTCATGTAAGGAGGTTAATGATAAAAATAAATGTATTTAACATTTTAGGGTTTTATTTTTATTCTTATTGGAATAGGAAGTGTTTCAATGCAAGGAGTTGTATTTTTTTATTTCGCAGTTGACACAGTATTTTCTTCGGATTTGTCTTCAATCTGAAATCTAAACCTTAAGTTTACTGACTGAAAATGTAAGTTCTTTTCATCTAGTTTGATTCATTTTTTGAGTTTGTCAGATGAAACAAAAATGTTTCATCACAAATTGAGAAATAAAACCCCCGATGAATGTTTTAAGTTGTACATCAGTAGAGATGTGCATGTATGTAGTACGGATACCTCCATATTATCATCATTTGCAAGTAGATTCTCAGATTCTTCAGTGGGGTTTCTCTGTCTTCTGTTTTGGCTGTGGATGCCTTTGGCTCATGGCAGCTGTGCACTCTCCAGGCCGCTGTTCCCGGCGGAGCGGGGCCGGCAGAGGGATGAGGGAGCTGCGGATGCATCCCCGCAGCCCTCGGTTAAACATGGCTGGTGTACCACCCTGTGGCCAAACTCTCCCATTACACAGGGGCTCCAGCCAAATCCGGCGTTGCATTTTATTTCCGCGGAAATGCCAGGAAACATGTGCCTTAGAGACATAAACACACGCAGATCTGTAAAGAACTGAAAGCAGGCATCATCACAGCAACTTCCCATGCTGGTGTTGGACTGGTGGTGATGTCTTGTAAAGAAACCTTTGCCTTTTATTTCCCATGCCTTATTTTCAAGCATTGTCCAGCTTAAGGCTTCATTTTCCCAGTGCATTCCCCTGGTGGGAATGGTGGTACTGGAGTGGTGGTGTTGGCTCTTCCACAAGAATATTTGGTTCTTGTCCAACAGGAATTTGTGTGGCACTTGAGCACTGTGAGATCATTTCCCGCTCTTGGGTTTCCCTCTCCAGAGGGAGCTGCACTGAAAGGAGATGTCTTCTCGGTAACATTCATATCCCAAGTGGTCATGCATTAATAAGATTGTAGCTTTTGGGATTCTGAAAGCGTTGTGTTGGCATCCTACCACACAAAGTTATTATAGCTGCTACCCGTGTGTAGGAACTGATAAACTTTTGTATTTGGTGATATAAGCAGCACATTTACAATTGTTTAAGATAATTTAAATAAATGGGGAACGCACTCATTTCAGCAGACAATAGAGATCACAAAGTAAAGAAAGCTTTAGAATAAAATACTGGAGATTAAACAATTAGAATATTTAACATTAAGTAATTAAGGTGTCTTAAGTAAAAAAAAAAAAGTGTGGAGTTTTTTTTTTTGCCATTTAATTTTATTTTTCATAGTCACCTGAAACAGGAGTGCTAACATGCATACACGGATGTTTATTGTATGATACAGAATCAGAAATAATCTCAGCTCATTAGTGTACAAAACCCCTGGAACATCACTGTGAGCTATTTTAATTTGTGTGTACTTAAAATTATACGCATATATACACACAGATTTATATTTACATGTATTTTATCTTGATGCAAGTTATAGTTGATTTTATTCTTGAATTTCAGTAAGGCTAAACATCAGAATAATCTGTAGATTGGCTTTAGTAGATTATGAAAACTCTAGCAGATGGATGGACAGATGTCACAGCAATGTGATTTGGTGTCCTCTCTTACTTTGTGGATCACTGAGTGACTGCCTCTTGGCAAAGCCTTCTACAGGTGTATTCTTTCGACTGGATAGCCAGGAAAAATAGTAAAATTATCAAACAGGATAAGAAAAAGTAAGCATGCAAACAACGTTTATGAAGGTGACATTTCTGAAGAGAAAATCTGTTTAAAGTAGAGTGTGTGTAGATGTCCACATTGTGCAGGCGCAGACCCCTACATACACACATACACATTAAAGAGATGTGGCTTTCATTCCTTGTGTTATACCTGGGTGCTTTAAAATTTTAAAGAATTAAGAATAATAGAGGTGGTATGAGGATAGATGACATGAGGAATCAGGTGTTCTAAATATTATACTAATTCCATCACTGTCTTAAATTAACTGATTGGTCATGTGTGTTAAATTTGTAACAAATTTACAGTGTGGCTTAGGACCTCAATCCTGAAATAATATGAGTGTAGGAACTGGGAGGAATAATTTCAGCTTCTATTCACACATTATCCAGTAAATAATCACATACAGAGAATTGTTTCGATCAAATTGATGGAAATGTTCCCTATAAATCTCCAAGGCTGCAGCTTTGTGGCCAGGTGGGTTGAAGAAGATGCCATGTAGAAAACACAAAACACCTGGGAAGAGAACAAAATGTTCAAATTTGACTCAGTAGCAGCCAATATATTTGAATACTCATACAATTTCTAGGAGTAAAATTATATAAGGAGCACTTTAAGGGCACAACATTGTTGCTCTACTTGCACTGGTAAATAAAACAGGATCAGAGAGCAACCCTGAATATCAGTACTGATTATTGATGATCCAGATTGCTCATACATATCCTGGCATGACTCTGGACTGTATAGTCTGTCATTTCTGGGCAAAACTTGTGTGGGATTTTTGTGACAGTAGACACAGAGGGTGATTTCATGCTTTAAAAATGGCTCTGTGGGATGCAATACAGTCCTCAAATTACTGCAGACACACTAAAACTGAAAAGGCGGGAAAAAATTAATAATTCTTTCTTTGGGACTTCACAGGCACCACAAGGGGTCCAGAGGAAATAAGATGCTGTTTTATTTATCAAATTATGTGCAATAGGCATTTAACTGGTACTCACCAAGAATTTTGCTTTTAAAACTACTCCAACTTGACTCCAAAACTTATGAGAAAGAGCCCTGAAATCCAAATGCCTAGTCCATACTTAGAGTTTCAGTTTAATTTAAAGAAGCTGTGAGTTGAAGAACGGCTTCTATTCAGGAAATTCTACTTTACTCTAAAAATATCCAGTTCAGCATTTCTGAGGGTAGGAGCAGATGCAGGAAAGTTTCCAGAAGAGTTGGTGCCTGTCTCTTGAGCAATTTAGGTAATTCCAGCTCAAGTGGAAATTAAGGTCCTGAATTCTCCTCTCATGTCAGTACTGATCTGTGCATCCTTGCCTTTAGACACAGAGATAATTGAGGTAGTGTGTGTGCGTGTATGTAGAAAAGAAGACTATCTAGCCATGAAGATTTTAATAGGAAACAAATTGAAGAAAAAAAAAATTGAGAAGGGAACTGAGCCCTTCAGTAGGGGTTGTTTTGGAATTTGGTTTATTTGTGTATTTTGGTTAGCTGGTTTTTACCACAGGAGCAGGAAAAGTTTATATTGTCAGGTTTATAAAACTGTCAAAGAATGAATGTATAAAACATTTTTATATAAATCTCTGTACTATATAATGCCATATATTCCTTAATAACTCTACTGCATGCACTTATCTGCTGCCACAAAAAAAAAAATTGTCAGCGATTATTTTATAAGGATTTTCTGCTGTTTTTTCTTTTCAGCTCTATGATTCCAACAGTGAAGTGGTTGTAAAGCCATTACTCTTTTCCTTCTTTCTTTAAATGAATATCACATCCTGAGCTAAACTTTTAGTCTATTACCTTTTGATCTAATAATTAAGAGAAAGGCTGAACAAGAGAAAAAAGACATTCTGCCAACACTTATGTGAGAATATTTAGCAGTGTAGATTTCATGTAAAGATGAGACATCTTCTTGGAATTAGTTGGTCCAAAGCAAAAAAAAAAAAAAAAGAAAGAAGAAGAGGCAAAAATGAATACCTATTTTTTGCTGAATTGTTTGTTCAAGGTTTTTGTGACTGGTACTTCTTGTCATTCAGGTCACCTTCTTACTGACCAGGCCTTGTAAATTAGCAATCCATTCCTGCCACTTTTGTGCTTGGTTCTGCTTTGTTTGTTATTTGGGTTTTTGGGGGGGTTGGTTTTGTGTTTGTTTTTGATTTCTTTGTTGTTTTCCATTTGCCTTTGCATTTTTGGTTTGTTTTGTTTCTGGCTTTGGTTTTGCTTGGGTGGTTGTTTTGTTTTGCTTTTCTGTTTGGGCTTTGTTTGAGTTTTGTATTTTTTTTTTTTTTTTGTAGTTTGGACAGGGTTTTGTTGGGTTTTTTTGGTTTGGTTTTTTTCCCTTTTCCCTTCCCCAATATACTTTTATATTTAGAAAGCCCGTGCCTTGGAAAGGGCATATTGACATATTAAAAGGAGCTAGTTGACATGAGTGGGCTTCCTCATTGCCCAGAGCTTTTAAGTTATTTGATCTTCTGTTCAGCATCTTTGGTCTGTTCTTGGAACATCTGTTCCCAAAATGCTGGCACAGTATGGCTTAGGAGGATTAAGTATCTAATCACAATTGGTCTGCTCACCATGGTGTTACTCACAGGCCATCTCCAATTAAATTAAGTCTCCAGTTAAGTTCCTTCTCTCCTTTTTCTGCAATTTTCCAAAAAAAAAAAAAAACAAAAAAAAAACCCCAACTCAAATAATTAAAGGAATTTTGGCAAAAAGTAGCAGTGCTGATTCTGACAGCTCTCTTTTTAACATTATCCTAAGATAATTTCTTAGGTGCAGAACTCTAGCATTGATGAATGTTGGGTTTGCTCTGTATGTGAAAACCCTGAGTACTAGTAATGAGGTGGATTTTTATCAAAAATTCAAAATATCTTTTATGTTCTGCTGTGTTAGTATGGAACTTTAGTGGTTTTTGTTTCCTGGAATTCTTTACCTAAATTATGTTTACTTTGATAAAAATCTTGGGAGATTTTTATGCACAGACTAGACACCTAGGTATAGGAAGGAATTGAAAGCCCCTCTTCATGATTTCCCCCAAAAACCTAATAAACAAACAAGGACACCCACAAAACCTCAATCCTCAAACTAAAAAATAAAAACCCCAAACCATCAAAAAGCAAATCACCTTCCACTGAAAACTTTGACTTGAAATCACTTTTCAAATTGTTGCAAGTTAAGCATTTAATCTACTTCACTGAACAATTTTAAATTTAAAATATGGTGAAAACATTATTATCTGCATAGTCAGAAATCATCAAATCTGTAAATGCATTCCTATAGCCTGTTACATCTAGGGACTTTCACAGCAGTCTCAGTAACCACTTTTTTTTTCCCAGCATCAGACCGTTTTCTCCAAATTTGTATTGGGGGAATCTAAAATTCTTTACACAGGAGAAGGTTGTTGAGAGAAGCTGTGGATGCCCCACCCCTGGAAGTGTTCAAGGCCAAGTTGGAAGGGGCTTGGAGCAACCTGGTCTAGTGGGAAGTGTCCCTGCCCATTGCAGGGGACATGAGTGGAACTGGATGATCTTTAAGGTTCTCCCAACCCAAGCCATTTTCTGATTGTTTTAGTGAAAATATCATTTATCACTTTTGCCCCTCACTGAATTAGTAGAATGTTTTGTCCTTCCGTGGATTGTGTAGGCTGGAAGTCTTGAAGAGCTGATCTGCCTTTAGCAGCATACAAGATATGCTCTGGGACCAATTTTGGCAAACACAGTTGTGATATTTACTTTAACATAGTATCAGTAATATTAGTCATTGGAAATATTATTGCATGTTGACACCACAATAAACTTTTAGATAAGTGCCTCCATTACACCAAAGCATATTGAAGCATAGAGAAGCTTCCCATAGGTGTTCTCTGCCCACAATGTTTGATTGTCCAGCCAAGAAGGACTTACTAATACATTTCAGAAATTGCTTTGCTTTCCAGGAACTGCAGTGCCTCCCTGTGAGCAGAAATGCTGTCTCTTTGCTACCTTCCTCATTACCAGCCTGGAAGCTGGAAAAAGAAAGCTTGTGACTGGTTGCTCTGGGGCCTAACAGACTGTGACTGCTCTGTGCCAGATCCTCTGGCCAGGAGGGTTTCCTGGAATGTCTGAAAGTGACAGTTCTTCTCTTGTCTTGGGGGTTTTAAGATGTTACCCTCAATATGCCAATTCCAGTCTCAATCCTCTTGCTGAGGATGTAGTAGTGTTCATATAAGCATTTTTGAGTTCACACCATGGTTTTTGTAGTCACGGAACAACCTGTGCCCCATCCACACCGTGCTGGGGACAGTCATGCATTTCAGGAGGATATTTGCTCACTGTATGACAATTGCAAGCCATGGTTGTAGCAGTGCTGATAGTTTTATACATTAAGCATTTCTAAGGTGATTATCTAGGGGAATGAGAGTTAGGCATGGGCTTTTGTTATACTGTTAAGGTTACTTGAATATCTTTTGCTGATTTGACCTATTTTGAGCAGTACAGGCCCCGTCTTTCAAGCATTGCCTTACAGGTGATTTTACTCATCTTGTTGAAGGTGCACACGTGACTGGCTGGGTTATTAAAGAACAATTTTGTTTATTTAGAAAGCATCAAGATATGCCACTTAAAAACAAATCAAAACAAACCCTAACAAAAACCCCAAACCTGACTTCCCTTGTGTCTCCCAGTAATAATAATGAGAAGTAATATGTAGCTTTTCTGTGCCATGGTGACTGAATATACATTTACCCTTTTACCTTTAAGGAGTTTCAGTAGACAGAGCATTAACAAACCTTTTTTTTTCCTTTGTGTTTCCAGAGGCAACAATTTTAAGCTATGATGGAAGTATGTTTATGAAAATCCAGCTTCCTGTTGTGATGCACACAGAGGCTGAAGATGTTTCTTTAAGGTTCAGGTCCCAGCGAGCTTATGGCATTTTAATGGCAACGACTTCCAGGGAATCTGCAGATACCCTTCGGTTAGAGCTGGATGCAGGACGAGTTAAGCTAACGGTCAACCTAGGTAACAACCTCTTCCTCCAAGAAATTAACATTTTCTTTACATTTTTTTTCTTTTTGCTTGCAAACATTTATGAAACAGCCTGTTTTAACATTAAAAGTAAACTGAAACGATATATAAGCACACATCAATGCAGCATTTGCATATGTACACAAATACACGGCCATTATTACAATTTATTTTTGTTTTCCTTTGTGTTTCTGTATTCTTTATTTAGTCCTAACATTACCCATCACAATATTTTTGTACTGTTGTGTATTCTAAAAAAAGAAGACAAGTTGATCAGTGGTAATTTTTGGTTAAATTGTTGGTTTTTTGATTGTGGAAGATTGGTCTCCCTCCACAATTTCTTCAGAATAGTAATTCCACAATTTCAATATGCATGAAGAAATAGCATATATGTAGGTCAGTTCAGTTTGACCTTTGCCGATTAATCTATGACATGTAAATATATTAAAGACTTTCTGGTTTTAACGTGGAAAATGTTGCAGTTAGATATTCCCACTGATTGACTTCTTGGTCTCCTTTTTTTAGGTGTCAAATCTATATGAAATCCATCTCCTCTTTTTTAAACAATTCTGTAGTGGTATTTTTGTAGTATCGAACGATAACACAACCCTTCAATGCCCAAAGACTGCGGCCCTCAGCAAACAGCCTTGTGAACACAGGAGGCACAAGCCCTTTTACAGAAAGAAAAAAAGGAAAAATTGGTTTCCTTGTTTAAAATATGATGGACAAGATGTCAGGTTATGATTCTCTCTAGTTTAAAAAAAACACTAAGTAAAGAAATAAAAGTGCTTCTTCCACGCTTAAGTGGCGGAGCAGTGTAAGAGGCTTCTGCCATGTTTAAGTGGCGTAAGTCCAAGTCAGGACCTGAAACAGAACAGGAGGAAATTGCCCATCCCATGCAGATACTCCCATTCAGGGGATGCAATTTTCAAAAGGAATGGGGTTTCTTTTTGCTTTAGTCACAGATTTAGAAAGCACCAGTGGGGAGTGAGGGGTAAGAAAATGACCATCTGACCCTGCACCTCACTCAGGGGTCGCTCACTGAAACGCTGCCCTGGTGTTTAGGGGTGAGGAGGGAGGAGGAGCAAAGGGTGTGGTGGGTGACCCTTCCCTGCCTGTCCCTCCTGCAGGGAGGCCACGGCGGGAGGCTCGGAGTGCTTTCTGCAAAGGGGGTGTGCAGGTGCTGCTCCTCGGCTGTTTGCAACCACTTTTCTGATGCGGTTGACGACACATGACAAACTCAGCTATATGGAAACAAAATCTAGGTTTGATGGTATACATGTTCCTCAAAGGTGTAAACCAGGAGTAGCCACACAAACCAAGTAGTGTGGTGTAGGGTTTGGGGGTCGGTTTTCTTTTTGGGTTTTTTGGTTGGTTTTTTTTTTGGTTTATTTTGTTTTGTTTTCTTTTTGTTTTGTTTTGTTTTTAAATAATTAACGAATGTAGGTAGCCCAGGAGAGGATCATGCACAAATCAGGTTAATCACTTTATGTACAAAACACCAAACACCACCCCCTGCTTACTTCTATAGTTCATGAAAGTCAATAAAAAGTAAATAAATCCATGCCCTAATAATATTGTTTCTTCCTCCAACCCCCCCTCTTTTTTTTCTTTCTCTTTTTTCTTTTTTTTCTTTTTTTTTTTTTTTTTAGTCAGGCAAGAAAATAATCTTAAAATAGAAAGAATTCCTTCTCTAATAAGTGTTTATAAAGACATGATTTTTTTTTCTCTCTGTATTAATATAACTTTAAAGTAGTCACTGTTCATTTCAAAAATCTAGATGTTAAGGACATGCAAACCCACAACCCCTTATTTCTGGGTGATGAGCTCTGTGTGTCAATCCTTAGCTTCTGAAGATGAGCCTTTGAGGTTATACTATCCACAAGTTGTCCAAGGTGTCTGATTGTGGCCTGGCCTGCTCTATGACCCATTGTGACGGAGCACTTTCTAATTGCACTGAGACAAATTACCTGTTCTTTCACAGATGGGGAGAAAGTTGCAGCCTGCCTCAGTTAAGCATCTTTGACTTTTAATCCTGACTTTTCACTTAGATTTGTCACCATGTAGCTTTGTTTGAAATTGGCCATTTTTACCCTATTTGTCGTTTCTATTGGTAAAGACTTCTCGCAGCATATCTGGGTTATAACACCATGTAAAGACTGATGATATGGAGTGGCCATATTTGCATGTGTCTGTCCCCGGAAGGGTGGACTGTGATTTTATTGGATGTCTGCAGCTATTACCTTGAAGGATAAATTTTCATTTTTCATCTATTCTTCCCCATCTAGACTGTATCAGGATTAACTGTAATTCCAGTAAGTGCCTATTCAAACTTTTTAAAATGTTATTCCACCATTGTAAAATATGCAAACTAGAATGACAAAGATTGTGGACAGCTTGCAAGCATTTGATAATTTATTAATGAAATGTGATGATTAATTATCATTGTGTAAAAAGTCATCATATACTTTAGTACTTGTTTTTTGTCCTTCCCATAGGACATAACATTAACAAGAATACTAAAAAGGAAGCATTCTACTAGTTGTAAACAAGCCTAGAGGAAATGGTGCCTGTAGTACTGTGCTATTCTAGATAGGCTATTTTATATTTACAGTAGCCATATAATTTTTTAACCAGCATTTCTGCTAAGCTGTTACACTTTTTTCCCCTATGCCTTCCTTCTAATTTTCCTGACATTTTGCCTTCAACTTGTCGTTGGATTGTTGGAACATAATAGTTTTTACTACAAAAATTTCTATTTTACAATCCCCCTAGAAAATTACCTGTATTTACCAGCTGGTTATAGCACAGTTTGGTTTTGCTAAATCTTCAGTTTATGGAAATATGTTACATTGCAATAAGGGCATTATTAAGTCTGACTGTATTTCTATGATGATTTTTTACACTCTAATTATGTTAAAAATCCTTGAATTGAACAATTTTTCTCTGTGATATGCATGTTTATGAAACAGAGGGAAACATTTGCCAGATGAATGGACTAAATTTTAACTTCTCTGATATTATTTGGATTAAGAGGCTATATTCTGAAAGGAGAAAAAGGACTGTGATTTTATTTTGAGTCTATGGAATTCCTGAATGGTGTCAACAAATTTATTGATAGTAAGTATGGTAGATTTGAGTTTTGGGTTGTTTTTCTGTTTCCCTTCCTAACAGGTTTTGCAGGCCAGAGGACTGGCTTTATGAAAACAGAAAAAAAAAAGCTAAACAACAAACTGCACAGGTTTAATTTGTAGTTGGTAAGAGTTAAAATATATTAACATAACATTCCTTAATAGTTTTATAACCCATAAAGAAAAACAAGGATTTGAACTTATTCTTAATGTGTCATTTGCTAATAGATTTTTTTTTTAATTAATAATTTTTACAAGACAAAAATACAGCATTTATATTAAAAAGCAGAAAAATTTCCTGAGGCAAGTGTTTAATTTAACCTGTTCTTAAATTCAGAGAGACTTCAATACAATAAAGGAAATGGTTGTAATCACCAAGGCATAAAGATATTGTCCTCATATTAAAAAGAAAATAATAAAGTAAAAAATTCTCACTTGCTAAAATATATAAAATCATGAAAAAAATCTCAGAAGCATTTTCTTGGTCTGCAACAGGACACTATTGTTTTCTACTTATGAAATCTCAATTAGAAAAAAAAAATGTAAGATAAGCAGCCTTTTGGGCAGAACTGTGATGAGAGTGTCTGCCTTTGGTAAATACATTTTTTTCCCTAGGAAAAGCAATATTGGTTTTTTTTTTTAACTTCCTTAATAAAATCAGAAAATCCATCTGAAAACAAAGTTACTAACATAAGGAAACCCCCCAGAAATAAAGCCACAATATAACAGGTGTTTTCATTTTTTATCTCTTTTGGATTAAATGATGTGTCAAAGATAAATTTAAATGGTTTCTAGGTTTCATTTTTAAGCAAGGTTTGGATCAAAAGAGAATCTGCAAACACAAATAACCTTCCAATTAGAGGATTGCAAAGAGGAGCAATAGCTCTACTGGGTTGGATAGCACTTATAAGTTCTTGGTCTCATTCAGAAGCAACATAACCTCTCTACAAAATATTCTTGGTATAAAATACTCATAAGTTATTTTTCTTTACAGTTTGTTTATAGTGGTTTTGTTGTTAGAAATGAACTTGAGTGATTAGTTCCATCTCCCTGTGGTGCTTGTGTGTACTCAGCAGGGTCTTGTGAGCTTTCAGTATGGTAAGTACTACAATGCTTTCTTGTCCGCACTGGAGTTTTTCAGCAACCAGATGTTTCATGAGCAATTTCTATATCTTAAATTTTAGATTATGGAGAATTATTGCTCTAAGCAGTCCCTAAAAATGCTTATTAGAAAATATAATGGGGTTTAGTGGGACACAATTTGTTCAAAGCAGTAGCGTCCAGAACTGGAGTATTAAGTTGCTAAACACTGTGATAGCTGAGTGCCTCTCTTCTTTCTGCTGAGAGATGGATATGTATCAGTCCTGATTTTAGGTTGATAGTAAATCTGGTTTTCATGTTTGAAAATCTTTTTTTTCCATTTCCTATTTCTGTTACTTTGAAATTAGTCCTGATAATATAACCTTAGTGTTGGGACTGAAAGTTATGTGTTATAACTAGCCTAGTAACAAAGTTAAGGTCAGGATGAAGGTATCTGGTTTGAATTTGGAGAGACAATCAAAAAGAAAAATCCAAAAACTTAAGCTGAGCATCAACAGGCTTGAGAAAAGAAAAAGGAAAATGTGAGTGTAAGCACCTTCTCCTGCTGTGAACTATAAACAGGGAATAAAATACTGCACCTCCTCCTCCTCTCACTTTCTCCTGAAGCCTGTCTTCTGCTCACTGCAGATCAAATGAATAAGTCTTGGCTGACAGAGCTAAGATTATGGCAACAACTTTTTCTACACATGGTCATCTCTTCACCTTTAGCTGATGTCCTGTCTTGCAGAACAGATGGCATTTTGGGGTCTTCCTTGTTTGGAGGACAGAACCTTTTAAAAAATTGTAAAATGTTAATCAGATATCAGATCACTACTGAATTTAAGTTTCATTAACAATGTGGCATGCTAAATATTTTGTGCTAGGTTAGAAGATTGGTATGCCCATAGAATCATGCATCACTAGAAATCCTGCCTCATGTCAGTCAGAAAATACCATTGCTGAAAGGCTGGGTTTGTACATCCTTAAACAAATTCATTGTGTTCTTCAGGGCTACAAGTTTGTGAAATTAAATTGTCTGTTAGGCAGTGAATTAAATGGTCCTTATAAATTGCAGGTACATGTAGGTCAATGCCTGGGCTGACACCAGGAGAAATGGAAAAACTCATTTGAGGAACAGAAATAGCTGCTGTGGTTTCCATATTAGTGCTCATAGGGGTGAGGACCTCATTTAAAAATAAGACTGCAATGAACTGTGTTGTTTTAAATAATATGAATGTACCAGCATTTTTTTGGCATTAATCACTCTGTAAAAAATAACTTAATAGCAGTAGAGGTCTTCTACATTATACACAGAATTGATAAACTATTTCTTAAAAACTGCCTAAGAATAAATTATATGTGTATATATATATATATATATATATAAGCCCCAAAATATTTCTCCTTTTTGATGAAGGAAGTAATTGTTACCCTTTAATTGCAAACTATCAAGCATAAATTATAAATAGCTGTGAATCCTATTGGACTGAATGAGATTTTTCCCTTAGTATTTCTGAGACAGAACTTCATCCCAATAAAATTTCCATTGCAGTTCAGTAACAGTTTCTGAATGACTTGTGAACAAAAAGAGATGTGCTAAAATTTCATATTTTTCACTGCTGTAACCTTAAAGGCTAGGATCTTCACTTAAATTCCTTTTTTTTTTTTTTTCCAGTTTTAATGATTACAGAATATTAGTATCTGGAAAAATCCAGGTAGCTATAAAGGCTGCTGGTTTTAATATTCAATATGCTTTTGTCACAGATGTCTGGAGTCTTGCACATTATTTCATCTTCTGGGCTGTGAGTGCTTTATGATTATTATTTTATTGCTATCATTTCTGGAAATAAATTTTCTATATTTTTATATATATGATTTTCTATATATATATTTTTGTATATATAATTTTCTATATTTTTATATATTTTTTTATATATGAGTTAGCCAAGTAGGACTGTAGGTTTTTTTAATTAACTGATACATTATACCACTGATAATGTTAATTAGTAAATAGCTGGCTCTCATTTCCCAGTCTGATACTTTTGTTCAATACGAAAAAATACAGGACACATTTTTGAGTGGTGCTGTGCAAGATTGCTCAGCTTGTGGCACACAGTGCAGGGGAGATTTAGGTCAGTTTTCTAGTACACAGGTTTGCTTCTGTAGGCAATAACTTGCAGAGCAATGGCACTGAATTCAGTTACACTCAAATTCAGGACTGTCAGGAGAAATGATTATGAATTGCAGGATGTCAGCGAGCAGAGAGTGCCGTGGTAGTAAATGTGTACACAATTCCTCAGGGAATGAGTGAAGCAGGTTTGCAAGCTGGGTGTCCACCCCTATAAATTAGGAAGTGTTTCCTGGGCTTGGAAAGTTTTCTGTTTGTTCTACCAGCAAAGTGCCCCTTCAGTGGTTGTATTTACAAGCATCCTTGTTCTTTTGTCTATCTAGTTATTCATCTATTTTCCATATAATTTATTGTTCCTTTCATTTTATTTTCTTATGCCATTTCAATTCTCTGCTCTTCTCTATAGCCCTTAATATTTTTTCCTTGTTTTGTATGCTCATCCTTTTAAAATTTTCCTATTCTGCAGATGTGCACATTACAGATGATTAAGTTATTCTATTTGGAAACATCTGTTACTGAAGCATTTCTTTCTTGTCAAAATATCCTACAAATCCAGGTTATGAAAAGGAGCTTTGTCAGATTATGGGTAAATAAGAAGAGAATTGTATCTATTAAAGAACCAGCAATGGTGTTCAATTACATTGTATTCTCTTCATGTGCACATGAATTTTAAGCAGCAGAAAATCTTACACGAAGACTAAATATCCTTTTGAACTACTGCCTGTAAAACTGCTTTTTATTACAAAATCTTGCAAAAAAAAAATCTTGTTTTTTGAACATCTTCAGCTGTGCTCTTATGGATATTCCTAAATCTTCCATGATAAGCAAATCATTAATACATTTCCATGTATTAACTTCCTACTATGGTAAAAAAGAATTATTGGAATATATTACTTGCTCTCTTTTTTGCTGTTATTGGCAGTAGAAAATCATTAAAATTATTCCATTTTGTAGCTCCACCCCAAATGTAAGAATTTGTACTTGGTCTGTTTTCTTACAGAATGCTTATGAATTGCATGAGTTTTGATCATTCCCTCATTAAGTGTGGCTGACAGCCTGGCAAAAATATGTAAAAGAGTTTTACCATAGAGGACATGCAGCAAATCAGCAGGGTCCTTTCTCTGCAAGTTCAGTCAGGAACTTCCTCTGTCTGCAGCACAAAATTTGAAATAATTATAAATAATTCTTTTCAAACTTTGCCTATACTTTGCAGATTTAGAAAAGGAAGTGATTGGATTCCTTCTCACTCAGCAATAACAGTTCGAAGGGCCCTTTTCATATAATTTCCTGAAAAACAGGATCTGCTGCTAGGCAACAAATCTGAAAACATAGCTGGTTCTGTTCAGTCAAATTCTGATTACAATCTCCTAGTTGCTAATGGACAGCATGGCAAAAATGGGAGAACTGCTGCTTTACTCAGAGACTGTCACTGCACTCCTCAGTCCAGAAGCTCCACTGAGACCATCCTGTCTTGTTCCAGGCACTGTGTTTGCAACAAAGGTTGAAAGCATCTCAGCTTGGGAGGAAAGTTCAGGTTTGGAAGCCAAAGAGCCTGCCTGTATAAATCCAATCAGGAGGGCTGAAGTCATTAAGGGATAGCACATAATTTATTCTGTACAGCCATAGAAGCCAGTTATGAGAGATGCCTCTAATTTCTCTTTCTCTGTTAAATATAGAGTGGAAAGAAGTGGTGCTGCACAGGTTATACCCTGTGAGCACGACACATTAAATGGCTCACTGGAGTAGTGACTGCAAAGCCATTCACCTCTTCCTGCTTGCCCACCTGCTCTGGAGAAAAGAAGTGGCTGTTTCTTGAATGGTAGGAGAGTAAAGTGAGCCAGCAGGGCCACTTCTGGTCATTTTTCAAAAGTTTGCATACCTTTCTTTGGTTTTTGTGTTGCAGAATTTCATCTATCACTAAAAAAAAAACCTCTCATTTTCTTTAAAAATTGTCTTCCTGTCTGCTGGTCCTGCTCTTCCATGGCTTTGCTGCCAGCACAAAAGGTTCAAGTGTCTATGAGATGCATTGGACTAAAGTGATTCATTAACAAAATTGCTTATTTTGACTTGCTGCAGTTTCCTGACACCTGTTGTAGAATAAAACAGGAAGAGGGGGAGGCAGGATGTTGCAGGGACAGTAAAAAAGCAACCTCTAGTAGAAAGCGTCCATTGCTTTTTTCAGCAACACAGATTTATGCTATCCCAAAATGAATTCATCTGGCCTACATCTAAGCACCAACATCCTGGAAAAGTACATGTTATGTACAGAAAGGCAGAAGCATCACTTCTTGAGACATGGAATGCTTAATCTATAACAATTAAAGAAGAGATATTTCAGACAACTGAAGGGAAATGCTGGGAAAGGTTTCTGGGTAAACATGTGCACCCTCAGTTAATGTACATCACAATTATTCTCTTCTGAATTAGGTTTATCAAACAAGCTGGATGTTGAACCTAGGAAATTTTAGGGAGTTTCATCATGAGGAAGATCCACTGAGCCTCACAAAAAGGATATGTATTAGGAGATGCCAGCTAAGGGGATGCTGTGCTTTTTGGCCATTCACATAAGATAACAAAGGTCTGAAATCCATTTTATTTTGTGGCTTTTCGGGAAATTTAACATGCATAAAGTTTGGCTTGAGGGAGCACTCTGAGAGGGAAACAACGAAGGCAGATTGGGCTTCCAACAATGAATTCTCTCAGTGAGTGACTGAGGAAATCACTCTTGTGATATACTGATTTCTCATCTCAAGCCTATGTTTTAGTTAGCACAGGAATTTTGCAGGGAAATGCTCAAGTTATCTAAAAAGCTTCCATTTTTACCCCTTCCTTATCCAGTTGTAGTTGTTAAGAAATCTTGAACTAATGAAGAGAATAAGAAAACTTGAATCAACTAGATTATTATGAAAAAATCTTTAGAAGACTCTTGCACATGTAATTTTTCAAAGCCAGTGGCAAGGCCCCTGCCTGAATCTGCTTAGCTGGTGCATGGGAGACAATCACATTAACAGAAAAAAAGCTCAAACCTTCATTTAAGTAAAAATCAAGGCATTATATATGTTGGCTGACCATTTAAGGGTCTATGATATTTACTCTCTCCCTGGCAAAGCTTTCAGGGTTGGCTGCTGGGGACTGAGGGCTTTGCTCTATCAGTGCTTTCAGCCTAGATGAAGGACAGCAATAAAGTTTATTTCTGTGCCTGCATTCTACTTGTTCCTTATAAAATTTCATCTATGTTTGCTCTTCCTTAGTTAACAGAGGAGCAAATTGCCAGTAGTCTCCTGGCAGGCTGTCAGTAAAATATTATTTCAAGTTCTCTAACTAGAAAACAAATATTTTCTTTTTTTGTGTGGATGCTTCTTTCCTGGCTTCTCACCCTTTTCATCCATCTTAATTTGTCTTTTTTAGTCGCACATTCTGCTCATGGTACATTAAAGCTAAAGCTGGCTTAACAGGGTCTTCACTAATCAAACATACAATGCTAATATAACTGTGGCTTTCTCCAGGCACAGTGCTGTGCTGTGCAATGGCAACAGCAAAAGATTAAGCACAAGGCTATTTATATAAATTTGAAAATCAGTTGCCCTAATTGGTGGTGAAAATCATTAGTTTAACATTCATGTGAAGACTTTTTTTAACACTCCCACTTGAATGTTTTCAGAAACTCTTTTAAGATTGCTGAGAAGTAACAGACTTTCCATTTGTGATATTTCAGTGCATACTTTAATTTTTGCCGTGCCAGATGTAGAAAGTTGTCAGTTTGGATGTGTGGGGCTATCTGAGTCAGGGCCACAGTGTGGTTATGTATCAATGGGCTCTGAGCTCTGGAATGTTGCCAAAGTTTCACAAGCAAAGCCCAAGGGAACAGCCTGAATTGGGTTGAAGTTGTTCCCTGTGATCTCTGAAAGGGGGAGCAGGGAGTGGGAGATCCTCTAAAACACTAAACATGACAAGAGGACTCTTGGAGGGTAGGAAAGCAGAGATTGCTGCAAGCATGTAGCCTCTCATGTTACCAACAGGGACAAAGCAGCCTCCAGGATGTGCTGGATCTGTAAGAATAGGCTGTCTTGAATTAATAAATCCTGATTTATATGCAAGGGAGCTATGTGTGTCTAGCTCATACTGGTCCTAGCAAATCTTTCATAAAAGCACTTTTCCAAAGAAGTAGACTAGGCCTTTTAAATATTTTAATGGGAAGAAGCACTTGAAAGTAAGTTTTTCATGTATAGCAGGTTCTAAATTTCTCTTATTTTACTTTTATGTTTTCTTCCTTTAGCTTTTGAGAAGCAAGATGACTTAATCACATTTCAGGACTGGTGATATAAGTTATCCTTACAATTTTTTTTCCCTGACAGAAAGTGGGTGTTACAGTCAAATCTTGCAGGGATAATAAGGAATCCTGTTCTAATCAGTAATAGCAAAGGAATTGAATAATATTTTCTTCTGGAGAAGAATATATAAAAGCTAATGTAATGTCATTCATATCAGTGAACTGGGCTGCCATGGCAGTCATTCCACAGCAAAGCTCTGCTCCCACCTGCTCTCACAGGAATCTCTGCTATCATATTCATGAGTGATTGAAGATGAACACTGAGATGATATTATTTGCAAATGCAAGGGGATTATTTAAGAAAATCAAATGAAGTGCCGTGCTTGAGGATTTTCTGAGGGGGTCCAAAATGCTGGATGTCTGGTTAAGTGGTAGGTGGAATTAAGCAGCAATACACAAAAAGTAATTCATGCTAGAAAAAAGTCACCTTAATTATGCCAGCACAGCAATGGAATGTGGTGGCACTGAGCTGAGGAAATTGTGCAGCCATTGTAAATCGCTCTCATAAAACAGTTCAGTGCTCAGAAGTGACCAGAAATCCCAGTGGATGGGAGTAGCTGTGGGGAGAGGAGGTAAGAGCAGAAGAGAAAGCAGCATTGTGCTATTATGCAGTCATGGTTTATCCCCTTCCTGAACACTCCATGTGTGTTCAGTTCCTGTTGCTCATTATTAACCTAAATGGGGAAAACAGAGGTCACTGCAGCAGGGAGGATTACGAGTATGGATTAGCTTTCCTACATGGGGCAGCTAGGCATGCTAGGAAAAAAAAAAACCTACCCCAGAGAATACAAATGTATTTTTATAAATATATGGTTATACAGCCATAAGAAGCAGCAGGAGGTTAATAAATTGATTTTTTTTAAATGAAATGGAAATACATCAAGGACTTCCTGAGATAAGGCTGTTTCTGCAGCTCCAGAAGTCCCAAACGTGTCCATTACTGGAAGCTGTGACTGTATTAGAGTAGTAATTACTACAGAGCAGTTCTGCTTTTGTGTGCTGCTCTTGAAAGCACAGTGCTGAACTAGCTGGTCTTATGTGCCATTTCCCAGCTAAATTTGCAACTTCTTTCCCTAATTATTTCATCACTAGTTTATACCCTGTATTGAGAGAAACAGGAAATTGCTACTGAAAGTAATCACAGACTTAGAGAAACATTAGGCTGAAAAAAAAAATTATAAATCTATCATCATGTTGTTGTATACAATCATTCTAAACTTTGTAATCAGATTCCATGAAAATTAGAGTGTTAAGACACAGATGGCAGCAGATGACACAAACCAATATTTCAACAATTTCTCCAAAAACCTTCTTGATTAACTGACAAATCAAGTCAAATTAGGGTAAGCCATTAATTAAGATGGCTCTTTTATATTCACTAGGCATTGTGAATATTTTACTTTTTTTTTTACTTAGTCATAAGAGCTTTCTGGCCAAAAATTTTGGTCTGTGGCTCCTTAAAAAAGAAATTTATTGTTGGCATTCAGTATTAAGAAAAAATAACAGTAACTCAGCATTGGTGAGTTACTGATGTTTCTAAATTTATACGCAATATAAAAATACCATCAGACTTCATGTAAAAACACCTTTATTTCCTTTTTCTGCCTTTGTTTCTTAAGACTCTCTGCTTCTAATATATAATGCTCTTGAGGGAAATATTTATTAATATGTCTGCAGAAAACATTTAAAAGTGCTTATAAACTAAAATTCTATGGAGAAACAATTCACTCTTTCTATTGTAATACTACAGTATAAAGACTTATTTTCAGGGAATGGAAAATTAGTCGGTTATTTAAAAAAAAAAATCTGTGTAAAAAGATACTAAAATCATTAATAGTTTAGTTCAGAAAGCATTTAAATCTATTAAATAAGCGAATAGGTCTTTTTTTCCAAAAACAAAGCCATAGTAATTCAGTGGTGCTGTGTTATCTCAAGAACTTTTCAAGGAAAACCAGCCAAATTGCCATCTCTCTGCAGGTTGGATACTGCTTTTCTGATCAGCACAACACATGCTCACAGCTGTCCTAATATACACTTGTAAGGAACTCATAGAATAAGTGCTTGTGATTTTTTTTTTGTTTTTTAATAGAATGTACATGCATTTGGTAGGAAATTAGGGAAAGGGGAAACAGAGTCAAAGAGTGAAATTGGAATGGGGCATCTGGTTCTGCCTAGCACAGCCAATGAGCATTGCAGTAGGTCTGGCATGTGTTGAGGGGAATTGCCAAGTTTCTGTCTGTCCCTCTCATATTAACAGATACTACTTCTAAATGATCAAAAAAGAGTGCAACTAATTTCAGTGAGAGTCAGATCTGATCCTATTTCTCAGCTTTGTGTGATGAGGAGAGCCAAGCTGCTTAGGAAATGTTTGGCTCTCTCTTCTTCAATCAAAGAAAGAAAAAAATGAAAAGGGTGCCAAACTAAAATTTTGCATAAATCAAAATTTAGATACATTTCTATATTCGTTCTGCTGGAAGTCTGGAATAAATCCCTGGTAAGAAATTATCTTACTCTTTCAGCACTATGACCAGTGAAATCTGATTATAGACAGCAGAGAACAGCACACAGGCATAGAGCTTTTGTCCTTTTCATATGTAGCACAGAAATTGAGTTGTCCACCAATTTGCATAAATACAAGTTCATAGAATCTGGTTTCTGAGCCATCTGTGGCATTTTGATGGCCCCTCCTTTACTGCATCTGCAGAAAACCTTTGTGTAAGTATGTATTAGCTTCACTAATGGCTCCCTGGCTCTTTCAGAAAGGTGCCTCGTTTATCCTCGCTTCACTCCTCTGCAGCAAGGCATCATTTCATAAGTTCAGTCTCGATGAAGGAGCCTAGCAAGCCCTCAGCTACAACACTGTTCTTCATTAATGTTATAAGAACAGTAATTCATTTCTCAATGTGCTTTTTTTGAAGAGCTGATAACATTAAAAACATCTACCCAGTGCATGTCACTGATGAGCAGTTACTTACATTAAAAGCACTTACTCGGTATCTAGCACATTTTGCATTTATGTCTATTAAAATGCATGAAACATCTATCATAACATTTTAAGCACTCAGTAGCTTATTACTGGAACCACATAACTGCTTCCTTATTATCTCTTCTTGACAATAACTATAATGAATTATATTCAGGTAGCTGTTGAAATTTTCATCCAAGCACATTACTTTTTTGGATGACATGTCAAGAGGTTAACTTATCCTCCCTTCCAGCTGATTTCTAGGCCTCAATGCATCAGACAAGTCACTTCAAAGGAGATATTGCTCTGTTGAGCTGAGACATCAAGATAAAGTTGGCTTTCTGAGATGCAGTCCCCTTTGGGAAGTGTGCAAGGAATTCTTCAGCAGTTATTTGTCTAGGCAGTCTTGAAGCAACAAGACACAAGATGAAGACCAAGACATGGAATGAGAAAAATCAATTAAAGGGAAAAGGGAGCTATGGGTCATGTAGCTTATACTAATTCTGTGGTATTATTTCTCATTCATTTTATATTTGGTGAGATTTTCCTCCAGGGAGTGAAGTGCATGTATGTAGATAAAATATCATTAGTTAACAGTTCCTCTCTGACTCTGCACATTAAGGCATTTCTCACTAGTAGTAAAATCTGTCTGGAAAAGAAAGCTCAAATAGGTAAGTCAACAATTCCATCTTTCACTTACATGCCATGAACTGTTTATATATGATTTGTGGAAATTGGATCAGAAGTGAAAAAATAGCAATCATGCTCGCTGCCATTGAAGGAGTTACAGTTTTACCAAAATTTAAGCACAATTGTTGAATATTGGAGAAAATTACCTGCTGAATTTTTGTTGTGGTTGCTGGTATATTTTGAACTGTCTCTGCAGTTTTTGCTGTGTAACATTTCAGCAGCTTGAAAACAAGTCTGCTGTCTCCTGGGAGGAAAGGACCACAGCATTTGCTCGGGAGGGAAGAAGCATTCTCACATCTCCAGCTAGCAGGAGACAGCTGCCACCATCACTGACATGATACAAGACACTTAGGAACCCAGCTGATGAGCTAATTGGCTGTGAATAAGAGCAGCACTACCTCTGAAAGTCAGCAACATGGATTCTTGATTCCCTAAAACTGCATAAATCAAGATACAGAGCACACCTTAAGAAAGTGCAAGTAGGCACTTCTGTCAAGAAGCTTACTTGTTTTGTTACATAAAAAATTGTCACTTGCTGATGCTGAGCACAACCTAAAGAGATGATAAATGGCACAAGAGCACTGGAGAGATTCTCTCCATGTTAGAAACAACTCCATGTACTAAAGCTATGCTTTTCCACTCAGGCATGCAAGAGTATACCCATCAAAGTCAGTGGAGGCTGATCATAGAGCAAGGATCAACCTTTGTATTCATCCATTTGTGATTTCTGAAAACAATCTGAAATGTCTATTTTAGTCCTCCTTCCTTGACTCATGTCTGCTTAGAAGTATTCAAGAATAAGCAGTGTCAAGAAATTGTGCTTTTTGATCCATGATGATTATAAAAATATTTTAAACAGTTAAATAATCAATAATAATAAACCTTTAAATATTATTATTCTTAATTAGGCAAAATGTTATAATTCAGCATTTATATTACAAAAAAAAAACAACAAACAAAAACACCAAATAAAGGATATGAGTGTGAGATTTAGTTGTAACTATGTTATAACAACTGTTTTGGGGATGAAGACACCTGTAAATTAAGAGGAGCCTATTCTTAGAATAAAGTCACAGTCCAAAATTCTCTTCCTTTCTACGCCAGCTAGTTTCCAATCTGCTTATTCTTAAGAACATTGTGTGAGATATAAGGGTAAAAAGAAATATTTAAATGGGTTTTTTCCTGTTATGTTAATTTAACTGAACATAAAGTTAATTTTTTTCCATAAAAAGGTAAATTATGGATAAGCATACTTAAGTTGTGCTTACTTATATTTTAACATGTAACAAGTTTTGACAGTCATGGTTTTGATATAAATGGGCACAGTCAATATCAATGTCAGAAAGGCTAATGTGGCAAAGCTGTTTCTTCCACTTTTTTTCCTGTTGTCACTTATAATCTAGCCAATATACAACAATTATTCCAATTCTCTCCATGAAAAGAAATGAAATAATCAAATGTGTGGCTACTTTTTCTACAAAGATTGCTGTAAGTTAGGTTGTTTTTACTTCACTGGGTGTATGTGGAAAGTAGAACAGGTTCTTCAGGCTCCTAAGGGTACACTTGGAGATCTGCTGCATCTGTTGCCTGGAGCACTGTTGTCTCTAAGTCTTATTTGTTTATTTGTTTATCAGCTGAATGACAGCAGTTAAGGTCCACATTATAAAAGTTATTCAGATAGCCATCTCATTGTGAAATTCTTCCTCCGAGTCAGAGCTCCTCCAGATCTCTTGGGCTCAGAGGAGGCAACAAAATTCCCCTGGAAGCTCTGGGCACCTTATTTGAGCAGTAACTTGTAGAGATGGTGTCTAAGGAAATGGAGATTATCAGGTGTAGCACAGTCCATTCCTTTGAAAACTTAGAGGAATGTTCTTGCTGCTCCTAGAAATCCATGACAAGAAATGTATGTTTCTGTCTCTGTGTTTTTTAAAGTTTGGGTCTTTTGGTTTGGTAGCCAAGACCAGAATAGTGAGTCTGCTAAGGTAAAAACTGAACCCTTCTTTGGGAAAGGAGAAGCTTGACTTCAATTTGTCTTAACATTGCTGTTTTCCCCTGCTTTAAGCCACATGTCACAAATCAGTAGGACTGATAAAACTCTGAATTTATGCAGAAATAATGAATATTAGAGATTCTGGCTACCATTAAAGTAAAAACTGAACAATGAATATTTACTTTTTAAAAAGTTGAAATTCAATATTGCTTAAAATTGGAGTTAATGTTAGTTTTAGTACTATTTTGCATAGGAGTTCCTAAGTTCCCACATAATTTCTCATGATTTTCAATCCTATTCTTTTTTTAGAGGGGGAAAAAGTAATAATAACTCCAGATGAACTAGCCATTCTTTTCTACAGTAGTTTTACAAAGTTTTTGTTAAAGAAGACCTAAAAAGAATTTTCCATTGAAACAAGCTTTCATAATTAGAAAGCTCAGTGTAATGCAAAAATCCTGCATGAGAGAATTTCAGTCTTTTAAAGGGATTAAAATTTCCCATTTTCTTTTTCATGCAATATTCAAGCTTATGGTGGATGATATTTAAAAAAATAATAAATTCAGTTATTAAATGGGATAGAAGGCTTGTGAAATAGCTGCTTTCCTAATGTACAGCAGTAGCTTAGGTAGAATGAAGTCAAAGGTATTGACTTTTAAAGTGTTTGTGTTAAGTTTGACTTAAAACAAAATGCTCAAACATATTCAGCTTAAAATTTGTGGAATTTTTCATTATAGCAGCCATGTCAGGTTAATGTGAAAACAAATTAAGATTTTCTAAAGCCACTTGTGGAAGTGGATCTGGTGAATTCCAACTCACACTGATAAGTCTTGAGTGCACTTTAAAATCTTTAGCCTGATCCAAGGCAGGATATGACTTTACAGTGTGATTGTAAAGCTGCACAATCTATGCTAGTGCACATTTCTTTACCTGCAGTAAATTATCTTGCACTCCAGTTTTCTTTAAATTAGCATAGGACTGATAGGTATGGAAAGTTCCCACTCACCTGCAGCAAAGCCAATTGTCAGGTTCACCATGGTTTCTGAAAATGTCTCAGAGCATTCAGCAGTGAGCTGACAAAGAAACAACCATATTTTTTCATGCTCATTGACTTTGCTTTAGTTCAGGTCCTTGGGGTAGATTCATACATCGCTCAGGATGTTTAGCACATCTTCTGATAGTCACGATCCTCAGAGAGCAGTATGAAAGAGAAACTGCACTCTTATTAAAAACGGAGGCATCTAGCTTATTTCTGGGTTTAGCTGCTTTTAAAAGATACTTTTCTTTCATTATTTCTAAGAAAAAGGAAAATTACATGTCCTTAGGGCTGTTTGTGTTTCACTTGCTTAGATAGATGAGTTACAAAACTAAATTAAAATGGAACTGATTTTAAGCCATAAATGTTTTAAATTATATATTGAGAGAGGTCTCTAAGATTATGTTACTCATAATGCAGTAACAAGATGAGTTTTATCCTCTCATGTGCTCTGAGTTCACAGAGAGTTGTTATTGCAACCCCACCCCCCTTTTTCTTTTTTCTTTTTTTTTTTTTTTTTTTTTTTTTTCAGAAAATACAGTTCAAATTAGTATAGACCCAATTATTGACCAGCAAGGCACACCTTTGAGAGCATATATCTGTCTTCTACATATCCTTTGATCTAGCAGGGAAGTCTAGAGGCCAGGACTTGCAACTCTGAATTTTACTGCTTTCTGATGTTTTTCTTTCTTTCTCCATCTTGCTGAAAATGAGTACTGGTTCTATTTGTAGAGAATAGACTTTCACAAGACAGTGGCTCATCAGCAGCACCTTTCTTGGCAGAATCTATAGATTGAATTTAGTCCAATAAATCTGCCTGTGCTCTGCCTTCCCACCTGGATCCACTGGCTCTGTTTAGACATCAGCTGTGTCACAGTGAATATCTCACAGCTTAAAGGAAGATAAGTGGATGTGTATGTGTGATATTGCACCCTAAATTAAACAGTTTCCAAAAGAAAGACAAAGCTGGGAAGAGGAAAATGCACGGCAACTCAGACCATGGTCAGGGAAGCAAATTTAGAGAGAAGAACCAGACAAATGAAAACTCTGTGCCCTCAGAACTGGACATGGTGCTTGATTCCTGGATTGGTCATTTTTATGTCCTTCCATGGATTTTTCTTCCCCAGTGAATTAACTGTATGTGCTGTTTCTCCTTGCTAGTGAACTACATTAATATTAAATGCAGTCTGTTTGTTCTTTGGCCATGTAGGGGAAGCCAATAGAATTTTCAAAAGTATCTTGTTTAGCTTTCTACATTTCTGTATGAGAAATATAGATATGGCTAGATGGAAATATTTAATATTATATTCTTGTTATTCTAAGAAATATGAGCAAATCTGTTGTACAGCTGCAATGAAGGCTGATGAATTATATTAGCAGCTCCAATCTCCTTCATTTTAATTTCAGAAATGTCAAATTTTGTTTAAAAAAAAAAAAGAGATAAAAATATCCTTAACTGCCAATACATTACCCAAATTGCCAAAAGCAATTTTGCCTATAATAAAACTATTGTGGGCTGAAGCATTTGGATCAAGCTATGCAAGATTGATATGTTTTTCTTGATACAATTCAGTGAATGTGCTATTCTTGTGGAATTTTCCACATGAGTCTGCTGGGGAGGAAATACAGTGGACAAAATGTCTTTTACTTGCAATTAGATTATTTTTTTTAAGTTTACCTATCAATTAGCTGTAAATGATAACCTGATACACATTTCTGATGTTTAAAAGGCAATGCAACTTTTCTGTTGGCAAGAAACACGTTTAACCAGGGAATTTTGGGATGACACCAGCACTGTCATTTAAAACACAGTTGATTCACTGTATTAATTGACTTTTTAAGCTCAGCTGTGCTAATGAGAGTTTTGGAAGACCAGCAACATTTCTGCAGCCAGCCAGAGGAAGGACAGTGAAGGTTAAGATGCCTTACCCTGCATATCTTGTGTTTCTGTTCTTTCTCTGGAGGAATCTCTCCTGAACCTTTTGTGCTGCAGCCTGGTAATGCAGATGCCTCGTGAGGTTTGCACAGTGACTGAGTCTGGCTGAATGCTGGAACAGGAGCCTAGATTAGAGGCATGCTAAATTCACTCTGGAAGCAGGATAACTGAGATGGCACAGAGTCCTCTTGTCGTGCACCAGGCATTTATAATGACACCTGAGGTGTCTCTCAGAGCCACACAGCTGTCTATACATAGCAAGCTGAATCCTAAAATATTTATTATTTTAGCTGAAATCTTGACAACCCTGACCTTAAGTAACCTTCTCTATTAACTGAATTGGTCCCAGGGTTTTGTCTTGTCCAAATGTCTTTTTGTCTTGTTACTAATAGCAGTAGTACGCACAGTTCTCTATTAGCAAACCAGGCTGAAAACACTGATCTTTCTTTTGCTGACTAATAAATAAATAAATAGTAGTGATTTGCCTGGGTTCCACTGGTCAGTATAGTGTTCACTGAATCACCTAGTCTCCCTCGCTAATCTCTTTTTATAGTTCCTCTTTCTATATTTCATATCTATTTTGATGGCAGAATTGAATGCTCCAAGCATTTTGGTAGATGCCTTAGTAGTAGTGGTGGGTTGCATTATGAGAAACAAATTCAGATAACTCATTTTGAACATGTTTTGGTACAATGCAAGAGCTAGTATCTTCTTTGAAAATCATCAGTTTGTTCAAGTAGTTGGTTAAAAAGTAAAGTACCACATGACAGATCTCTCTAAGAGGAAAAGTTGTGCATATTAAAGTTAATTGATTGACTTGTTGGAATTCAGCAAATCTTCAGCACTTGAGTTAGGCTGAATAAGCTCCTCACAAGGTAATAAAGAGAATAGGTATCTCCAGAGAAAATTTAGAATATTCAGCATGCTGGAAATGAGATTTTTTTCTTTTGGGAGGTTCATACTTTTTTCCTTTAACTTTGAAAGGGCTGTTAAGTTCCAGCTGAGGTGCTGACAACAAAGTAAGCTCAGCTTTGGATGCCAAAGTAAACATATAACAGGGAATGTTTGGGGCTTTATATCTCTTAGCTCATAATGAATTTCACCATCAAATTTGTACCTGTATCAACTGACTGCAGAGTCTGCATTTTGCTTTGTAAAAAGGTGTTTGTACAAGCAATTATCTGCTTTTAAATGGATGTGGAAATTTTACTGGCATGATGGACTCTGAGCAAACTGTGGTAGCCATAAAAGTGACACTGCATCTTTTATTTGGTACTATCCATTTTCTCTAAGGATGCATAAAATCTGGTAATTATTTAAGCCTCTAAAATTAGAAAAAGAGCTGAACATAGATGTTGATAATAAATGTTTTACTTAAGCAAGAGGAGTTAGTTAGTGGATTTTTTTTTTTTTTCAGCTTGCATCTTGTCTCAGAAAGAAAAGGTTTATGATTAAGGTTTTTGTATCTGAGAGAATGAGTAGCTCAGAAAGTGAGCAAGTGCTGGCTCGGTGTGTGAAGCAAAATAACCATGGCCTGTCTAGAAAGAGACAGATGAGTTCCAGAGGAAGGACAGTATGGGAAATAGGAGTGGAGGGACATAAGTTTGGAAAAATAGTATCAGTCCATATAAAACAAAATTTTATATATATACACACACTCTTTTAGTTGGGGCTCTTGCTTTTCTTCTTGTGGGAGATGTAGAACAAATTATTTTTTTAAAAAGCCCATAACACCCCTTGCCCCTCGACAAAAAAAAAAGGGGGGGAAGCGTGCCAAATCTTATTCAAATACACTCATTTAAGAGCACTTTCTGCTGGGGTGATTTAAGTGAAGTGAAGTCAGATCAGTGTAAAGTCAGAACAAGACTGGAGAGCCAATGATTTAGTAGGTATAAATTTATAGTAAATTCACCATAAGAAGTATAACCAGGGCAGAAGAAGATTCTGTATGATCTCAATATGATGTTTAAATTAATTTTAGGTCAATACATTTGTAAGTCAGTAAGGAAAGTACTAATATGAACTGTGTTTCAGGTTGACCAATGACATTTAACAAGGTATGTTTAGAGTTTTCTTCTGCAGTTCTGGTAGTCTTGTGGTATCAATGGATTCCTACATCATTTTGTGTTTAAGCATTTAGACAATTTTCTCCTAAATACTCTGCTCGCAACCATATTTGCTGCTTCTCTGTGTGAAAGCATGCCCTTGGCCAGGAAGTCAGCTCAAGCAGTGCATTAGCACAGGAATGATGAGCATCTATCCTTTCTTATCTCCCTCTTCAGCTGCCATGGAAAACTGTCCTACTTTACAGAGAAGCATCATGATGGGACAGGTAGATACACAATCCCTGGGCAGTGGGCCTGGCTATTTTGTAGTTTATTGTACCCTCTGTGACAAATCAAAAGCTCTTTTTCTCTGTTAGAGATCAGCCCCAGGAAGGAAAGGCCTCTTTTCTGTGGAAGTGGGTAGTTTGTCCAAGGGCAGGACTCTTTTTAGTGCCCTGCTCTCATGGTGTGTCATACCAAGGTTTGTCCTTTTCAAAGCCCTTTCACCAGGGGTCCCCTTAATCCTCTCTTGGATTGTATGCAGTGGGAACAGGCAGCTTTCGCTGAGTTCTGACCTGATTTTTTTACTCTGAGTACTCTTGCAAGGGAAATAGACTGATGGAAACACACATTTAATTTTACAACAGGAAGAGTTTACAAGTCCCCAGCCATTAATATAGAATAGATAGATTTGCCTGTAAATGTGAGCAGCCAAGTTGGATTTGATAATAGCATACACTGAGGCACCTTTACACGAAAGAGACACTACAGAGGGTTGTTGATGTGAGAGTAAATTAAAATTGCATATGCTTTTAGGTCTTTTAGAGATATGAAGCAAGATAATGGAGACTAAGTGGTTCAACTATTTTAAAAAATAAAAAAAATGGTTGGACTAATAAATAACCATGAATATGTTTACAATGTTATTAAATGGTGTACGCCTAGGCAGGCTTAATGACTCTGACTAAGATTTTGCTCATGTTATTTCAGCTTTTTAAAAAAAAAATCCATCTGTTGTCTCCAAATCTAGGTAGAATTGCTTCCACTGAAGTGCTTAAAATAAATTGTTTAAGGTTTTAGTCACAGCATCTATACCAGCACATTCAAAAAGAATATTATTCACTTAAGCTTTATGCAAAACTGGTCTTTCTCTTGTCAAAGAAAGCAAACATTTAAAGAGCTGAATGATTCATGTAGTTGACCCCAATCATCTGCTTCTGCTGGGTTTGGACACCTTTCCTAGCTTGGTGTCAACACACACACAGAAAAACAGTGTTATGAGACTCTCACTGCCTTTGCTTTGCATTTTTGTTCCTGGAGATCCCTGGGCATGCCCAAAATAGCAAAGCATATAAAAGCAGGGTAATAAACCAGCAGCAATTTAAAAAATGCTGACAGAAGATGGAAAATATCTGAGATGAAAACTGTCCAATATGCTGAACAGCTACATCAAGATCTTAGTGTCCTTTTCCTTCTGTGTAGTTCTGAAGTCAGAGAGGCTTTGATTTTATTAGTATATCTCACCCATCACAGTTAGCCTGTGCTGGATGGAATAGAATCCCAAGAGAAAAGTGGCAGAGTTTCAGAGCTAGTGGCATGTCCCTTTCAGAGCAAGACTGACACATGGGATAGAGTTACCTGGAAGGGCACAGTGGAGGTAATGGTCTGACTCAGGGTAACCCTAATGTTTCTGTGTCAAAAATTATTTTATAATGTGTCTCTTATGGAGAATCACAGGATGGGTCACGCTAGGAAGAACCACAGTGGGGCATCTGATCCAACCTCCCAGCTCAAGCAGTTTCATCCCAGAGCAAATGGCACAGGAGCGTGTCCAGATAGTTCTTGAATATTGCCATGGGGGGGGGATATCCACAGCCTACCTGGGTAACCTGTTCCTGTGCTCTGTCACCTGCACAGTAAGGAACTTCTTCCTGATGTTCAGGTGGAACTTCCTGAGCCTCAGTTCCTGCCTGTTGCCCCTTGTCCCACTGCCCAGCACCACCGAGCAGAGCCTGATCCATCCTCTGGCCCCTACCTGTACATACTCTCTCAGTCATCTCTTCTCAAGGCTGAAGAGACCCAGTCCTTCATCCTGTCCTCATCAGAGAGATGCTCCAGTCCCTTGGTCATCTTTGTAGCCCTCCTCTGGACCAGCTGCAGGAGCTCTGTTTCTCATTTGCACAGAGTCCAGAATTTAATTGACAACTTTAAGTTATCAGCAGCATTTATTCTGCCACAGGAACTGAAAAAAACAGGCTAGGGAGGTCTCGGTTTTACAAGAATGTAATTTGTTCATAGCAGATTAGCTTTGCCTTTGGACAGTCACCACATGAGTTTTAATCTATTCGTGCAGAACTTGGTCCATCATCTATTCATATCAATGAAAGTACAAAGTCAGGTTTTTCTTTCTCTCTTGGTCAACAGTGCAAGGCACAATATCCATAATCCTTTTCTTATGAGAAATCTTTTCCTGGCCATTACAGGTATCCTTCTTCCTAGGTTTGTGAATACTTTGGTTGTCACAAGTACATTGTGCTATGTACAGAATTTGCATAAAAAGTGTTTGCTGTACTGCTGAGAAATAGCAGATTCCAAAAAACCCCATATCCATGAAATGAAAAAGCAAAGCATGGTTTGAAGATCTGCTAACAGCAGAAGGTACTGGATCTGAATAGTAGCAAGGCATCTAGATCAGGTAATAGATGATGTTCAGATAAGTCCTAAGAAACAGAAGCTAAACAAACAGAGAAGTTGACATGGATTAAGAAAAATATAACACATGCACACACACATACCACTTTTTATTTTCCCCCAAATTATTTTTAATAAAGGAGCAAAAATCCAGTCTTGTAAATGCATACTTGGAGTTCTTTTGGCTCACTAATCCTATTTCTTAAAAACCTGTATGAGATTGAAAAGTGAATAATTAAATCCATGTTGACTGTGCCTATTTATGAAAACCTGGTGCATACACCATGTGTTTACATAGTTAAATAGACATTAGAAGTGTTTTAATGTAACAGTTCTGTAGTATACAGTACATAGTAGCTCTATGTTTTGCTTATACTTGGTAATTTTCTTGCTTGATGTGACTTTTGGTGAGTTTTAACATTTGCCCAGCCAGTCTCTCTGTTTCTCTCTTTCTCTGTGAGGCTCACATGTAAACTGCTTTAAAGATTGCATAATGACTGTTTGGCATGTCCTACAGGCAAAGGCCCAGAAACCCTTTTTGCTGGCTATAACCTCAATGATAATGAGTGGCACACAGTGCGTGTGGTGCGGCGAGGAAAAGGTTTAAAGTTAATGGTGGATGACCAGCAGGCTGTGACAGGTACTGTGGCGTTGTGATTCCGGGATTCCGTGTTGCTGGGGGGAAACACAAAGCAAAACAAAAACAAAACAAAAAGTTATACAGAAGCAAAATGACTTTATCTGAGAGAAACATGCTTTTTTGCTTTTTTCCTAGGTAAGATTCAAAATTCATGTTATACATCTTAGAATGCTGCTACAAGAAGTGTGTTATTACACTTGCTATTAATGCTGCTCTAAGGCTGCTATTGAAATTAATGAAAACCTTCATGCTGGCTTAAATGAATGTTTTTATACAGTGGTTAGAGAGAAGTTATTTAGTACATCACTAATGAGAAGGCAAGCAGAATGCTTTTGGCAACACATTGTTAGGGCTAAACTCTAAGCCACTGCTAGAAGAAAGAATTTAATAAACATTTTATGGATATTCTACTCTGATTTGAATCTTGCATCAACGGTCCTCAATAATTGCATATTAGGCAGCATGTTTTTCTCAAATACTAAAATAGCAGTTGGGGTGGGAGAAAAAAAATGGCATGCATGCTAGCCGATGATAGAAATGTTTCTGTATTTATATGATCAGAAATGTTAATAGAGAACATTGGTTTTGTCCTGTACAAGACAATGTTCACGTGCATGTTGCTAATAGCAACTTATCTGACTTCTGGCCCTGATTCCTTGAGCACAGAATGCGCCTAAATTTTTTTGTTAGCTATTTAGAATTATCTTTTGGTTTTGTCTACCATTAAACAAGTTTTATCATCTGTTCTAAGCTTTGTTGAAATGGTAATAGGTTAAATGTTTTGGGTTTTTTTAAAAGAGGAGTTTGGCTTCTTTAATAATCCCTTTTCACCTCAACAGAACAATGAGGGTCTTGTCACTGGTAGAAAAAGAATTCATATAGTTGCAAGAAGATGTTTTCTAGAATCAGAAATTACCAATACATCTTCCAGCACTGAAGTCTGTGTATGTTATGATTCCTAGGGTCATTTTCTCAAGAATGTAGATGGCCTAAACAATTTATTTTCTTTTTGATAGTATAGGAGGAAGTATAAAAAACATTATAATCTTGCTGCTTCAACAGCTACTCAAGGCAGATTCTAATATAGAGAAAATAGTTTAGATCAAAATCCAGTGCAAGATCCAAATGCACAACCCCTGAACTCCTCATGCCAGAGTTCTAATTTACAAATACTGCAGGTTACATAACCTGGGTCCAGCTTTCTGGTGCAATATTTGTATTCTTTCCACCACCCAGTAAGTATATCCTAAAATGGCCAGTCGACTTGAATTCCCTCTCAGTTCTTCAAGAACTTGTCTGCATTTGCATAATGCACAAATGTTTAATGTTATTAATCCAAAAGAAGTAACTCATCCCAGTATTTTGGAGGGAAAAAAACATCCTAAAATTCCTGAACTCCCTGTGGAAATCTGTGTGGCCAATCTGTGGCCTCCCCTACTAGCGAGGAGGAAACTGCTGTATGAGAAGGAACAGAGGGAACTTTAAATGTGGGCAATCTGCTGTTAGTTCCATGAATGTCACATTTCCTACAAAGAAAATCTTTATTGTTGTGTAAGTGGTGAGAATTTTTGTTTTGTTCTGGTTTTGGGGGTAAGGGTTTTTTGGTTGTTTTGAGTTTTTTTCAACACCGAGTGTTTTAAAAGCCTTTACAAATTTAAATTTCAAATATGTGTAATAGAATTTAATGTGTAGTAGCTTTGAATTTCCTGAAAGCATAGGGAAAGGGTTGCTGTATGGGATTAAAGTGTGCTTGTTCTAAACTTTTCTTCAGATGTTCTAACAATCAGAAATTTGGTTAAAATACAACCCATTAATTTTTTATGTGAAAGGTTATTATAGTTTTATGAGGAGAAAAAGGAAGTAAACTGACTTCCTGCTAAAAATTCCAGCTTTCTCTGGAAATTCCTTTCTCTGGAATTCCTGCCACATGTTGTTTTCTGGTTTTGATTCCATTTCCTTTGCCATATATGCAAGAATCCCCAACTGATCCAGAAAACTTAAGCTGCAGGAAAATCTATTAAATAATTCAGCCTGACTTTCTAATTTTTACAGATTATAAAATACTACTTGTTCATTTGTGAGTTGTGCTTGGTCCTCTTTGACAAATGCATGATGTGTGCATGGATACATAATATAAGTCAGTCATAACTACCTTTCATTGGAAGCCATGCAGGTTTTGAAGAAGTTACTCATCACAGAAGAGTTTAAATATTTCCAGACCTGATAAGCCTTGTTTTCTAAGATTGTATAGAAAATAAAAATTTTTGGAAATTCACTAAATTTGGGTAACAGAATGACTTATGGTTATGAACAGAAATTCAATTGCCCTTCTGTATGATGTTTGTCCACAAACCTGAAAAATTTAAAAAAAATAAACAAAAAGCAAAACCACATCAAACCAAAAAAAAAAAAAAAAAAACACCACCAAATCCCCAAACAGCCAACCTTGTAAGTACAAACTACATTCTTTTTTACTTCGTTGCTGCTTTTACAAATCCTGTGGAGCATTATGTGAAATCTCAAGTCCTGTTTGCATGTTTGTAGAACTGAAATGTTCGGATGTGAGCCCAGATTCTGGAACTTTTTTGTTACTATGCTCAAGAAACAAATGCATTATTGTAGTGGGGATATTGTGCTACAGGCCAAAGCTTGGTGGATTTTTGCCATGACATTATTGGAATGCCATCTGAAGGGATACAAGACTGGAATATATAATGTTCCTCTCTGAAACCTGATCCTCAGCTCTTTGGCTGTGATCCAACATACAGCTCTTGTCCCAGCAAAAATTACACATTTGGCATTTTTCAAGACAGCTGCCTGACTCATTACTGCACGGAAGAACCCACTTTTTCTTAATACATTCAGGGGAAATGGTATCTTCAGAACTGGTGTTTAGAAACAAGAATATCAAGAGGACTGTGTCTGGCGTTTAGGGTGCCTCTTGCAGTGCTCAGCCCTATGAGTGCAGGTGGTGTTCAATGACAAGTTCTCCTACAGAACTCATCCCTAAGCTAAGTAAGCTGCTTGCAAATATTTATCATAAATTATTAGAGCAATTTTTCTGCCTGAATTGTATTAAAACTTACAGAACTATTTTGCCTGTAATTTCACTGATGCCTGTACTTGTATCTCAGTGCTGTGACTTAACCTGCTTATGAACTCATCTCCCTGGGCAAATCTCAGATATTGACATTTCTCTTTCCCTTGCCTTTTCCCTGTCACACACATGTCCACAGACACTTGCTTACAACACCTATGAAAGTACAGCTGTGTCAGCCTCCTCCAGGCTTTGTGCACCACTTCTGACATGTCCAGCCTGGGGCAGTGCTCACACTCTCTCTTGGAATAGAATATTTGGGGATGGACAGAGGGAACTTGGCTTGTCAACAGCTTTGCCACTGTGAGAATTTGTATTAGAGCAATGTATTCCGTGAGAGACATGAAACAACTATGGAACTGGGGAACTTGCAAAATGGTTTGCAAAAGGTACATTAAGTGGTGAAATTCATTAGTAATAAGAAGCTGTTTTTCCACACAATGTGACCATGAATCAGCCTTGTGAAAATACTGCCCTACTTCTTTAAAATAAGCATGGGAAGAATTGGACATTCTGTCAGGAAAAGGAACTCTTCAGTGAACACAATTTTGATGTGCTGGGTAAGGATTTAATAACTAGCTTAAAAACTTACCTGACTTGTATGCAGTGTACTCTGGCAGTGCTGATCCTTTCCTCCAGATTAGCTTTGCAGTCAGCAAATTTCTGGCTTCTTGCTCTGCAGTGGTCCTGGCATGGCAGAGAGAACTCAAAGGCAGCTATGGGACTTGCTTTCAGTCACATTTCCAACGTAAGCAAGTCCCTTGTTGTTTCCAGGATTACGAGACACTGGCATGCACCCTTCCTGCAGGCTTTCTGCTCTGCCCACCCCTTGGGCTCTGCCCCTTCTCCCATGTTTATCCCTATGGTACAAAGCCAGTTGCTTTCAAGCAGCTCTCCACCCTTGTCACACAGGGCTTTTTGCAGCAGGGCTGGCATTAATGTACCCAAGACAGCTGAAACAGGAATCCTTCCTACTGCTAGTCAAGTCATGCGCATTGAAGCAAAACACATGGAATAAAACCCCTCAAGCTGTTCTGTTTCTCTTTCATGAGACTCTAACATTGTTGATTTAGCTCTGAGAATGGCCTTTGTGTTCCTCATGTTAAGTAATTGCACTTGCTTATAGTAAAACCCCACATCTGGTTAGGTGTAACTAAAGTGAGGGATTTTGTTGGTAGTTTAATGTATTCTGGTAAACCGTTTCAGTTTAGAAATTTTTCTGTTGGCCTTATCCACATGTACGGAGTGCTTTGGAAAGGCTCCTGGATTTACCAGTAATTAGGGTGAATTTGGAAGAATTCCCTTTGGAGACAACAATTGGCCTTGCACATTCTGAAAAGAGTGAAAATGATGCAGATGCTTAATCACATGATGTGCTCTTTGACTTCCCCTTTCAGAGACTAACATGTATTTTCTTGTTGCTGTTTAAAGGTCAAATGGCTGGCGATCACACACGGCTGGAATTCCACAACATAGAAACAGGAATAATAACAGAACGGCGCTACCTGTCTTCTGTGCCTTCTAATTTTATTGGGCATCTACAGAGTCTCACATTTAATGGCATGGCATACATTGACTTGTGTAAAAATGGAGACATCGATTATTGTGAGCTAAATGCAAGATTCGGGTTCAGGAACATCATAGCAGACCCTGTAACCTTTAAAACAAAAGCAAGTTATGTTGCACTGGCCACGCTACAAGCGTACACATCTATGCACCTTTTTTTCCAGTTCAAAACCACCTCCCTGGATGGATTGATACTTTTTAACAGTGGCGATGGAAATGATTTCATTGTGGTTGAATTAGTGAAAGGGTATGTATGGATTAGCATAACAGCAAAACCAGTCCATTCAAAATGTGTGTGCAGGAGGAATACATGGGAAAGTTTAGAATGCAAATCTTTTTTTGTTTTTCTGACTGGATAGATGTGATGGATAAATGTTTCTTCCTGTTGAACTTCATGTGCTTTATTGTGACTCTTTCTTTCAGATGAAGCTAGATGCCTGAAATGTATGAAAGTAAATAATAGGTATAACTTCTCTGGTGCTTACCACAAAGAAGTGCTAGTTTGTAGCCTCCCTCTTGTTCTCTCTCTCTACGTATGTATGCATGTCTTGGTACATGGAGTGCTCGTTGCTTTCCAGAAACTTGGGACTGCACCTCAACTCATCCAAACGAGTGGCAATTTCTTGGAATCACAGTTGCTTCCCCATCTGGCATTCATTGTTGTCTTCTGGTTTAGCCAGCACTGCTGAGGAGTAAAAGCAAATAGAAAATATTAGACATATTAATTATTGCCCCCTTGCTATGTAAAGAAAAAGGAAACTTTTCCAATTTTTTCTCTTTTCCCAGGTATTTACACTATGTGTTTGACTTGGGAAATGGTGCCAACCTCATCAAGGGAAGTTCTAATAAACCTCTGAATGACAACCAGTGGCATAATGTCATGATATCAAGGGATACCAACAACCTACACACTGTAAAGATTGACACTAAAATCACAACACAGAGCACAGCAGGAGCCAGAAATCTAGATTTAAAAAGTAAGTACAGTGATTCTTGTATTATCTACAGTGAGGGCCATTACAGAATAATAAACAGAATAAATCACATATGTTAACTAGCATATAATTTTGTAATATTGTATGAAACCTTTTATTTTATAATAACCAGTATGATCACAAGAGATTACATCACCTTAACCTGACAATGCCAGTTTCAAAGTACTTCTGCACAGGTCGGTACAACTTTAAACATGTGAAGATCCCATGGGAATGAAAAAAAATTAATTAAAAAAAGGTAGGAAATTATAATAACACAAAGTGGCCCATATAAACCAAAATATAGTTGAGGGACTCAAGGAGGCTGACAATGTCTATGTAAAAAGCTTGACTTTTACATGACCATAGGTTATAAAGCAGCATAACATACTCATGTAAATGAGTACGTAATATGTAATGCATCATAATTTCACTTGCAGGTGGGGTAACTTTGTTACCAGCACTAAACCTACATGCTATAAATCCAGCTAGATTCTTAAGATCTATTTTTTATTAACATATATATATTTTAAAATAAGTGATAGTAATGAGTGGATGGGTTTCTGAAAAACTAATTTGCATCTGAGGAAATGATCTTTTTGAAAGGATGTATAGGTATACTTTTAAAACAATGACTACCTAATCAGACATAAGAATTTATGTCCTGGTCATGTGGAAAAGAAGTGTGTATTTTACCATTCTTTTAAAAGGCTCTTGGCAGGGAAACTGAAATTTCATAACAGTCAAAGAAATATGATATTTCAAAAGCCAGGATGTTCAAAGTAGATATTAATATTCCATCAAGAGCTTATTCCTTGCTGAATTTTCTTTTAACTGCCTCTGAGTCACAGATAATGAGCTGACCTTGGTAATTATGCTGGATTTTGTGATATTTTACATGTTTGCCTCACTTGAAAATGCTATTAAGATTGTAAGAAAGGCTGTGAAAACAGTATCCTGATATGTCATAATCTTCAATAAGAGATTCTTCTATTTAAAAACCTGCCATTTCTAATAAAGCTTTTTGGGTGGCTCACACTCCATTCCTAAAGTAGCATTTGAAATTTGTGCCATGCTATTTCTCGGGTTTGCATTCTTTTAAACATCATCGATTTTTGTTGGTAAAGTGCAATATTCCAACATTGTTTTTGATGCTGTAGAAAAAGCATCCAGCTTGTTCCTTGACATTCTTGAGAAGGCTAGTCCTGCTTATGCACATCTGTATGTCTTTAATATGTTTGCCTCTTTTCCTAGTAGTTAAGTCAAGCATGGGTAGGGAAAAAAAAAACAAAAAAGAAACAATCCTGTTGCGAGCTGATAATTAACACAGCCATTTTATTCGACGTATTTTTCAAACCGATTGTGGGGCGTCCTTGGCGTGCCGGTTTAAGGAAAGGCTCTCCATGTGCTCGCTGAAGGCACTAGAGAGCGCTGTGATCTCACCGAAGGCGCTGCCAGGGCTCAGCAAAAAAAGCAGCCTGCAAAACCCAGCATCCCTGAACATCCCTTTGTGTGCGGCTCTTTGAAAATGCTACTTTCGCCTTACGCTTTTGAAGTAAAACTGTATCCATAGCTGCCGCGTTTTCTAACTTTGAATTCCTTCGGAATCATAAAAAAAAAAAAAGGAATGAGGAGCATGAAAAAAGAAACCATACTGAGATTTGAAGAGAGTAAGTGAATCGTGTTAGGTGATTTTCTATAATTTGCCACCCAGGGAATGTGGATAGTGAAAGAATAACAAGCCTGATGTGTTCAGTGCAGGAACACACAGCAAACACCTCTCTAAAACTGGTCTAGCATACACAGGTCCTCAGCATCTGTCTTCTCTTAATAGCATGCCTCATTTTATTTTATTGTTTTAAATGTATTATACTAGATTTTTCTCAGTCAGCTTCCTTTAAACATGGCACAATGTATATCATGAGAATTTTGGTTTGATTTGGGAGGGGATTCGAGCTGATGCTTTTTAGCCAGCAGGATAAAAGGGAGGAAAAAAATCACCTTTCATTACTGGTTTTCCTTCCTTAGTATTTAGTAGAAATTATCTCCTGTAGCTGCTTCTTTTCTATTTTACATCTGTGTTTCTTGCAATGCCATGTTTCTGTTGTGCTATAAACCCTCCATATACTTTCCTGATAGAAATAGTCACAGTTAATTCATTGTCCTGTGCTGTCTTAGCAACAAAGCAAATGCAAAAATCACACTTCCTGCTATCAATAGTGTATTGATATCAATACTATCTGTTTAACCAGACATCAATAGTTATCACTGTAACTGCTTAACCAGAGTTATCATTAGGAAAAAATAAATATGTGCAGATAGTATGAAACCTGCAGCCTTTCTGAGTAATTGTAGAGTTACCAGATTTCTGATTTTGAAATCCAAGCTCATCCTAGAAAAAGAAACCCACTATATGTGGGTTTTTGCAAACACACAGTGAATTCAGCACAAAGATAAGACACAGATTGTGTTGTTGAGCCTGCACAGCATGGAAGTTGTCTGAGAGAGCAGACAGCTGCCATAAAAGTATGGGAGAGAATTTCCAATATATGTTTCCTTTTGGGTGTAGGATTTGGCAATATAGCACAGAAAGTTCATTATCACACACATCAGTTCCCTGCATAACCTCTGGTAAAATTTCAGCAGCTACCTGTGGAAACACATATATTACATCCTGCAGCCTAATTATTGCTGTAATTAGATGGGTAAATTATAAACTGGGGACAAATAAATGAGTGAAAATAATTCTGTGTTTGGATTCCAAGAACTGTGTTTTTTTTCCTCGCAGGGAAAATTAGCAAAGTGTGCTGAGGTGCAGTTCTAGCAATAACCCGTAAAGATAAATGAGTCTGAACAGCAAAAGCAGTGCAGCTCAAGCCTGCCAACACAGTTACACAGCAAATTTCCTTTCATATATTTCAGGAGCAGATTCCTTGTCCTGCTCTCAGGATAGCTCAGATGGTTGGCATGGCTGCAGTTCAAGGCCTGAAAGAGTTGGGTGGAGGGGAATTCTTGGTTGTTGTACTTGATGCTGTGCTCTGATGTTCTGAGGGGTCTGAGTAGCCTCAAAGGGCACAGGAAAAACAAGAGAAAATTATTTATTTGATAGAGTGACTACATTGGTGGACAAGGGAAAGATTACAAATGTCATTTATCTGGACTTCTGTAAAGCCTTTGACACAGTTAGCCACAACATCCTTTCCCCAAGCTGGAGAGAGGTGGATTTAATGATGGATAAGAAAGTGATTGGACAGTTGTATCCAATGGTGATCAACAACTCAAAGTCCTGATGGACAGCACTGACAAGTGGTGTCTCTCAGGGGTCCTTGTTGGCACCAGTGTCATTAAATACCTTTGTTATTGACATAGAGAGAGGCATTGAGTGCACCCTCAGCATATTTGCTGATGGCACCAAGCTGGGTGGTGTGGTTGGCTCACCTGAGGACAGGATGCCATCCAGAGGGACCTGGACAAGTTGGAGAAGTGAGCCCATTGTGCTCTTATGAGGTTTAATAAGACCAAGAGCAGGTGCTGCACCTGGGATGGGGCAAACCATCAGCACAGGCTGGGGGATGAACAGATGAAGAGCAGCCCTGCCCTGGAGGACTTGGGGGTGCTGGTGGATGGGGGGCTGGATGTGACCTGGCCACGTGTGCTGGCAGCCCAGAGAGCCAAACGTGTCCTGGGCTGCAGCAGGAGCACCGTGGGCAGCAGGGCAGGGAGGGGATTCTGCCCCTCTGCTCTGCCCTGCTGGGCCCCCACCTGGAATATTGCATCCAGCTCTGGGCTCCCAGCACAGGAAGGACAGGGAGCTGCTGGAGCCAGTCCAGAGGAGGCCACCAAGATGATCCAAGGGATGGAACACCTCTGCTGTGAGGAAAGGCGGAGGGAGTTGGGATTGCTCAGTCTGGAAAGGAGAAGGCTTTGGGGGGACCTAATTTTTGGCTTCCCGTTCCTGAAGGAAGCCTGGAATAATGCTGGAGGGGGGCTTTTTTACCAGGGCCTGTAGTGACAAGATAAGGGGGAATGGCTTCAAACTGAAAGAGCAGATTTAGGTTGCATATTAGGAAGAAATTCTTCACTGTGAGGTTGGCGAGGCACTGGCACAGGTTGCCCAGAGAAGCTGCAGATGCCCCATCCCCAGAAATGTTCAAGGCCAGGCTGGATGGGGCTCTGAGCAACCTGGTCTAGTGCAATATATCCCTGCCCATGGCAAAGGGGCTGGAAAAAATGATCTTTAAGGTCCATTTTAACACAAAACCATTTTGTGATTCTTGTTCCTCTCTGCTGCCAAAGAAATGTTGTCTCCCTGTCTCAGGCTGTGAGTTTTACAATGTCTATAATGTCTCTTCCCTCTCTATATTTTTTTTTTCCAGTGTGGTATGGAAAACTGTAGTTCTGTCAGAAATCATTATATTTTATAAGTACTTGAAGATGCATGATCTGCTTCCGAGGAGGAGGACATCCTCAAGCACACTTTATATCCACTTACCTGCTAGGGTTTAATCTTTCTCTTTCTTCTCTCCTACACATATAGGCAGCATTTTAATCCCCAGCGCTTTCACAGGCTTTTTTAAACAGCAGGTGTAAAAAACCCTGCAAAATCCAATCAGAATTCTCTTGGAATATCCATCAGAGAATTAAAATTTATTAGCATTTTAATTGTTTATAAATTGAAATTAGAAGCTGAGATATTGTACTCTTACCAAACAAGAAGGTAAAGAATGCTGCAGTTATTTTAAACTGAATAAGCAGTTGCAAACTTTTATATGAGTTGGTAGTTTCAGTACTTCAGTATCCAATCCAATTTTAAACTTTCCAGATCACAGAATATATTCACAGATATGCTGCATCCTCTAAGATGATCTGCAGTCATCCTAATCTTGATATTGGGCTAACTATATATATATTTTAGGAGGAAATCACCATTCTGAAAAAAAAAAAAAGCCTGCACAGCTCAGCATTTGTGGGTTAACTTTTGCTGCCTGTGCATCATTTCATTTGTCAAGACCTGCTTTTTTGAACTGACATTGATAATTCCAACTTGTCTCACTGTCATCATCTTTCATGCGGCCTTCCCGAGTGTCAGTTTTAGAGCCCATTGTAAGTCATATGTTATTCCTGGGCTGCTATTCATATTAGAGCACACATCAGAATCAGCCCACTTGGATTAAAATAACCTGTCTAGATCTCTTGTTGTCTGTTTTACCTTTATTTCTGTATCTCTTTACTGGCTCCTAGCTTCCTTTATTCTTCTGAGATAGGGCTGCTGCTTCTATCTATGTTTGCTTTTCCATTTGCTGTTTTGTCCAATATTGTGAAAACAGACTAGACTGAAGCACCTGAAAGAAAAGTAGTTCTATTAATTTCTGGTATCACCAGTGGTTTTGCAAATGCACCAAATTAGAGTTCTTCAATGTGCATTAAGATTTTCTTGGCAATTAATTCATCCTTGTAAACTTTGAATGCAATTAACTAAATTATCATTAGATCTACTCGCCTGGCATATTCATTGATGATTTGCTGTAGTCCCTTAATCTATTGATATTTCATTTGCCTGTCAAAATAGATTATTCATGCTGAGCTAAATTAGTCTTGATCATAATGAGGAATTCCTATTTCAGCAGTGGAAATTGAAGTTGCTTTAATTTCATGTAATATTTCTCTCTGTTGTTTTATACTGAGGCAGTTATTATTGTTGCCTCATTATATGATTTTTTTCTCTAAATTGCAAGGTCTCCATCAACAGCAATGATACTTCATATTTATCTCACTAGAGAAACAAAGCTTTTAGAAGCACAGAACATTGTACAAATGAGCAAGTATTAATGCCTAAATTTCTCAAATAATCATGCCTGAGCTAAATGTAATGACCTTGCCAGTGGGCTGTGAATTCTTCATGCAGAAATAATTTTCTGTTCCAAATACAGAGTTCCAAATACTGTCAACAGCAAATAGATCTTCCCAGTGTGACCTATTGGAGCAGACAATGGCAAATGCAGCTGTTGTCTTCCTGATAGCGAAGGAAAGCAGAGTCTGTACAGAGAAAATGGAAGGGACTTACAACTGAGAACTCTTCTTTGGATCTTCCTATGCAACAAAGTTCTAGGAGTAAGAACAGGTCATAACAGGATAAGAATAGGTCATTGGACAACCTGATCTAATGGGAATTCCTTTATCCTCCTTTTTTTGCTACTTTTCACACACCACTTATAAACAAGGCTGTCTACCAGGTTGTGAAAATAATTTTGATAGTGCTAAGCCTTCAGAAATTGTATCCAAATTACCAAAATTATAAGATGGAGTAAAAAATTGAAAATCTATTCCAGTAGTTCTATGTTAAATAAAGATATTCTAGAGCTTGCACTAAGTCAGCAACAATGCAATAGTCTGTCAGGTCACTTCATGGTGAACGGGTTTTTGTTTTCTGCCTCTTTTCCCCTGTTCTTCTCAGTCTTTCATACATATATGACTGGATAGATTTGCCTTCATTCCTACAGCTGTTTGACATGCAGGTTATTGCTGCTTGTAATTGTGGAATTTCTTTCAAGCCTTTCTGGAACACCAAGTAAAAGTTATGTTAAGAATTATGCAAGAAACATAGATGCTCTTAAAACTTACCAAAGCCTCTGCATATTTAGTATAAAGATGCATCCACTGCATCCTAGCCCCCCCACAGATACACAGAGTGAAGAAGCACATCCTAAATTTGCTTTAAAATGTGCTGCTGTGAACCCTCATTAACCTTGGTATTTTAACTGAGCAATTCTTTTTGCAAAAGGGCAGCTCCGTGGAATATCCTCAGAGTCTGAATGTGATTGTCTTGATCAAAAGAAATATCATATAAAAATTACTCTCTGCCAGCCTGCATTCAAAATGAGAGTGTTTAGCATCTCATCTGGTTGGTGGCTTTATGTGGAGCTCGAGCCAAAGGAAGAGTTTTGCAGATGATGATCTCTGCAAAGAGGAATTCCTCAGTATTTCAAAAGCAAGCTCTGTTAAGAGCATGTGTTGGCTGATAAAGCAGAGGAAAAACACTATAGCAGGAGGAAGGGAGATCTGAATATACTATGCCATGCAAATGCCAGCTTTGTTAGATTCTATTTTTGAGGTGTGTGCAATGTCCAGAAGTGGTCAGAACAGGAAAGAAATGAAGGACATTTGATGTGCTTGAATGCCTCACCTCTCCATCACAGCCATCCCCCACATACAGAGTAATTGGCCTAGCATTGATTATGTGGGAGATGGATTGCCACGCACATTTATATGGCAATTAGATTTTATTATTTACCATTTAACATGCATCACCAACTTTCCTCACAGTCCATTGCTTTGGTTTTACATCTGTTTAATCTTTTTCAGTGCTCTTCTTCTAGTCTTTAGTGGGGGTAAAGAAAAACCAAGCAGAGAGAAATTGAGCGGCTGGGACTCTGAGGAGTATTGTTGTCAGGAAAATGTTAAATGTTTTTGTGTGACTGTTTCTTGTGAGGGAAAAAATGTTTTTTAAGAACAGAATTGTTGAGGAAATGGTGGATTTTAACCTGGAGAAGTCTTCAGATGTGAGCACTTACCTTTTGAATATCTCCTTTTGTCTATTCTATGCTTATCTCCTGAGGTCCTTGTTGTGTGGTTGCTGTTTCTCGCACACCAGCACTCCCAATGACACGCTTTACTTGCCTGTGAAACATGGGCACATTTGTGTAATCCCTAAGGAGCACTAAACTGAGTTGAAAATTGTAATAAGAATGAAATCTGAGCACCGAGAGGTGGGTGCAGAATTAGACAGCACATCCAGCAGAGCATAAGGAAAAGTTTCTTGGCAGAAGAATATTTGTGGAGCTGTGGAAAGTCTTCAGTGTAGCTCTGTGTAATGTGATGGAATCAGGAAATTGGAGGTGGAGCAGCACCTGTGTCTCACTGTGGCGTGACATGGAAATTGGTGGCAAGTGAAAGCTAGAAGATGCTGTTCCTGGTGCACCCCTCAACTGTAAATTCTTTCTGGTGCCTCTTAATTCTCCTTGCCTTTTTTTTTCCTGTCAGTGTGGACTACAGGACAGTGCTACAGTGAAATTGTAAAAAGACCTGTAAAGTATCACTCAAAGGAAGAAATATATTCAAAGTTCAATTCTCTTGACAAATAACCTCAATATGTACTATTGTGCCAATAAGGGTGCCTAAAGAAAACCCACAATGTCAGCATTTCAGTGCTGGTGATTTTTTTTTTTTTTTTTTCTTTTCCTAATACATTTAATGGTGTATTCAGGCAAGATACCGAAAGCCGTGTAGAATTGGGGTGAAAAGATCAGTTTCTTTATTCCTTCCCAAAAGAGTGACTTGCTAACCTAGAAATTCTTCTTTATTTTTTCCTTTTTATTTGCCTGTAAACATTTTGCCTTGCTTGGTTATCAGTACAGGGAATGTTAAAGATGAAAGCCACCACGTGTCACATCATAAAACAGCCTCTTGCCTGAAGTATTTGAAAGGACAGATAACTCAGCAGAGCCTGGACAAGTAAACCAGCCACCCTTTCCCTCCTTAGGTGAGAGAAGGTCTAAAAGGGATAGAATTTATCACTCCAATAGGAAAAATATCTGAAAATACTATTTTTCTTTAAAAAAATTCACATCAAAACCAGAAGACATCAACCACAAATCAATACTGAAGCTACAGAACGGACTCTTTGAAGTGAGTAAGTGGACATAAAACACTAAGTTTACATTTTCATGTCTTCCCTCAAGTGCCCTGCCTTGCAAGTGGTAGACAAAATCCAGTCATGCTTTGCTCTAGCAGCAAGCAGGCCTGTGAATGCACAGCAAAGTGCATATTCTCTGCTGCAAAGGGGGTTGGAAAAGCCATATGCTGGAGCGTATGCGCTGCAGAAGCTGTGTGGATGCAGCATTTAAGCCTTTGTCAACAGTTCTTCTGTTTATTAATGGGCTATGATCACAGCAGGCTTCTTGGTTTATGGAAAAAAAAAGAGCAATTATGTCTCATCAATGCTTTTTTAAGGAGCAAACATTTTTTTGATATGGAACGAAGAGCAAATGTTTACTCAGGATTAATGAAGGTGAGGAGAGACTCTGGAATGACCACTCACCCACTACTCAGGCCCAGGTCCTTTTCTGAAGTGTGTGCTGAAATTTAAAAGAAAAATCTCCACTGTTCTCTGCCTATTGCCCAAAGTAAACGTGCAACAGGTGGGTAATTTTGTATGCTGGGGAGGTGAGAAGGTCATCAAGGCCAAGTAGGCTCCCATATTTCATGAATGTCAAAGACATCTGGAAGCTTACCTGACAATTCTGCTTGAGACAACAGCCCTTGGCTGGTGACCAGGATGGTGTCTGTTCTTTTAGTCAGTGCATATTCAGCTTATGTAGAGCAATTTATTTTCACAATTCAGTTGCCTTAAAAATGCCATGAGTTGGGATTGTGTGGGTTGTCTTAGGATATGTTCCACCACGAAGTTTGTAGTGCAATTATTAAGATACTATGGAGTGATTTCTATTGTTCTGGTAAGAGCAGCTCATCTGTTTTAGGAGGGACTGGAATAAAGAGTACACTTCTTTTCTTTTGAGATTAGACTTTCCCTATGGCATTTCTCAGTCTTTGCAGTCCTTCTTTGTCTTTGCCTGCCTGAGGGAAGAAGCTGTTTTATGCTTGATCATTTTGAACTAGCATATTTGGAGAAAAGTGTGCCTGACACCTTGGCTTCACCACAGCCAGATGTTCCTTTGTATTTTTGTGTGTCATATAAAGGACTTGTGGATTTGCCTGCTGTGTTTTCAGAATCCACAACGGATAGCCAGGTCTATCCATCTCCTTCCTGAGGAGTAACACCACCCTAGCACATCGCAGAAGCACTCTCAGACCCAGCCATGGTGGTGATTTAGTACAATGAGATGTTAGAAACATGATAAAGCAACTTCTTCCAAAATGAAAAAGAAATTAGGAGAACAGCTGAAAGTACTTTTAAAACCAGCAGCGCAACAAGAGATTGGGGGAAAGAATGTCTGCCCTTGGAGAGAGTGATAGATTTGAAGATGCTTCTGTTCAGGCATATAAAAATATTCCAGAGATATTGTCTTTATGGATTATGAAAAAGTCAAGCCACAATTCCTTCTGCTGTTGTATTTCCTCCTTATTTTTAATTTATTTTTTTTTTGTCATACATGGGGCCATATTTGAATGGTTTTTCTTTCTTGTCAGCAAAGGTGTTCAAGAAATGAACACCAGATATGTACACAAAACACAGAGATGTAGGAGAGTAAAGAAGTTTACTATATCCTGGCTAAACTACTTGTTGCCTGATGTCACAAATCTTCTGTACCAAACTGCTGCTGGTTTGTTAAGGGGTCCAGGTGCACCAGTCACACCTGAGCAGTATTCTTATGTTGTTTCCATCATAAACACATGGAAAACAATTCCCCTCTCTACTTATGTTTGAATACAATGGTAGCTGTTATATGAAGTTAATGGTTTTTGCCCACCAGCATGTATCATGTAAGAATTCTCAGGAATGGAGAAAAGGAGAAAAGTCTCTGAAGTGACCTGTCAGCAATGTCACTAGTGCCAGATAATAACTCTTAATGACTGCTGTTAGCTAGTCAGAAAATAGAACAGCATCTTCAGTCTTTGTTTTACATTCCTTTGGTTTAGCATTTGCAAAGTTCTTATTTTGAAGAAATGCAGAGGCTTGGGATAAAAAAAGATGAGCTATTACAGGAGGACTTGGCATTTGTTTTACCAACAGTTGTGTGTGACTCACTGTTGTGTGGTGTTCTGTGTGCTTTTCCATAAGTGTGATTCCAATAATGAATACATTGAGAACTCGGGTTAATTTATTAGCCAGCAATTTGTTTCTGTGTTAAATTTACTTGTTATTAAAGCACAAATCAGCTCTAAAACAGAACAGAGATTAATAGGTGTAAACAGGAAAGATCCTGTTGGAATAACTGAGGAACTGCAGTACCTGTAAAAGATGCAAATTAAACCCACTAAAGTCTTCTCTTTAGGAGTGCTTATGGCATAACTGAGCAGTGTCATTGCCATGAGCAGGTCTAGCTCTGAAAGTGAAAGTGCTGCCTTCCAGCTGATTCCTCTGGCCTGCCATACACACCTTTTTTTCCTTTTCTTTTCCTTTTCTTTTTTTTTTTTGCCTCAGAAAAAACAAAGAGAGGATACAATCCTCCTACTCCAAATAAAAAAAAAAAAGGGAGATAAATCTGTGCACTGACTCCAAATGCAAGAAAAAAGAGGAGAGTTGAGATATCTACTCTCAAGTAAACTGCTTTATTTGAAGCTTTTCTAGATGGAAATCTTGGGTCACTCTGTTACCTCACCTCTTTCTTACTACTTCCAACTCTGCCTATGAAAATTGGCATATATTTTGTGTAAATTTGTTATTTTCCTTTATAAATTAAAGAAAATCAGGATTAATATGAGAAAAGTGAGACGTTTTCAGGAACACATTTAAAAATCAAACTGAACTTTAGGAGAGAACATGTACAAGGAAAGCAGCAGCTGAGCTTTAGTTCTAGAAATGATGGTTGCACATTTTCAGTGGGTAGCACTGTAGCATTAGTGTTGCATTTAGGCTCCAGCCAGTTTACACAGTGTCATGAACTTGTACTATTGATCTGATGAACTGTGGTACCTTCCTTCATGAAACAACTTGCATGTAATTCACACCTGTAAGCAGGCAGCTGCACAACAAGGGATTTGCTCTGGAGTAAAATTTCTAGTAGTGAAGCTGTACTTACATAAGAAGCAAGAAAGGGAAAACCTGGGAATTTGTATTGCACTATGTTGATTCTTCTGATCTCTTTTAGTAGGAACAGGGAAAATCTTTTATCTTTTCTGAATATCTGTCATCATATATTTGAGGTAAAATTGAATTATGAATATTTTCTGCAATCCTGTCTTGTCTGAAACTCTAATGGATTGAGTTGTGTAGGAAACTACTTCTTCATTGAGATGAACATGAAAGTAGCATGTGATTAACTGAAATAAAAGTAACAATGCAAACATTTTGTGATGGCAGATAACAAAAATTTCCAAGAGAAAAAAATTAACTAACTCTAAAACAAAAATAAAAATCTGAGTTTTAATTCCAGAGCTTAGCAAAAGTTTGTGTCTGAGAGAATCTGCTTTTCATGCCAGCAACAGCAAACTCAAAACACATATGGTATTAAATATTAAATCTGGGAAGATTACCTCATAGTCATAAAAATACTTTTATATATTTTATAAAAGGTGAAGTCTAATAGTCAGTATGGTTGCTGAATACATAAGATATGTATTTGTGTATTAGGTGCATACTTGATTTTGAAAAGCAGAATTCAAAGTTATTTTGAACATCCACAAAATTGAAATATTACACAGAACATGTATTTGTAAAAATTGTATCTTTAATAGTAGGAAATGATCAGTGTAATTATCAAGACTCTTAGCAGCTTATTTAGATTCAATATATTGTACTTCACTGCATGTGATCCCTATTTGGCAATGTTCCAGTGTATATTTTCAAGAGAAAATATTCTGAGTTCCAGCTTATATGTTGGCACACTGGTCTGGATTTCTGTTAGCCATCCATCATAACTGGCAGCTACTGCATGACTGTATATAGCAATCTCAATGGGTTTGAGAGATGGATATCAGGAATTAGCAGGGGATCAATCTGAAAGGTTGGGGTTTTAAAGATGTAACTAATCACAGAATAAAAAGGGTTGCTTGGACAGTATATTTTTGAAAAGAGGTTACACGTGTCATGTGCAATAGATCAAGTTTAACTTACTTATCACAGAAGTGATTTTCTTAATACTATTCTCTGGAATGGTTTCCCTCTTTTAAGTCTATTTGGATCAGTTTAGATGAATTATCTCTCTATTCTGAGCTGGCAGTGACTGAAAGCACAAAACTTCAGGAAACCTGGAAAGGTTTTGCTCTCTAGATGCCCCATCTGAGGAAAAGATGAAGAGCCTTTAGCATGACACAAGTGTTTTAAGTTTGTTTTCAGTTCAGCAGATTGAAAAATGCAGGAATCTTTCTGCTGTGAATGAATTAGATCCCATTTGTGGGAACAGATGGATCACCATATTTTAATCTGTTATGTTTAATCTCATGCCTGTGAGATTTACATTGTACCTCAGAGCTCTAGAGGAAAGAAAGATCTTATTTTCCAAATTATCTACATAGAATGGATAAAGTTTGAGGTGTCTTAATATATGATGCTACAAAGGTTGCTAAGTCTTTTGGTTAGTTTGCTCATAAATTCTATATGTTAATAAGCATTTTCCTAAGCATGTTCCATTTTCTCTCTATTTCCCTAATTCAAATGCAGTTGAATTTTAGGGATGATACGTGGTGACTAAAGATTTTTCTCAGTCTTACATTTATTCATTTCAGGTTATTTCCTCACAGGTAAACCATTGCAAGCAGCACTAAATTACAGTGTCTTTCAAACAAGAAATATGCCAGGAGAACCAGTAAAAGGTGTATCTGTGATTTACACCAATCAGAGGGAGATTAAAACTAGCCCCATGGGGTAGTGGCAACAGTACATTCTGAGTTCTGTCACTGTAAAAACTGCCTGCAAAGGTCAGAAATCACTTAGGAAATCAACAATTTTACATTTGAGGTCATGCAGAAACACCCTTTGTCACTAGACCACCTGGTCTTGGGTCTAGTCTCCAAAATCAGCCAGACTGGGCATTGTTCTGGAAAGCACAACATAGATTAGAATGTATATTCAGATAAACTGCTGCAAATTTGTGCTGGCAAAAAAAAAATACATCATCAATGAGGCTTTAATGCCTGGTTAAACCTGCAGCCTGACACTTGAGGCATACTTAGGGAGGTTCTTGTGGTTATGTTGGATTGAAAGGTGACTGTTCTGTCTGCCAGACACACCCAACACATGAAAGAAATGTAAAGCCTAAATTGTTTTAAAACAAAAAAGCATCCTTCCCTTGGTGTTGAAGAGGAAAGTTAAAGCTATGTACTTTCAAAGTAAGTCTATCACTGAGCTAGGAATTACTTGAAGGGAAAAAAGCCCTGGTTTTCAGTCCTGAGTAAGTTGCCTGAGGTTCATTAGAGCAAGCTGTTTGTTATAGGTGTCTGTCATTAGAATAATTTTTGGCAAGAAAATTCCATTTGCTCAGCGTTCATATTGCTGTTTAAAGGCATCTAACTCCCCTTGCTGCCAGGTGAGTTTCAGTGGGGATAGCTGGTCATTGTGCTGTTTGGCAATGGTATCTCTAAGTTTCTCCTTTCATGTGTCCCTCAATCTTTTATTTCTTGGTGTACTTCTGAATGGATGATTCTAGATACAGGGATTCAGGTGGATCCTGCTGCCTTTTATCTCATTGTGCTGTGTGCATCACTGGCATGGTCTGTGGCCAGCCTCCCTGAATATTGAACAATTATATGAACAAATTGCATATCAATTATATGAACAATTGTGCCAGTGCTAGATGAGTTTCTAGGCAGGGATTCTGTGATTTAATCCTCCTCTCTGCAACAGATGCATGTTTCCTGACCACGTGAGCTGGCACATGGAAAGCTTGCCCAAGTACTTCTAAGAAATCAGCCATACAAACTTGAAGTCTACATTTACATTTGAAAAAATACAATCCTGCAAAGCTGTAGCATCTTACATGTCACCAGTGTTTGTTTTCTTCTACATTTATTTCAAAGACTATTTTTTGGACGTATCTGTCCTTCAGCACAAAAAGGCCAGAAGATCAAGTGGGTCAAAGGTTTTGCTGGTTCTTTTTTTTGTATCTAATGTTTATTTCTCCTCACCAGGTGATTTGTATATTGGAGGAGTGGCCAAAGAAATGTTTAAGTCCTTGCCCAAGCTGGTGCATGCAAAGGAGGGGTTCCAAGGCTGCCTTGCATCAGTTGACTTGAACGGACGGCTCCCTGATCTCATCTCAGATGCTCTCTTCTGCAATGGGCAAATAGAAAGAGGATGTGAAGGTATTAAATATGCTGGTTTTGTTGTTTTTTGGGGTTTTTATACATATATATATATATATCATAGAGAAAGTACTGTGCCAATCCTGCAGGGCTTTTTTGATATTTACACTCCATATATCAAGAGACTATATTTTACCTGCTTCTAATTGATCTTGCTTCACCCCTTCTTACATAAAGGCTGTGTTTTTTAGTATTATGGAGACAGGCATATGCCTGCCCTAAAGCACAGAGATTAATCTGAGAACATGAGTTAACTTCAGAATGTTAAATGCAGGTTCCTTACTTCCCAGTAGCAAGATTTTTTTGCATGTGTTTTGTTTACTATTGATGTATTTTAATTAATGATAACAACAGTAACAATTAACTTCAATGAAGTGCTTTATATCTCCATAACACTCAGGCATTAGTTAATGCTGAGACATTAGCTAAGTAATTCCAGTTTTAAAGCAGATTTTTTGAGTTGGTTAATTCAAGGCTAATTTATGAACATTTTTAATACCAATCTTCTATCTTCTGTAATTTTGCTCACCCCTTAGGTTAGTATTGATTTGAACATTTCTATCTGAAATCAGTAACAGACAAATATGGTTTATCTCAAAATATTATGTCCTTATTGACTCATCTGGTATATCATGAAATTTAAGTGAGGACAGAATTAGAAGAAGTGTATTTCTAATTCAGGAATGTCAATCTCTAGCTATTTTTCCAGCTGTCATTTGATCCCACATTATTTTTACTATGGTTTATGGAATAATTTGAATACATTTTCTGTCCCTGCATATCTAATTTATTCCCATAATTCTGGATTTTGTATTTATGTTCATTTTTATATTTTCTCCGTTCTCTCAAGTGCCATTCTTCTCTGGACAGAAAAATGTGTAAATGACATTATAAAATCTATTTCAAGTTGCAAACTTAATCATTTTGATATCAAGTATGTTAAGTATGCAAATTAACATTGTAAAAATCTAAGGAGAGCTGGGGGGATCCTCAGGTTTTAGGAGATAAAGCTTCCTGGTGGATAAAGTCTGTCTCCTCTTTTGTTGTGCATTTGGACAAGTGGAACATTTTTGTTCTTTACCTGCTACTTTAAGTTGGCAATATAAGTTCTATTGTTAGTATCTAGAAACAGACACTAAAGCTACATAAAAATAGAAGATGGGAATTTTGCATATGTCTTTCAGGAGTGCAAAAATATGTATTAGTTTGCCACTGAGTTTAGAAAATTAGATTCTGCTTTCTGAATGGTTTTATTCAATTCCATCCCTGCACCATCTCTCCAGAGAGTCAAAGTATGTCTTAATTCCATTATGCATTTCATAGCTTCTTTTGAAATTATGTAATTTCCTAAATGAATTTTCTGTACTTCAAAGAAATATTGCCACAGGCCTGGTGTGTGAGTTCACCTTTTAAACCACTGGCACAGCTCAGCTATCGGTGGGTTTAGTAAAGCTACAAACAATTTAATAAAGGCTGTAAAGCTACTGTCCTTTTTGGTAGAGAGTTCTTTCCAACACCAAAATCACCTGACACAAGAAACTGGTCAAACCAGATATGCTGCCTGGCTCCCAGAGAGCTGCCTCCTCAAAAGTCTTCTGCCTGCAGAAGGAAATCTTTAACAGCATGGAATGAAATATCCCCTTCCAACCTTTCTGCTTAACCTTGCAAGTTATCTTTTCCATCTCACTTGTTTACTTCAAGTCCTCATGTCTGACCCATCTGTCAGTCTTTTGTTTGCAGACCATTGAGTCAGATTTCCAAAAAAGTGTTCTGCCACCTAAAAGATGATTTAGGTCATTTGCGAATTCAGGTGCCTCCTAGAAAACCCTTGCATTCCTCAAGCTGCTCCTACCTCTGCTGCTGTGTCCAGCCAGGACTTCTCCATCCTTACAGAGCTGAGAGTTCTGTACCAATCTCACCCTGCCACGGGATGTGTAAGCCCTGGGAGTCCCCTGAGACATCAGGTTCAAAGAGCTCAGGACACAGCAGCAGAAGTAATTTCAGAAGTGTTAGTCACCACCTCTCTCAATCCCAAAGACAGCTGGTATATGCCCAGTGGTAAGACATCAGGTTCTGCAAAATCTGTCCTGAGAAGTGAGGTACTTGGATTTGTTGTTTTTCAGATTTACAGGATTGAATTCCCCAACTTTCAGGTACATATCAAGGGGGAAAAAAGCACCAAAAAATCTTTTTCTCTCTTCTTTCAAACTGTCAAACTCTGAAGCCATAATGTACTTCTAATTAATTTTATCTGTTAGATTTTGTACTGAAAATATTTATTTTTCTCAATAATTTGACAGTCATAAGTGCATTAAACATTTTGAGGAAGGTCACCCATGGGATTGCTGTGGCATGTTGGAAGGTTTGCCTTTTGAAGCTTCAGCCACAGGCAGAGAGATATCTCTATCATTGAACATGAAACATAATTTACACTTGGCAGAATCCACCTTCTTGACAAATTTTCAATGACTAGAACAGATAGAAGCTAACAGCTAGAAAGATAAATATGCTAACTAGCTCTTTGAATTGTTAATGACAAACCCCAAAGCCAGGTTGTGTCAACACAGTTTTCCTCCAGCCAAATCAATTGTGCTTCCTTTTCCCACTTAAAATATGATACAACGATAATTTTTATATAGTTGTAGGAAAAATGCACTGTGTGTATATGTGCATATAAAATGCAATTTGTGTATTATATGAACTACTTGAAAAAAATCACAATATTAACATACATGAAGATTTTAAGTGGTAAGATAAGAAATTTGTTTTAATAATATATTGGAAAACATCTATGTGTCAGTTTATAATGCTTATTGTGATATATATTGCATACAAGCCTTCACGTAGGAAAAATGTAAAGGAGATCCCAAACTCAGTCAATTAAAACAGCTGCAGTGAAGACTGAATAAATTAGAATATTTAAAAAATTGAATACAAAGAAAGAAAAAGTGCTAGAGAAAGGGTGTGTTACAGTATTTTTACTTACTACTTTAATACTTAAATAAATAAATATATATATATATATATAGGAAAAGATGAACTTGTTAGGGTAAATATCATAGTATTTACCACCATTAAACAGTTGTTTTCTGTTCTTTGAGGAAAATAATCCTACTTTTTCTTAAAGAAATGCTTATATGCAAGCTAGTCGTGATGGCAATTTTAGAATAATGACTAATATAGATAAGCCAAGAGTGCTAAGAATCAATTTAATACAAATAAATAAAAACACCTTACTTTTTTAGCGAGATTGTATCTACATTTTTTTCTAAATATGTGTTTTCACATGCACTTCATAATGTGCCTACAGGGTCCTGCAGTTTATGTACTTTCAAGTCCTTGTGACTTCTGCTCTACTTTTGCAAAGATGAGGAAATTCAACATTGCATAACTAAAGTGTAAATAAATCCATGAATATATAACATTTAAACACCTACAGATATTTTCACTTCAGCTTTGTAAAGTTTCCGAGTAGCAGAATCTGGTGAGAAAAAATTGTGTCTTGTCAGCTACGGGATTCTGTCATTATAATCCTCTGCTCAAGAAAGGGTGATGTAATGCCCAAATGTTTAAACTTCTGGGCTCAGAACTCCAAAGGAAAAGAAATCACTATTTAATGTCTGCCTGCTGCAGTCAGCTATAGATGCTGGTAGTAATGCTATTATTCTTATTATTCTTACTTTTATTTTATTTTATTTTATTCTAATTTATTTTAATTTAATTTAATTTAATTTGTTTTATTTTCCTTAAGGGAGAAAATAGAAGAAGTGATAATTTTGCCAAGACAGGGATGCAGCATACCCTGCTCTCCCTCTCAGTGATTTTGATGGCTGTTCAGGCCCTGCTTCAGAGATTGAGCTGTGCCTCATTTAAAGGAAGAGGCCATGGAGCTTACTTGAATCATGTTGATTTAAATTTTTTTTAAATACCAGCAAATCAAAAGAAAATCCCATACTGAGGTATTTGAAGGTCTAGTGGGAAAGAAGGGTTGCAAGGATTTCTCTCTGGGGTGTGATTTTTAATTTATTTATGTATTCTTTGGACCAGCTTTGCCCCTTTACCATCAATGACTGGCTGTGGGAATTTCAGACAGATATTGCTGTGCCTCCCCCAAAACAATTTGGGACAATTTTATAATCCCAGAACCAATTTTTTCCCTGTAGTGTGAAATGTGTGTGAGAGGTCATAGTGAACTGTGGTTCACGGTCTGTATTTCAGTCTTCATTCACCAGCCACAGAGAGATGCCCAGAAAAAGGCAGACCACAGAGGATGATGGTGCTAATTATTCTTGAATTCACTGTATCTGAACATGACAAAGGGCTAGTCAGGATTCAGCCATGCATTTACTCTGTTAATGCATTCATAGCTATCCAAGGAAGAAAAAAACCCCACACTTTTAATTTTCCTCCATTACATGTCATCAGCTCAATTAACCATTATATTTCTAGTAAAATACTGGCAAATTACTGCTTTCTTATTTTGGCTTGCCTGAAGATTTATGGCTATTAGCATTAATTTGTTTGCATTATATGGCATTTCTTTCTCTCTTTAACAGCAGCATGCACTTTATTCTGAATGGTTTTTTTCTGTGTTTGCTGCCATTTCAATATTGCTTACTAACATTTACTATATTTTGCTTTTTTTTTATTTTGCTGACAAAGTTGCATTGATGAAAGCTGATTTGCAAGGTAGATAGCCCTGTGTGTATTAAACAAGACTGAAACCCCCAATGCACAGTTGGATTTCTGCAATAAATGCTCTGTACATTTCAGAACTAAAGTGTGTTACTTCATTGCTGATTTTGCCTTTCACACCTCTAAAACAATGGGCTAAATGTACCTTCATTTTCCAGCATTGCTTGCATAAAGGCTTTCAGTCTTGAATATGTTTGTATAGTGATTGCTTTAGTGCTTTGATCATTCCTTTTTGAAATTTCTTTATATTTCAGTAGTCTAGTTACGATTCTCTAGAAATAGAGTAGCTTTGTTTTTTCATGTATATGTCACATTTTGGCATGCCAGTTCATTAGTAGTCTGATTTTCTGCATTTCCCCTTTTAGAAGGAACCTGCATGGGATCCCTAAAGCATGTGAATCAGTTCTTGTCAACATTCCAGCCAAAGAATCCCAAACTGCTCTGAATTTCAGACCTCTATCATTTAAAATAAATTGTGGGATTACAATAATTGTAATAGTGTAGCTTATTTTATTATTTCTTAAAACTTGTTTCATTTCTCTTTTTCATTATCCAGTCTTTCATATCCCAGAGTTTTGATTCCTGTGGCATCTGGCTTTGCTGTTTGAAATGTATTTACAGGAAGAAATAATGAAGTTTTTAGACAATGTTTAGCCAGTTAATGGTCTGACACGAGATTCCACTGTACCTGGAATAATTCTGCTTCTGTTTTGTGCAATCTTATGTGTTTGACCTAGTGATCTTACAACTAAAGCAAACCCCTCCCTTTTAATGTTACATGCTGCTCCAAAACCAGTGAGTTGATGTGCGTTTGACTTGGTAACTCTTTGCTCATTTGATTTGAGATGTTGGCAGCTACTCAATGTGACCCACTGGGAAGTGCCTTTCTTTGGGAGACGAAGTGCAAGTCCTTTTCTGTGTGTTCTCACTAGGCCCCAGCACAACGTGCCAAGAGGATTCCTGTGCAAACCAGGGTGTGTGCCTCCAGCAGTGGGATGGGTTCAGCTGTGACTGCAGCATGACCTCCTTTAGTGGACCATTATGCAATGACCGTAAGTACATGAAAAAGTGTCGCTCTGAAAACCTGAGACAACTTTTGAAGCAAGTGCCTAAAGCTTTATGTTGTTTTAGCATTAGATATTTAACTGGACTGGTAAACCCTGTGAAAATCTGTAAGGCTTGTGGTAAGAACAAAAAGTATGCTTTATAAATTCTGGACAATGTGCAGTATCAAACACAGGCAAAACTTGGTTTTGTTGCACTTGATTCCAAGTCTAATATACTGTTGGTTACCTGTTTGATGCAGTCCCTTTCCTGCTTAAATATTTCAAATGGATTTTTCTTTTCCTGATTGAAAACACGTTTTACATTTTGTTATCTTAATGTAGCACTATCACAAGGGCTATAATTACTGTGAAACAGTTGAGAAGGCTTATTATCTCCCTTTGTGGATTTCTTTAGGTGACATACTAAATATGCCAATAATAAAAGCATGCTGAGTATTTTAGTTCTTTTAGATTTCATCTGAATAACACGCAGCAACCATCTGGTCTTCCAGGAAAAGCTTAAATGTGTCAAAAATAAGGGTCCTGATTCACCAGCTTCATAATGTAGTTTATTCCAACCTAACCTTATTGATCTAAATAGAATTATGCAGGAGTGATGGTGGAAGAACCATAATGTTCCATGGTAAATGATAAAAGTAAGCTGCTGACTTTTGGTTTTAATTTATCACATTTTTAAAATCCAAATGTTGCACATTTTAATACCCATAAGAAGAAGGAATTTCTTTAAGGCATTTTTATTTCTATTTGTATACGTTTATCTGAAAAAAAAATGACTGATAATAGGAAGTGTTGTATAACTGCCTGGTCAAGTATTCTGGATTTTTCTGTCTTATTCTGGCTCTCCACTCTACAGCAAGGCATGCCATCTTAGACAGACCCAAAACCAGCAGAATATTTATAATCTGAAATGCTTTTAGCTCAAATTGTGTTCATCATAGGGCTAGGAAATTAACTGTATGCAAAAGCTAATAATTTATCCCCATGAAAGTTCCATAGTTTGAAAACTAGACAAAAAAATGAAAGGATTCATTCTGTTTCTCTTCAGTTGCTCTTATGGTTGAAATGAAATCTTTGAGCAAAGGTTTGGTTTTACTTTATTTATATGAGTTTGCATTTCCCAGCAATGTACATGATTAGTCATATTGCTAAACATACATTTTTAAAGTTTCATTCCCCTACCTACTACAAGAGACAAGTGTTTCTGTTTTGCTTTTACATTGTTATTTCTGTTTTGTGATCTTTTGAGTTGTTTCAGATGTAACTAAAACCTGTGAATAGAAAGTTGCAGATATAACATCTAGCAAGGAATAAACTTAGTTTATAACTTTTAGTAGTAATTGTTGTGTGGACCTGGAATATTCTATGAATTATTTCTTCAAGTGACAGGTAATGCATAAATGTGCAAATTGATGAGCTTATTTAAGAAAGATATTTACCTGTGAATGCTCATTTATACAGTAACATCATGGACTACATTGCACACAACTGAAATATTTCACAATCTGCCATGTTTGATGATGGTAAAGGAGTCCTTTTAGAAGCTGGTTGCTAAAAATACTTTATTCCAGAAAATTCTTTTTAACTTTTTTTTTTTAATCACAAGCATGAAATATAAATTTATCCTCAATATGGATGTTTTGGAATAGAATGCAGAGTCTAGCAAATATAATACATTTAGTTTCGTTTTATCTTGGCTTCTTAGATTAGTTCAGATACCAAAAAAAAATCTGCAAAGCCCATCTAACCAGAGAGAATTTTTGTAGTGGTAAATGTGCCAGAAAGGAGGAAAAATGATGTTTTCAGTGTCATCTGCATGCTCTGAGCCTGCTCTCTGCTGTGTTTGGGAAGAGCATAATGGGAAGAGAAATGATGAAATGTTACTACAGCTTTTGAAAAGTGGCCCAGGCTGCACGCCACAGACTAAACTTGGTGGCACTGAAATAAGGCAAATTCCCTTCATGTGAGGAAACCTTCCAGTGACAGGTCTGGAATAGCAGCTGCTTGTTGCTGAAAATGCACCCCCTTCAGGGAGGATGTAGGCACCTTCCTGAGCATCTTTCCATTGCAGATTGTGCGTGGAGCAACACTGGTTGACAGAAACTCAAATTTAACCCAGTGTTGCTACTCAGGCAGGCCCTTGGCTCACTTTACATGTGAATATACTGTTTCATATAGAATGGAATGCTTATGATGTCAAAATCTCATAGGCAGAGATTTTTTTTTAGTCTCAAACCCCAGCAATTGACCACTTAAGTGTCAGTGATAATAAGAGAAACAGTTGGAAGTACTTAGTCCCTTAGCCAAGGTGATGGTATCCCTATGAAAACACAGTTAGAAAATGTGCCTTTCTTGCCAAAATGCTGGACAGATGAAGAAGGAGGGGACAAAACAACAGTCAGAGAAGAGGCAGTGGGTGTTCAGATTGGGTGTGTGTTTCACTCTCAGCCAGGATTTAACCCGTCACACCTCACCTCTGTTTTGTTCCACGAGTTCTTAGGGGACATATCTAAGCAGAAATTTCAGTGATAAAGTCGCTAAGGTGAGAGGGGAGCTGTCCAACCCCTCTGTTCAGAGCAGAGTCAGATTGCACAGGTTTTCTGGGTCCTCTGCAAAGATGAAGACTCTATAACCACCCTGGGAAACCTGTAACAGTGCTCATTCATCCTCATGGTACAAATATTTTCCTAAAGTTTAAATGATATTTCATATATTTCTATTTGTGCCTATTGCCTCTTGTTCTGTCACTGGGCAGCACTAAGAAAAATCTGTCTTTGCCTCACATACATCAGTTATTTCATAACACTGATGGATCCCCACTGAGCCTTCTCTTCTCCTGGCTGAGCAGTCCCTGCTTCCTCACCCTCTCTTCATAGAAGAGAGCCCTTGATGGCCTTTGTGGCCCTTTGCTGGGTAAACACAGGTTTATTCCTGTGGTCTCATGTTGTTCTTGCACTGGGGAGACCAGCACGTGGAGGCAGTGCTCCAGATGCATCTCAGCAGTGCTGAGTAGAGTGGAAGGATCACATTTCTCAACCTTTCTGCAGCATTTTACCCCCATCTCTCACATCTCTCAACCATTCTGCAACATTTTACCACCAGCAACTGGTGTTGGGCTTTTTTTGCCACAAGAGCACGTTGCTGACCCATGTGCAACTTGCTGACTATCCGGTTGTCCAGATCCCTCTCTGCCAAACTGCCTTCCAGCTGGTCATGCCCTAGCTTGTTCTGATGTGAGGGTTTATTCCTCCCCAGGTGCAGGATTTGGCATTTTTTTGGAGGTTCTTGTCAGTGCATTTCTCCAGCTTGTCAGCATCCTCCTGAATGGCAACACAGGCATCTGGTTGATCAACCACTCCTCCCAGCTTCCTATCATCTGCAATTTGCATAAATGTGCAGAAATTACCTTGCTGCATTTGAGCTGATGCTTTCTATGCATTTCCCATAGTAACCCCAGAGCATGAAGATCTGACATGCATCGCTCCTGGGCTTTACAGTGCAAATGTTTCACTTGTATCATTCTAGCCTTAAATTTCCAAAACAGGAAGTGGGGAGGAAATAATGAAAGAAATTATTTCATGGAAAGTGTTACAATACATTTCACTGTGCAAGATACTTCTTTAACTTTTGTGAAAACAGTTAATTATAATTCCTGTGCTGTTCAGTGTATTATTGGAGGTGAATGTGTGGAAATTAAAATGAAGTTTTGTTTTTGTTTTAAAGTTCTCTCATAACAAACACCATGTGAGGCAGATTGCTTTCTTTCCTAGTCCAAGAGTGTCCTCTGTATGTCTGCTAGGGAAGGAGGAGAAATTTAGGGAATACATCCTGACAGAAAAAGAACTGGGTCAGCTAAGTGCAAGGCTATAATTTTAAAAGTGTAATCAAGAACAGCAACTAAGTTGCAAATATCAGTAGTCCATTGAGTATAAAGCACCTGTAGACCCTAAGCCATCATGGTGGCAGAGGTGGGAACGTGCAGTGTGTTGTGGTGTCCTGTCTGCTGGAAGATAAACACGGCAGGACAAGCTTAGACCCCAAGATGCTATCGGGTTAATAACTTTTTTCTTCTGACGTGGTATGACACTTAGAGATTTGGGGCACCAACGCTCTTTAGGTGTAATGGACAGAGTTCTGTGTTACACTGATTAATGTAAAGCTTGCAGTAATGGTTTTTCCTACATGTGGTATCACAAAGAGTCTGTACTAAAAAGATAGTGGCTGTTCTTACAAATGGATGCATGGCCAGTGGGAAAATGCATCATTAACATAGTAACCATATCTAACAGCAGGTTATGGAGTGAAAGGTATCCTCCCAGAGAAGTCATCTTTTCTTTTTTTTTCTTTTATTTTTTTTTTTTTTTTTTAAATAAGAATAGGGTTAAAAATTACTCTGGCACAGCAAAACAAATCTATAAGAGTTTATCAGCTTTCTATAAGTTGGCGTTGGCTTTTATTCGGGCAGTCTTTCAGTACAGCCATATTAGTGACCATAATGGCACGTTTGTGGAAACAAATACTGCTGTTATGGCATGGAAAATAGCAGACATAATAACATTGTCATATTGCATTAGTACAGAAGTGTTCTGTGCCAAATTACAGGGCAGCTTCAACACTGTCTGTTACCTTAAAGGAATAATGTATTGGTGTTGTACTCGAGATAACTAACACTGTGTCAACACTTGCACTAAAATCCACTTCTGAAGGGTTAGTGCTTCACCATGCAGTCTCTCCCAGCTATGAATTCAACATTCTCAGCCACTGTAAGTATAAGGTTCTTTTATTTTATTTTTACTCTTTATCAAGAAAAAAAAATCAAAAGCCCTAATTGAAATGGAGAACTCTGTTGGTATTATAAAGATGGCTTCACAGAAAAGTTTGATTTTTTTTTTTTTGATATTTGTTTTTATTACAGATATACCTTTCAGCTAAAACTTTACCTGTCTTTGCCAGATTAAACTCCAAGTGTGTCTCTGCATTGGGAGCTGAAACATGTATGTTTCCAGAAAAACAAATCCTAAGTATTTCACCTTGAACACATTGAACGGTGGATATCCCTGCTTGTTGCTGAGGATATTAGAAACAAGACACTATAAAAATACATTTGTTAAATTTTATGAGAGAATTCAATGTTAGAGAATTTTACATGATAACAATTTGAGAAAGAACTTAATTTTCTCTTCACTAGGGTTTATAGAGTGCATTTAGTAATACTGAGGTACAGTTTCAACACAAAACTTCTAAATATTGGGTCAGCATTCAGCATTGAATGAATGGCCTTATAAACACCAGCCAACTTCACTGAAGAGCTCTGATCAAAACAAGCACATTCTCACACTAAATGAGACAGGACTCTTATACTTTGGGAATATGTAATTAGTGAGTATATAGTAGCCCAGATGCAAGGCAGGTAAATCAGTATTGTTCACAAGCTTTTGAGGATATCCTGAGGCTTGCACTGTTTCATGTTTTCAATGTGTGCATACACATGTGAAAAAAATCACTTGCTATAGTGTTTAAAAAATGAGAGTATTTATTATTTTCTTTTGTATTTGCCACTGAATTTTTACAATCTTCTGAGCTCTCGTATGGTGTTGAGAATTTGGTAGTCATTTGCCTCTCACAATGCTTTCCTTCTCCTGGGCTGCAAACCAGGGTGATACTCACTTTGTATTACCAGTCTACTATGACAGAAAGGATGGATTTAAATCATTTTGCTGCATGTATTTCCTTCTCATTTTTTAATAGGTTTAACTGGTATGGATAGTGCATCTTTGGACCTTTTGACACCTCGAATGTAAGATCTATCTTAACGTTACTTTTGTGAGCAGGATACATACAAAATAAAGAAGCTTAATTAATCCAGTGGCCAAAAGCTGAACTAACCATAATGTCCACTCTCAGTAGTACTTTCCAAAATAATATTACATATTCCTGGCTAAGATTTTGTAGCTCCTAGCTACCAATAAACATATAACCTGCTATTAAGAAAAGGGAAGGGAAATTCCTCAAGTGTACTTTAAAACACATCTGATTTTCATCTCTAGTATCTGAGAATGGAAAATATTTGTCCCTGATAACATACCAGTCTAAATACTTCATATGATTATTTTGCCACTGAGACCCACTTTACACATGAGAAATAAATATAGCTGTGCACAAAATTACAGAGAAGTCAAGATGGTGGAATGAACTAATTGAAGAAATCTCAGTTTGCTCAGCTTATCTTTTCTGATATCTCACTACAATGAACATCTGGATTTCTGATGACAAATATCAGTGGCCTAATTTGTATTAAGTTCAAAGGAAGTAGGACTTTACACATGACTAGAAAATGCAGAGAAGTTGAGGGGTTCAGGAGAATTAGAAAAGCTGTAAAAAGTGCCAGGAAAGTGCTGCCTGTGGCTGCCAACCAAGATTACTTATTTTTTGTTGTTTTTTATTAGAAACCTAATCAGGATAGATTTCACCTTGAACTGTTAGGTCCCTGTGATGTTATATGGCAGCAAATGGTGCTTCAGGAAGATCTATAGGGATTGATGCACAGATGACAACAGTTTTTCAAGCCTTTATTGTCCCAACTCTGTTAGGTTTTTTTCCTCCACTCTTTTATGTGGATCTTGCAGTATGTAAATGTGGAAGTATGTAAATTTTAGCTTTTTGCTAAGATATACCAGTCTGTTAATTATGTAAGTGAACAGGCATGGTTTTCTTAACAGTTTGAAAACAAGTTTAAGAATTTTTTTCTTGTTTACATTCAAATTCTGGAGTGGTCAGTTAGATGAGCTATCCATTCTTAAAATATTTCAGGAATTTCCATTTTCTTAAGTCCGTTGCAAGCTTTACCTTTAAAAAAATTAAAATAATAGCAAGTTGTTTGGCAGTCACTGTAGAAATTCTTTTGTGCAAGAATATTTCTAGCAAAGAGTAGCAAGTATTAAGTGGGATTAAAAAGCCAAAAAAGAACTTTCAAGGTAGCCAAAATACATTGGTATAGTTGTACTTGTAGCTCAGACAGAAGCAATTATGCAACATTTCTGGCCTACTCAGAGATGTTTCTTTATTTCACAATATTAAAAATGGAATGTAGTGTCAGAAAATTGCAAGCTTCTCTCTGCCTTTGGAGGAATCAAGGGAGTAATTAAATTGGATTTTGGTATGTCAATAATATCTTTCTCTTATTAATGGCATAATAATTTTGTAAATCAAGTCCTAGAAATGTTTCCAGTGTCATAAAGGTGAAAATGATTAAGGGTTAATTAAATATATTCTCCTGGAACTAAAATTGTTCTGTTGGGTATCGTTAGATTCCTTTCTCTAGAACTTTCAATTATTACAATTTAATGGCATATTATGTACAGTTCAGACCTGAAATTTGTGTTGCCAAAAGCTCTTCACTATAATAAGCATACTGGTCGAGTGCAGTCATTATTCCTTCTCACAGATTTCTCTGAACATCCTAACAATATAATATATTAAAATCAATTTTATGTACCTGGTTGTTTTCTGGGCTAGATAAATCATTATACACTGCACAGCTGGAAGAGAAGTTTTAGCTCTGGAATGATGTCAGTCATTCATCTCCAACAAACCCCCCAAGAAAGGCAATGAGTAAGTGCTACCTTTTTAAACAGATGACAGCTGCAAGGGTCACAGATGGTAAGAAAGAGGATGAGAACCTTTTCCAAGCAGAGTCTTCTATAACCCATAGCATGAAAATAGCTCAAAGTGTGTATGGAGAGCTTGGTAATGAATGTCTGTTTAATGTGTAAGGTATTTAAACACAATGGCACAATGGTGCTTCAGAAAGATAAAATTATTCCGTTTTTCTGAAGTCTCTTCAACAGGATTGGCGTTGCTAAGGCAACCTGTTCTTCCTCAGCATGTGCTCTGGCTTGACAGCTGCATAGGTGGGTTACATTCAAAGTAACTCCACACATATGAGGCATTCCTGTGCTCATTGCAAAACGAGATTTTGTCAGTCTCTTGACACAGTCTTCTCTGTGTTCATTTTATCTGCAGAAGATTTAGGCAAAGAAAACCTTTCTGTTAAAAGCAGAATAAAAAAATGCCCTGACTCTGATCTAGGCAAATTGAGGTGCTGCAGAGTGCAAATTAAAGGCACAGGAAGGGATACATTATACAGACATTTTGTTCCCATGCTTCAGAACAGACATTGCACCTGTTTTGGCCACTTCAGGCCTGCCACTCCACTTGAGCAGCAGTTAATCTAAATGAAATGTCCGTATTTTTCTCAACATATACATCTCCAAGGGTGCTTAGTCTCTCAATGTCACCTGCAATGTTTAAGATCCCTCAATATTTCATTTTAACTGAGCCTTATGAATTCGTGCACTGATGTTGTGTTTGGAATTCTTTGTAGCCATTTTCTGATCAGGTATTCTAGGGTGTTATAAAAGAAGGTAACAGAGCCAGTAATAGCAGTACGAAAAAAATACTGATGGAAGCAATGCTCCTAGGACTGAAGGAATCTTATGAGGTTTTTAGTGTCTGGTTGCTTGATGAAGGCAACTGCAAAATGAAGTCCCAGCCTGGGAAAACCACTCTATATTAAAAGCAGTCAGTACCCAGGCTGGGTACTGGAAAGCTGGAACTGTAGAAAAGAGGGTGAAGAACAGCTAAGTGAAGCTGTTTGGTGCCCCCAAACCCAATTAAAAGTTTGTGTTAAGGATGCATGTCAATTTTGTGGTAATTCTGAAGGAATGATCACGCTGCTAAGCTTTATGTTATCACTCTCCTTTAATGAAGCCACACTTGGAATTAAAAGCAGACATATTCAGAAGCACATCATTTCACTGTAAACATCCACACACTAAAAGACAATTAAAATGTATGATATGCAATATTCAATGTCAAAGTGCATTAATATTTACAGATACCATTTGCAAGTCATCTCAAACTCGGAGTCTGCCTTACCGTATAAGGGAGTCCTCACTACAGCATGTTTTGATATTTTAAAATTTTCTCTCTTTTAAATACTGTGAATCTTAAGAAAACTTCTAATCAGGTCAATGGTCTGATATTTAGACAGGACAGATGCTTTCTAGCAGCAAACTGAAATTCAGTTGCAATTTGAGCTCAAATCACCAGCTGAATGACTTGATTCTAATATGTGGAAATTCAAAGTCATATAGAGGGTCATGGAATTTTCCCTCTCCTTCAAGTATTAAACCCAGTCTTGAAACTAAACCCCGAAATTTTGAAATTACTTGAAATTCTTTCTACTCTCTTTTTTTTTTTTTTTTCCCATTTTATTCCATCTTCTGGTTCACCCAAACATGTTAGCTTGGCCTTAGGTTGATTGTGGTCATGAATTTTCCTCTGATCCAGTAGCAATTGTGGCTCCTCAGCTATATTTTGATTTAGTGCTGATCTCCAGTCTTTCCTCTTTTATTCAGTCTTGTCTTTTTTCCCTGCTAAAAGGATGGGGACACATTTTAATAGGTTTCCTTTTGTAAACCCTGGGGGGAAGTCTTCATGGGAGGAAATATTCAAAATGATAGTATCTCTGTAATTGAAAGCACTACCAGGAATAAATGAAAAATGTTTCCAAATTAGCTGGACCAATAGTGGCATGTCAGATAAAGTTCAGATACTTTCAGAACTGAGTAGATTGAATTTCTGTACAACTGAGGCCTGAACAGTTTTTAAAATCATAATTTGGGGGACATGTTACAGAGCAAACATAACCCTATTTCCCCCTGAAATTCTACCCCAAAGCTTTTCTCTTTCTTGCCTCTACTTGCTACAAACCTGTAATACTAGTGATATTTAATTTTAACTACTTAAAGCAGCTTTACTGGGGTGACAAGCAACTTCAAAGAAAGCTTGTGTGACTCCAACAAATGCACAGGGCCAAGAGATGATATTTTCTCTAAAGATTAACCTTTTCCTGTGTATGATACTGTACACCAGGCAACAGAGAAAAGCTGATTCATAAACCTATAACAAAAGTGCAGAGTATTGTAGTTTCAGATATGTAGAAAAGATATTTCTTTTGGCTTTTTCTGCACTGCATAATTTTTTTTCACTACTTGATCAGAAGTTGAATAAGCTGTCTAAGGAATTCCTTCAACTTGTTTCTCAGCTCAATTTTCTAGGAAGAATCAAGTCAGGGTTAAGGTTGTGTTGTTAAAAATATTGTATTTAAGTAATTTGGAAAATACCAGTTTTGAAAGTCAAAATGGAAGGGTCTTTACATTTAGACCAAGAACATCATCTTAAGTAGAAATATTAAGTTTGTCTAGCACCCTTATAATGTAACTCTACATAGAAGCTCTCTAAGAGTAGGAATTCTTTTCCCTTTTTTTTTTTTTTCCAGTTTCTGTAAGCTTTTTGTCCCATGTACCTTCCAAAATGAGGGTGTTGGTGGATGTGTGATGGCAAAGGTATTTTTAAATCACATTGTATAATTCAGCCTCACCAGCACAACTGTGGTGGCTTGTGGGGGGACAAGTTTGGAGCAAATTTCAGACCTATAAACTTCTTAGGCCAGCTCTGAACACTAAGCCACGTTCTTGGGTAGCTGCATCTTCAGCTTGATATGCCAGAAGTAATTAGTGGGGAGAGGGCATGCTGGAAACAGAAGTTAATATTGCTCAGTTTGTGCCATGCTAAGATATAGATGTGTAAATATTGGTAGAGTTGTGTGTTAAACAGCTTTTAAAACTGGAAAGCTTAAGCAAGAAGGAGTAAGAATGTGGAAGGCTGTAGGGAATCATAACCTGGCATACAGGTGTTGGCAGTTGTACAGCCTTAGCTGATATATTTTGGGCAATTCTGGGTGGTTTGAAGCAAAGTTCTAAGTGATTTTAAGTATTAAGGGTGTAAAGTTTTCCAATTTTTAAGAATAATAGAAAGTGTGGGGAAGGAACTCTGCAGGATAACTCTACACAAGCCCTTGTTCATGCTTAGGTTTACTTAAACTGAAATATGGACCACTGAGAAGAACCTATACATTGGTAAATGTGAATATGCTGAAATTCATTCTAATATGTATGTTTATGGGAGTAAAAATGTGAACACTTACAGAATTATAAAAGTGGTCTTGTATGAAGACAAGAGCTTCTAGATCAATATACTCTAGGAGATAATTAAAATCATTCCTTCATACCATTGTTAAGTGATTCTGATTAAATCTTTTTTTCATCACTCTATTAGAATACAGCGCTTTGGTTTAGTTTGGGGTTTTTGGGGTTTTTTTTGGTTGGTTTTTTTTTTGATAAAAAAGGGAGGGACCCAATAACAACATTTGAAAAAATTTTTTCTGACTTCTGACTTAAGATGTCTTCCTAACGTGAAGTTCTTATCTGAGTTTCTGGGGTTGTTGACAGTGTGAACAGTTTGCCTACTTCCTTTTTCCTGCTTCAGGATGAAAATGCTATAAATCCAAAGGTGAGGTTTAATACGAGTTGCACATTGCACGTGTTCAGTTGTGTGAAAATTCAGACATTTCATTAGATTGACTTGTTTGGCTTCATCTCTGTGGGCAAGTCAGATTGATAAAAGGAGTAACACACAGCCTAGAGGTCTCTGAAGACCTTTAGGATTTAAGCTTCATGTGCTTTTTAATCCTAACATCCTTTATTATTCCGTGAGACTGTGGCTTGGCTCCTGGAGCTGGCAGGTGGCAGCAATCCCAGGATTGTATCTTGGCTGTGTGTTGCCAAGGCACAAAGGAGAGCCATGGTAATCCACTCCAGTGGGTTGCACAAGTCACTGCATATTGCCTGTGCTTTTAGTACCCTAAATCCCATCCTAAAATCCTACATCTCTTTAAGTTTTATATGTATATGTTTTAACTTTTGGAGAAAGTAACATAAAATAATAATTAGGTTTCATATACCACTCTGCCACCAAGAGCAACAAAAATGTCTAATGATCATGAAGAATAAATAGCCCTGTCCAGGCTGCCTCTTTTTTCTTTTTTTTTTTTTTTTTTTTTTTTTTTCCAAGGCTTAGCTATTTAATATATGTAAATTATTTAACCTACACTTGTCCTTAAAATATGATTGTGTCATCATTTATGTTCACTTGAAATCAGCTTTCAAAAGGAAAAGATTTGAAGATTTGCAATGACATTTATTTCTACTGCCATCTGTGCTCCAAAACTTCTATTTATTAGTATATTTATTCCATTTAGATATAATGTGATTTTTCTCTTCCCTCATCTTAGTAAACATTTAGGTTGTAATTCTGTAGTTATTTATGACTGGACTTGAGGCTGTTTTCAAGCACTTAAAAACATTTATTATTTTTTCCTCTTGGAGTGGTATAAAAAAGGCCTTAAGTCAAAATCCAGTATATCTCAAGAAAGCCAGAGTAATTACCTTAAGAAGATAGAATGCAATAGCACTGGCAGAACAGGAAATGTCCCCTCTGCCCCTGGCCTCCAGGACAGCACAACAATTCAAGGACAGTGTGGACTCAAAAAGGAGATTTAAAGTTTTTATTCTGGCTCTGACTTTGTTAACCTGGGTCATTACTGGGATTCTCAGGTGTGCTGGTGCTCACCATCCACAATGGCTCTTCTGCCTGCACAGGCTGGATGAGTTTGGGACTCATTCCTGTAGGACATGAGTGGGACAGAGATAAACCAACTCTTCATCTGATCTATTTTTGTGTTGGATACAGAAAGTGATATCCAGCAGATTGAAGAGTGTGACTTTTAAAGGCAAATGTGTCAGACATGTAGAGGATATGTAAGCATTAATATAACAATGAACACTTATGTCCACTCCCAGCTAGCAGCACTAATTCATACTTCTTGGAGAAAAGCATCAGGTATATAATGATATTTGAGATCTGAGTTCATTAGTGATAGATACTCTTGAAAATGGTGATAATAACAAAATATTTATTCATCTTCAATGCCTATTTTAATGTGCACTTTTTCCCAGAAGGTTTAGATCATCCCAAATGGATTTGTTTCTGTTGCATGATGTCTGTTCATATTAATGTTTGGGAGAGAGATCAATGAATTTATTTATGAGAACATATTTATCAATTCTGCAGATGGCAAAATAAGCAAGCAATGATATTGTGGCTATCATGATTAAACATCATCTCTGAAAACTCTTTCAGTGTTGATATTTGCCCTGTGCTTATGCTAGGGTTAGTAAATTGTAAAGATCAGATTGGAAGCAACTTCTTTGCTGATTTTAAAAGGAAATAATTTTTCCTACCTACCTGAGTGTCAATTTGCCATGAGTAAACTAAAATGCTCCAGAATGGAGACTGGCAAATATTGCCAATTGTAACTCAAATGGCATGCTATGATATCAATATTCCTGGCGTGGATATGTGTATATATATGGGGTTTTTTTAATTATTATTCACATTTTTGCTGCATTAATTTGATGTTCCATTTTGTGTGTTTAACTTGGGAGAGATTAATTTGGTGATTAATCAGATGTAGTAAAAAGTCCTCCTGATATTACATTTTCTTCATTTTTATCTTTTCTCAGATATTTCCAAAACTCCTTTTCCTTTTGGCATCCTTCAGTAACTTTGTTTAGAGCCTAAATACCGCCGTGATGGAATTTTTGGATAAAACCATGTTAAATTCATTGGAAGCAAGATGGATTTCTAAGAGGCAGCTATCTTTGTAGACAGCCCCAAGTTCTATCTCTGCCTAATGAGACCCAGGTCCTCATGGCTCTGAAATGCTCAGTTTCCTGTGCTGAATGTGCAGAGCCTGTTCCTGACTGGGGATCTGCTGTGTAGCTCTATAAACCATGCTGTGGCATAGGGCCATTATTAAATTTACTGTACGCTCCTGTGGTTCCTGGCAGTGCAGCCTCGTCTGCTGAGATGCCATTGAAATCAGCTCCTCAGGCAAAACAACCATTAAACTTTCTTCTTGAAAGGAAAAAAAAATCTTCTGCTAATTTGCTGCAATTTATGTTTGCTTTGTGATTCTGCAGCCGAGCCTGTCAATGAAACTGTGCTAATCATTAGGAAGCTGGTGCCTGTATGCATTCAGACATCCTACAACTACCACTCCTTAACTAAAACAAAATTCCACAAGGCTTTGGTTTTATTTTCTTAGCATGGTTAGAGCCTTATGGCATATGATTTTGCAATTTTGGTTTTTGCACCTTAAAAATCCTTGAGTGTTTTGCTTGTTGAAATAACTGTGCTTAGAGTACTGTACTTTTTCCTTTTATATAGTGTAGTTTAATGATAGAAAATGGGTGTCTCACAGACAAAATTATGTACTGCTGCTATTGTGTCCCATCTCTAAGGCTTAAGCCCTGTAATCTTTTAAAAATTGGTCATTAGTTGCTTATCTTCCATAATGTTACTGTTGACTAAAAATTCGGAAAACACTTAAATTATAAGGAAAAAAAAATAATAGGAGATGGTGGGTAGCACTTTGTGGGAAAACCATCAGAAATAGAGAGTGGGTAGGAGAAGCATTTTTTATAAAAGGTTTCAAGACCCCAGAAATCTAAGATGAAAAAAGAACAATTTAATTGTGTGAACATACTAGATCCATTTTTTTGTTTGATTTGGGATTTTTTGGTTTTTGATTTTTTTTTGGAGACATATAGAGGTCTGTGGACTCTCTGTTCATCTCATGCAAAAAGCTGAAGGTCCATTCAGATTTTGAGTAAGCAATTTCCATTCCATTGGACTCTTATTTGTACTTGAAATCTGTGGTTGTGTTGCTCACCTGACAAGACTAATGCTACAAAATTAATCCAAATCTACTCTAATTTCCATTCTGGAGAAAGTGAACAACTCAAGAGAGTAGTGTTTTCTATTGATATTTTAGGATTCGTTTGAAAATAGGAAAATCTCCACCTCAGTCTTGCAGGAATGTGTTTATATCGGTCACAAGCAGCAGCTTGTTCAAAGAGACAGAATTTTCAGGTGATTTGATTGCTCAAATTCATGTCAGTGTCAAGGATTTGATCTGGTGTTTGAGACTGCAACAAGGAGTGCTATCATGTGCATGTAAATTTGTGTAACTCGTATGAGTTTGTGTTACTCATACCCTGCTCTTTCCCTACTTGTTTCTAAATCCTAGAAAGAGGCTGAGAGTAACTTGTGCTGTCTGAGGCAAGGAAATTTTACCTAATAAATTAGCAATTCTCTTAGCTCACTAAGCCAGTTCAGACTCTCTCTGCTCTATTTTATGTTATTGTGCTGTGATTTTTTTTTTTTTTTTTCTCATTTTGATCTTAGTGTCATGATTAGATCAGAGGTTGTACTATGCTGGGATAAACTCATGATCCAACTCATTCACTTCTGACTGTTTGTGAGACCAGATGTTTCTGGTGAGTGCTAGAAATGTGTTGAATGGTTGAGCTTACTGTTAGAAAATATTGACATTTAAACCCTTTTTTTACCTTTATTCCTTGGCAAGTTTTCTTTCTTGACCAGTGAGATCTCTGAAGAGAGATATGAAAGTGAAGGGTATGTCGTATCACTTATCCTAATCTCACATTTTAGTGAGGGGCAGGGTGGAGGTGCACTGCTATCTTTACAGAATAATGCCAGACCTTCATGTTGTTTAATCCCTGTTTAAAACTTCGATTAATCCAGGGTTAAAGTTTCGAGTATACAAAATTTGATGCATTAGTGACAAAAGTTCTGGATATTTTAATTAAATGCCATTTCTCTTAAGCATTTTAGGATTTAGCAGTGTTGACTCTGTGCTGAAGTTTCATTTTGCTTAGAATTCAGTAGCTATGATTATCAGGGTACAATTGCAGCCTTAGTGCTCTCTGGTAAGGATGGGAAAATTGCTTAGACTGAAACGATTTGCAAATTTCTGCGCATCAAGGGGTTGCCTGCCAAGATTTTGCTTTTCACAAATGTGAATCTCTCACAGTGGGAACACACATGGGCAATTGCTCTCCAAGAGATGCTTTATTCTCAAATTTGCTTTCCCTAGCTTGAGGCAGTTGCATGTCAGCTCCAGGTGCCTGTTGTGGGCAGCTCCATCTGACTGTCTAGAGCGTCGTTTTTAGGTAATTTTGCATCCTTGTGAAACTTGTTAAAAAGCCGTTTCAGAGAGACATTCTGTGCTTTCCAGGTAGGACAGCTTGCTGAGCTGGCTGGGAAGAGCATGTTTGTGTGTATCTCTAAAAGATGGATTGGAAACAACTGAAGGACTAAAACAGCATGATGCTGGAGAAGAACAGAGATGACTCTGTGTGTGTGGTGTCCCTACCTAGAGACAGGTGACTTTCAGGGAGATCAAAAGATGCTGTTATCTCAGGCAGCCTTCTGTAAACTGAGGGGAGAATATAAATTTAGAAGTGCAGACTTGTGCTCTGATGTGAGGTGAATGAAACCAGCCTTCAGCCTTTGTATTTTAAGTCTCATGACCTGTGGAGCGCTGTTTCCTATGGCTGCATTCACAAGAGAGAAAGAATAACTGATTTTTCTTCCTTTTATCTTTCCCTTCTTCCACTTAGTTTAAAAAAAAGAACCAACAAGATAAACAGCTGAGCAAACTCCCCACACTCTGTTGTCTTTATTACCATTATCTTTTGGGCCTAAATGTTAAATTTGGATGTGATAAATTTGAGAGTTACCTAGGAGAAAAGGAAAAAAAAAAAAAAACAACAAATCATTGCAATGATGATCTTCTGGAGTTCATAGGAAATATCAACCAAGACACTCACCCCAAAAGGTCATTGCCACAAAAAAAAGGAACCAAATTCCACATTTTAAAAGATTCCACAGAGGGCAAATTCCATAAAAATCAAAACATTTCCTTCCAAGTCAAATCATCATTCTGATCATGCAAATATTAAAATAATGCGGCTTGGTTTTATGTTGTCTAATAGCAATAGGGCAGCACTTGTTGCTACTGTGTCTTCTGACTTCATTGCCACCATGTGCCATTTCTGCTTGGGTTTAGAACTAGAGGAAACGTGAATTTACCCACCTGAGTGTGACCTCTTGGTATAAATTAGTACTAGAATTTTTTTTTCCAGACCATTCTGCTGAAAACATGAAGCGGACAATGGCTCCTAAGGAGCAGATGAAGGATAAACAAAGTATTTTAGGGACTGGTATAACAATCTAGAGAACACAAAACTGAGGCAGCCAGACATGCAAAAACCCTTTTTATTCCAGGGACACATAGCTGATGACCTACAACTATGTCCATATTGCCTTAGGGAAAAACAGGCAGACAGAGAAAGTCTCTAGTGGCCAGCAGGAAGGATTGTGATGGGTGTCCCCTGTGGAGCATCCCTTCCTGGGCAGCCTGCTCCATGCAGCAGGGAATCACATCATGTTGACAACCATGATCACCTTTTCCCTCAGTGAGATGACACTTGTCATCAATACCTGCCAGTCATCAATACCTGCCAGTCATCAATACTTGCCAGTCATCAATACCTGTCATCAGCCTGCTGGTTTTTGGGTGATACTGCCATTTTGACTCTGATTGAAATTGGCTTAATTAGAGTGTCGCTGTTGCACACCAATTGACTGTTCAACCCTGTGCACACCTGTTTTTTGTGACATTTCTCAAGTATTAGGAGGATTTTTATTTATTTACCTTGCTATCATAGAGATGTAATAGTCTGGAATCTCACAGGAGGGTGTGGTGGTGCCTTTTTTCAAAGCATTTTTGTGAAGTTCTGGAGTGTAAGTCCCCAGATCCACAATATTCATAAGCAATAATTTTTATGAAAATGAAAAAAGTCAAAATTGAAATCCTTAATCTGCTTTCTGTTTTCTTTAAAAGATAGGCATGAGATAAGACAAATGGGAAAACAAAGCTGTGTAGGAAATGTGAGAAGACTATTGCAAACACTCAAATTACTCAAAATCACTTGTCACTCAAAGTAAGAATTTGCCATTTAGAGAAAGCATCAGTCTGAGCAAGAAATAACTGTAATTAAAGATAAACATGTCTGTGAGGTATTTCTCAGTGCAAAATTAATGAAGTTTGTTCTGAAACAGCTTTGCCATAGAAAAACAATATCAAAAAATAATATCAAAAACTGAGACAGACCTGCAAACATGATTATATTTGGAAACTCTTGGGGCATTCCCTTTCAGCGTGTAGTACAGTTTTTTCATGTTTCCTTTCAGGTTGTTAATTAGCTGCTAATTGGGATAAGAAATTAGCACCTATATATTTATTTTTTTTTCCACATGGGAGTTTAAAGAAAGAGTTAATCTAAACTGTCAAGCCCAGAGCCAGCAAACTTGGATAAAATTTGGAGCTCAGACCATAGCTGATGTACAAACATTCTAATATCAGGTGTGTAACATCTAGCAGCAAGAACTCAATAATTCTATGGTGAGTATCTTCCATGGTACTAAATTTGTGTGTGAGAAAAATCTGCAGAGGAAAAAGTAATGGGCACTGCAATTTTGATGGGTTTCTGTTCCCAAGGTGCTTTGGCTCCCAAACTCTTCCACTTGAAGCTGTGCTAACTCACTCAAATGAGTTTGTTTGTGACTGTAATCAAAGCAGAAATGTGCAAGTCCCAGCCCCAGTGGCATAAACCTTTTCTTGTGACCAGTTAGTTTTCAGGTAACCTCAGCTGCTCTTTGGGTTACAGTCATCTGCAGAATTGGGACTGCTTCTTGGATGAGCTGTCTAGTTCATTTTGGTTTTTGTCAGGTTTAATTAATTCATTCATTAATTGCAGAGAGAATCAGCCAAATCTGTATCTTAAACAATCTTACATCATTGTCTTCCTTTCTTTATTATCTTAATGAAACAACTTGCATCTTGAAAGACTTTGCTAAATTGGCATCTGTAACTACCTATGAAAGCATAATTTTTTCTTTTAAAAAAAAGGGGTCACAATTTCACTTTGTTCAGAAATATTTTTCTAAACCTTATTCTTTCTAAAATCCAACTTGGATTGTACTTGAGCCTCTATTTAAGCTTAAAAAGAAGCCTAAAGTAAGCCTAAAGTCCTATTTTTTTTTTTACCTCATTGCACACTGAAC
>JAYDZK010000169.1:11341696-11352714 GCA_034509185.1 Euphonia xanthogaster
GGAGGGGGGGGGGGGTTTTTTTTTTTTTTTTTTTTTTTTTTTTTCCTGAAAGATTGTGTTTCTAATTTGTTGGTGGAATGTTTAGGTGCTGCTCTCACTTAGATCTGTAAAAAAATTGCCTAAACACTATAATGTATTTTCTGAAAATAAAAGGTTGTTTTGGAAATAATAGCACTTTTTGATCTCTGTAGAGGCTTTAGAAGGTATTTGGAAAAGTAAAATTTATCTTTTTTATTGTTGCACAGATAAAACTGCTTGTATTCGTTTCTTAGGACAGAGTATAATTTAAACAGACCAAATATTTTTCTGAACAACAATAAGAAATGAACAAGAATGAAGCTATTAAGAAGTGCCAGATCTGTGGCCTCTGTATTTATGGATGCAGACACCAGAATGTTCAAAGGCATAGTGAGTTCCAAGAAGGAGAGTTTTGATTATAGAGCAGATTTTGAGGTGCTGTCATGAAAGCAGATGTCTGTTGCTGGTTGTCATCCCTGTGCTGAGTTACTCTGGATTACACATGGACTACACACAGATTTAGGAATTCACCTGTGCAGTCACAATTACTGAATAGCCTCTGTGCAGCAAGGAAATCTTGTTTCCATATGTGCTTTATGTTCTTGACTCCAAGCCCTAATCTCTGGAATGTTAACTTGTGTAATATCATAGAGCTCTTTGGTGAGGTTCCAAAGTGCACTTTGCTGCACTCAGTGCTCCAACCACTCTTCTGCCTGAGGGCCAGGAGTCAAGCAGTGGTGCACACACTATGGGTTCCTCCATCAGCCCAAAGTGTCAGTGGCAAATGGGTTACCTATGCCATAAGTATATTTTGCTTATCAGTGGCAAATGGATTACCTATGCCATAAGTATATTTTGCTTAGTGTGAAAATCCCACACATGCTGTAACTATGGGGCCTAGGGACACCCTGGGAGAAAAAGCACTGTATAAATGTAGGTCATTATTGTGAAGTTACATTATCTAAATCCTTTGTCCCATGATTGTTTGCTTTAGACTCTGTGGTAACATGTGAGTGGAGGAGAAAAACAGAAAATCTAAATAAAGCACAAGGACATCCAATCTACCCTAACAAGAAAAAGAATTGTTAAGGAAATCATAATGCTGAGGTCTAAATATTTCACAATTAGGCATTCATCTGGAAAGAGCAGCTGCTCTATGTCCTCCACGTACTATTTTGCTTACATTGTTTACTGATTACAAAACACAGAATATACTTTTATTGACTATGTTTTCCCCTACAGTCTTCTAAGAGAGTAATGATGAATATTCATATTAAGAAACAGCTTCAAGGTTCTAGCACCAGCAGCAGCTGTGCTTCTTACAATGTCTGCAGTCACTTGGGCTGAGTAGATGTAAATAATTTACATGTGCTGTATATAGCAGCCCTTTCAGATCTCCATATATTTATGCTAATACGTAACTTAGATTTTGTTGGCACCCACTGTGTTGATCAAATTGAAACAAAAAGTAGGTTGTGGATGTTCAGGGAGTAGACTTCCAGTTGCCCTGAACAACTGCCATGTGCAGTACAGAAGCCATCACAGTTAAGTGTTGAATCTCGAGATCCTGGAGGAATATTTTAAAGCTAATTATCACTATCAAGAAAGTCCTTGACGTCAGAAGGCACTGACTGATGTTCTATACCGTGCTTGTCTAGTTACCTATGACTTCAGAATTTATTAATATCCAAACACTTCAAGGGGAAGGCAGTAAGCTCTTCTGATATAAAATAGCAGGATTGTTCCCTCATATTCTTTCCTTAGTGATGTAAAGCTTTAGCAACTACAGGAAAAATTGCTTTTTCCTTCAGTATCTACCCTGAAAGTTTTGCATCCTGTGATAGATGCTTAAGTTTGTATTATGGTGTGTAGATCTGCAGTGCCATGGAGGATCATCATGATTACACAAAAGCACAAGGAAACTCACCTGTTGGAGCTGCGAGCTCACATGCCCTGCCTATAGATATATCTCTTGTATAGATTAATGTGCAAGCAAAAAAACATTCCTGTAGCTATCTGTTAAGGCACACAGGTGATCTATTTGCATATACAGGTAGAGATTGTTCTTTAGGAAAAAATGCCATGATGGTTTTGAGGGCGGGTCGACAGGAACAATTGCTAGATGTGTATGCCTTACCTGTTTATCATTTTGCTTTTCTGCTCTATTTATTTTGGTGGCCAGTTCTTTTGGACTATGCTTTCACCTGAAAACACCAAACAGGGCTGAACTGGATACTACTGTATGAAGACATACGCAATCAGGAAACATCCAGTATAGAAAGTTGTGTTGCAAAGTGACCTCCATTACTTATCAGTTTTAGAACAGTACAGAAAAGATTCCCAAAACTGCTAGTGGAAGGTCTATGCTGCAGCTTTCAGGAAAGAAAGTGTTAATGATTTTTTGCTTATTTTTAGGATTCCATCAACCAACAAATACATGTTTCTTTTTTTTTTTTTTTATTTGTCAGTGTAATTAACTTTTCTTCTGCATATGCATTTGGCATTTTTTGTAAGGTGAAAGGAAAAACATAATTCTTGCCTCTGCTGTTCACAATAGTGTGGGGACATTCAGATGTTACTGCACTGTGCTATGACACCTAGGCAAACAGTAAGGAATTGCTTTTCCTGGAGGGAAATCCCTGTTTGGCTAATGATTGCTCAAACTTAGATATAATCATGATGGAAATGCATATGTCCACTTCAAGGAAAATTAAAAAGGTCACAACAGACTCTCCAGATGATGAGTCTGTTTGATGAGTCTTTGCCTCATTTAATTTTTTTCTAAACCAAACTCTTAGCACCCCTTAGATGCATATCAGAAACATGTGGAGGTGCAGAAAATTGACATTTTACTTACAGAACAGAAGCTAATGGAGTAGTTAATGGCATTTCCATAGCTTCTGGTGAATAAGAGAGTGCCAGGACTTTAACAAGGGAGCTCGTGATGCAGCCTGTGTCACAAGGGAGCATGTGTTCAAAAAGAGGAGTATTCAGTGACTGAAAGAACTGAGCTGTGATTTTTCCCTCTGTTAAATAAAAGTGCTTGGCTTTTATACAGAAGGAAGAGGCTACACCAAAAAGTATTAAAAGCAGAGTCAACTCCCCCCTCCCCGCCAACCCACACCCCCAAAAAGTAGTATTTAGCAGCATTTTAAAAATGTGAAAAATGTAGTCCTGAAGATTTACATTGAGGCCATTGACTACACGAAACAGGAGTTAAAATTAAAATGTTAAAAGGAGCTGGGAGTTAAACATTTGCTGTTTGATGCAGTCTGGTCTTTACAAATTAAAATCTTTGCTTTTGAGTATTATTTTTACAAGCCCTTGGAACAGTCTTGTTGGGGCTTATTAGGAAATAACAATCATTACATACAGAGATTAATCATTCCAAGTGGGAAACTGCTTCAGGGCTTCCTATATTTTTGAATAGAGAGGGGGTAGAGAGAAAAATAAGTATACTTATGGATTTAAAGATGCTTATAGATACCTAGTGAGATTTTTAAAAGAACCAGACTCCAAAGTTTAATAGTAAATACTTAAATATTTAATTATTTAAATTTAAAATTTAAGTTTAAATCCTACTTATGTTTCTTGATTCACCTTTAAAATTTTATTTGGCTATCAAAATCGACTTTTAGAATATTTTTTTTCAAGTTTTATGTGTCTCAGGTGCCTGCATCCCGCTGAGTTTTGCTTTAGTGTTTAAATCAGCTGAGACTGAAATGCTAATAAATGGATTTATGAGTCTGAATCAAAGGTGTGACTACAATTTATACAAGTAAATCCAGCTAACATTAAACAAATTGATGAGGTTACTGTTAAACCCTGTAGGTTCTTTCGTCGAACCTGCATTTATGCGTGGACCCAAATAATCTGTACAGTCCAGTCTGAAGCACACTTTGCCATACATATATTTGATTTCACAAAACAGATTCACTTAAGTGTCTCTTTTGTCTTGCAATTATCATTTTAGAGGGCAGTTCATAGCTCAAGATTCAATGCTACACAAAATCTTATGTCTTTAATTCTTAAAGAAAGTAAAAAATGAAGTGGTAATTTCTGGACAGTTACCCTAGTTAGTATTAATACAGGTCATATATATGCTATGGACATATATTCCAAAGAATTTCCCAATTTAACCTTTCCAGCTGGTACTACTGTTTTCATCTTTCCCCTTCAATAAAATTCTACAATAAGAATTATGTCAAATCTTAATCTGGCTCCGTTTTAGCAATGATTTGTTTTCTCCAATGTTGAACAACCCCTAATTTTTCATATATTTTTCTCCATTTTTTGGTTTGTTTGGGTTTGTTTATTTTTTTGTTTTGCAAATTGATATTTCATTTTATAAGTAGTGGTTTAAGAAACCAAAATAATCACCTTCTAAACCTTATGAACAAAGAAATCTACACCATAGTTGTATATTTAAATTCTTAGGTTTTCAGCTGGATTGTACTTACCAGTTTATTTTTTTCAGCTTTCCATCTGCCATATAAAAGTGTGATGTTTCTTAATATAAATGACTTGAAAACAAACATTTCTGTTGAAAAGTATTTCTGTGGGAAAGTGGTTCATAGGTAAATTTTTGACATGGAGGTTCCAGTGGCAGGTTTAGGAATTTATGTACATGTAAATTACATTTACTTGAAATGTAATATTCTGGAACAAGTTGGAAGATTGCTTGCTTATGCTTGATTGTCTGTTGTGAATTAGTCACTTGGTTCCATAAAAGATTTCCATTAGAAAATTTCCTGAGAAATGTTTAGAACAAGAGAGCAGCCTAACCTAAAGTGTCAGTAATTTCATGGTGAGTTATGTGTCTTGAATACAGGAGTTCAGCACCACTTGGTTGCCATGGTTCATTAGTTATCATCAAACCCCCAGATCATCTCTGAGTAGAAACCCAAAAGGCTCTAAATATTCACATGCAGTGCAATTATGAGGCAATCAAAATAAAATTTAACAATTTTGAAGTTAAATTGAAAATAGATGGTGCTTTCAAAGCCAGAGATTAAAGGGAGACAACCATATGTAAATCAGATACAGTACTGCTGAATTATCTTGTTCAGTGTCTGCACTTTCTAAATAATAGACAAGGTAGTTGTACAGAATAATTCCTTTGAAAGATCTGACAAGCATGATTTATGGCATAGCCCAAAACACATTCTTTGCTTGAATATTCAGTCAAAAGAGTTTCATTTTCCCCGATTCTAATATTGTGGAATTATATTTAAATGGTGTCTTAACTTGGGAAGTCACAGGAGGGAGAACATAAATTACACTCTTACAAAAATATACAAGAGATTTAAATTGGAAAATTGCTATTTTGGAATGCAAGACAGCAAACTACAATTAATCACTGTTCCTCTGCTCATCAGACTTCACAGTGAAGCTTCAAGAAACATAATGCAGTATTTTAAAAGGCTCATTTAAAACCCTTTCTCAAATACTACAAATATCTGTGGGGTAGGGGAAAGGATCGCATTGTTTAGAATAACTCATTCAATGAGCTAGTATTTGAGAACCTAAAACTAATCCAGTTTGCATATAACCTCAACATTTTAAAAAAGCTTAACTTGGGAATAATTTTCGATTCAGCCATTTATGAAAGTTGCCTGTAGTCTCCATATGGAAGAAGAAAGTGATAAACTGGAACCTTAACCCCAAGAAAATATAGCCTTCAGATTTTCAGTAGCTTTTAAAGGATTGGTTAAATTTTTCCTAAAGCACCTAATGTAAAGACTCTCATCCTAATCAATGTTACAAGTATGGGCTCTTTCAAATGCTTGTCACTGCTTCGCGGTACCGAGGCTCCCCATGGAGACTGCTGAACCCAGCTAAGCCAGACATGTTTCCATCTAGAGCCCTCATCTCCATGTGCTGCAGACTCACAACTCAGCTTTTAAACCTCATGAAACAGAATTGCCAATGTTTGCATAAGCAAATGTTCTCTTTGAGCAAACTGTAACTCAGGAGCATTTCTCTAGCTCTGTGTTCTGCAGGAAAAAATCCTCTTCTTAAGCTCTAGAAAACTCTTGAATTTTCTGTGAGGACATGTTTTTATTGCTGATTCTATTTCATTTACACCACAGATTTTTTTCATCCCTTAATCTTGTCTGGCTTTCCAACAATATAAAGAAAAGACTGCTTTGCAAGGAGAGAAGTCTCTTAACTTGAGGAAAATAAAGCCATCCACACAAGTATACTTTCTGTTCATGCAGATTTTTATCTTTTGGTGATATTTGTATGGTTTGATAGATTTTTAATTTATTGGTTTTTTTGATTCCACATGGAGGTAGATTAAATACTGCATTGCTGAGTCTTGTATAGCTGTAGATCACAGGTGCCAGAAGGACTCAGAGCCTGTTCAGCATATCCCATTGCAACTTTCTGGGTATTCATTCATTGATCAATCATTCATCATCTAAACTATTTCAATAATTTCTGAAGAATGATAGTGAAAAAGCCATCAGGTCATCTGTCAGTCTTAGTAACAACATACTCAACCTGAAGTAATTTGCAGCAGCGTTCTTTGAAAGGACTTTTTTCTAATTGTTTGAATTTCTATTCCTATATTTAGAGGAAAGATTTTACTGCTTAATAGAACTAGTGAATCCCATCTCGGTATTTATCCTAATTACATTTTGCAAATATACTGATCCAGAAACTGAAGAGCACACTGAGAAGGGGCAAGTCAGAGAGCTACCTTTATTTCTAAATCATATAAAAATATCTCGCATAAGGTCTAACTTTCCTGTTGCTAAAGCACATGACAGCTATTTGAGAGAGGACTGTATTTAACAGTCTCAAGTGATTTTAAACATCTGCATAACCTTTTGGACAACGGTCTCCTTCAGGCAGCTGGGATCTAGGTGTCTAAAATGCCACTATGCATCCATGATTAGGTTCCTAAATTGCTTCCTTAATGTTTTAACTGCTCAGATGTTGCAAGTTCATGGAAGGCGCTAGAGGCAAGTCAGGAACGAAATACTGCAAGATTAGAGTACAGGAATATCTGGGAGAAAATATACAATTTGCCCTGATGCATACAGTGTGTTATGTAATGTGTGGTGAGTTTTTCACAACAAAGATGGATTTTTTTGTCGTTGTTTTGTTTTTGTTTATTATTATTATTGTTTTCATTTACTGTGGTAGATGTTTTTGGACAGCAGTAACAGGCCACAGATGCAAAGCTTTGGAAGATTTTCCAGTAGCAGCAGCTGGCTCCTTGGCAGTCTCCTCAGGCAGTTGTGTTGATGCTTTGGAGTTGCCTCTGGGTCTGTCACGGAAGGAGTCAGCTGATGAGTTGCCTTCTATGTTCAGATGCCATTTTTCTTTTAATAGCACTGAAACACCATAAATATTAGGGAAAATGTGCGAATTTTTTATACTCTTGCAAGATATATACATATATGTGATACTTATGTATCATACATATAGCAGTGCATGTGAAATGATGCCTATGTAATACACTCACGTGTAGAACTTTAAAATTTCATCTATTCAAAAGATTTCTTCTCTAGAGAGTGCTTTGCAGAAAGCTGCTCAATTCTCATTAAACAGCCTCATAAACTGATCACCCAAGTAAATGGAACTAGAGACTGGTGCTACCATGAAGCCCATTCTCAGTGCTAGCATTCACCAAAAATGCCATTTTCTTTTGTACTACCATTCTGTGAATAGTCAGCCTAGCTAACCATCTCTGTTATTACTGTGTGGATTTAATCTACGCATCCATTTTAAGTTCTTTACAAGCTGCTGAGCTTTCCATACACATAAAACTTCCCATACATTCAGAAATTACTTATGAGACTCCCAAATTGAAAAAAAAGAAGAAGAAGGAATGGGGGAGGGCAGTGAACACATGTTCATGTTATACTTTGCCATATGTTGTAGTAAACTGGGTGTATGAATTACCATATGTGGATTTTCATATCTCTGGCCCTTACATAACTTTGACATGAATGTCCAAATTGCCAGAGGAAAAGGCAGCAGGATGCATTTTTATCTCATCTGTGACAGGGCTTTCATTGAATGGTAATTTTGTTTCCAGTGTAACTAGGTGCCTAAGGTAAGGATGGCATTAGCAGATATTTTTTGGTTGTATTTAAGATTGTAAGAGTGTTTATATGAATGAAACCAGGCATTTTGAGAGCCATACCCAACTGACCTGCATTTCATCACAGGTGTAAATTTTTGCCCACAGATGGGTTGGAAATTGAAAAAATTGCTCATCTATAGCATCAGAATTATTTTTCCCAAAGGTTAGAAAAAAATCCCGCACTTTCAGAAAGCTATTTAAAACTCAATAACAAAAAAAATACACAAGAGATTTAATTTTTTTTGGCTTTGCTTAAGACCCAGTATCGTTTGCAACCATCTCACCTTTCTTCCACACCTCATGCACCCCTGTAGAGACAAACACACTCTGCTTTGTTCTCCTGTCTTTAGAGAGTTATTGCTCAGCTAGTGGGTCTGTCCCTCAGTGCTTCAGACCTGCATTCTGGTGCGTGCTCCACCCAGCTCGTGTAGTGCCTTCTGTGAGGCCTTGCAGGGCCTGAAGATTTAAAATAGGAATCTAGAATAGCAATGACATTTAGGCTGCAGGGCTTTTCATTAAATTAAAGGCACTGGGGAGCCTCTAATAATAGAGATGAAGCCGAGAATGGGCAAAGTAGAATTTGATCAGATAGTGCTCTTGTAATTTGATTATGCTTATGTAAGGGAGAGCTGGGACTGAAAAGGGGACAAGAGGAGAAGAATCAATAAAGAGTAAGATGACATTAGGAAAGGTTTTTCTTTCTACTGGCTAGCTAGTAAGAGCTGAATAATGTAATTTTTATTCTCATATGAGCTGACCTAGACTTTGGGGGTGATCTGGACTACAAGCCTGACATAGTTCAGTTCTAATCCTGTTCTCCGTTTCATGCTTATGTCTTGGTAAATCTAAAAATAAATTTAACCTAAATCCTGTTTATACAGAAATGGATATGAAAAATGTATCTCCTGCACATGCAAATGATCTGGTAGAACATGTTTCCTGGACATGCTTTTTAGCTGCCTTAGTGATCTGACTTGCTCAAAAGCAGCAGTGGCACTAAAGGGGATGCCTGTGAAGTTAAACAAGGGATTGGATACCTCAGAAACTTCTGAGCATAGCTTCAGATACTGATATTTAGACTAGGTTCATGTTTCCCATTCACGAGGAAAGAAGCAGCATTTAAAACACTCCAGAAAGGGTTTGAAGATTGTGCCTACCATTCATGTATCCTTTGGATGGATGATTTGCTTTCTCTAGGGGAAGCTAAAGGCATCTGCCTGTTGAGGATGTTAGTGTTGGGAATGAATGAAAGGTAGTACGCATCTTAAAAAAAAAAATCTGTTAATGATAGTTCTGGACTCTGAAATTAAACTCAGCAGGTGAGAAGATGCCACTTGTATTTCAAAGGATACAATTCCCCTGCAATCATCTGATGGAAAGCAGGCATGGAACTGCCTGCTCCTTGGTTAGCTCCATCTGTATTGTTTTGTAAAATGAAACACAGGGACAGAAAATTGAGTTTCAAAACATGCATAAATTTTAATTTTTTTTATTAGTCACTTAATGCATAATTTTTGTTTTGTTTTGATTGCAAGGCTCTTTACTGGTGTTTATCCTATGTCCAGCAAATGTTATCACCAAATACAAATATTTGTCTGGATGTATAATGGTATCACCATTCCACCTGAGGGTAATTTTAGAGAAGTATTTTTGTGTTGCTTGAAACTCAGATATGCTATTCTACTGCACAGTGCTTATAGTCTCAAATTTTGCTGCAGTATTTGTGTCTGGTTTTAAAATTCCATCTATTGTGGGAAATTATACCTAATTACTATGTGACAAAATATACAGGACAGGCCAATCAATTCATTATGCTTTTTAGTTATTCCGTTCAATGAATCAGGTTGTGGGATGCATTAATATGAAAACTTTTATCAATTGATTAATTTTTAATCTGACATGGAAAAAAAAAATCAAATTGGGAAAGAGATGGCAAAATTTTGTTGTATTGACCCTTACTTCATTTTATAATACCTCTTCCTTAGTCATCTACCAGGGGAACAAATTTAATTTGAGTTGCAAAAAAATCACTTCTCACCATGTTTTCCAAAGTATTTTTAGCAGCAGTTTTTAGTGCTTTGTTTGCAACCTGAGTACTGTCTTGGCTCAGCCACAAAGCCACCAGACTTCAATCACTTACATTTTTTATGATCTGCAAGAAAGAAATTCCTATATTTTTCATCAGTTATGTTTGGGTGCAAAGGAATAAGAAGATCCTGTATTTCAAGCAACCACTTCTGAAATCTTGTTGTTAGCTGCATTATATTAGAAACTGATGCAAACCTTAAGTGGTGATCCTGTGAATGTATCTCCTCAGGATGTGGTAGGCCATGGTATATCAGCAGCTTAAAAATCACTCAGAAGTGCTTATCACACAACTAAGCAGTTCCTTAGTGAATATATTAATCTAGACAGAGTTTTATTACAACATGAAAACTGTAGTTACTAAAACTAGTTCATGATTTTGGGCCAAAATATGTTTTGATTCTAATTCCAGGTAATATGGGTTTGGGACAGAAAAGATATCCCTCGACGACTTTTTACTAGAAATTTTCTAAACTAAATTGGTGCAGGTTTAATGCATGTATAATTTCCACTCTGGTTCTCAAGAGCCAAAAAAATGTCAAAGTTTGCAAATAGATTAAATGCGTGAAAAGAGAAAAAAACTAGTTGCTGCTTATCATTATATTTACTTCTGTTTCAAGAAAGCGAATGGAGGGAGAGGGAAAAAGTTCCAAGAATTACCAGGAATCCTTTGCAAAAATATTGTTTTGGTAAAGGTAGCCACACAAAAAACCTGCCATATAATTATAATGATCACAGTTGATTTAAAGAGAAAGGCTCATTCTGAGGTTTCAATCCTGGAGCTCTTGTTAGATGTTAGATCGGAAGAGCGTCG
>JAYDZK010000169.1:11352727-11385582 GCA_034509185.1 Euphonia xanthogaster
AAATAGGTAATTTTGGTCCTTTCTGGACCTGGCTTACCTGGCTGGACAAGGTTAGAATAATCTTTTTATATTAATCTTAGTTTGATTCTAAGTATATTGTATCGGCTAAATGATGACCATCTGCTTTTTACACATCTAATCAAAATGTCTAATAACTTTTTAGGTACTCCAGACTATTTTGATTAGTTTAGCAGTAGTCAGCATAGCAAATTCATCCTAATCTCCTGTAGTAATGGCAAAAACATAAAACACAGTGCTATCGAATAATAGATTGGAAAAAAAGGCCCAAACTCTTCACTGTTGTTAAAATATAGGCCAGTTAGATATGTACTGCCTTGTCAAGTTTTCCTCCAATCAGCACTGCAAAGGATCAAGGATTTAATATAGAGAATACTGTATTTGAATGTAGGGAGTATTTTACTTCTACAACAAGGATTTGTATTGACAAGTAAAGGTTTAACATTTTCTATTACTCTCAATGCTTTATACTGAATTCAAGTAAATTAACTGAACAAAGCAGAACCACTTTGGTACAATAATAATCTAAATTGGCTTTTGATTAATCTGATCACATATCCTGTGATTTATAAATAAAAAACATCACATCATTTATAATAATTAGCAACAGTTTACTATAGTATTCCACAGCTCACAGCATCACTGTGGCATTTTCCTTGGTCTTGCAAAATTGTTGTCAGAGGCACACTCTGTAAAGATTTGGAGGATGCATTCTTTTAAAATACACATTTAAAAACTAGTTAGTCTAATTCATTACAAGAGACAATTACTCCTATTTGTTATGAATTTCAACTATAAATAAGATTTTGTTTTAAGATTTTTTTATTTGTATTCTTATATCTGCTGTAGAAAAAAACTATTACTAAGATATCTAGCAATACCTAAAAATAAATTTTTGCTGAAAGCTTTGGCAGAAGAAAGAGTAAATAATGGGATGAAGAGACGAAACAGACAATCATTTTTGCCAATATATTCCATTCTCAATGATGGTTAAGTGGATAAAGAGAACAGTCATGAAGCACTCAGCCAGCTCAATTTAGGATTTATCTTCCTAATGCACATTTAAGAATTATTAAATTTTAGCTTAGTAAACCTAGATTTTAAAACTTGATTATACTGGACTAGTCAATTTATTGGTGTTTCTTCCCAAAATGTACCTGATGCATTTGATAGACCAACACAAATGTCAATATTTTGCATTTAATCTGCTCTTAAAAACATATGCATTGCTTCTTACTCCGTAGCTTCAGGCTGTTCTTGTTGGGCTGTTATGCGCTGTAGTGCATATTGGTACATAGGGTGCGTCATCTATCAAACAGATTTTCACTTACTGTTAGTCAGAGCTCTTTATTATATTCAGATTTTTTTCTTTTTGTATAAAACTTGTTGTTGTAACCAAGTGAAATCTTGGTTACTCTGAAGGCAGTGGCAAAACTCACCTGACTTAAATTAGCCAGGATTTCACCCGTCGCTGAAGGATTTGAAAAATAAAAGTAGCTGGTGGAAAGTAGATTTAAAAAAAAAAAAAATCAAATATAACAATTGAAGCCATTTCATTTTCGAAGTCTCTGAAATATTAAATAATTATATCACATCAAAACACTCCAGTCATTGTATTATGCTGATTGGAATAAAGAACTTTACTGGCACTATGTACAGAGCTATTCCTGTGCAAGCAGTCAAGATATTAACTCAAAAAGACACTCTGGATGTGAGAAAAAGGTCCAACATACAAAGGACACTATGCAGAACCTTGCTTGCATCACCTCAATTCTTCTTCTTTGGAAGAAGAAAATGAGAAAAAAAAAACAGGTAACAAGTTCCTTGCGAAGTTGCTTTTATGCAGTAATGTATCTTGAAATAGGAATTAAATACCATTTTCCCCCATGGTATTAAAATATGAATGCACTGCTCTTTTTAAATGTATGCAGAAATTACTCATTATTGAATATCAACTTTCTGTTCAGAGCTTTTTTTTCGCAGTTTGGAAATTTAGCACCTAAAATAGAAGTTTATAATGTGTCTGCTGATACAACATAATAGCACTGGCAGATGATATTATGATAATCAACCAAAGCTATTTGTTGAGGGCTTTTTCAGCACTGGAAATGCATGAAGCCTGTTCCTAGGAGGGAAACTGATGGGGACCCTGCAAAGGGTTGCCTCAATACTTTGAATGTAGCATGACTCAATGCAACCAGAGAGTAGATTTTTATGCATTTATTTTGGGCAGAAATTTACTCTCTCCCTACATTTTGATAAAGGCACTGAAAACAAAATAGGCAATAAAAATTGAATTTGTTTATGATTCTTTCCTAAGGTTTGTATGGAGAAGACTGTGTACTAAAGTCAAAGCTAGTTTTTGGGTAAGAATTTTATGTGAATTATATATTTACACCTCTAACAGTAACATTTTTAATATTTACAAGTTCCATTTTAGATGGTCTTTCAGACATCAGTGTCCATCCTATCATCTCCTAAATCTTTGGACCTAAAACTGTGTTCCCTGTTATTTTTGATACGAAGTCTAAGTGGAAGTTGGCTTTGTCAGCAAGGGTAGGTTTGTAGAGATTGGTGTTGGAGTTCCATGGGTTGTAGGAGGAAAACAGCAGATTAGATGCCCAGCACAAACCTGCATTACCTGGAATATTTCATTTCAGTGGGACTTTTGTCTGAGTGTAAATTAATGCCCAGATTTTCCCTCAATAGCAAGGGTGAATTTAACACAGTAGCTGTTAAATATAAGTCACTAATGAGAACATGAGAGAGACTGGAAACTGGGTCTAAATCTTGCTACGCTGTTCTGTCTTGATTAATAGAAGTATTTAATTTCAGTATCTGTAAGATTTATCAGAATGTTTCCATGAACTTTGCAAGTGTGAACACCTGTCTGACTCTATTTTATTATATCTGGGATTCCAAAAAATATTAATTTAAATTTGCACAGAAATACAAAAATATTAAACTTATGCTCTACTGCTAGCACTTTCCTTCCTTAGCTATGGATAATAGAGAGTGCATTTTTATCATCTAATGTCCCTGTCTTTCTACCAGTGGTATATTGCTGGCTTTGACTGCATTTAAAGCTTTAATTAATCAAAAAGGGATATTGAAGGCCACCAGACTTCCAGCCTTTCATACCACTATTTTGGTTTAATACTTTGTAGAAGGATTTAAAACTTCTCTACAAAGATTTAGTGTTAAGTGATGTTTTTTTTTTTCTCCTGAGATTTGGAAAAACACACTCTTCATTAAAAAAAAGGCTTGCAGCATTTAGTTTCTACAATACGAAAGACAAAATGTTAGATGCATTGGCTCTTATGTGTACGCACATATATAAACATTTATTATTTGGTGCCAATATAGAAGCTGGATATAACAGTGATGTAAATGCTGATTGAATACACTACAAAACACCAATAATTTCTGGTCTCATGTGAGATTATTGTTTTCATTTCATCATTATTACATTAAATTATAGTAAAAGCAGGGCACAGTAGGTAACTAAAGCTTCACATAATATGAGGGACTGTTCCATATGTCTGCTTTTCCCTTTGGTATTTTCTTTTTTAAATAGTGGGGGAGGAAGAAAAGGCAAACTATGCAAGCTTTTTCTGAAGAGCTAACATCTGACTCTGCTTTGAGGCTTTCTGATGCTGCAGCTCCTGTGGAGACTGCTGCTCTCTGATAGTTTCCCTGTGGCTTTAGCATCTTAGCTTTGCTGCTCTGGATCCTCCATTGTTTAATGATGCGTTGCCCATCTCGAAACAATTCAAGAAATTGGTTGAAAACATGGGGAGAGAAATTTGTAAAGTTCAAGACAAGTTCTTATTCCTGAGTGTGGACAAGCATCCATAAATGCACAGGAAGTTGTGTTGTGTGCGATATGGGGCATGGTGCTGATAAGGCCAAGGTTCAGGTTTAATCTCTTGTGTTTTTCTGCTTTACTGCTTCCCATATGAAACTTCTCCTTTTAAACAAAGTAGAAACTTGTATGCATCTAACTTTTTTTTTATCATCATAAAAGTAAAACCCATAGGGTGAAAAGTAATTTTTCTTTGGAAAAAAAAAGGCTTAACAGCTGGGAAATTGGAAAAGTGAGTGGAAAGAAAAGAGTTTAGCTCAATTAACTGCTGTCATTCAGTAGCTTCCTCCTGGGATAGCTTCGTTTCTTTATTCTATTGTGTAGGCCTAATTCCATTGTCATGAAAGAGAACAGATGAAAGGAGTTAAAGAAGTCTTAACTACAGCAAATCTAGTATATTAATTTTCCAAATTGTACCAGAAGAAAAGGGTGCTGTTTCTGTCCTGTGTTTTTTGCTTAGAAAGCAGTTTCCACATCAAACCATGATGAGCATCCGTCACGCTCCTCACCTTGGAGAGATGTGACTTCCTCAAGAAACTCATAAGCCTCTGGATTTTGAAGGTTTCTAGGATTCCTGGGTAAAACAAAGAACACTTTTGGATGTCCTTTCATATATGCAGCAAACATATATGCAGCAAATAAAAATTGACTGGTAGAATTTCTAGATTTCAAATGTTTAACTAATGCTGTTGTTAAGATGGAAAATCAGGGAAGGGGTTCCTTGTGAGCCTATAGCTTAGCAGTTCATGGAGTACCTGGTCTTTAGGTTAAAGGTATTATTTCTCTCTGGAAACATAGCCATACACCTGGATCTTGCAGAGGCATCCACAGACTCAGAACTTGGAGATTATTCTTACTTCCTGCACTCTTAAGTTGTGTGAGCCTTCACAAGTTCAGGACAAAAGACTGTGTTTGACACTCTTGGCTTGCCTGTGTTTTGATATGCTCTTCAGGTAGGATTTCCATCTGTTCCTTTCAGTTATTCTTTCCCCCAGCCATATGTGACAAGTATCTGTTGGCTTTTGCAGTGAGCTTGTGTCTGTTGGAACAGTGATTGCTGTGTAACTCTTTCTTCACTGCAGAGCTTCTAAGATATGTAGCTTATACCCTGGCCAAATTCCCAAACTGAGCATTCCCTGCTTCTCTCATGTGGAGGACCTGATGAAAAGTTAGAAAGGGAGTTAGAATTTTGTGTGAGAAAGAAGATATACCTCACAGGGTTGAATCCATTAGACCCAGAATTGTTTGAAGCAGGACTTAATGATGCCAGAAGTGGATAGTCTTGGTAAAACTCCCTGCTGAAATTGCATCACATCATCCAAGTAATTCCATATCCACAAGGAGAAATAAAAGAGGAATTGCTATAGTTTGGTAATTAAGGCATTCATTCATACAGGACATCCAAATTCAAGTCCTTTGTCCCTTCTCTTATGAATATTGAATGACTGGCGTGTAGTGAAACAGCTTCAGCAGTTCCACTACAAAACACTTCACAGATTGGAATATAGGGCACTGGTTTGGAATGTGGAAAAATGTGGTTCAGGATCTCAGAGCAGATCAGCTACAGCAGGGATCTGAAGGAGATCTCTCACTTAATCACTTCCAGGTGTGGTCGAGTGAATAGACACTGGACAACATTTCCTCTCTTGCTAATAAAACCATCCTCTAAATCAAATGTGTGTGCTGACAAGATGAGAGAGTGCAATAATTATTTTCTGCTCCCACTGAAAGATGGAACAGCTGAGTGGCTTCATGCTAAAACCTGTAAGCAGTGTGCAGTTAACTGTCATTCCTGGAAGTGCAGTGGTGGTGGAAAACAGTGAGAGTGTCATGCTTGCTCAGTGCTGGGATAATAATATCCCAAGCACAATGGCCAGTGAGCTTTAGTGAAGGCAGAAATTAAAATATCTCATGCTGTCTAAATAAGTGATAAAGGCTGCATTTAAAAGGAGAACCCAAGTAATGTAAGATTCATGAACAGGTTTATGTCAATTGGAGGTAATGAGGTAAACCTTAGCCAATGCTAGAGTCCCATTTAGATGCAGCAAAATAAAAATCCCTGGATCTGAAGAATATTAGAAACACTCTGTATACAATTACAGTGGTTGACTGGATATCAACTGCAGCTATGCCTAGAAAAATTGAAAGTATGAGAGTTGGTTGTATGCAGTCCTTTGCATAGCATAGTCCATGTGAGATGGTTGCCAATTATTGCCATTAATTTAGACAGTTTATTTTCCTTTGTAGTCCACAGTGAAGAGATAAAATGCTGGTTATGAATTGCATGCATAATGAGGAAATAAAACACTTAATCTTATACAAAAATAATTGTATAGGGTGCAATTTTGATATTAGATTGCAGTCTGAAGCTTTTAAGAGTAAATGCGTCTCAAACTATTCTGCTGCCTTTTTGAGGAAATTGGAAATTTCAGTTCTCTGCTGTTTTACAGCGATACAGATAATGTACATTGAAGACAAAATAGGGAAATAATAGCTATAGTTGCATCAGTTCTTGCTTTTGAGATATGTGTATTTATAGGGCACATTTGACATTTCTTGTGTTCTTAGAGTGGGACTTTATTACTCAAAATGTTTAAATATAAAATGTCGAAAATGTTTTCCTTCTCTCAGTCTTCACAGATGTTCTTTATTTTAAAATAAATATCAAAGATACTTTGAGCCAAGTTCTTGTCTCCAGTTATATCCAACCTAATCTTGCCAGTTTCAGTGCTCTTACTTAGGATGTCTGGTCATGGTTTTCTCTCCCTTCATATTTTCCCACCCATTCTCACTGTCATATGCTTCAGTAAAGCCCAAATTCCATATCTGATATTGGATACCCTTAGCTCAATCCCAAATGGCTTAATCTGCCAAGCTGCCCTTTTTTTTTTTTTTTTTTAGTTTATACAGAAGAAAACTTTGATCTTTATTTACAATTGAGAAAAACACCAACAGATTAAAGAAAAAACTCTGTTAAGGGTTGCTGGAAGGAGATTTTCTAGAAATATCTAAGATGCAAGAGAGAAGGAGGCTTTTTTTTTTTTCCTTTCTACATGGGCTGATAATGTGAGTGAAAACTGCAGCTTTCACGTACACAGTCATCCTTTACCATATGTCAGTTTGCCATATGCTGCTATATGTTTTATCAGATGCAGGGTAGTCTTTCTGCAAATGCAGCCTTACATTGTGCCTTCATTATTAGAAATCAGTATGTCTTTAACATGGAGATTCTGGCTGAAGATACCTTATTGAAAAGTCTTTTGTAAGACAAGAGAAGAGACAGAAGAAGAAACTACAGCCTCCTATTTGCTATTTGTCTGCACCTTTTTGTTTTGTGGCAGAGAAGATGTCTTTTTCATGTAATATGCTAGACTGAAATCTACTCTCAATGCTTAAGATGTGATGATCTCAGGGTTTAAAAGGTCTTAAGCTGTGGCAAAGCTATGCCACATTAAATGATTTAAGCAACCATTACTTTTAAATGTGTTTTTGACCTTGTTCAAGATTGCCATTTACCTCAGTGGAGAAAACATTACGTTGGCATTGAAAACATTCAGAATTAGCAGTACCTTAAATTTATTCATACTTTAAGCATCTTGGAAGGGTTCAGAGAAGTCCCTGGATTGTGTTTGAAAGCTATAGCAGTAGCCTAGATCCTTTTGTAGAAAGAAAAATATAGTAGAAACCTTATCAAGACCAGTTTTCACAGTCACTTTACATCAGACCAAACCTACCAAAGTCAGTTGTCTGTAGTTGTTTCTCTACCAAACACTTATTCTAGAAAAAAAATGCACTTCCTGCCTAGTGTTTCCTACTAGGAAACCAAGAGGTTTTACTTTCCTGTAAGTGCTACACAGGGTAAGCAGTGCAGCCCATATGAAAGAAGGAACAGCATCCCTTTCCTAGGAATTGTGTGCCAATTAACCTCCAAATCCATGCCTGTTGGTCCTAGAAATCAACTGGTGCAAGCACATCCAATAGGTGGAGATATAGATATATAGATTAGCTATAGATTAGATTAGATTAGATAGCTAGATAGATATTTGAAATAATGCCAGTTCCAGAGCATTCTGGCCAGTTTACAGTAAAAAAAAAAAAAAAACAAACAAAAACCCCAAGTATCTACAACACATCTGGAAGATGACTGGTCAGATAGTTGAATGCAAAAACCACTTAGAAAGGAAAAAATTAAGGCAGAGATGGGGAAATTAAACAAAGCATTAGCATCGAGGTCAGAAGGTAACGAATTTGCTGTTCTAGTCCTTAATACCATCCTTACTTGTTTGATACGTGCTTTCTTTTCTCTAGCTGAATCTGTTCTGCACTCTCCTTAAATGCTGTGATCAACCCTGCCTAAACGCAGCCACTTTTCAGTGATTAGCTTTTCGTAGGAATCCCTTGCCAACAATCACAGTTACTATTCTGTCTCCCTCATCCAGCTTTAAACCAAAGCTCTTTTTGATCCTTTTGCATAGATGGTTTTCACCTGCATAGAGACAGACCTGCCAGCAAATACCACTAAGACCAATTACAAATCCTTGTTGCGCTCATTGTCCATGAAAAACTTCTTTGGTGAGCTAATTTGGTTCGTGTTTTATTTTTACAATCTTCAGTGCCTTGGTGCCACTCTGGCTGTTCCTTTGTCATAGAATCATAGAATGGTTTGGTTGGAAGGGATCTTGAAGATCATCTTGTTCTCCTCTGAGAACTGCCCCATGGGCTGGGGCAACTTTCACCAGACCAGGTTGCCCAGAACCTGATCCAGCCCAGCCTTGAACACTCCCAAGGATGGGGCATCCACAGCTTCCCTGGACAACCTGTGCCAGTGCCTCACCACCCTGACAGTAAAAGATTTTTTTCTAGCATCTAATCTAAACCTATGTAGAAAGATTATGGCTGTGGAGTGATGTATATGATTAGCATCTTTATTTTGAAATATTTACAGTTTTTTCCTGATTTCTAGTGCTATATAAAAAGTATGATTTTTTTAAAATTATTACCACTTATTATCTATTTTTCATGATCATTTGCCTTCTGAAATCTGTAATTGGTTTATCAATGACATACAGATTATAGCTTGAAAGAGAAACACCTCTAAGATTATCAAAGATGACAAGTGTTTAAAAAATTGATAAGAAAGTTTAATAACCTGCTTCATTAAGTAGAAACAGAAATTAATCTGCAGAGATGTTTACATGTAAAAAGAACAAGTCAATTACTCAGTGATTTTTTTTTTAATTATAACAAATCTATTTCCAAATGGAGCCGTTTCTTTGGCAGTTGCAGAGAAGGGTAGTGATTAGTACAATGAGATAAATCAAACAGTAGGGAAAATGGGCCATTTTCCAAATTACTGCCAATTATTGTTACTTCTTTCTGAGTTCCAGGGTCTCCTGGATTCCTATAAAGATCCTTTTGGAAGCTTAACAGTGAAAATCAAGATTCAGTGACTTATAATACAACTAACCATCAATTTCTAAGCTCCTGCTGAGTGACACACACTACAAGAAAACATCTTTTTCTTGTTTTTTAACTTAGCTGACTTACCTTTCCCATTTTTTCCAGCTCTCATTGCTAAACTATCTAAGTTCCAAGGGCAAATAGGGTTATTTCTTGGGAGCATTCAGATCAGAGGCAACTTAAATAAGCACTGGCAACCACACAGAAAATACGGTGTCATTACTTCTGACAACTTAGCTCTGAAATGCATTTTTGATGGTTTTGGAAATAAGTTGTTCTGGACCTTTTAAAATATTGTGATGTCATGCAAACAAAATCATCCTTGTTAATACTTTTGAGATTAACTTCTAATCTTGATTATCCAGATCCCAAATAATTTATTTTCTTTTTTTTTTTTTTATATTACTTAGAGGCTCATTGAGGTGTGAAGTTCCCAAACCTCACCTTTCAGTGGCTTGCCTTTCTATATGCCGTATATCTCCCAAACTTGATTACTATTTATAAAGTTGCTAAATTTTGAGCTTGCCATTGCAATTTTGTTTTACTTTTAGGCTTCTGCAGAGCAGACAGCTCCCTGGATCAGAAGTGTTGTGCCATGTGCATCAGGCAGCATTAAGACCAGACAATTAAGTGCTGCTGAGTAGAATATCTCCGTTATAATTGCACGCCATCAGCTTTCTAATCCCTTCAAGCAATGAGTCTGATGATTATTTTACAATTATACTATACCTATGAAAATGCCCTACTGTTCCTGAGCCTTGCTATGTGCTTTGTTTTTATATGGCATTTTTGACTGTCACTTGCTGTGTCCTGTCAGAGAGAATGTCCCTAAGACTGAGAGGATTGGGAGAGTGGCTCCCAGTTCCTCTAATAACTCTCTGAAAATTTATATGCCACGTTCAGGGAAATGGTTTGCATGTTACTGAGAGTAACAGAGCAAGACCATTTTTGTTTTTTAGAGGAAACAAAGTCTTCATGTTTTTAAGTCTGAAGAGATAGATAAGGAGAAAACACCATCAAGATAAAGAATTAAGAAATTGTTATGGTGTGGAAGTGCATCTAGTCTTAAAAATTAGTAACAGGTGGATCAGAGTTGCTAAGGTAATGAGTAACTAGCATTTGATGGGGGGTGGGGTTGTGTTTTGTTTTGATTTCTGGACTAGAGTTTCATGCTGATGCATCGTGATTAGTAGATGCTTCTGCTCAGAGCTTAAATCACTGTTGTTTATAAAAAGCTCTGTGGGGAGCACTAAAGCCTCTGGTCTCGGGCATTTACCCAGTGTCCCCAGGAAGCAAAAGCTCAGGCTCCAGAACCCAGGCCTTAATTACACAAGATACTTCCATGAGCAAACTGAAGGTATGTCAAGGAATACTTTAGAATTCAAAAGCAGGTTAAACTATCTGAACAGATACAGTTTTAGATCTCTTCAGTGCACTCTGCATTAATCACTTCTAATTTTCTAGTTTTCCCCTGTCCTGAAGGCTCTCTGATGTGCTCTGGGATGTCCCAGGGTTTTTGGTGGTTTTTTTTTTGCTGTGTTTCTTTACTTGTATCTGCTGTCTTATTTGCTGCTTTCATAAGATTTTATGAGTTTGAAACTTTCTGTTATTGTCTTCTTCCAAAGAAGTTTCTACTGAAAGGTATTTCTGATGAAAAATGGAAAAGGGACAGTACCACGTCACATACCAGACTATTTAAGCATTAGTTCTTTCAGCTTTTTATATTACAATTAAGGAATCCCTATAGAAAAAAAAACAAAAAACAAAAAACAAAAACAAAGATAAAAACCCCCACAAAAAAACAAAACCAAATACCTAGCTAATATATGTATATAAAAATCATAAAAATAGGTCAGTGGTGACTAGCATGGATCTCTGTGTGAATGGAATCAATTCAAGTATTGTAAAATAACATTTCATGCAAGTTTGATGTAGATTTTAAAATTACTTTTAAGAAAAGGTTTTAAAACAGTTGTCTTCTCTTATCCTTCATGAATGAAAGGAAACTTCATCATGGTTAATGGAAAATTATGACATTCAATGACAAAAACACTCATAGTTTCTAAGAGTTTAGTGATATGATTGTTGATAATTCTGCTTCCTGTAGAGTTTTAGTGCTTAATTGTGAGAAGATTTATCTGCAGTGTATTTTGACTAGTTCTGTTTCTCCATGCAAAAGAGCAATACAATTAACTCCTTACCTTGATCTTTTCTCTCTCTTAGTAATTTTCTGGATTTACTTACAAAGTAAAATCAAAAGCAGTAAGGATGGTTTTGGGGCTTGTTTGTTTCAGAGATTTACAGCACAACCTATTTATGCAGTCCTTTATTCTGAAATTTTGGTCACCATTGTTTTGCACTGCGATATATATTCAACAACATCAGCAGGATATATCTAAACCAAAAGAGAAAAGGTAACAAAACTAGATGTAAGCATATAAAGCAGGGGGAGAGGAGAGCAATATCACATACACTGGAATATCACACACACTGTGCAACAATCACAAAATGATGCAGCATGTTACATACAAACCACTTTCAAAATAGTGGGTCTGTTTATATAAGTAAAGTTTTGAACTCAAAAAAAAATCCTTTCCAGGCTTGTTCTTAATTGTTCAACTTTATTTCTCAGAATTTAAATGTATTGTACAAGTACAAATCTTTTTGTAGACACCGCAACAGATGGTCAAACACCATGCTTACCTACAATTATATCAAAAATTAGTGTGGCTGGTTATATCATCAAAGACAATAAAGGAACAAATGTTCACAAATAAATCCGAACCATCAAAGGTCCAACCTACTCTGCAGAGCTCCAGTTGGCCATGTGAACTCCGGAATTTACACCTAGTGCTTACAAGCTCTGGAAAGCTTGTCAGGTGGAGAGAGGGGTTAGAGTTCCTCCCAGGTAAAAAAATTCACTGGTTTGTGTAGATGTGTTTAAATCACATCAGCTAAAATAATGCAATATTCATTTTTTAAATCATAGCTTTTAAAAAGCTTCTTTCTCAAACAGAATTTTTGAAACACTTAAAGTACAACAAAATCTAAAATCATGAAATACTAACTGTTTTCCTTTCAATAGGAAAGAAAGGGTTTTAAAAAACCTCAACAACTATTTATTTTGGAAAAGAGCCAGTGAGTCAATTATTTGTTCAGTTCTATTTGCAGCAACAGAGAATAGGCCTCAATTCCATACAGATGCAGAGGGAAATGGTGCTTCAAAGGTGGGTACTCCTGCTCAGAGACATTTCATGACAGTCTTTCCAACAGGTAGTCAGGATACTCAGAGTTGGCCTGATTAGAGGGAATTTACACAGTCCAACCAGGACTTATTAACACCTGCACCAGTGTGTGGAGAAAGTGTGAAAGGAGGTGGCTATAGCAGCCATCATCTTTTCCCAAGGAATTCCTCCCAAGGTTATTTCAGGCTGGTGGGCTGATAAAAGGATGCCTCGAATTTCACCTCTGTGACTGCAGACTGAGTCAAACTGTGCCACTCCAGTTCCTGTTATCTGGTACCACAGGCAGATAAAAGTATTCTCCTGGATAGCTTCCTTTCAACACCAGTGATTTGGCTTCCATTGTTGCTCTAAATCAAATCGCACTCAATCTTGAAACCCTGATTCACACAGGTACAGATTAGACTTGACCCATTGTTTTGGCTTTTTGAGCACTTGCCTTTGTATCTATTGTCTGTCAAGTTCTTCAGAGTTATTCAGTATCAGCTCCCTGAAGTGGCTCATTAAAATTTGTGTGTGTTTGTGTCTCACTTGGAGGGAATGGAACCCAAGAGAAATACTTTCATATTACCGTTTAAAACAAGCACAGATACAAGAAATTATTAACTGCTTAGTCTTACTCTTTGTCTATATGCATTACATGCACCAAGATTTAATATTTATTGCTGGTTTGTTTGATAATTATTGTTCATAGTTGATATTTGGTAAAATATTTTACGCTACAAACTCATTGATTCTTTAATTCAAAACTTCCTTGGAATGCATAATATTTTTGACTAGTTTGCAATTATTTGAGGATTTTCAAATACCACAAAAATTAACAGGGCTGCTTTGAAAAGTGCCATTAGAAATAGTATATGCCCTTTTAAAAGAGCTATTGTTTGTTGTTTGTGCATACTGTTTATATCATTTTAGCCTTCAGCATCACTAATTGAATTGCAGGTGAATTTCACTTTCACTTTTTCTTTTATTGTATATATATTCTGCATTTACTTACAGTAGAAAAAAGAAAGCTAACTGGGGAGAGGGGAGGGAAATTTTTTCTCTCTGTATTTTGGGGAGGAATAACCAAGATGCTGGAACTAATTCTAGTACATTCTAACCTAATTCTGTATGCATGTTTGCCAGTGTCATTATCATCAGCATTGGTGTCACTGTCTCTGTATGAGAATTAGAATGAGAGCAGATACAAGAAAGGCAGAAGGACTGTATGGCAAATAAACCCATCTTACTGAAAAATGAAAGCTCCTAATTCTTCATAAATGTGTCAAGAAAGCTTTGGTGAAAATAGCCTAATGGAATGAATCAGGAACATAATTTTTGAATACAGATGTTCTTAAAGGATAGATTGGACCTACTAGGCTTGAAATGGTGACTCTAGCCTGAATCTCCTCTGCCCAAACATACTGAAAAGCATCAGGTGGGAATGGCCACCAATATCTCTTCCACCCAAACCCAGATGAGAAATGCTGCAGAGTTTCTTGTTCCTCCCTCTTTAGTGGCTGGCGTGGCTCCATCAGATCTCTTGCATGCACAGTCTGCTGTCCTGTGGTGGTGATGGAAAACAGAACTGGAGCATTATGTTGTTCCCTGTGTGATCCTTCAGAGCTTATTCACAATCCTTTGTGTTTCATGTGGCAGCAGAAGAGAGCACTGCTTTGCTAATGGAATAACACTGATGAATTCAGTAACAGGAGCTGTGCAGAACAAAAAAACAAGAGTTAGTTAATCTGTGATTGTGACCACAGTTTTCGCTACACTCCAACTCCTTAATAGTCTACAGCCAATTATAGTCAGATTGTCTCATGATAATAAAATACCACATGCATTTATTAGAAAGTTTCTTAGCACAATTTGTAAGCCCCAGACATGTGGAGTGGCTATATATTCAAATATAAATTTAAGACTATAATCCCTGCATGGGTTTGCTATGATTTCTAAATTTGTGAAATCATTGGGTTGGTTTTTCCTTTCCAAGTGAAAAGCAGAATGCTTTGCTGTTATTTGAACTGAGACCTGAGGATTCTTGTCTGTTCCATCTGCATTTCACCCTAATACATTTTCAGAGTTATAGATGTCATTCAGAGCTTACATATAATTCTCCATGGAGGATTATGCAATTGCATCAGTATATGCAATAATTGTGTTGGTTATACTACTTCATGTTGCTGTAAATGAATAAATCAGAGGTTCCTGAAATCAAAGCTTACAAAACCTTAAAAAGGAGAGGGTGGAGAGGAGAAACATATGGACACAATTATAGGTCCTATCAACAGTTTTAATCTGCTAGCAACTTTGTTAACTGTAAACCACTCTAAATTAAAAAAAAAAAAGGTAAAAAAAAATATTCATACCTAGTGGACTGCAAACATAATTTCATTGTGTTATGTGATAGTGGGTCTGGATGCTTAAAGTGTGTTACAGATATCTCAGGAGGCTTCAACAAAGCATGTGTTTAGTAAAGGGGACCTGGCCCATCCTAAGTAGTCCATGATTGTTTAGCCAAAGTCCTTCTAAAAATGTCTGCTTTTTTTACTTAGAAAATTACTCATGAATATGAGATTACTCCAATATTTATTGCCTTAATCAGGAAAGGATATGAGCAGAAGCTTTCTTGGGGACTGTTGCTAACCTCTGAAATGTTGCAAAGGATACATAAACCCAAACATAGAGCTTTTTCTTTGTTCTCTCTCACACACGCAGGTGAACAATTGTACACACATACCCCACTCCCACTCTTTGTCCTCCTCATTTCGTTTCCCCATGCTCTCTTTTTTAGCTATGGTAATCTGCCCAGCAGTCAATATTCCCCATGCAGGCTGGAGGAACTCTCAGAGAGGCAGAGAAGCTTGCATCCCAGCTGTACTGCTGTGGCAGTGGTTTTGTTGTCATTTTTACGGGGTTTGTTTTCTTTCAGTTTGGTTTTGTGTTATCTCTATTTTTTTCTTTCTTTCTTTTTTTTTTTTTTCTAACATGATCCACTGGAAAATGTATTTGGAGAGAAAAGCAACCCATAATGATGTTCTGTTGAAACAAGTGATGCTTGGCTTGCTGAAAACCAGGAGGAAAATAATGACATGAAAATTGTCCTTGCTCAGGAGGAGTAAGCAAAGATTGTGTATAATTGGACAGTTATGAGTCAATGAAACTGCATAGTTTTTCATGCAACTTGGCAAAAATTCAACCTCCCTATGTATAAGTAATCAGGATCAAAACACTTCTAGAAAAAAAAATAATTTCTTTCTTTAACTTTGTGTGTTCTGGGATGAAACACAGTAACTTTGATCTTTCCATTTGAAACATATTCCATTTCAGTCCTGAAGCTTTTCTGAAATATGATGGGAAAAGCTCTACTTTCCTTTTCAAGAAGAGCAGCACTAAATTTAAACATCTATTTCATAAGTACATAGTGGAAGAAATAATTGTGAATCACCAGATTTTAATGTTGTGTATTCTGCAGTTGCTTGGATCCTTTGTTGAAATCAGAGTCTGGAAAGTCAAACATTCCTAGCTTCAATTTTCTAATATACTGTGGACTTCTGTTTCGAGATCTGCTACTTCTCTTTCTCTTGTTCTACATTCTGCACATCTCTTCAATGCTCCTTCCATACTCCCAGGATCTTCTGATCCCTGGCTTCCTGTTGGATAGGTTTTTCACATTCCTCTAGTGATGCTGATTCTTTAATTTGGTGGGTATGACATTGCAGCTGTGAATTTGGTTAGATAATAATGGGGTTTATTTTTATCCAACTGTTCTCTTTTTCAGTCACAATTCTTGCATTATTTAGATGCTCTGTATTTTTCAGATGTATTGTCCTGTTGAAGTATCTGGAATAGAAGCCTCAATTAATTGTTTTAAATCTGGTATTCAGATTATTACAGAGAAGTGTTATGAAGCAGGAAGGTAATGCAAAAGGTGTGAGAAAAGACTCGCATCCTTGAAAAGTATATTCTGGGAGAATGGTGTTGACTGGAAATACACTCAGCAGAAGTGGAGGAGTGAGCTACAACAGGTTTATTTTCAAATTGTGGAGATTCAGTTATAATATGGATCAAAGAAAACTGTTTCTTTGAAGAGCAGTGGACAGGGAATTACTGACAAGAGAGTATCCTGCTGAAAAGAAATTCAATAGTCATGATGATCTCTAATGAATTTAATAAATGAGGGACAAATCTTGAGATACTTTACATACCATCAAAACCAGAAAATTCCTTCTCTGAAGGGAGCTGTAAGTAAAGGAACTTGCTCTGGAGATTTCTCTCACTCTTCACATCAGTGTAAATTACCAGGGAGAAAAAGAAGAAATTACAAATACTAGGAGACTTGTCAAGGATGTAACATGGAAATTTACAGAGACATAACTTAGGGGAGGGACTGGAAATTTCTATTCTTTCCTATCCTCAGTAGCAATAGATCATAACCCTAACCCTCTGCTGTGTCAACACTTGAGTTTTCTCCCTTACAACTATTGCAAGCAAATTTTATTCAAGTTTTAAACTGATATTTTGAAGTGAGTTTTTTTGATCATGTTTTACTTCCCTTTTGAAAGATTCATGCACAGTAATCCAAATCTGGATGAGCACTGGGTGCTGCTTCATTTAGCACATGTAAATGGCTCGATGAAATTTCAAATAGGACACCACAGTATCCAACTCCCTGAACCACTCAGAGATGTAAAATCACTTACAGGGAGGTGTGGAGAATATTGTCCACTAAAACATGGTAGTTCCATAAAGAATTAAAACTACTTGAAACTGCAAGTTTCAAAGCTAAACAGCACAACTGGAAGTTGAATCCCATGAGAACAGACTGAGTCAATGGATACTGTTGAAACATCTAATAATGACAATTTTTGTCAATGTTAAAAGGTGGGAAACACACACAGAGATAGACATAGATAAAGATATATATATATATGATATAGATATCACAGGCTATTCTTCCAAAGCCCAAGTGGATGTAGCAACTTCTTTTCTTTTCTACTCATCTAAAATCTTTGTGCCTGAAGCATTTTCTTCTTCTTGAATTCATTTGTTCTTGTTTTGTGATGTAGCAGAGGAATTTGTGGTGTGGTGAGATTTGCTTTCTTATTCATTTGTTTATTATTGGCCTAGATAAGGTTGGTTATTCTCATTGTTGTCTTCTGCATCAAACTGACAAATAGACCTGTCATCTCTAGTAACATCACATGGGGCAAAAAAAAAGGGTATGGATAAGAAATTTCCTGACTTATTTCTATACCAACATGGGCAAGGGGAGGCCTAGTAATGGAGAATATTTTTATTTCTTCAGTTTAACAATTTCCAGCAAAAATGATTGCATGCAGCAGTGCTATTTGTAGAAATTTAAAGATGAAAGGGGGTGGAGGACATTGTCCCAGTCCTGAAAGGATAATAAATTACATTTGAGTAGTTCCAAGAAGACTATGCTGTTCAGAAGTAATTCTAATAGTGAAGACTCCAACATCTTCTAGGTGATCTTTGATAGCACCCCACTATCCTCACTGTTGAGAAGGTTTTTACAATATCTACCCTGAATCTTAATTGCTGCAATTTAGCACATTTCTTTCTGTCCTGTCCATCACTGTGATTGAGAACAGGTGATTTCCTTATTCTTTAGGAACAGCCTTTCATGCATTTGAAAGCTATCATAATGTTCAATCTCAGTTGTCTCCTTTCTAGCCTAATTCTTTCAAGCTTTATTGAAGCCCCTGTTCCCTAGACTCTGGTCATGTTGCTCTCCTCACATTTTTCCCAGTAGGCTCATGTCTTCCTGGGGTGTAATGTCCAAATTTGTACCTGTATTCCTGCTGAGGGTTTGTTAATGCTGAGCTGAAGGGGAGAATTGCTTCACGTTTTTGCAGGCTCTGCTTGTGTTTGTGCACACCAAAATGCTGTGAGCAGATGTCGACTCACGGTGTCACCCTGAACCACGTTCAAACACAGAGGCTCACACTAAAACCAGGCAACCAAAGAAGTGCCAAGCATTTCACCCTGCCACATATCTATTAGACAAATATGATAAAGTTTTATTGGAGATTAATTAGCTGAAAAGATACATGGAGAAAGAAGTTTGCCACAAGAGATCAGTGATCAGCATTTCCTGATTTCAGAGTCGAGTCATCCCCTTCACCAGCAACTGGAAATCTGATATTCTTTTTTGTCAGGAGAAAAATATGCATTGCAGATTAATGGCTGGGTTTGTGTTAATGCTCTGGGTTTTCTCACTCCTTCTTTTAATAGTCACCCGGGTCAGAAAACTTCCTAGTGAGGTTTATGTCTGTAGCTCAAGATTGATGAAATAACCTGCTGATCTCAGCACTGTGGCCAAAATCCTCAGTGGTCCCCGTCAGTTTGTCCTCTTCATATGAATAAATTAAATTAGGGAGTCTAAATAAATTAGCAAAATCTTAACTGTGGTTTAACACCTGGGTCTGTACTGAGTAATGACACAGGAATTCCCTGCTGCTAGTCACATTTACAACATTTACATTGCAAACTCTACTGGAAAGGAATAAGCAAACTTCTTCAAATGCATAATTAGAATTTTCCTTCTGGAAAACTAATGTTGTGAATCTGCGTATTTCTGAGCTTCTTTAGTAGAAGGAAGCTTTTACTGTATTGCTTGCACATTATAAATCTCCTTTGATGAAAGAAATGAAAGAAATGCAAACTAAGAGATGCATTTTATAGACAAAAAAAACTTTTTCATATACTGAGTTGTATAATTGAAGCCCATCTTGACTAGAGAAGTTACTTTAGAAGTTTTTAAGGTTGTAAGCTATTTCCTCCTGTGCAATTCAATAGCTCATTACCAGTTAAATATCATTATATTATACTGTATATAGATCTAGTGTTCTGGAAGAATTCCACAAGAAGCAAATGCACTTGTGGGATATCCTCTATAGCTAATGGATATTTATTTTAATGGCATAGACATTGCTTTAAATCTCTTTCTGCATTAATGATTAATTGATCATTAGTGCAAAGTAGGTGAGAATTTAAAATGGCTTCTAATAATTTATAGCTCATATTGATTTTGCTGGAATGTTTCAACAATAAGGCAGAGCCCAAGCCTTTGACTTGGGCAAATTCCATTCAGGTCAGTGGGATGTTTGCTGGAACAACCTGTCCTTCAACCCTCACTTAGTGGGTTTTGCCCACCGTCTACGTTTGGGAGCTCAAAAGTGTGAGGCAACACAAGCATTGCTTTTGCATGTGCTCTAATGAGGAAGGATGAAGTTTAATAAATCCATGTGCTGAGTCCTGCGTGCAGCATTATAGGCTGGGGACGGCGTGGCTCAGCAGTGCCCAGGCAGAAAAGGGGCCCACGAGTACTGGTTGACAACTGGCTGAACATGAGCCAGCAGTGTGCCCTGGTGGCCAAGAAGGGCAAAGGCATCCTAGCCTGGATCAGGAATAGTGTGGCCAGCAGCAGCAGGGAGGTCATTCTCCCCCTGCCCTCAGCACTGGTGAGGCCACACCTTGAGTGCTGTGTCCAGTTCTGGCCCCTCAGTTTAGGAAAGATGTTGGGACTCGAGTGTGTCCAGAGGGCAACAAGGCTGGAGAGGGGCTTGAAGCATAAGCCCTCTGAGGAACGACTGAGGGAGCTGGGGGTGTTTAGCCTGGAGAGAAGGAGACTCAGGGGTGACCTTATCACTCTCTACAACTTCCTGAAAGGTGGCTGTAGTCAGGTGGGGGTCGGTCTCTTTCTCCAGGCAGCAACTGACAGAATGAGGACACAGTCTCAAGCTGTGCCAAGGGAAATATAATTTGGATATTAGGAAAAAGTATTTTACAGAAAGGGTGATAAAGTAGTGGAATGGCCTGCCTGGGGAGGTGGCGGAGTCACCATCCCTGGATGTGTTTAAGAACAGACTGGATGTGGCACTGGGGGCCATGGTTTAGTTGAGGTGTCAGGGCATGGGTTGGACTTGATGATCTTTAAGGTCTCTTCCAACCCAGTCATTCTGTGAATTCTGTGAATTCTGCAATTCATAAGCCTCTATGTGACTGTAATTTTGGTGTAGATTTTCACTCTTAGCCAAAGGATTTTTGCTCGTTGTCCTGTGCAATGCAAGTGCATCAAGAGTATGAGTTTTATTGAGGGAAGTGTCCTGATTTGGAGTTTTAAGAATTGACTAATCTTAGCTTTAGAGGTCTCTCTGAAAAGAAAGTATTTGAAAGAAGATTTGTTCAATCCCAATTGAAAAATAGCAACAAAGAAAAGGCATCTAACTTTTTTTAAATTAAGACCACAAAAATTATGAAAGGGAACATAATTTTAAAAATTAAGCCACTTTTTACAACTTGATTCTTTAATTTTCTAATGTTCCCTTTATTTTTCACTACAAATAATTTGAGAGCATTTCATGTTACCAAATGAAAAGAAAAAAAGGGTTTCACTCTAAGTCTCTTCTTGGTTCCACTCCTTTTGCTGCTTTATAAACTGCTTTGATATATCTGGATGAGAAGGACTACACCAGTACTAAGCTTTTTTTAAACAAAGCAGCCACAGATCAGCAGCATATACTGTACCAACTCCTCTGACAAACCAGCAATTCTGTGAGAGGCAGGGATATGGAAAAAATGTGATAATTCATATTATGTGATTGTCTTCCTCCAGTGCATGGCATAATTCTGATTGAAATTACTGGCAGTACTTTATGTGCATCAAAGGAAAAACAGCTCCAGGAACTGACATCCTGTGAAATGTGGAAGAGCTATTATAGGCTGGTGGTTCAATACAGTGGTTTCTGAAACCTTCCTGACAAAACCCATAAGCTTTTTCTGGGCAGTAATGCTCAACTCTGTGACCAAAGATGGTCAGCAGACCCCCCATCTTTTCTATTCAAATTTGTGACAGCTTTAGCATGTGCAAAGACTCAAAGAGCAGGTTTCAGACCATAATCCTTTTTAGGGCCCCATTCTTCTCATTTTACTTGTTAGAAACAAAATTAGATCCAAGGGTGTTAAAAGAAAGCTGCTAGCTTTCTAAGCCTTTAAAAATATGTATGCATTGCACATTTTTCCTCTGAGTACATCTTTTATTATGCACTGAAATAAATAGGTAAAATTAGGCAAGTTTTGATAGAGCCACAAAATTGCAGCTGAGAAGTCCTGGATTTTCTTTCCTGTTACAACCTGCTTTTAAAGATAAGCTGGTTGTGACTCTTCATTTTAATTATATAGCAGGCACTTTGTTTTAGCTAGGAATTTCTTTAATGTAATTCATTAAAACTAAAACACAGGTATGAATAAAATTATTTTCTGTTTCCAATCTCTTGATATTTGCATCCATTATTTGCATATATGCTAAGGAGGAGAAACTTGGCCAACAAAGTTTCTTTAGAGTGATAATGTTTTCCCATAAAAATTGTCCCTTTAAGCGAAGTTGATCAAATATTTACAGGATTCTATGTATACAGGATATCTATGTATAAAAATTGAAGGAGGCCCACGCTTCCACAATTATTACAAACAGTGGCATTCATCAGGAAGCAGTCTCAAAGTGGTTTAAACAGAGCATTGGCTTTAAAGTTGCACTGAATATTCTTGTTAGAGCTTTGTAGACAAAAAGTTGTAGGTGGAGAAGACTTAATCCTGCAATGTTCTGTTTAATAGTGCTGGAAGATAAAAGCCTTTGGAACCTTTCAGCATTGGTGTGAAGGGTGTAATTCCACCAAGCCTTACTCATGCCTTACTCATGCCAATACCTTTTATCTTTGGGAATGGTAGTATTGACCCAGCTTACCAGTTAGCCAATAAATGGCAAATGCTTTGTATTGATTTGTCCAAGGCTGCAATTTGCAAAGCTGTGGCAGAGGCAGGTGTAGAATTTCCATACTTTCCATACCACTAAAGAGGATTGTAGGATTGTGTTTTAGGGGAGGGTGTGGTACCTCACCTGCTAGTCAAGCCATCAATCATCACAACAGGAAATTCATATTGCATTGTCACTGCATGAGAGATATGCCAGTAAATTGCAGATATCTGTCCCTACTTGAGTGCTTCCCCAAAAGCCTATTTCCTATATATGAATCCCCTGTATTTGTCCTTAAGAAAAGAACAGAATGTATATATCATCAGATTTTTCTCTCTCCTTAAGTTAATTACCTTTGGCTTCTGTAATAGCTTAATTTTTCTTGCCCTATCAATAAGCCTGCTGAAAGAAGCACAGTACAAAGGGTTTTATCTGTGTTATTGATTGGCTAGAAAGTGATGTGTTTGTGACTATTGGAGCTTTTCCAGTGTGTATTTATTTACATTGGGGGGGAAAAAAAAATCAGCATTACTTGGAAAAAAAATAACTAAAACTTTCATTTAACATTACAAAAGAGAGTATTGCTTAATCCCTGAAGTAGGAAATTGCTTTTCTTCATGATCCATTGCTTTCATACTGTTTCTGGCTGCTGGTGCTGAAGGAAAGAAAAACTGTTCTCACTCTGTTTTCACCGTATCGCTTTTCTTATCCTCCACAACAAAAAAATTAAAAAAAAAAAAAAATTGGCTGCTAATTTGTTGTTGAAGTAAATACAGGGAGGGGAGAGCCTGGATAAGAAAAGATGTTTTTGTCTCAAATGGGGACTTGCAAATATGGAAGCAGGGTAAAACTTTATGTGGAAATCTGAAAAGAGGAGATTAAGGATTTGAAGTTATATATCAAAGCTGAAGTATATGAGCTATTGCTATTCTTTGAGATGCTGTTATGGTTTTATGCCTAAATTCAGCAACATGCTCCCAGAAGATGAATGTTGCTAAGGAATTTTTTTTTTTCTTGTGTTCTGATCTTGTACATATACAGAGAGAAAGAAAATGGCAATTAGAAGGAAAAGGCATAGCTGGCTGAAAATGCTGGTATTTTGTTTCACCTTGCTTAAGACTCATTCTTTTTTGTTAAAAGCACCTATTATTTTATTGCTTCTAATATGCACTATAAAAATACAGCGCGTTACAGCTCAGTGCTGGAAAATACAAATGGACTGTAACTAAGGAATGGTTATTTAGCTTTTGGTGTTACAATACGTAATTAATGATTCCCTGACATTGTCGGGACAGGTCACAGAATGGATTTTAGAGTAGTTCTAAGTTACCAGCAGTGATTTTAAATTTTCCCCTAGGAACAGCAATAGAAGTTGTATTTTCTCTTTTCCTATCAGTGGTGTCTCTTGTTTCCCTTTTTAATCTGATTGCTTTCTTGTTTTTTGAATCCATTTAGTCTTGCAAACCATAAAATCAGAGGTTATGCCAGTAAAGCAGTACTCTGAATTGTGATGGCAAGTTTTTGAGACTGGTATCTCACAGAAGAGGCACACGTACCTTTCATTTTGAGTTTTAGCTTGTGCTAGCTATATGAGGAAAGTAGCAAGACCACATCATATGCCCAATAAAAACTTCATTAAAAAGGCATTAGTAGATTAATCCAGCTTACTCTGTGGTTTATTTTATTTAGAATGTAATAAGGTAAGTTCATTAGTTTGCAGGCTTAATGTTTTCTACTGTTCCTCAAAGCAACCAGTAACAATTCCATTGAGATTCCCCAGATCTCGCTAACACCTGTCAAGATAAACACATGGCTCTCTGGGGGAATCACCTTGGCAACATAACTGAGGGAATCTAGAAAAAAAACTAAGTCTTTCACATACAAAAGGGTGTTACACAGTCTAAAGTTGATTAATGATTTTTCACATGCCTCTGAGGTCATATATCTCTTTAAAGTAGGAAAAAAAGTCAAATCAATCTCTGAAGAACAAATATTTTTGGAATGTACAACACTGCATCTGAAATGTATTTTAAAGAACTTGAAGGATGTAGAATAATTGTGCAATTTGAGCTGAGCCTCAGAAAGGCTGTCTGAGACCAGCAATTCAGTCTCCATCCCCCTAGGGCTAATATATTAGATTACAAGGATTATTGTCGTGGCACTATTTGTGCCACTATGTTTAAGATTATGTCAGCATTTTCATTTTAAACCTGTATGTTCAGAGGTTCATAACTCAGCTATAGGAAATTTGCTTGACGTTACAAATGTGTTCTGCACAACAGTGACACTTTTTCTGGGGAGGAAAAAGAAAAAAGAAAGAAAGAGGCTTCAAGCTAAATGAGTATTTGGACATTTTCAAGTTATGACTGCCAAAAGTTAATGTGTTCTTCTTGAAACTCTGCTTTGTAAATTCAGTTCTTTCTGCAGCTGACTTGTAACACTACTGCTGTCTGGAGTCTAAAGCAATGTATTGCACTGGACAAAGAGTAGATGGCTGCATCTCATCCCTTTCTTTGCCAAGACTGAAGCAGGACTAACGTGTTCAAGGAAGGCAGGAGGTGGAACTTCATTGTTCATCCTCTTCTCAACCCAGGCCAGAAAAGTGAGGGGTGTTGTGTGATGTTCATGAGTCATAATGAAGGATATCTTAGAAATCCTGTCAGGAAACCCTGCTTAAAAATGCAGTCCTGACTTTAGGTACTCCAAAAACACCATTTAAGGCTCTCTTAGCTACCAGTGGGCTTCCTACAAAAAAAAAAAAAAAAAAAGAAAACCAAGTAACTTTGCCTTGCAAGGTCTTTAAACTCAGTCTCCCCATCTTGTGGATGCTGCACTAAGTCTATTCTGAGCTTTCCTTGACATGGCTTTGATATCTCAGTTATTGTGCATGGTAAACAGTATCAAGAGCTGCAAACAACTCTGCAATACACACACTTTTATTGTTTCTGGAGGCTTTTAGCAACAAGTAGGTTTTTCATATGCTTGTACTGGATACAAAAGAGCAGAATACTTGGTTCTGTTATTGGCATTTGCCATCAAACTTCTTGATGACTAATTTACAAGCTATTTTTGGGGTGGCTTGCTTTCTGTCCCTAGCTGAAGTATTTGCTGAGGAGTTCCAACCAGTAGCATTCAAGCTGTACCAGGGATCTCTCTTTTCTGTGGCAATGCAGTGCCAATTCCTGCAGCAGCACTGGGAGAAGTCAGAGAGACTTTTGCAGGTTCTGCAGCAGCAGCCTAACTGCCATGGAATTAACCACTCACGTGGCAGCCCAGAGAGAACATGGCTAGAGACCATTTGCTACAGGACTACAGATCTCCTAAATGCCACATACAGGTGGATTTGGCCTTGTTTCCTGTGGCTTTAGATTGAAGTTAAAGCTGGAAGCTACACAAGGTGTTAGCAATCTTTCTGCCACATTAAAATAAAAAAAAATAATAAAAAAAAAGAAAATATGACATTAAGTGGCATCGCAGCACTGGGAGCCAGCAAAAGCCAATCCCCCGTGGATTCTGAGCCATCCTCCTCAAGCCAGCTCAAACCAGGGCTAATTCAAGTAAGGATGGACAAGCCTGGCTAAGTTCCCCAATGACTTATGGACCAACCAGGGCTATTTCAGACAAAGAGGGAACTTCTTCTCACAGTCAAAATTCCCCAGTGCAAAATGTTCTCCACAAGCCCCTTCTGCTCTAAATTGAAAAGATCTGGCTTATGTGCGTGTCTTCAATGAAATGAAACAAAATGAAAATCAGCTTGATTTTGACATCAAGGAATAGCAAGAAAGAGATTACTTTGTACACACAGTGTCAAGAAACATTTATTATGAAGATTTAAGCATATCTGGATGGACAGAAAGACTTATTAACTGTGCCAGGATTTGTTTTGAACTATGCATAGAGAAAGAATAGCTACACTACAGAGAAAGCAGCCTAAGTATTTCCTTTGTAAGCACTCCTTTCTCACATGACTACCAAAATTTTCAATTTATTTGCATTTTATGGCTGCACAAATACTCCATTAATTCCCTTAGGATCATATTTTGTACCTTCTAAGTTTTCAAATAGTTCATATGATAAAACTTATTGGCATAAAGTAAACAGTTTCTGTCCTAGGTTATGTAGGGCTAGGACACAAACTGGACATGAATGACAGGCCTTGGTTCAGTATCTTGCAATTAACTGGCTTTTGGAAGGAACATTCTCTGCTGCTTAGAAGAGGAAAGTTACCACCTCCACTGTTACCACACATCAGTAAAAGTACTGGGAGATACAGTGTATAGGTCATTAAATTCAGCAGTGTTTATAGTGGAAAGAGGAAACATTAGCTTGACTGTTTTCTTCTCTAAGCCTCTGTCTGTGGGCTGGATAAACATAAATTCTGGCCTGTTTAATTGTAATCACAGAATGTCCATGTGTTTTCAAATTAAGGGTGGGTCCAAGCTAGCAGTGGGGAAAACCTGTAACATAAAGCATTGGTAGTGTGTTAAAGCTCTCTGTAGGTAATTACATAGTATTCCTGTAATACACAGATTTGGGGATGTGTTTCGGGGTGGTTGTTTTTTTGTTTGTTTATTATTTTGCTGAACAGCAGTTGGGCTTCAGGAGTTTAAGAGTGGACAACACTAAATGCAGGATTAACTAGAGATGGCTAGGGAAGCCTGGTTGCATAAGGTGGCACTTAACCAAAAGAAACCCTGAATTTAACTGACAACTTCTGCTGGCCCAAGGCATGGTCTGCACTTCAGTTTTGCTGGTGTTGCTGAAGTTATCCATCTTAGCTGATCCATCTGTACTGCTGCAGAGGGATAAGGCCATACTAGCAAGAAGTATCTGATGTAATTTGAGGAAGTAATGTAAACTATACTCATGGCAGTACTTTTTTTGTTGGTATAAATTTTCTTTAGGAGCATTTGTTGTTTATAGCATAATGACACTAGAATAAATCAGGGAAAGATGTGTTCTTAGAATAAGGATATTCTTGCCCAAAAAAATGTAAGAGTCTACTGATATTAACAGAGTTCATTTGGTGGAAATACCTTGATTAAAAGTCATGTTTACATGTGACCTGCACAGGGTAAGCGTTAAATGGGACTAACTTCACCAAGCTAAGTTTTTGAAATACTAAAAACTACCTTGTGAACACTAGAGTTAATTCTCACATTTTATTTACTATGCCTGCAGTGGAACATTTATTTGTTTACACAAACTCTTGTTTACTGTCTTCTTTTGTACCACTTCTTCGTTCTTTGAACATTCACAGACTGATAGCAGCATGTTGATTGTATTGGAAGCACAATTCTATGTCCTTGGGGATTAAAACCAGGGTATTTCAACTTCAGTTAGTCCTCAGCTAACAGAAATTCATACTCGTGTCAGCAGGGGGTAAAAAAGGCAAGCATTTTAAATAAGAAATGCTGCTTACCTTTAGTTTTCATAGTGTTTACTTGCAGCAGCTTTTAGGTTACATGTCATTAAAATGCCTAATTCCAACTGCCAAAACACCCAATTAAACTTCTTAAACAGAATCACAGAATCATGGGAGCATTTAGTTTGGAAGAGACCTATAAGATTCCTGTTAACCTAGCACTGTCAAGGCCACTGAATCATGTCCCTGAGTGCCACCTAGAAACCTGGAATGGTTTGGGTTGACAGGCACCTTAATTATGATCTTGTTCCAACCCCCCTGCCATGGACATGGATACCTTCCTCTTGACCATGTTGCTCAGGGCTCCGTCCAGCCTGGCCCTGAACACTTCCAGGAATGGGGCATCCTCAGCTTCTCTGGACAAACTGTTCCAGTGCCTTCCCATTCTCACAATAAAGAATTTCTTCCCGATGTCTAATCTGGATCTCTACAGATCCTTTAAATACTTCCAGGAACAATTAATTCACCATTTCCCTGGGCAGCATGTTCCCCCTGGGCAGCCTGCTCCAATGCTTGACAAGACTTGCAGAAGTTTTTCCAGATATCCAATCAAAATTTTCTCTGTCATGACTTGAGGCCATTCCTTCTTGTTCTATCACTCTTTACTTGAGGAAAAAGACTGACACTCACCTGAAACCTTCTTTAAATCAAAACATGCAAAAAGTATAAGTGTCTGACTACCAGGATTTGCTTCAAATTGGAAAGAAGTTTTATTAGCTTGCTGAAAACACACAAAAAAAAATTGAGCAAGAGATGATTTTACTGGACTGTCCCTCTTTTGCCTTCCTGTCTCCATCTTGCTTTCATACACACTTCCTTCTTCACCTTCCTGGTATTCTTTTAATTTTCAATCTTTTAATATTTTCTGCAAATTAATTCTGTCCCATTTCTCACCCTTGCACTGCATTAGATCACCTTTCTCCCCCATGAAACTTGGATAGTCCTCTCTTGTTTGTGGTTCAGAGTGCAGAGCCAGAAAAAGGTCAAATGTTGTTAAAATTAGAGTTGCTACACCCAAGGTGCTGATCACATTACCAGATCCAGAAAGAGATGCCTACTTAGAGGGCAGTCACCCCGTTCACACTTTAATAGGGCTCTCAAGTAAGAGTTAGATGCCTAAATAGTTTTGTGAAGGTTTGGTCGTTGTGTACTCAACTCTTGGTTTGGATGCACAGCAGCAAAACAATCCATTAATTTAACGGTCCCTAAGCGGTGTTTAATATCATAATGTAGCACCTAAAAATCACCCATTATAATCTATCTGATGAAAAAAAAAACAACTTCACTAAGTAGTCTCCAGGCACAAATTGAAACTAGAAACTTTAGTGGCAGTTGTGTATGTGCCCTGCATAAATAGTACATATTTCATAAAGTAGAGCACTTAAGAAACCCTTTTATCTTCAGTAAAAAATTAAGTACCTTGGAAGTGCCTAAACATTTTATTCATTTGTCCTTGTTTTTTAAGCACTTTAGGCCTCCCTGGCACAGTAGATGGCAGATGGAGCAAGAATTTAGATTAAGGTACTCAAACTACAAAGATCTCCAACAACACAAGTGCTTCTACCAAATCCTTCTGAATCCACACCAAAGTGGATCTTCACCAAAAGTTGAACAAACTTGTGTGCTTGGGCTGGAAGGCACCTGTGGAAAGCCTCTCTCAGCAAGGTTGCACACCTAATGGGGAATCCCCCAGTGGGGATGGAGCCGTGCTTTCCTGGGTGCTGACAAGGAAACTCCTGCTGTAAGGTAGCACAGTCCCGATGGCAGCTTTAAAACAGCACAGCCAAGCAAAGTTAGTCTAGACAGGACTTGCCGGCTGAGATTTTATCTGCACAACTGCGTTGCCAACTGTATCGCTACACGGTTGGCAATACCGGCTTCCTATTTCAGAGGAGTGACAACAATTTTAAGTTCCTCGTCTGTAGGATGTCTAGAATCATTAAGAACAGTCAAGTTAACTACTGCCTGTTTCTAAAACGGCAGCAACATGTGAACAGTTTAATGAAAAACTGGTTCCAGTGACTGAAATATTTTGTTTCCTGAGTCAGATTGGTAGAAAACCTAGTGGTATTTATGGATGAAGTTTCTAACACACATTACTTGCATGAACAGGAAACATATATCAGGAGGTTTAATTTTACGAGAGCTGTCGAATCCAGGGTGACTTTTCTTTAAGGTTTCATACCTTTTTCTCCTTCTCTCCCTAACTCCGAAATTTAGAGAAATTATTGTCTTTTATTTTTTTAGGAGGTGACAGTGCATGACAGTTGAAAGCTGATAGTTTGGAAAATTGGTGCTTCTTCTCTCACACGGAGGCTTTTGGAGACAGGTTGGAAATCTCCCTTCCTCCTAAGCTGCCTTTCCCTCTGGCGAGCCGAGGGTGTTACAGGGTGGCCCCTGCCTCGCAGGGCCAGGGCGGGTGTGGGCTTCCTTCAGGATGCGTGCCTGCCCTTCCAGGGAGCGCAGAAAGGGCTCGGGCAGCGCTGCTTTCCTCATTGCGTTACGGCTTTGTTATGACAATTTACCTCGGCGTCTTGGCAAAAACTTTGGGTGCGTGGCGAGGCTGAGATGAGACGCGTCCAGCTGGGCAGGGCAGGAGCAGCCACTTTTGCTCGGCGCTTCTCCGGGGCTTCGGAATCCTTTCGTCGCCGTGTGCGGGCCCCGGCACGACGCCGCGGCAAAGGGAGTTTCTGTGGCCGAGGACAGAGATTCCCCCCTGGGCTGAGCTGGGCGATAAACCTTTCTCGTTCTTCAGCCTACGCAGCTGAGCAAAGGTTGTGACTTCCCTTCGCACCCGCGGGAATTAGCGCCTCGGCGAATTGCAGCGGTTTTCGTTTAGATTAACGCGAAATGTATTAAAAAAAACCCACCCCATTCTCACGCCCACCGCTCGCCCTCTCGCTTTCACGCATCCGCTACCCGCACCCATGATCTCATGCTGCTGAAGGCATGGCACAAGATCTACGGCAGGCTGGGAGCGGGGGAGGGAGGGAGGGAGGAGAGGAGGGCCGGGAGCGTGCGGCTCGCACACCCTGCTGTGCCCAGGTGCGGTACTGCAGGGGCTGCGCCTCCGCGCCCGGCCCCGGGGGGCGCAGGACCCGCCGCGGGGCGATAGGTTACCCCTTAGAATACCGACCCTTGGCTTTTAAACGTGACATCGGCTGCCGTGGCACCCTCGGCTCTGTGCATGTGTGTCTGTGCGAGGGCGCTGGTGCTGTAGGGTAGCCCTCCGCCCTGTTTTGGGGGTAGGCGTGGGGCGAGCGCCGCGGCGGGGCCCCGCTCCCGGGCGGCGATGCGGGAGCTGCCGGCGCCGCCCTGCAGCTGCGGGGGAGCGAGGGGGGCTCAGCCCAGAAAGGATTTTTTCCAGCCCTGCTAGCGGCTGCGGTGGGCGGCCGAGGTGCGGTAGTTGAGTAGTGCCGGAGAAAATCCCGGTAACTCTTTGTTCGGCGCCGTGTGTGCAATGACCGGATAATCGCAGCCGGTGCCCGAACAGACGGAGGGAAACGTCTGATGGGGGAAGTTTAGGCCAATTAAAAGACCCCGAAATCGTTCTTTTTAAGCTGACAGTGGGTTTTAGAGACACTGGTACCTCTGAACTGTCGGAGGAGGGGAAGTGCTCCTGCCGTGCTGCTGACTCCGCGGCGCGGGTGGGGAGGAGAGGCGTGTGAGAGTGTGTGTGTGCGTGTGTGTGTGTGTGTCCCCTCCACACCGCCCGAGCCGCGTTCTGGAAGTGCGCGGCTCCCGAAAGGCTGAGGAGAGGCAGCGCGACTGTGTGGGAGCTGAACTCAGCCTCCCTCTTTAACATAGGCTCGTCCTCTGCATTGCATCCAAGCCTCAGCGATTTGCTGTTCGGAGACTGCAGATTTGCATAGCCCTGCTCCTCGCAAGCATGCTTATTTTTATTTTTATTTTTATTTTTTTTCCCCAGCTTCTTTCATAAGGGTGCACTATTCTCCCTGAAAACATCCTCGGGTATTACTGTCAATAGCCAGACCACTGAGATTGCCGGAGCAGCCTGATTATTGTCTGGCGGCGTGTGCGAGTGTGTGTGTGTTCGCGAGTGTGAGTGTGTGTGCGCGCCGGGAGAGAGCTCGCTCGGTGAGGGCTCACCAGTTTGGAGATGAATGGAGGGAAGAGCAGCAGTTTGATTTTTCTCTGCTTTCCCAGCGCTGGCTGATGGAGTGGCATCCCCTTTTCTTTTTCTTAGCAGAAATGTGGCATGATTGGCTGCACTGTGGATTACTGAGGATGGGGGAATGCTTGGCATTCTCGTAGCCCTTGCAACTGTGGAGTATTGTTAATGAGCACTAGCCCCGGGAAAGCTGAAACTAACAATTGTTTGGGCACGGGGCTTTTCCCCACTTCCACCTCTTTGCGAAGGCTCTGAACTGCCTGGATTCTCTGACTATGTCTCGGATTGTTTTGGGTAGAAGAAGACCTGGAGAAAAGGATCCTCATAGGCTTTCCCAAAGGGAAGAGATGGCTCGCCTGGTGCCGTGAGCTGCAGCCAGCGCCGTGTGCGAGTGTGCGAGCGCCTCTGCCCAAAGTTTGCCTCCGTTGCTGTGGCTGCTGCTCCTCCCGAGGACGCCGCGGGCCGGCTCGCCGCGCACCGGAGGATGGGGGGGCTCCTTAGGGGCAGCCCGGAGCCGGGACCCGCCAGCAGCGGCAGCAGCAGCGCCGGCGGCCGCTTGGCCCTGCTCTGGATAGTCCCGCTCACTCTCAGCGGCCTCCTTGGGGTGGCGTGGGGCGCCTCCAGTTTGGGCGCTCACCACATTCACCATTTCCACGGCAGCAGCAAACATCATTCAGTGCCTATCGCTATCTACAGGTCACCGGCTTCCTTGCGAGGCGGACACGGTGGGTTCGGGTGCCGCTCGGTCCCTGCGCGGTCGGGGGCGCGCCGCCCCGCGGAGGTCAGACCCCGCGGGCCGGGGCTGCGGCGGGCTCGGGGGGAGCATCCTCCGAGAGAAGGTGAACCCAGCCCGAGCTGCGGATCGCCGCTGGGGCGGGGGGATGGCTGCAGGCTAATCACACTCCGCGTCTCATTATGCCGCGTATTAAGCTGAAATTTGCAGATGCTCT